>OW119933.1:25472554-26152554 GCA_933210815.1 Meta bourneti | reverse complement strand
CGCCCGTCTGACATCCCAACAGAGGCAGAGCAGAGACCTGTCGCAAAAGCAGAGCCAGTCGTCAGACAAGGTAAGCTTGGCATTTCTTTAGAGGCAATTTAATAGATTATTGTTTTAAATTGTTGAGAAAAAAAACTGTTGTGAAGAGTGTTTAAATTTTTAAATTGATTTAATTGTGGAATCCATTCTAAAGAAATTCTGATTACTAGTGTATGCAAAGTCGCGGAAACGTTAGGATTTAATAATTGCAGTAAATTTGTAGTGAAGATTTGGAAATTGTCAGTTTAGCAATTGCTCGAATAAGTTCCAGGGCTGTGGATGATCTGGTACCTTTAGCACATAGTTAAATTAACTTAGATTGTGAAGTATCTACGCAATTGTGAACTACCTAGTCAAGTTGAATGAAATTTAGTGAACTTGTAGTAGAGATTATTATTGTGTATTATTTTAAGTAAAAATATTTTAATATGGCATGAGTCTGGAAAATAGTTAAGGCTTAGGAAATTGACTGCATTGTGTATTATTATTTTATGTGTGTATTGTTATTTGAAAATTGAAGTTCAGAATAGTTGGTGATTGAATTTTGTAATTGTGTCACTGGGAAAATTTAGTGTAGAACCATGGCGTTTTTAACTAAGCAGAAAAAGGTAGACTTGCAGAAATTAGCATACGAGTTTAATGTTGAGTTTGGTTCCGACGATCGAATCATCGATCTAGCAAGGAAAATACAGGGATGCAATGATTTTAGCGAGGAGAGCGCTAAAGATATGATAGTTAATATCATAGAAGAGAGGAAATTGGCCGAGGCTAGAGAAGAGAGGGAATTGGCTAAGGAAGAGGAAAAATTAGCTAAGGAAGAGGAAAAATTAGCTGCGGAAAGGGCTTTCGAACTAGAGAAGCTAAGATTACAACAATCGGGAGAAGTAAATAGTTTAAGTTCGTCTAGCCATGATAGCGGGAAACCGTCTAAAAACATTAAATCAGTCATGCAAAAGTTTGATGCTGACAAAATAGATATGGCCTTGTTCTTAACTCTTTTTGAACGCCAGAGTAGAAAATTAAAAATCGAGTATGACGAATTGGTCTCACAGCTGCTTAGTCTGTTGCCGATTGAAATCGCGGAGATTATTATTCGTGAACCCGAGGAATTGAGTGATGATTATGATCATGTAAAGTCCGTACTTCTCGCTAGATTCAAGCTTAGCGCAGAATCCTTTAGATGCAAATTTCAAACGCATCAGAGACAAAATGGCTCTTTATGGAAGGACATGATCTTCGAACTAAGAAGCTATCTAGAAGGGTGGCTTAGCGGAATCCAAGTTGAGGATTTTGATTCTCTTAAGAATCTGATGATCGCTGATCAAATGAAAAGAAGGGTACCGGCCGACATAAAGGACCACTTTATTGATCAATGGGGCGAGTTGACCGAACCGAGCGCATTGGCTGAGAAGCTAGACGCGTACGAGTCAACCCGTCGAGTCAAGAAACAGGTGTTCTCCAAACTACCGGAGAAAAGGGCTCTCGACCGCCCAAAACCTATTGAAAAGCCGAATCAGGGAAAGAAATTCGGGGGGGAGAAAAATCACGGAAAGGACTGGAGATCGGGAAGTAAGGGAACCAACACAGAATGGCGGACAAGGGAATTTGAGAAACGTAGTGGCCCCGTTTGTTTTAATTGTAACTTACCTGGTCATATACGCCCTCAATGCCCCGAGTTAAAGAAAGTAGCGGAACCCTTAAATAATCTTGCTACGAGCGCGAATTTTGCTCCCTCATTTGAGCCTTATTTAAGCAAGGCCAAAATAAATGATGTTGACATGGTATTGCTGCGTGATTCAGGAACAACCATTGACCTGGGACCCCTAGACTTGGTGAAACCTGAGGATTTTACAGGCGAGCACATTTGGGTTAAGCAACCTCTGGACAACCACTTCAAGTGCCTACCTTTGGCAAGAATTAAAATCGAAAGTCCAGAACTCGGCGTAATTAGAACTAAGGCAGCAATTGTAGGTAAATCCGTCGAAATGCGACATTACCTCTTAGGAAATTCCACCCAGGAATTAATTGAATCGCAGAGAGTAAAACCAGAACTGGTAAACGCGATTATGACTAGGAGTCAAACCAAACGTCTGAGCCCTGAACAGACTGTAGTTGAGGAAAACCAGACAGAAATAGATCCACTTGAGGTAACGGAACCTGAAAATGAACTAGAGGACGAAAATTTGGGGATAGAGTTACCACCCTTACAGGAAAATTCGGAAATCGAATTAGTAGGCATTCACGCTGAAACTTTTGCCAAGGAACAGCAGAATTGTCCCGAACTCAAATCTATTTGGGATAAGGTCAGGCAAAATAAAACGAGTGAGTTCGTGATTGAAAAAGAGCTACTCTTTAGGCAGTCTAAGGATCATCGAGGCGAAGAGCGGAGGCAGCTATTAATACCCGCTATATATAAAAATAAAATTTTAAGCCTTTGTCATGATGGGTTCGGATCCCACATGGGCAATACGAAAACTAAAGATAAGCTGTTGCGCTATTATTTCTGGCCCCAGTGTATTAAGGAGATCGAGGAATATGTGAAATCGTGCGATGCTTGTCAGAAAGTCGGGAAATCCTCGGAACAAAAGAGAGCGCCCCTTAAGTTAGTGCCCGTGATCACCGAAGTGTTCGCGAAGATGAATATAGACATTGTGGGTCCCTTGCCAATATCACCGAAAGGGAACAAATATCTCCTGACGGCTATTTGCCTTGCTTCCAAATACCCGGAAGCTATTCCTTTATCAGCAGTGAACTCAGAAACCGTCACTGATGCCTTGCTTGCTATCTTCAGTAGAATAGGTTTCCCCAAAGAACTACAACTGGACAATGCTACGTATTTCACTAGCAACCTCACAACTACCTTCTTTGAGAGGTTTGGGATTAAGGTGGTGCGTAGTTCGATCTATCATCCACAAACGAACCCGGTGGAACGGTTCCACCGGACCCTAAAGAGACTTTTGAAAGCGATGTGCCTGGAGCTAAAAGAAAATTGGGAGGACGTACTTCCATCGGCTCTCTTGGCTTTGCGGAACGTCACCCATGCGTCAACCGGTTTTAGCCCCGCAGAGCTAATTTACGGGAAGAATTTGAGAATGCCCGAATCCATTTTATTTGACAAATGGTGCCAAAGTCCCCCATGTGAAGACATTGTCACGGAGTACGTATTCCAGTTGATAAATCGATTGCGACGGTGTCAACAGGTAGCCACCGCAACCGAAACGGACGCAAAAGTTAAAAGGAAGTCGTACTACGACAAAGGATCGGTGAAGCGCGAGTTTAAAGTAGGCGATCGCGTCTTAGTATTGTCATCTTGCCAACAAACAAAATTCGCCGTAAAATGGGTTGGTCCGGGAACTATAGAGAAACAGCTTTCGGAGACCAATTACGTTGTTAAGATGCCAGGGAAGGTAGAGAAGGTACGAGTGTACCACATTAACTTATTAAAGCCATACCACCAGCGGATGGAAAGCGTAAATGTTTTGATGAGCGAAGTATTCTCTCACGACACCGTAGAATCTGATTTGGATATTCAGTATCCTATCGCAGATCCGAATATTTTTGATTTCGGAGAGGTAGTGAAAAACAGTAAATTGGAAGAGCGATGCACGCAGGATCAAATCAATGAACTTGGGAAATTGTTAAAATCCCATAGGCAATTATTTTCAAATGATCCCGGTAGGACGAATCTTATCGAACATGATATCGATTTAATTAGTGACAAACCCATTAGATCGAAACCCTACCGCACCTCTCCTAGACAAACGGAAATCCTCAAGTCAGAAATTAAGAGGATGTTGGATTTAAAAATCATTGAGATCGGGGAGTCCGATTACACTTCCCCTATGATTTTAGTAGAGAGTCCAGGACGTGACCCTCGCCCTTGTGTCGATTATCGTCGATTAAATTCCATCATTAGGACGGAATATTATCCACTGCCTAATATGGACGAGCGAATCGAACAAGTGGCAGCCGCAAAATATATAACGGTCATAGATCTGACCAAGGGATATTGGCAGATACCCTTGAGTCTTAAGGCACAAAGATTGGCCGCTTTCGTGACTCCATTCGGGTCATATAGACCACTAGTTCTTCCGTTCGGACTAGTAAACGCGCCATATTGCTTCTCAAAATTCATGGCTCAACTCTTACAAGGGTTAGATGAATTTTGTGTACCCTACTTAGACGATGTAGCTATATTTTCGCAAACTTGGGAGGAACACATCAAACATCTCGATGTGGTTCTTAAGAAAATCACGTATGCGAAATTAACAATTAAACCTGCCAAATGCAAGTTCGCACAGAGCAGTGTCAAATATTTGGGACATATGGTAGGGAGTGGATGTAGAACTCCGACTGAGGCGAAAATCCAAGCGGTAGTTGATTTCCCCACACCCAGGAATAAAACACAGATCAGACAATTTTTAGGTTTGAGTGGATATTACGCCCGGTATATCCAAAATTATGCCATAATAGCCGAGCCATTAACGAGGGCATTAAAAGGAAAGAATAGAAGGGAGGAGGTAGAGTGGTCCACGGAATGCGACTCAGCTTTCCGAGAGCTGAAAACGAAACTCACTGAGAAGCCGGTGTTGTACGCCCCAGACTTCTCAAAGGAATTTATCCTCCAAACTGACGCTTCCAACCAAGGAATCGGGGTAATCATGGCACAAAAAGGGCCAGATAAAGTTGATCACCCGATATTATATTTAAGCCGGAAGTTTACCGACACAGAAGAGGAATTCTGCACTACCGAAAAAGAATGCGCAGGCATTATTTACGCAATTAAAAAGCTGCGGCATTACTTGGACGGACAACGCTTCACTATTGAAACGGACCACAATCCGTTAGTATTTTTAAAGAATAACTCCGGGAATAACCCGAGATTGATGAGGTGGGCGTTGGCTTTACAGCCCTTCAATTACCAGATCATCCATAGGGCTGGGAAGGACAACCAACATGCAGATTGTCTGAGCAGAATGCTGTCGGAAAATTAAATAATACCAAAAGTACCGATTTAAATTGTACATAAACCCCAGTATTTGATTGAACTTATGTGATAAAATATAATTGTATCACAAGAGTAGGATGTAAGAGTATTGTAAATAGTAGATGTAACTTGAAATTTAAGTGTTGAAATCATGTTAAAATTTTGTATATAAATTCTTAAAATTGTTGCCTCTAATGATGTGTCGAGTTGCCATGTCTAACCCTTGCCTTATAGATTTTGCCATACCACAAAATCTTTCTTAGGGGGGAGGGGTTGTGAGGATTCATTGACAGACCCTCAATTATCCCTCCCAAAGGCAAACCCGCCGACAGGTCGTAAAAAAGCCGGACAATACATTTCCATCTCTCTGGCGCCAGACGGTCGGGACTTGGATCGAAGAGGACAAAAGGAGATTCGTTCCGTAAAAGAGCCCAGGTGTTTAGGAGTGCACCTGCCAGGTGATTAAGTCCACCTGCTAGGTAATCAAGCCACCTGCGCTAAGTAGCTGATCCCATTTTACGTCAGAGAGTCTCTACCGAATCAGCAACCTCAAAAATGAGCAAAGTAAAAACGAACCAATTAAAAGTAAGAACCAATCAAGAACGAACGAATCGGGAACCACCAGCGAACAAAGGCTGGGAGGTTTCAAAAGGAAAAGTAGGGAGTCGAATCGTCAGTTCTTGCCGGTGATCTCGTTCGAGAGGCTTAACTCAGCGACCCTTCGAGCGGTCACTCCTTAGGGAGAAAATATATTTTTTGAAGACGGTTCTCTCAACCTGAGAGGACGCGTTCTTGTAGCCGGCGTAGGCTACCCATCTCGAGTCTTGTTTGTTTCCCGAGCTAACGTCTTAGCTCAGTGACCCTTTGAGCGGTCAACCCCATTAAGGAGCTCTTACTAATTTGGAAGACGGTTCTCTCACCCTGAGAGGACGCGTTCTTGTAGCCTGGCGTAGGCTGCCTATCTCGAGTTCCTGCTTATTTCTCGTTCGAGACTTGAACCAGCGACCCCAGCGGAGCCGTGCCTGTCTTGTGCCGATCCGACGACCCCAGCGGAGCCGTGCTGTCTTGTACTGACCCGACGACCCCAGTGGAGCCGATCCCTGATTGTGCCGAGCCGACGACCTGCGGAGAGTTCGGTACCGACTTCTCGTCCGGCAGTGAACCTGCCTTGTCCTGTCGTCCAGTGAGGATCCAGTGCTGATCTTGTGAAATCGTCACCCGACGAGTAGAGTTTCATCTAGAGACTGTTGAGATACCTTTCTCCAACTCAGAGACTTTCGTACGTCCTGAGATTTCGACACCCTGCCGCATCCAGTTAGCAGAGGCGTGAAAGTGTCGTGTAAATAGATTCTAATTAGTCAAGACATTGTTTTAAATAAAATTATCGTTTGTTATTTAAGCTAGACTGTTCTCTGTAGATTTGAATCTACCACGCTACTCAGAGAATCACTACAGTCTATATATAATATATATATATATATATATATATATATATAGACATTTTAGTTTGAATTCAAAATCACCCAAAAGAGGATTGCAGATCACATGAATATTTGTTTTATGATTGGTTTTCATAGCTCTGATAGAGTAGATTTTATCACAGGAAATTCTATACAAGAAAAAAGCACGCGATTATTATTTAAAGTGCACATGATATTGATATACTTTTACAGAAAAACATAAGGACTGATAAACGGAAAAAAGTTGCTGCTTATTTGAAAAACTGAGCTGGTTTTGGTTAAACTATGGTTTTTAACGCTTATACAGAAATATGAAATGATTAATACGAGTATTGGAAACTACATCCAAATCATTTAAGTAATTAATGATCATGCTGAAAGGGGACATCCTTTATTCAAGAGTTCAAATGAATATTATTCCGAAATGAACCCAATTATGATTCTTCTCGCAGATGGTTGAGGCTCATTAAAAGGCACATTTTAAGATTCATATAAGGCTTCTAGTATTACAGATATCATATTTTAATAAATTTCATAAAAGCTTTTCTCAGTTACTTAGTTGTTTTCTATAATAGTTAAGGTTTGGGCAATGCTTTGATACCAAAACACAAGGAACTTTGGATGCCTAGAGCTACTTCTAAATATTAATATTTTTGTTGAAATTTCATACGATGTTTTTACCAAAAAAGAACGATTTTGGAGGGTAAGAGTAAATAAAATGCAAACAAATTTTTTTACGCAGTATAACAACCAGTACGCACTGCAAATGTTTATTCGAGGAAGAGAAAAAGTTCATTTACAAATTTCACTTTTTTAGGTATTGCTTTCATTATTTACTCAGGAATATGTATGAAGTTTTCATTTAAAATCTACTACCTTTACTTTATTCATTTGACTTTGGGTGAATCAAATAAATCAAACGCAAATTTCAATTAAAAATATTACACAAATTGCAATAGTTGCAAACAAATATCACCCCAAACCTTCATTCACCTCTTTCTGCAGTGCCTAGAATTATTGCTTCCTTGAATAAACATTTGCAGTAAAGTTGGTATCGAACCAAGGACGGCAGCTTGGTAGCTGGATGCGTATCAACCGAGCTAGGCTGCCTACTCGAAACTCGTATAACCATAGCAAGTATATAAGCAAGCGTTTTTTACAATCGACGATTCTCGAGAAGATTCCTGTATATAGTGCTGCACTACCCTACACATAATTCTTTTCCAATTCAGCGACCCCAAGTTCGCATCCTCTTAGTGCGATCAGAGTAGTATCCACAAAGCGCTTGCTGGCGACGGAAAAATAGGTTATGTTTGCGAAATTGCATTCGAGTAACGCAGCGGTCAAATAAGAGTAAGGTGCAGTGACACGCGCAGACCAATCAGAGGTGCCGGCGCGAGCGGTGAAAACGTTGATTGGTCTGCGCCTCGCGTTTCCTATTTAGCCATGGATTTGCATGCAAAGTAATGCCACAAGTGACGGCAGAAACTATCAAATCACTAGCCCCTCCGTATTAACTTTTCAAAAAAATCCACTCATAGCGCGAATAGGTTGATAGTTGATTAACGTCGCACTGGAGTAACACAACAGGCTATTCATAGCTCGAATAGAGTATCCACAAAGCGCTTGCTGGTGACGAAAAAATAGGTTACTTTTGAGAAATTGCATTCGAGTAGCATGACAAGTAACGAAAGGGATTACCAAAACACTAGCCTCCGAATTAACTTTTCAGAAAAATCCACTCATAGCCCGAATAGAGTATCCACAAAGCGCTTGCTGGTGACGAAAAATAGGTTACTTTTGAGAAATTGCATTCGAGTAGCATGACAAGTAACGAAAGGGATTACCAAAACACTAGCCTCCGAATTAACTTTTCAGAAAAATCCACTCATAGCGCGAATAGAGTATCCACAAAGCGCTAGCTGGCGATGAAAAAATAGGTTACTTTTGAGAAATTGCATTCGAGTAGCATGACAAGTAACGAAAGGGATTACCAAAACACTAGCCTCCGAATTAACTTTTCAGAAAAATCCACTCATAGCGCGAATAGAGTATCCACAAAGCGCTAGCTGGCGATGAAAAAATAGGTTACTTTTGAGAAATTGCATTCGAGTAGCATGACAAGTAACGAAAGGGATTACCAAAACACTAGCCTCTGTATTAAATTTTCAGAAAAATCCACTCATAGCCCGAATAGAGTATCCACAAAGCGCTTGCTGGCGACGAAAAAATAGGTTACTTTTGAGAAATTGCATTCGAGTAGCATGACAAGTAACGAAAGGGATTACCAAAACACTAGCCTCTGTATTAAATTTTCAGAAAAATCCACTCATAGCCCGAATAGAGTATCCACAAAGCGCTTGCTGGCGACGAAAAAATAGGTTACTTTTGAGAAATTGCATTCGAGTAGCATGACAAGTAACGAAAGGGATTACCAAAACACTAGCCTCCGAATTAACTTTTCAGAAAAATCCACTAATAGCCCGAATAGAGTATCCACAAAACGCTTGCCTGGTGACGAAAAAATAGGTTACTTTTGAGAAATTGCATTCGAGTAGCATGACAAGTAACGAAAGAGATTACCAAAACACTAGCCTCCGAATTAACTTTTCAGAAAAATCCACTCATAGCCCGAATAGAGTATCCACAAAGCGCTTGCCTGGTGACGAAAAAATAGGTTACTTTTGAGAAATTGCATTCGAGTAGCATGACAAGTAACGAAAGAGCCAAAACACTAGCCTCCGAATTAACTTTTCAGAAAATCCACTCGGCGCAAATAGTATCCACAAAGAACTTGCTGGCGACGGAAAAATGGGATACGTTTTTCAGTTCCCTCTGACGCCATTTTAGGAAAAGCTTCTAACGAGTGCTAATTAACTACTGTAGAACAAGTCCATTTACGTATTTCTAAAACTGGTATGTGTTAGATGCTGTGTGTGGAGGTATTTTGTGTAACGACATATGCTCCAGTATCTAATCCTTATTTAGATTTTACTCATTTGGATGGGTGGGGCAGATAGGACCGTTCGTGAGTGTGTGCTAGGCGTGCACTTGCACGTACTGTCTGTCTACTGCGAGAACTGATCCCGACATCAGGTCTGGGTGGTGGCAGTCGCTATAGAAACAGGGCTCGTTCATTCTGAATTGGGGTGACACTCGGGATGACTTAATTTTATTTTTTGCGAACGTTGGAGGCGGAAAGGTAGTTTACTGGTAGATTTTCAGGGCTACAAGAAAAGTTATTTACAAATATATTCCTAGATTGTCATTAAGTATGCCAAAGTGACAAACTTGGAATCCATTTCAAGCCTTGCCTATGGAAAATAGAATAAGGTCAGTTTCTACGGCAACAAGACGGGCAGACTGTGCCTGGAGCAGTTCGCGTGATAGACAGACAGTTGGCAGAAAAAATAGGGGTGGCCGAAAGAGATAGGCGCAGTATGCCTCCAACTTTAAAATAAACATACCAAGGAATAAAATTTCCGATATTAATAATTTTACATTTATTTGATTTTTATATTCTTTTATCGATTACAATAAAAGATCCTTTTGAATCAGCATATTTTGTTCTGAATTTTACATTAGTATATTCAAAACGCACTCATCTAAAGCAGGAATGTTTTCAGGGGTAGGGTTGGAAAGCTCACGGGGCTCGAATCCTTCCCGAAATGATTTTGGAATGAAAAAGATACCACACATGCCTGAAGCTAGTTATATAAGAGAAAATCGAAATTTTACACATTGCAGGAAAAATATACATCAGAATTCGTCAGCCTGATAACAGTCAAAAAGATCATTAAACGCAATGCTCATTTAACATTACGGTACTTAGGTAGGTATTTTAATTAACGTCACACTGGAGCAACGCAAAGGCTATTGGTGACGGTCCGGGATCAATCCCAAAGGGAAAGATCCGAGGACACCAAGTAATTTTGAACCACGGTCAGATGACGAGGCAACACCTGAAGTACGGTATTTAGGGAACCGGCAGAAAGAAGACAGGGCCATCCGAAATTATTTTCTGATTACGTATTCAATGAAGGGCGTTCTTTGAGAAAATTAAATGTTTTGAGCAGAGGGGCGGCTTGCTGAGGTATGTTTGAGGGCGGCTAACACCTCAGGAACAGCCCTGGGGGCAGAAATGAACCAAAATTCCATTGAGGCTCACGGGGACAGCTTCCATCACCAATTGTACGACTAAACACCCCATGGATCCAGGTAAATGTGTTTTTACTAGGAATTCACATTAGCCCTCCTAATGGTTTTGACGAGATATTTTGTCCATCAAGATCTGACCAATTTTCCAGGACTTTTCGTCATCTGACAGTGGTTCAAAATTACGGGGTGTTGTCCTAGGATCTTTCCCTTCGGATTTGATCCCGGACTGTCGCCAATAGCCCGATGTGTTGCTCCAATGCGACGTTAAATAAATACCTACCTACCAGGACCTCTCCACGTTCAAAAAAGAACACGAAATTCGTACTTACACGTACAAGACCACTCCAAGCCAGCACTGACATACAGGAGTACCATCAGTTCGACAACCGTCATTTTCTTTACTACTTTTATACAAATTTTACCAAAGCTTCTGCTTGCTGGATAAACTTTTCTGAGGGTGGGATCCAGACCTTAGCAGGATGGCCCTAGCCTGTAGATTTAGAGCTATGGTATACGCGTAATGCAATGGGTGATAACTATAGGTACTTTTATGGCTGTAGGTTTCCTGATTTCAGTCGGGATATCGCAATATCCCAAGTCTTCTACGAGTTTCCCCACATCAAGCAGGAATTTTCCCAGTGTTAATGGGAGTTTTTCTTTCTGCAAGAATAAAGGCTCTCAGAACACAGCACATTACTTGTGTCGCATGGTTCTTGACGTCAGTGGCTAAAGTGAAAGATCAGCTCGTTTAGGGAACACTGAAGTGAATTGCACTAGGCGACCATCTATGTGAAAGGTTAAAAGGACGACTTTTTTGTTACAGAAATTTTAGCAAATAAGTATGCGTATAAAGTACTCCAAAACGTCAGGTACAAAATTTAAGTGGTAGGTACGAACACAAAATTTTAAACCGTATCCACACGAGATTTGTACGTCCGAGAAAGCTACCTGGATTCGCTCGAGGGGCTTCAATTCATAACTTTTGGCACTAAGTGAGAAACTGCAAGCGTACACCTATTATCAAACTGTAAAATTAGGACTAAAAATGTTCTCATATTAATATAAATAGCCCGTTGTGTTGCTCCAGTGTGACGTTAATTGAAATACCCCACACCCCATATTAATATAAAACCAAGAGTTACGGGATTCATTCGCCATTTTGCCGCTTAGTTTAAATACCCTTAATTTCTTACTATGGTGCTGCATAATATTGTTAAAACTACACGGGTAAAGTTCACCATTCCAACGAAATTCTCCAGCAGTCTGATTTCAGAAAGCAATGAGAAATCAGAAAAAATATGAGCGAAAATAGATTTTAGCGTCAAAAATTCCGTATCATCTTTGAACAAGGGAACGAGATTGAATTGAAGTAGACGTTCAGAATCTAATTGTGGTAACATGACAGGTGCTTTTTGGCATGAATTTTGCTGGAAATATGAATTAACACCGGCAAAAGGAAACGAAATGTAACATATTTTTGAATAACTTTTATTTCATTTAAAGGTATGAAATCCATTCTATATGTGGGGCCGTCATGGCTCAGTGGGTATGCCCACTGCCCTAGCAACCTTCGAGTTGTATGCGGTGCAGGTTCGATTCCTGTCAGGTTCATTCCTCCCTGGGTGTATTTCTCTCTTCTGTATCAGTAAAAATTTCGTTGTGTGTCTATTACTTGACATTGTATGTCTTGTGTCTGGCGCAGCATAGCCAAATATGGCACTTGCGCCATTAAAGCCCAACCAACCATTTTATGTGAATTGAATGCTATATGCATTAAATTAATTGAAGGTAGGTAGGTATTTAATTAACGTCACACTGGAGCAACACAACGGACTATTGGCGACGTCCGGGATCAATCCTAAAGGTAAAGATCGGGAGACAACACCGTTGTGTTGCTCTAATGCGACGTTAATTAATTACCAACCAACCGAAGACAACACCACGTAATTTTGAACCACGTTCAGATGACGAGGTCACACCTGAGCTGGCACCCTACTCTCCAAACTTCCTCACCACGCCAACGTGAGGACATTTGAGGCCACGACAGATTTAACGTGCACCAGTCTACCATGTACACGACGATTTTTGGTTGGATTCGAACTCGCAACCCTCCGGTTGCTAATCCGTTACTCTTCCAACCTAGCTACAGCTGCCCTAAATTGATTGAAATAACTTCTGAAATGTGAGTAACGACTCTTTGCTATAAATAGGTATACGACCGTGGTTCAAAATTACGTGGTGTTGTCCTTGGATCTTTTTCCTTTGGGATTGATCCCGGACGTAGCCAATAGCCCGTTGTGTTGCTCCAGTGCGACGTTAATTAAAATACCTATCTACTAATAGGTATGAGCAATTAAGAAAGTTTAGCCCAGATGCTATGCGTTGGTCTGCATAGCATCTGCATGCAATACGGTTTAATTTTGAATTCCAACCTCTCCTTAAACCCTGCCTTTTATGTTCCTCTCTTACCTAGATTTTTTAAAAACTATTATTTGTAAGATTGGAAACTTAAAGAATACCGGACACACACACAGAAAGCTACCTTATCAAAATTATTGTAAAGCTGTACTTTGGTAAAGCACATGATTCACATGATGATGTTTTGATTCCATTTTTATGCTTTAGCGAATGACACATTTCGAGTTGCGACATGCAGTCAGTTCGTCATCTGACCGTGGTTTAAAATTACGTGGTGTTCTCGGATCTTTCCCTTGGGGTTTGATCCCGGGCCGTCGCCAAAAGCCCGCTGTGTTGCTCCAGTGTGACGTTCATTAATCACCATTACCATGCAATCAGTTAAAAAACTTCGAAGAGTTTTGTTGCTGTTTGAAAAAGATTCTAAGGAATGTCCACTTCCTGCCAAAATTTACAAGGAAAAATAACACTGAAATAAATAATTTTTTTCATGCTTTTCCAAACTCTAGAAGAAACAAAATTTAAAGTCTAGCACATTGAAGACATACGCCTGTATAATTAGGCTAATAAAAAAAGTAACGATGTGGTATTTAAACATAAGAGCTATTACATCGAATGAGATATCAAAGTGTAAGAAACAAATAGCGTACCCACAGCATTAAGTTTAAAACAAATCTCAATACCTTAATTTCAGAGATGTTTATTTATTTATTTATTTATTTCAATTAACGTCACACTGGAGCAACACAACGGGCTATTGGTGACGGTCCGGGATCAATCCCAAAGGGAAAGATCCGAGGACAACACCACGTAATTTTGAACCACGGTCAGATGACGAGGCAACACCTGAGCTGGCACCCCACTCTCCAAACTTCCACACCACGCCAACGTGAGGACATTTGAGGCCACGACAGATTTAACGTGCACCAGCCCCCTTTGTACACGACGGTGTTTGGCTGGATTCGAACTCGCAACCCTTCGGTTGCTAGTCCGTTACTCTTCCAACCGGGCCACCGCGGCCCCAATTTCAGAGATGAACAACGCCTGCATTCCAATGCAAAAAAGAAACTTCTTAACTGTACAATGTCTATTTCTCCTAATACGCGATTCGTCATCTGACCGTGGTTCAAAATTACGTGGTGTTGTCCTCGGATCTTTCCCTCTGGGATTGATCCCGGACCGTCACCAATAGCCCGTTGTGTTGCTCCAGTGTGACGTTAATTGAAAATACCAATACCAATACCTAATACGCGAAGGGCCACGGTGGCCCGACTGGAAAAGTAACGGATTAGAAACCGGAGGGTTGCGAGTTCGAATCACATCAAAGACCGTCGTGTGCAAAGGAGGCTGGTGCACGTTAAATATGTCGTGGCCTCAAATGTCCTCACGTTGGCGTGGTGTGGAAGTTAGGAGAGTGAGGTGCCAGCTCACAGGTGTTGCCTCGTCATCTGACAGTGGTTCAAAATTACGTGGCGTTGTCCTCGATCTTCCCATTCGGATTTGAACCCGAACCATCGCCAATAAGTGTTGCTCCAGTGCGACGTTAATTAAAATACCCAATTACCTAACACGCGAACGATTAAATAGCGAGAAATTGCTTGTCTAGAAAGTTACATCGCATTGTGAAGAAATCTATCTTCCGAAAATTCCTTACATCAATGTCCTTTATCATACCGAATGATAAATGAACCAAATAAGAAATGGGCGCGATTAAAAATAGCGACATCAAATTAAATTCAGCGATTCATTAGAATTCCCTGAATAATGATTAAGTCAAGTAATTTCCCGTGATGGATGATGATAGATCCTCTCCGCTAACACTCGTCTTATGAGAATAAAACTAAGCAAGGCGTATTATGTGTTTTAGTAGTAATTTGACATTGATTTTGGAGATTGAGATGGGTGGGGGCAGATCCAAGATTAAAGAATCACAATTCTGGGAAGGAATTTATGAATTGTAAATTAGGATGCAATCCAAGAGGATAAAGGATTGATTTTTCATCACGAATGTTAAGGTCAGAATGGCGAGATTTAAACTTTGAAGTTATAGTAAGAGCGCAAGACCAATGGCGCCATTACTGGTTGTAATTATACCTTTTCATCGGGGAGGTGCCTGTTGAAACTTCTCAAATACTTTTAAATTCGATATTTAATAGATTTTTGTAGCATAAAAATATAAAAAATTGTAAAGTTATTTAATATTTCGAAAGAAAAATTAAGACTATAAGGCTAATTAACATTTCTACTAAAGTAGAAAATAACTGGTTGGTCGATTTTTATGCCACAAGAGGCCAGATTAGGTCAATTTATGTCAAACACTGAAGCCAATAAACAATTCTTTCAGTAAAATTTGATTTATGAAGGTAGGTATTAAATTAACGTCACACTGGAGCAACACAACGGGCTATTGGCGATTAAGTCCGAGATGGATCCAGAAGGAAAAGATCCGAGGACAACACCACGAAAATTCGAACCACGGTCAGATGAGGTCACACCTGAGGTGGCTCACTCTTGAAACTTCATCACCACGCCAACGTGAGGACATTTGTGAACACGACAGATTTAACGTGCACCAGCCCTCAGGTACACGACGGTCTTTGGTTGGATTCAAACTGCCGACTCTCCGCGGTTGCTAATGCGCTACTCTTCAAACCGGGCTACCGTGACCCCCCTGTTATGGCCAATGAGAATTTGAGCAAAAGAGGGCGCTGTGCGCGCCTCTTACGTTTTGAAGTGTGTAGAGAATTGGCCGGCGCTGTTGTGCTGAGAGAGATCATGAAATGATGATGTAACAAGTTAACTGTAAATGTCTTAATGTCTGTCCTTGTTTTGTGAAAATAAATGTTGTGGCTGTGAAATTCGAATGCTGATCTTTCCAAATGAATCCACATCAAATAATAATTTGAGAAGACGTCAATTTTGGAGCGTCACACCCCCCTTTTAATTTATGAAAGACTATAAAAATAAGTCATTCAAAAGTCAAGATAAAATAAGTGAACGATTTCGAATTCAATTGAATAAAGTCAAGTATACATTATAAAGTCTAAAACACACATGTCTAATAAATGGTTAGTTGGGTTTAATGGTTTGGTTGGTAGTCGAATTTTAGTCGCACTGGAGCAACACAACGGGTTTAATGGCGGAAAGTATACCATATGAAGAATTGAGGTGTTAGCTTGGAACTTAATAATATGTGTACTTCAGGTTGGTCAATGAAAATGAAAATGGGATTTCGGAGTAGACCATATTAACCCTCTTGCCTTGAGTATGAGAGGGTTTTCAGTGTAAACAGAAACCAAAAGCAAAAATATTTCTGGTTAAGAATTAATTTCATTTATCGCCGTGTTGGCGTTAATTTTCAAAATAGACGACATGTGATGCCCAGCATTCGATTAACATACTAAGTTGCGCCACAAGTTACGAAAGTGGTTACCAAATCTCTATCGCCTTTTGTATTTAACTATACAGAAGAAACCTCATCAATGGCTTAAACATGTTGTAAAAGCCGGGCTTGTAGCCGAGTGATTGAAGCTTTGCCCCTTGGCTCAGCGTTCGAATGCCAGTGAATGTTTGCAGGGATTCGGAATCCATTTTAAGTCGTATCGGCCTAATTAACCCTTGTATAGCAAAACATGACACTAGTGATAAACCAAAACAATCAATGAACAGGTGGGATTATAGTCAAATGGCAAGTATCACGATTTGACACGTGAGGCGTTTTCAGACGCGCGATTAGGTGGATGAATAGTTTGCGCCCGTTCATATAGGGTAGAGCTGCTTGGGGTTTTTTTGTGCAAAAAAACATCAAATCGAGCGGGATGGTCGACCATTCGTTACTCAACCGAGGTTTACAAGTCGTGCCACCTCGTCAGCTTGTTTTCTTAGGTGGGTGATACACGAGGCGACTTGTGATGCGTTGTCTTCCTGACAGGGAAGAAAACCGGTTGAACCGCTCGGGACGCGCCACCCAGGTCGCGAGTCACATCGAGATCGAGCCCCTATTTGGTGTGGCGGCTAAGAAATAGGCACGCTTAGCGCCAATCACAATTGAGCTCGCACAAAAGCAGTCTGGTGAGTTATCCCCAAGACGATATCCAAACCTCATATGCTACGCAATAAAGAATTATTGCTACAGGTATTGGCTTCATGAATATCCGTAGAATAAATTTCATTTGGACAGCGGATTCCTCGATGTGAAGTAATTTTAAACAATACAGCATATACCGAGATTTATTTGATTATGCATGTTCGAAGCCAGTATTTTTTCACGAAATATATTTCATTTGACATATATTTTAAACACTAAAAATATTCCTGGATTAGAAAAATATAAAATAATGCAGTTCCACGTTAGAGGTAGCTGGACTGGTGAATCTCCAGTCTTAAGCCTCATTGGGCGCGGTCAGATCGGTTAGTAGGGGGACCACCAGGAAACTGCGAGCCGTTTGAGTTCCGTGTATCTGCCAGATATGTACGCGTTAAATATCTAAGCCAGTACGTCCTTCTTACTGGTGTGTAGAAATATGAGGTACGAGTTCACAGCATTGCCTAAAATGATTGCAGAAAAGACTTCCACTTATTCACTGAAGTGGAAAACTGCATAGGCGTCCATTTGCATCAGATAATGAACTGCGGCTCCGGTGCATTCAGGGCAAGGGGAAAATCGACATGCACTTCGAAAATATGCTTACTGCATTACACTTCTGTCTCATTAAAGCCGTGGTCAAATAGGAAGTGCAAGGAGCAAAGCGGCCAATCAGAGCGCTTTCACCGCTCGCGCCGGCACCTGATTGGTCTGCGCGTGTCGCTTTGATCTTCCTATTTGACCACGGCTTGAGTTGTTACTGAACGATCCGTGCAGTACCTGATTGTGACTAAATTTTAGAGTGCAACCTATCCCTGGGCATGAGTTGAGAAAATATTACTTTTGATTTGGAAAAAGAAATAGTTCCTCCTTTTAAAGGATGAGTAAGTAAACTACCGAATCACGCCATGGAACAAAAGTAGAGAACAGATTTTTCCTACAAAAATAAGTAGAAAAAATTCTCTCCATGTTTTGGAGAAATTATTTTCAGTGGGTGAAGTTACAAGGTTATAAATTCGTTACAATTTTAAGTGTGAATTAAAATGTATATTTTAAAAAATAATATAATATATTGTTTTATAAAACTTTCCCTTCAAATGTGAAGGACATGTTTCCGATTTGGTGCCATTTTTCATCCTTTTTAAAGGCATTTTTTACGGTTGGTTGGTTTGTTGGGGTTTTATGATGCAAAAGCCATATTTAGCCAGCATTTTTACGGAACTTTTATATCATTAACATCGTGTTATTTGAGGTCTCGTCATTTAATTATGAAAAAGTACCCCAGATTTCTGCAAAGAAAAATCTAATAAGAAAAGTTTTGAGCTTCTAGACATGGTTTCTGTAAGAACATAAATTTTAACAGCGCCAAATTATACCTTTACCAGTATTTGGATGATAGCCATTGCGCGAATTCACAGCGTAACATAAAAATAGAACGAATGATGAATTGATAACTTTTAATGCACTACACAAAGAGGCTCGGGAAATCGCAAATGTTATCTAGTGTTTCCGGTCCAAAGATTATTTAATCTTCCGAAGAACGAAAAAAGGAATATCTGACTTGATAGTCAGGTAAATTATAAGCAGCGAATTTTTATTCTATACAAGGTCATCCATTTTGTAGTGTTAGTTTTTTATCTCAGGTCTTCTGGGGACCAGATTTTTTCTGTAAGTGAATTTATTAAGCTTCTTCCTTTATGCCGCAAACACGAACGCTGACTTCAAGGGGCTACACCCCCTTGGGGCTCCCAATAAATTTATGGAGGGGGCCGAGCCCCTGAGCGGGAGGGATGAATACTAACAATGCTTTAAAAAAGAAGTTGTTTGAACAAAACACCAGTCTTAGGGGTCCGATCCCCTCAACCCCGGAGGGGTGGCTCGATTTTATTCATTAGATCGTTTGACTGCTGTCAAAAGACGGGCGCCAAGTCATAGAGGCCTGGACACCTTGGGCCACGATATTTTTATAGTTAAGGCTCGGGCCCCTTAATATATAAGGGATCAAGAGAACACAGCATCCTAAAAATGACCAAAAATATTCAATATTTATGTATTAATTTTACAGTTTAAAGAATACGTGCAAAATTTCATAGCTGTATATCAGGTAAGCCGATTTAAATCAAGTAATTTTTATTTTAAAAAATCGTTATTTAATCACTTTAAATTTTCTTTTTTCCGTAAATTTAATAACATTGAAAATGAAATAAGCTGATGACAGAATGCATGTTATAAATAGCTTTCAAAATTTGTTTCTACTCAGTAACACCACAACCTCTTTTTTTTTTACTAAAAATAACTGGCTTCCCTACTTTTTGAGGACACTAGAGATAACAGTAATGAATGGGAAAATGCAGTGGCACCAACTTGGGAGAAATCATTTGCTTTATATATATTTGGGAACTCTTTATTTTGTGTTTATAAATTATTTACAATATTATCAGTATATTAGTAATATTTATCTCTTGACGACAGATAGAACCACTCTGCATATTTGGTTACTCGTATTATTAGTATATTTATTCCTTTTGTTTGGGGTCCTGGGTCCCACACACCATAGAAATTTTAAGGGGTTCCAAGGGGATCGGGCATGTTAGGTGTAGGTGTCTTTTTTAAACAAATTTGGTCTCATTGGAAATATTTACCTCTCCCGTTTGGGGACATAAGGGGTTCGGGCTCCTAGGAGTTGGCGCTGGTATTGGGATAATAATTGACCACATATTTCTTTCTGATTACTGAAAACAAGTATAAAACGCAGATCTGTCAGCAGATGCTGAGTTTTATATATACGAGACCAGTCCATACATTGTATGAAGGGTTTTCGGGTAATTTTGGTATACTCTTCCCATGGAAAGTTTGGATGGACTGAAACTGATGCCCTTTCAAGAAGGAATTTACCATTTCTAGTAAAAGAATCAACAATTCCTAAACCCTCAGACCTTTTTTAAATAACTCAATACTATCTAGAAACTAGATTTGCATTTCTCATATCTTACACTGAAAACAAATTGGATAACGAAAAGGTTATTGGTTTATTAAAATTTTATCTCTCCGAATAAAATGCTTTTCTTAATTTAGAATTTTAAGTATTTTGGATTTGTATTACGAAATTGAATTTAAATGAAACTAAAAGCAACAAAGCCCAAGAATGATTTTTATTATTTTAATCTTTCAAAAATTTATCCTGCTATATTTCCTAACCCCTCTTATACATCAATGTTTAACATAAATCAATACCATCTAGAAACTACGTGATTTGCACGTCTCATCTAAACGTTTAAAAAATAGGCAACAAATTAAAATCATAATATCGGATTTAAATTTTTTTTACATCTGATTTAAATCAAATAAATCCAAATTGTTTGATTTTAAAAAATTACTATTTTTTCACTGCTGTATCTACATTGTTTAGTGAGTTATTCAAGTTTTCCATCTAATGTCAGGAGTGAAAACGACTAATTTTTAACTGTCTTGTCAGCTTGTTTTCATGACTAAAATGTATTTAAAATGCTTTGGCTTTTTTTCGTAATTAATATATTTGAATTTTTTTATGGTTTTTGTGTATGGAATAGTGGTGAGATTTGAAAAGCAATTTTTTTTAATTGATAAAATCAATTCTGATTGATTTTTATAGTTGTAAAAGTTGTTCTATGTTGGTAAAGAGAAAGGAAACACATGTATTTTTCATACATATATAAATTTTAACCACTTATTTTAGCATATGAAATTTATTCATATTTAAAATTACTACTTTTAAGTATTTATGAAATTTTTTAAATATTTATTCATCCTTTTCATATTCGCTATCACGAAACATTCCTATTAAGAAACTCATCCAATTCAGCATTCTGTTAATAGCGTGTATTCTCTATTGCGTTGTCGTGTGATACTATCAGCACCTGTGTAAACTCCTATAAGTTTTAGAATCTAGAGGGAAACCATCGAATGATCCACGATTCTGCTTAACCCCTATGCGTGGGCGTCATGTAAAGGTCAAATGCGTCAGTTTTTGTAGTGTATAACAAATACTATTTTCAACAAAAATCAAAAGATTAGTTGTCATGCTGATTCATTGCAAGTCAAATTATTGGAATTATCAAAGAAATCAACTTTGAATGAAATGGTTTTTTATGTATTGCCCATACAAAAATGTGCATTAATGTTACTTAAATCTAGAGTGCAGAACATTTAGATTAAAGTTATGAAAACATAAATTAAAATAACACTTGACATTTGAAGAATAAATAAAAAAACTAGTATACTTTATGGTTCAAATTATCAGAATATTCCGTGATACATACAGATTTATCCATAAAATAATAATGCTTTTGTGTTTAATGGCATTACCTTTTAATAACAGCCATCAATCGATTTGGCACGCTAATTACATACGGTATTTTCTGTCCAGACAAGCCGATACGGATTTTATACTGGGTACAAGATCTTTTTTTTGGTTGTAGCAATTTCTTGGATTTCTTTCCAAAAGATTTAACTTCCTGTAACAATTAAAACTTAACGAACTGTCTCAGAGCCAAATCAACATACTTCCCTGGGCGGTAAAGTCGCCAGATTTAAACCCAATTGAGAATTTATGGGGAATAATTAAGAATCCAAGAAAATGCGCTAACAAAAAGATATTGCATCCAGTCTAAAATACGTCTGGAAAAAAAGACTGAACCGTCTGTAATTGACCCAAATCGATTGAAGGTTGTTAAAGCTAAGAATGCTACTAAATACTAAAGAATTATTTTGGTCAAATCTTTGTATGTATCATAGAATACTCTAATATTTTGAACCTGTAAAATTTTATAATTTTTTATTTTCTTCATGTCAATTTAATTTATTGGTATATAGTATTTTCATAACTTTTGTTAAAATGTTCTGTACATTCTGTAGATTTAAAGAGCATTAAGTTTAATGTTACATAAATTTTTTGGGTAACGGCTACATATTTATACATAAAAACCATTTCATTCAAAGTTGATTCCTTCGATTATTTTAACATTTTGAGTTGAAGCTGTATTGTTTTGACAAACGGTACAACATATGAATAAATTAAGGCAGTGGTTTTCAACACTAGGATGCCGATACACTTCAAGGGGGCGCGAAATATGGCGCCGTGCCGTCAGGTCAATCAAAACGAAGTCTCATGGAGCGGGTAGGTATTTTAATTAACGTGAGGCCACGACAGATTTAACGTGCACCAGCCCCGTGTACACGACGGTCTTTGGACCGAGTTTCGAACTCGCAAATCTCCGGTCGCTAATCCGATGCTCTTCCAACTGGGTTAATAGCCCGTTGTGTTGCTCCAGTGTGACGTTAATTAAAAATACCTACCATACCATCCAACTGGGATACCGCGAACCCTACTATTGATAGATTTTTGATAGAATACATGAATTTCCGTGTATTACAAAGAAAGCTTTCGTAATTTTTAATCCTCCACTTATTTACCTGAGTTGGGGCTTCTGTATTCAACTATACAAAATTAGGGTTGGGTTGGGTATTTCAATTAACGTCACACTGGAGCAACACAATGGGCTATTGGTGACGGTCCGGGATCAATCCCAAAGGGAAAGATCCGAGGACAACACCACGTAATTTTGAACCACGGTCAGATGACGCTACAAAATTAGGGGGGGGGGGTATTTCAATTAACGTCACACTGGAGCAACACAATGGGCTATTGGTGACGGTCCGGAATCAATCCCAAAGGGAAAGATCCGAGGACAACACCACGTAATTTTGAACCACGGTCAGATGACGCTACAAAATTAGATTACAGCCGTTTGAGATAGGTATTTAATTAACGTCGCTCTGGAGCAACGCAACGGGCTATTGACGACGGTCCGGGAAACCCAAAGGGAATATAATCCCAACACCACCTAATTTTGAATCAAGGTCAGATGAACAGCCGTTTGAGAAAAATGTTTTCCAATAAAATATATTTAACCATATTAAAAAACAATTTGGGCTCAAGTATCTCAACAAAACATCTGAGCTGTTTTGTGCATTTTTTTAATGTTGAGTCAATTATGTGTTCAGCTTTTGATAGTGAACATGTAATTTTAAAACCATTTAAATAAGCATTACAAATTGTTCAGACCATAAACCAGATTTAAACAAGTACAAAATTTCGATAAAGAATTTTCCTCGTTTTATACTCAGAAAGAAATGGAGATTTTTATTCTGCATAAAAATTACTACAGAAGCTATTTTAAAACATTATAATAATCAAACCATATATATTTTTTATAAAAGTGTCTGCAGTAAAGAATAAACATGAACACTTTTGCAAGCCTTAATGTACACTATCCATGTTCACAAAGCTAAAATTCAAATTTACTTTTAGAACTTTTCAACGTAAGCTTTCTATTGTCCAAGATCTATCTAATCATATCTAATTACAATACTTTTGAGAATAGGTTTTATTCATGCATCCCGTTTGTTGCAGGTGAATTTTATTTAATTTTCTGGCACTTTGTTTACAATGGTAAAATTAGAGTTTAAGTTGATATCAGTAACTCTTCTGAGAATGTATTTGGTATAAAACTGAGGGATGAAGAGTGGATGTAAATGACATTAAGTAGAATTTAATAGTTGAAAACAACCTAAAGATGAAATAAAATTTAACACAATAAGCTTTAAGAATTCAGACTTGGGAGACTCAACCAGCTAACTAGAAAACATGAATTTTTTGAAGAATTTATCCAGTTCAGCTGAAAGACAGCTTTTTCTAATGTCAAAATTCTGTTCCATTTTCTCCACTAGTACTAAACTGCAGCACGTTCAATTGGAACAAATCAACAAAAATTTATATTCATTTTATTGAAATAAACAATAAATTTTAATCAAAAACGTAGAAGGTAAAGGGATGGGTCAAGCATAGCAGAATCGCCTCTTTGAGAAGTATCTAGAAAAATAACGCATTGAGAACAGCTGATTTTCTTTATTGCAGTGTCGCATGAATGTTTCATCATATCCTGACGCAGGTAATATTGAAATCTATACATGTACTAAATGAAAATGCAGACGAATTTTTGTTACAATTAAATTCAGAATGCTTAAAATTTTTTCAGGGTGGATTTTAAAATAAGTAATAAAAATTCCATTGAGAATAAAAATGGATTGACAAAATTTTATTTAGTACTACACTTTTCTTAAATTGAAATGTGTTTATTAAAATTTCACCACAAAAAACATTAGATTGGTCAGAAATTAGCAAGGCATGACACTAGACATCAGACCAAAAACTGCATTGCCAGAAACAAACATGGCTATTCAAATAATGCAAGGTACGATCAGTTGAAAGAAATCTGAGAAATTAGACTGGGAAGATTTAAATTGAGGGAAATGACAGTAGTCATGAGTCTGGCCAACAATGGACAGTAGGTTTCCCATGTCAGTGAGGATCTGAAACTCAAACGTTCATGTTAGAAAGATAACCAATACCAGCACTGCATAGTGGAGAAAATCATACAGCGACATCTACAATATTAGCAAATACAGCAACACTATATTTCAAATCAACTTAATTTGATTATAAGTACTTGTATCTATAGATCCTTCAACCAAAAAATATTTCTTGAAACACTATAAATTTATCTTAGAATGAATACATGTTGAAAATATGGAATATATTTATCTTTAAATTAAATGTTTTAATATTTCTTTGTTTTACGACTGCCCATAGCCATACTTTCAATGAATAAAATTGTTTACTCGAAAGACGTAAGCAGTGAGCAATTTCTCGATATTTTACCTGTTTGTAGGTTGGTTTGAATTGGTTTGTCGCTCAACAGTTTTTTAAGTAACACTAGAGCTAATAAACTGGGACCTATGGCGTAAAGTGGATTCCTAACTTCTATGAATCCTGGTCTTGGCATGGATGTACAAAGTCACAGCTTTAACCACTGTTTATTGTAGGATATTCCATCTTATTCAGTTAGACTGTGAATAGACACTCATAAGCAACGTGTCTTTGATGGCTGCTGTAACTTATAGCCTGTCATCTATTTCTGTTTAGTCTGTTGACCCGATACCAGAGGCTGAAACATTACAAACACACTGGAGCAACGAAGAAGGAGTGAAGTGAGTTTTCTAATACGTTCAAATTTGATTTCATGACCATTTATTTGTAGTTACCAAGGGTTGGTTGAGTCTCATGGCACAAGGGTTGTATTTGGTCAAGCTGTGACAAATGCAAGAGTCAAATAATGGACATATATCCAAGTTTTTACTGACACAGAAAGGAGAAATACACCCAGGGTAAGTTACAGAAATCAAACCTGCATTGTCTACAACTCGTGGGTTGCTAGCTCTATAGGCAAATCTACTGTGCCATGGCAGTTCCAGTTACTGAGGGAAAAGGGAAGCATTTTAGTCAAACAGGTCCTATGCTGAATGGGATGAACTGTTTATTGCATTTCATTTTTGCACTCTTATAAACATTACAGATACCATGAACAGTTAACGATATCCCAGACGTCTTATAAAATAAAATCACACCCTTCCTAGCCTATTGACTTGGGTGAGAAGGCAGATGATCTTCGAAAAATCCACTTGTAAAGGTGGTTAAATTTGCCAGAGAAAACTGCCATACACAAAATCATGAATGACTACCATAAGTAATTATGTTTCAATCTCATAACTACTGCTAAACCAAATGATAAACTCAGAACAAGAAACTGTTAAAGATGCAAATTGTGTGAATGCATTGTTTACATTTAAACTTGCTCTGAATTTAGAGTCCTCAATCAAAACCATGACTCAAATACCAACTTGGAGCTAGGTTATATTGATACTCATTCCAGAGGACAATGCTTACCTTCATGTTGTCTTGAAATTACTTATAAGCATGTTAAAGTGACTTATTTAGTAATTAAAGTAATTTGGTCAATGCAATTGAAGCCAGTTTCAAATTAATCTTTGGTTTAAACTACATCAGAATTTTATAAACACCAACATTGTACAATTCTATTTTGTTAATATTTTTTGCTCCAAAGTGTCAGTTTAATTTTTTCGAAGAAACAATGCTTAATATATAAACACTTGTAGTAGTCTTTTGTTGACATTAAGTTCAATGTTCTGATGTTTTAAAGAAAAAATACAATATACAAACAAGCAACAAAAGTATCAATTTCTTGTTTAATGACGAAAAGAAAAATGCAATTACTTAAATGTGCTAAATACGGACTTAAGACTGCATAATTTTGACAGTATATCAAGTTACTGATTTTGTAAGAAAAATAATAATGATTAAGTAAAGGATTAAGCATTTAAAGGAGATAGAATAATTATTAATAAAGCTAATCCATATACTGCATTCCTGTTTTCGTGCATTTAATATAAAATCACATACTTATAACTGAATTTTGTATACGAGTATTTGATAAAAACTGTGCCTTAACTTGTAATACAGTGTTAGCACTGTTATATGCAAGAAATGATAATCACAATATTGTAAGTTAAAAGCATCGGACAACTAATTTGTAAACAATTCAAATATTGTACCTGTGTGTGTACAAATATCTCAAAATACTTGAACTGCGTCATGGAAACATTGATCAGAACAGATGAAACAATTACAGTATTTCCACGAAACAAATATTAGTTGCAAGGAACATCAGAGTAAAAACAGACACTGAAACCTATGCATGGATTGTTCAATACAATTCTTAGCCTATACTAGTTACATAGTATGATTTTATATATAACCTCTAAGGCCTTAAACCAAATTGGATAGTACCTTTGGTAAGGGTGATATAGCAGGCTTGGCATGCTGCACCCCCGTTTAAGCAAAATCTATGTGCCTTTATCACATTAGAATGTGGCAAGAACATGGATGGAGTAAGCTAATGGCATGAAATCAAATGACAAGACTAATACACTTTGCGTTAAACTGAACTGATTCTGTTAATAGAACACCAAATCCATTCTAATTACAGTAGTCTTAGTAATGAATATTTGTTCAAGCATAAAAGAAATGAAAGAGGTTGTATTAGAAATCAAATTTTTGAAGTACTAATAAAAACTACTTGTGAAGTTCCTTTTGCTAAGCGAAATCCACATGCCTTCAATAGCAAAGCGTGTATGAAGTAAAAAACATTAAATTTCTTAAATCAAGTATGTATGAATATTTACACTACATTAAACAATTTGTCCTTTAACACAAAAATATTACATGCCAACAATTGGTCTTCAAAATGACATGATTTTCAGAAAGAACAGAACCATCACTGATTCAACTAATTATACCATTATCATTGAGACCATACACAAAACAGAAAGGTTATGAAAATTGATAATTGGATTTCCGATAAACTATTCATCTAATAGATCACAAAACTAGATAAAATTGTAAACAAATAAAATTTTTAAAGAAATTTAAAAATTGGTGGTAGTTACTTGCAGCCTTGTTAGGAACAAAATTGTTTTCCCCACAAATCAGCAATTTGTTAATTAATTTTGAATTATTTACTAAATTAGTATGCATTTTTTATCACTGTCGAAAAATTGCTAAAAAAATCCTTAATTTTGTATCAACTGAAAGGAATGCGATGGAACTTCATTTGCAATGGAATTTAGATAAACATCTTCAAATTTGATATTTGCAAATACCTACCATGCATAAAATCCACATCAAAACACGTGATACATAATTTAATCATAAAAACACAAGAAATCCCGCAGAGGATGACCGAAGTCGTCCAAAAGTAAACAAACAGCTAAATGCATAATTTAGCAAGCATCAAAATCACTCTTGAAGAAACAAATGAATAACACGACAGACAATTTAACTTACGGTTGTACAACAAAACATAGCTTAAACACTGTATTTAATTGACAACACAAAGAAAGCATGCATTAAAACTAGAAATCTTTACAGCATACTGCAGATACATGCGTTTCCAAAATAAACAGATAACCCAGAGCAACTAACTGCACAGAATAGAAACAAGATTTTTTGCAAGGCACAACGAAATAAGAAGCCATGCTAAAGTTGGTAAAATTTATCGCTACCTTTCATGTGGATAAAAGGGATGACGTCGTTAAGTTCCACAAATCGCAAACCTAAAGGTTAGAGTTCACGACCCCTAAATAAGTTAAAAACGCGAAGATCACATAGCGTTCTGATTGGCTAGTATGAAAGCATGACGATAATTTTATATTCAAGCGTGCAGTAAAATGTTTCGTGCGGTCGACAAAAAGTCGGAAATTGACCTTATAAAGACTGATGAGTGCTCTTACGTCCACATTACATGACCTATAAAATGACCAAAGCATTTGTCGAACACTTTTGGGTGCTTTACTGTGTTTGTTGAAACTGTTTTAAAATCAGACAAACACTAAATGAAAAAGAAAACGAAACATAAAATGGAGAGCAGCGCCCTCTATTGACAACCTTGTGTGATATGTTTATTTTTGACTGAAATAAGTTAATATTCTAAATTAAAGGTTAATTAGGAAAAATAGTTACAATTTAAAATAGCATCAAGAATAGAAAACTTTTCAACTGAGTTGAATACCTTTTTGAAACTGTTTGAACTGAATCTCGACAACTTTTATTCACTATATTAACCGGAAAGAAACTAAAAAACAATAACAAATGGAAATTATAAATTTTAAGAAATGCGAAACCAATTATTCTTTAGATAGTCTGATCTAGCTGACTGCTTGGTATACCACAGAGAATTAAGACAATTGCAATAAAGACCCAAGAAAAATATGTTTATATATACAAATCCAGATACTTGATACAAAAAAACAATTGTTTTGTGTATTTTTCTTAAGTCACTGGCAAGGTGTAGAGCATTTAAGTTTCAAACAAAGTCAAATATCCAGCTTGCGGATGGATAACGTATTGTTGAATTTATTGGACGATTCCTTTTCGTTTCCTTTAAAATATTTGTATTGCTCCAGTGCGACGTTACACAACTACCTACCTAACTTTATTCCCTGTGCACAAATGAGAAGGAAATTGTGTTTCCTATGCATTTAAAAAACAAAATTTTCGAAAATATAACTTGAAAAGGCCGATTTCCTTATGTGACAGTATCTTTCACTTCGACTTTCGTATAAGCTGCAGCGCCGTTAACGGGGAAAATTGTACCTATATCTGACGTCACAACACGTCAGTGTCCTGAAACTTGTGAAGAATTGGATAGATAGGTAGTTAATTTTCGTAGCATTGGAGCAACACAAAGGGCTATTGGCGACGGTTCGGGACAAATCCCGAAGAGAAAGATCTGAGGAGAGCATCACTTAATTTTGAATCAAGATCAGATAACGAGGTCAACACCTGAGCTGGCACCCCACTCTTCCAACTTCCACACCAAGCCAACGTGAGGACATTTGAGGCCACGACAGATTTAACGTTCACCTGCCCCCGTGTACACTACTGTCTTTGGTTGGACCATAACCTTCCCTTTGCTACTTCGTTGCTCTTCCAACTGGGCTACCGCGGCCCGTGAAGAATTGGAGAACATGATGTAACGCTGACTGAAGGGAATTATTTTTGTGAACTTCAAACGTTATTATTGTTTGTAACGTTTTGCGGACTTCAAAACGTTACAAACTTACGCTTATTATTTAAAATTCAGCACTTTTACTCTCTAAAATGTATTTACCTCTGCTGTGCTCCAGTGCAACAAAAATTCAAATACCTATCTACCTACTAAAGCAAGCATGGGGACTACCGTGTCTCAGTGGGCTCCATCATAGAAGTGAAACATAAGTAGACTGAGCACTGCTATTAAGAAGTGCTTCAAAAGTGTGATCAACATGACTGCTGTATGAAAAATTGACCTGTTTGGCCGATTTGGTATTCTATCGTCTCGCTTAGCTATCATCTTATGGCAGGGTAAATGTGTTAATGAGCATTTCTGGAGTGGGAACAAAAGTAGTGAAATCGCCAGTCTACTATTATGCCGCGCGGACTAATCAGGTGATGAATCAATGGATGGGTTATGCATCCCGTGGATCAATCAAATGATGAAAGTTTATTTCCTGACAAAAGTGCTGAATTATTGCTGGAAGAAGCAAGTTACTTTTATATCTCTTCTATGGGGTCCACCGCGCTAGTAGCCAGCGTGCGTGTAGGCGGACAGGTTCAATTTTTTTACCTTGGTGTTTCTCTCTTCTGTTTCATAAAAGCTTTCCGTGTGTGTATGTTCATTTACTCGATGGAAAAACATTGCTTAGCACAGCTTGGTAGTTAATTAATGCCGCACTGAGGCAACATAACGGGCTATTGATGACGGTCCGGAATCAATCCTGAAGGGAAATATCTAAGGACAAAACCTCGTAATTTTGAACCACGGTCTGATGACGAGGACATCACCTGAGCTAGCACCCCACTCTCCAAACTTCCACACCACGCCAACGTGAGGATATTTGAGGCCACTACAGATTTAACGGCCAGCCTCCGTGAACAGGATGGTTTTGGGATGAACCTAGTTTCGAACTCGCAACCCTCTGGTTGGTAATTCGTTGCTCTTCCAACTGGGCTACCACGGCCTCTGACACAGCTTGGTCAAATCTGCTTTTTTTGCACCTTAAAAACCAAACAACTAAAACAAGTATGAGAGGGATAGTCAATGGAAACAAACTAATGAAACTAAGCCTAATGAATTGTATTAAGTTTTATACTTTATAATTCCTTTTCATGAATTGTTAAACTTTCCAACTGATAATTTGTAAGTAACTCATGGGAAGAACTCATTTCATCAACGTGATAAATGCTTAACGACCTACAAGTTGCTTAAAATTGCAGTTTGTGTTGCTTTGTAAGAAATAAAATATTGATCACTGACATATTTCTAACAATAATTTTTTATTGAAAAACATGACTTTTAGAAGATAGATTGAAGGAATTCACAAAAATTTGTTCAGAGAAATTTAAAATTCCATAAATACAACACATGCATGAAAACTCAAAAATGAAATGTGTATATCAATATCATAACCCTAGAACTCTACCAAAAAAAGGCATTTCCAGGAGAGGAAAAATCGTATTACATGGGGGATTGCAATTAGGATTGGGATAGTTGGGTATAAGACTTGTAAGACGCTACTCCTCGACGTAAAAATCATACAAGCATGCTTCCTGTGAACTTGACTTAAAAAGTTCGTTTATTGAGGTAATTCTATTCTAAGAATGAGATAAAAATTGGTCAACTTGTTAAATGTGTTTTAAAATTTTATAGTACACCATTCCATGGGATCCCAAGCATATTCATGAAGATATATATAACAAGTTCAAACTATGCAAAACAGGCAGTAAGTAGGTAGTTAAATTTACATCACTCTGGAGCAACACAACGGGCTATTTTTTATCGCATTAGACACCCAGCTATATTGTTATTAAAAGATTATGTATGTAATTTATATTTGTGGAACTGCCCCCCCCCCCCCAAAAAAAAAAAAAAAAATTAGTCCCAATATTTCCATCACGGGATAAAATACCACATACCTAAAAACAATTGAAAGTTACCAAGCGATTTTACGAGTTCTTCAAAAGTTTAGCTAAAAATATTTTATTAAAATAAATTTGAAAGATAGAATTAGAGATGCTGCTATCTGCTTCACCGTTCATGAAGACATTTAATGTTTGAGGATAAACGTTTTGCAGATTTTTGCAATGAACTTTTTACATCAGTTCAAAGCCAGGGTCATAGTCGAGTGTAGTGATCTGGACTTCGGTTCACCGAATCTTAATACGAGTCCCAATCTGGGCATGGATGTTCGTAGTTTACTTTAAGGAAGGTCGCAGGTCCAGGTCTACTGTCCCTCGAATAGCCAAAAGTATTCGAGAGCCAAACAAACCTATGTAAATTCTATGCTTTTACGCTTGAAATCTAGTAGGAGAAACATGTTTGATTAATAATCATGCATAGAGGAAGTTCCTAACATTGTTGAGAAATAGATTTGTCAGTTTCATAATTTTTATCGTATTCGTCTGGCATTGAACATGAATGGTGCAATTTACACATACTTAAATGAAAAGGACATCATTCAATCATTAAAATGGCTTTCATTCAATGGCATTTCAAAAATTCATTTAAATCTTTTATTTAAAATAATTGACTTGCACTAATACAGATTTAAAATTTTAATTCTAATGAATTTCCTGCGCCAATATAACATTTAAAAAATAAAGTTTACAACCTAGATATCCAGAACGTTAAGCTATTATTTCGATTTGTGTACTTAATTTCAAGAATCCACTTCGTCAAGTAAATGACAAAACTGAAAGATAAACGAGCCACACTACCAAAGATCCCTAAATATATTCTGCTACTCTTGAGCTAATTTGTGCGCATTAATAATTTCATTTTAAACATTAATTTGCTAATTATTGTATCATAATTACCGACTTTAAGTTCTTTTCAGTAAGAGTTCAGATATATTTTGATGTATTATTTTTTAATTTTTAAAGAGCAAGCTAATGTTTAAAATAAAATGATTTAGCCTATAATATACTAGCAACTTGAAAAAGTGTACCTTCGTTTGCACAGTCACGTCTTTTCAAGATTATAGAGCCAATCTTTGTTAGGACCCATGGAAAGTTATATTTTGAAGCCTCTCTACGATTGAGCGAGTCGAAGGTTTGGTTTGTTGGAGTTTTATGACGCAAGGGCCATATTTGGCCAGTGAGTCGAAGGAATTTCTAATAGATAAGAAGATCCATCAAAGGTAAGAAAAGGGTTTAAAATCACATTTTCTGATCTTTCTTTTCTGTTATAAATGGGTCTCATATCTGTTTTTATAAATATGTCTGTTAATACATGTAAAATAAATGTTCCCAATATTTTAAATTGTTGCTTGTTCGTGAATATCATTTACCCATGAATAGTAATTGTAATCTGAACATGTTTTCATATAGTGTGTTTGAGCTCTGATTTTTATGACGCAACTTCTATAAAAACCTAAAGGTAAATAAATATTGCCTCCAACAGTCTACAATATCTGATGATTTATATTTCCTGCAGACAAATTTTTCCTGTCATAATGCTTAAATTATCTAGAGATGGTTTGAAAAGATGCCTACGGTGTATCTTCCCTCAAACATAGACCTCCTTAATCACAGAATGTAATTGGTATGTTTAAGTCACAAAAAGAGGATCATACAACTTGGTCCTATACTATCGAATCTTCAAAAAGCCGAAGGATACAATTCATTCATTTAGGCTATTTCCCCCAAAAAAACTTGTATTGAAAGATCATACCAATTCAAGTGGGCATCTAATGATATGCTTACATTAACACTTGGCCATCTTATGTACATTTATACAATTATCTAATCTCATAAATAGTTATGTTGATTTTTAGTAATGCTTTTCATTTAATTTTTGAAAGTTCATCTAGTAAATATATCTACAAATAGAGAACAGAATCAGAAACAGATTATGTTTTGTTTTATCTTCTATTTGACGAAGAAATATTTGTGAAATTTTCTCAATTCATATAGACTCCCACAAAGGGGAGGGGCTTGCCTAGGAAAAGTAAAAAAAAAGTGTCCAAAGGAAAGAAGAGAAAGATTATACATTTGTTCAAGTGAAACATTGATATATTTGGAATGCATTTTATATTCAATGAGGAACTCGTCAATTAACTCGATGTTGGGGCATGTCTGGAGCCAGGAGTATAAGAGTAGGAACCTGATTCATATCTAGGAATGAATTTTCAGGAATAAACTAACGTAGTATATTGTACCAATTGAAGTAAATTGTTTCTCCAATTTTGGACGAGCCAGAGAAAAACAGGCATATTTCAGAAATGAGATTTATTTCATTTTCAGCAAAAAACACACATACATATATTTTTAACAATTATTAAGTATCGAATGTGCGTTGCAATAAATAAAGCAATGATGTATATAACTTCTACTGAAATTACCCTGTTTAAAGCCGATTAACAACAAATAGGCTCAATTTAATAAAATATTAAAATGTGTTATGCAGTAGAAATTGAAGCACATTTTAAAAATACATTGAGCATGCACACACCCTTGCAAGCTTCACATACATTCTAAATATTACAGCTTCTCCAACTTAAAAAGTTAAAAGTGTGACATAGTATTAAACAGTAGAAAGTAACACAATACAACAGTAAAAGCGTGTATTGTATTTATGGAAGATGATGAGTAGGATGTATAGAGAAAATTATCCTTCCATTGCTCTTGAGATGAGGATGCATAGGTACATCTGGATGGTTCAATGTATGGTCTAATGTTTCTTGGATACGTAATGAGACCGGATAACTGAAAATAAATAATTGTAATAAATAGGCATATCTAACATTATACACTTCTAGTATAGATTTCATTGTTTTATTAAGTCGGTACCTGTTGTCTTCTGCCGTCACCAAGGAAACATTGCGTTTGGTGATAGCCAAACCTCATTGCCGCCTCAGCAATGCTAGCATAATGCGAGTCCCATGGGTTGTTTGTGTGGAAATGTTGGTAAAATGTATAGTTTGAATTATCATCATCAGCGTTTGAACTCCTAAGGAGAAAATAGATGGAGGTCTGTTTATCTAATGTATAAACAGCATATAAAACACTGTTAATAGTTCTTGTAATAAAAACTCGTCTTGTAATTGTGCACACGGAATTTTTCAAGATCAACATGACGGAGCGGTGTTCCTTATGCTCTTTTGTTATCAAAATTACAGTACGTCCACCACTTGAAAAAATCAGTATATCCATTTACTTGACGTTGTTTGGAACAGCTTGGCCAAATATAGCCCTTGCTTCATAAAACCAAACCAATCAAACCATCTTCGTCAAGTTTATCATCTAAAACACCAAGTGCTTAAACTGGAAAGAAATATACAAATATTTCGGATATGCATTTACAACTGGAAATTCCATGTTCAGAAATATGTCGAAATTTGCTCTAAACCGACATATAGGATTAAATGTAATTTTGAAATATGTTAATGAAAATTAAAAAAAATGTAAATCCACATACAATATGCGAATTGCATACAATCCGTACTCTACAGAAATTTTTTAGGAAAATTTTGTTTCTTGTGTTTAACTATGAATAACAGCTAATATGAAAACATGTTACTCTTTACTTAAATGAGGACTATCTTAACTCAGTTTAGCCTTATAATTTTTGATAAGACTTAGATAATAATTCAATCAACCAATTAGATACATCTTTTTCATTTCTGATAATATAGAGGAATGTACGTACAAAAATATGGAAGTAATCTTACTTTGGGTCCATTCCTGCCAAACTTTTCACCAAGTCACAAGTTGCACTACTGAGAGAGCGAGCTCTTGCTATTCTAGGATAATACAGAACAAAAGCTAAACACATTTCTTGTCCAGTACCAAGACCACCCTGGAAATATATCAGTGGTAGACAACATCAACATCACGGCATCAATTATACACAATTTATTTGTAATAAAAGGCTTATGGAAATATAAAACTTGATCAAGTTTATACAATTAAGTATTTTTGCAACACCGTATGAAACAAAATGTTTTTAAACAGTTAGTACTGAAAGCATGAAAGAGTTTTTGTGTTTAAATTTTCCAGCCTACATTTTCCCGTGTTCAAAGTTATACAGTACCCTTTAGAGTGTTGAGATATGACGCTCGTAACTTAAGTTAATCTCGTAATAAATCAATGTTATATGTGCGCAGATCATTCCAAACATGACTTTTATGGTACTTTTCAATTGCTTGATTTGGTTATTTTAATGATGGTAAGAAAAAATTATATTTTTTTCTATTTACCTGAATTCTAAAAGAAAAATGGAGATTTATACTAAAATTGGGGTCACATTAATTGTTTCACAACTTAAAAACCATTTTATTTGTTCTGGTTGCAAAAGAAGTTCATTCATTTAAAACATTCAATATATTATTCATTCGTTATTCATTTAAAACAGAGCATGGCTTAGTTGAAATGTTGGAATTGGCTTCACTCAGATGTTGAAGTTTTATTGGAAGCATCAGTCAAAAGTGAGTTTTTCGTTTTTCGATTGCATCAAACGATTTTCAGACTTCATCTTGCTCAACCATACCTACTTTTAAGAACTCCTATGTTGTGTAATGGCAATGATAAAAAATGAAGATAATTCACATTAAATATTTCTACCTAGATCTCATATTTTCTCCGTCTCACACTCAAAGAAAGTTTCAGAAATTTTAAAGCAAACCTTTAAAATCAATACAAGAAAAATGAATGGTTACATTAAAATCTCGACAAATCTCATTCTAAAATGAAAATAAATGTTTTTTTGCAATTTTTATAGATAATTTTAATTTATCAAAACAAAATTAAAATTATTTTTATAAAATTAAACTAAGCATATTAAAAAATTACTGAAAAAATGTACATTTTTTCAGTGAATTTTCCTGCACAAATTAGCTGTTAGAAATTTATTCAACACGGACAGTAATTTATAAAAGAATGAATATCTCTGATGAATGTTCTTTTAAAATCACTTCAAATGTAAATCAATGCTTTATGGAGAGAAGGAATCATAAAAAAATTCCCAAATAGATCTATAATTTTAAAATACCATTGCTCATAAGATGTATTACAAGTATATGACAATGACTGACAGAAACTTTCTGTCCACAGAGTGAAGAGTTATGGAAAAATATATAGCTACATTACTGAAAAATTGGTTGCTTACAAATGTTGTTTGGTTTCTTCCCGTCGAATCGTAAGTGCATTCAACTGTGAGATGATCACCCTAAAAATATATCAATTAAAACTATTATTGTTAAATTAAGATTTTCGTTACATTTGTGATATAAAGCAATGTTTTCACAGAATTGATTTTAAGCTATCTTGAAATAGAGGAATGGATTAAAATACAGAACTAAGAAAGGAACTGTTATGTGAGAAATATTTGTAAATATTGAAAACAAATGATCACTGAGAGCATGTGATATCAATACTCATACTCACGGGTTTAACAATAACTTCCTGTGGCAAATATCTGTAATCCTAGAAGAATATACAAAAGTATTAAAATTAAACATTCTTAAAAGAGTTAAAGAACAAATAAAAGAGCTTGTTAAATTTAGAACTTTAAAAGTATATACAAAAACCTGACGGCAATTTAAATTTTATTTTAAATATGATCCTGAAGGTTACTGGAAATTTATGAATGCATCCACTAACAAAAAGTGTTTTACCAGCAAGTTTTTTAACACTTATAATATAAATCTTATCTAAAAATAATGTTATGAACTTTGGATTATTTCTTCCTTTTCTCATTGTTATTATATTGCATAACAATTTTATGAAACAGTTAAAATGCTGCCAATTTATTTTTGTCTTTCATATTTTGGAGTTAAGGGAGTAAATCAATCATGCCCACATGAAACTTTAAATTAATCGAATAGGAAGATTTGAAAATTACCCAGCAAAACTTAGGTTTATTTATAAAACTAACTCCACGTCTTCACAACTGAAACTTTTATTTAAACATAGAAACAGATTAATAATGCCAATGGTATGTAGTTGAATTTACATCGCACTGGAGCAATACAATGGGCTATTTGCGACGGTCCGAGATCAATACCAACGGGAAAGATCCAAGTACACCTCGTAATTATGAACCACGTTCAGATGACGAAGTCAATACCTGAGCTGCCACCTCACTCTCCAAACTTCCACAACATGCCAACGTGAAAACATTTGAGGCCAAGACATATTTAACGTGCACCTTCCCCCACGTACACGACGGTCTTTGGCTGGCACGAGTCTCGAACTCGTAATCCTCTGGTCGCTTATCCGCGACTCTTCCAACTGAGTTATCGCAGCCCTTTCATAATAGTGCCCAATGACAAAACATAAAACTTTCTTTTCTTAATATAATATTTCAACTGCGACTAGCACTTGCATATTGACTATATAGATTTACCGGAAGGACACTTGAAAGTCTTTTGTGGGTTAAGTGAAATTACACTTTCAAAATAAAGAACATAAAATGCGATGGGGCTGAAATAACATGAAGTACTTTTGCTATCGGGAAAATTTTTATCCGTCCTTACTTTTAATTAAGTTCGAATGATTTCCATTACAAATTATAGTATAATGAATACATTGCAATTTATTTTTTCACAGATCATGCTTAGGTCTCCTCAGTATAATAAATGTATGGATATTTTATGATTTTTTGCCTCATGGTGATAAGAGCAACAAAATGTGATTTAAGGTTTACGAAATTCTTTAACGTGCTAAAAGGAAAGTGAATGGATTAATTAAAGTAAATTTTTAGTGTTTACTAAATAAAGATGAAAGAGTGATTAAAGTGATTTTAATTAGATAGCTAAGGTGCGCTTTATCAGCTCCAGGGAAGCTTATTTAAAAGGTTTGAAAGGGGTTTGTTCCCTAGGGCGTAGTTATAAATAACTTGCAACAAAAATGACATGGAATGGCATTTGATGCAAAACATGTGATGCTTATTTACAAAAAATTTTATTAACTCAACAGTAAAATATATCAAGAAAAAATATTCAATGAATCAAAATATTGAAAATCATGACTGAATGAAATTCTCGTAACACCATGCTTGTAGTCAGTCATACATTTGATTCGGTTTATGATTATAGACAGTGATATACTTCAAAGTAGAAATTCAATTAAAATCAACGAACGAAATCAACGAAAATTCAGGTTTTAGATTGCTTAAAACAATTAAAAAATAACGAGACATGTGTCAATGTAAAATGTGATAAAAATTTTAAAGTATTAGATAAATAATTATATATATATATATATATATATATATACACATCATTACTAAAGATGGTATAACACGAGTTATTTTTCAGATGACGGTTCTACTGCATTTTTGTTGGTTGGTTGATAATTGAATTAACATAGCACTAGAGCACCACAAAGGGCTCTATCTACTTTTGGGAAATTTAAAAGTAGTACTTTCAAAATAAGTAATTATTCATAACATAAATTCATGAGTCTGAAACGTACAGAAAAATTCCATGTTTCAAAGCTTTAAAATTCTTCATACGAAACTGCAGCTTACCTGGTAATTAAAGTCATATCTCTGATCTGAGGCAATGAATGGTAGTTCGATGCTGTTCCTGAAGTGTCTCAGTTTCATTTGTCGACCTGAAAATCAAGCAGTAATCTTAATTAAAATGACTTTTTAGAATATAGATTTTTCTAAAAACAAAATATCTACAGCAGGTAAAATTCTTGAAAAATGTTTATCTTACAGGTATATAAAGAATTGACATTGCCCATATTAAAGAATCACTTAATTCATTGATTAGAAGACAAAGGAACTTTCAATTTTTAAATTAATAGTTGATTTTACTTATAACCAAACAGATTTTATTTCATTAAAAAACTGTAACACAAAACAAACAATTTGAAAATTTTCAAGTGCTTACCTAGAAGATGCGAATGTAAAAACACTGCAAAAATTCTTATACCTTCTGGTGATATGGCCTGCAGAAAATAAGAAATAATTGAAATATTGTGTTTTAATAAATAAAGGATGACAAAATAAAATTCTCAGCTAAAAGTAACACTGAAAAGTGCATTACCCGTATTTACCCATAAAATATTATATATAGGATAAAACAGTCACTTTTGTGACTTCAAGGTTGACTAGGAAAGTTTTTAATCTTTGTAAAACAGGTAACAGAATGCAAATAAATGTTTTAAACATAAGTAGTATCTTTTATGATTTACGTGGACAAGAGCAGACGTGTAGTGCTACAGGATAAGAGATGACGGGTCGTTGATTTCGACCATGATTTTAGATGATTACAAAATCGGCTTAAGACCAGTTGCAACACAGAAGCTTTTGAAGTAATCTTCGGGGACGTTGCTCTTTCTGACGCTACATTGTTTAACTTACTTACATTTTAAAAGAGGCCAAACTTAGGTTAATGATGAACAGAGATAGAAGATACTACTGAAATGATTGAGATACTAATGACATCGCACTTGTAGAGAAAATAGGGTACGCGATGATCCTTGGGTACTCTACAAAGCATAGAAGAAACTATAGATGAGTTCGGTATCCTTCAACAATCATTTACATTCGTGTAAGAAAAATTGCAACCATATAATACAATCTTACTAGAAGAGTAGACATTCTCACAGACAAGAGTGGAATTATGCCAAGAAATGCTATACAGGTTCAAACACTGAGTCCTACTGTGTCGGGACAGAGGATGAGACATTTACCAATTCAACCCAGAAAGAAAGTGTGGTATTACGTAAATGAGACTGCGTAGTGAGACTGCGTAGTTTCCAATGCTTAAAAGCATTGGAAAGAAATAGCAATGACTTTTTCTCAAACAACCGGTCACTTTGCTACGGTACCAATAGAAAACCAAAGGAAAAGCACAGATCAATGATGCACAATTGTTGTTCTTAGTTCTCCCGCGCACTGGCAACCTTTTTGTTTGGTGAGTAAATAGTTCCGATACTATAAAAAGTGTCTTTTATATACTCCTCGTAAGCGCGCATTAGGTGACTAACTAGTTGCCACACAGCTCACACACAGTCTTAAAATGGATTTCAAAGAAACTGCATGTGTTTGTGCACTCCTTCTAAGACTAAAAAGTAAGCAAAGAAACAAAACGATTTTGGGTACATCCAATATTGAGTGAAATACTTATTAGTGGCCAGTTTTACAAATTGTGTGAGACCTTGAAAAAGTATCCAGACAAATTTTTTAATTATTTCCGGATGAGTAAACACAGCTTTGATAGCCTGTTGATACAACTTGGAATATTCCTTCATCTTGTAAACATATAACCGTGGTCTTTTTTCAATTTCACTAATAAAAAATTCTATGTCCATCGACATGATGCTTATTAAGTTTACAATAAGAAAAGGGAGGAAGGAAAACGATACGATGTTCACTCGTTGCAGGCAAGTAGTCTACTAAATAATCATCCATGAGCGCGAACAGGCCTGAACATGTACGTTCTATTCCCACAGATGTGATACTAAAACAATTTCGTTACCCTCGAAATAGAAAGGGTTGTATTTATTTAGGTACCTCAACTAAATAATCACCATTGCGCGAGTCTACATTGAAAACAATATGTTTCATTTTCTTTACTAAACAGTTTCTTCACAAAAAGTCACCAGTGCGGGGGAGGCCTTAATGATTTACTTAAAGTAATTACAGAAAAGTGACCCAGACTGGACTTAGTTGCACCACGACCATGCTTTGCCATGCACGGTCAATCACTTCCTTAGATTCCTGGAGAGTACTTATACCAGACTGCTTACCCATTCACATAGATCCCCAGGGTTAGTAATCTTTTTAAACTGGCACAGGCACGGGAGTGTGTGAGACGGTGTTAGTAGTCCGCTGTAACTTATTCGTCTTTTCTACAGGGAAGAATGGACAGCTAAGAAGTTCGTTATTATAAAAGATGCAGTTACAATCAAAGCAGGGAAGATTTCAAAGTGGAAGACTGAGTAGCGTCTCAGCGCAGAGTTCCCACTCTTCAAACAAAGAAAATTTATTACGTTTTAAGGCCTTTTCACGGTTATTTTATTTTTTAAGGTTACATTTGTGTGTGATGGTTGGTAGGTTGCTTTGCGGTTTTATGGCTCAAGGGCCATATTTGGCCATGCTGCGCCAGACACAAGACATACAATATCAAGTAATACGGAGAAGGAATCAGCTAAGTCCACTCTTGCGTTCTGAAAATGATTTTGTCATTTTTAGATAAAAAAAATAGAATTTCTATGATGTAGGCAGTTTTATGAAGAACGATCAATCACTGCGGAACCGAGAAAAAAAGTGGTTGCTGGAAGAACAATCAGAGGCTCACATTTTCAGCAAGATCAAGGTCCTCGTATCATGCAGCATTATAATGCATGAAGTGATTCGTCAAATCTCTCAAAATGTAGTTCTAAGGGGTTTTCAGAATTGCCTACCATTACAGGCCTTTTTTATTAACTTTCTAAAACCAAAATCACTGACACTCCCTTGACCTTGGACAAGTAACATTGATTGAGTTGTAAAATGAAGGCGGAATAAATATGCAATGTGATTGTAAGAAAATAGGAATTTTTGAGAACACATTTCTGCTTTTTAAGGGGCATTAAAAACAAAAATGAAAAATCAGGCCTTCTTAAGGCCCGTGGGAACCCTGTGATGATACCTCGTAGGTATGAAATCTGAGCATAATCGAGGTTTCAGAGTTAGGTTACAAAAATGAAACGTTGCATTGAGGATGGAGAGTACTTTGAAAAGATGCGATAGTAAGTTTGAAGCTCATTGATCAGTCTAAAATTTTTTCTAGTGACTTAACCAAATTACTAGACTAGGAATTAGAAACAACGAATTGAGGAGTAGTACGTGTGACTATCTTTCAGTTTTAAGTATTCAGTTGTAAAATATCAAGAAATATTTGATGTAGGTATTTTTAAAGAACATAGTAGTCTTTACAACCTTAACTGATTTCTGCGGGTGGTCCTTGAAAATCTTCGTAGTTATATCCATTAAAAACTACAATTACGAGGTTCTTTAGAAAGTGCTTGAAAAAGAGTGATTGAAAAAAATTACCGGCCTAAGACATCGAGGGTCTGCATGTCCAGCTATAGTGAATTTTCTCCTGCCTGGAGGAACAACTATACATGGATCCACTGCGGCTCCGACCATGAGTGTCATAGCATCATAACGCCGTAAATGAGGAGTGAAGAATACTTTGAAACCAGACTGATCAATAAAATCTAAAAACATTAAAAATGAAATAAATTGTCTGCATACATGTTTGTTATGATAAATGAAAGTTAATTCTAATTTCTCTTTTTTAATGAACTTATTTTTTACATTTACCGGTTGGAATGTTTCGAGTGATATCGATTTAAAAATGTTTATAAATACTACATTGTTCTCCCCTTCACTGAAGTTGGATATTTTTATCTTGATCTGTCGAATAATAAAATGCCGATTCTTGCACAAATTGAGTGTAGTGTTTTGACCTAATATCTTTTTATTTTAAAAGCATCACTCATATAGTGCTATCATATAAATTATTCTTAGGGTTTTTTGAATTATTCAGTGTTATTTATGTATAACATAATTTTTGATGTTAGAAATTTTAAAACCTATAACAACAATATTTGAAACATTTTATGTAATTCAACAAGCGTTCATTTTATTCGGTTTTATCAATTGACTGAAAGGAACTACCGCATTTTGCCAAAACCATTGCATGGATTCATATACGGGTCTCATTCTTCGCATTGTGAAATAAACAGAAACATGTAACCCACAGATTTAAAGCCCACGCTTTGCGAATTATTCAAGGATAAAACTGCAACTTTTCCAGTGCGAGTTTCATGAAATAGGATCATTTTTATCCTGATTAAAGAATTTAGCATATTGTAATTCTGAGTAATTCAACCTAAGAATATTATAGGGGTTTTATAAACTAAAACCATGCGATTGTAAGACTAAGTTTTATACTATGAAGTTGAGAAGACCTTATAACAGTTCATAGTTAAAAAGTTATTCTCTCAAACGGTTGTTTTAGCATATTTGATGTTACATTTTCAATGAACTCTAGAAATGCTATAGGAAACTAAATTTTCATCCTTTTCAATTTTTAAAAATGTCTACTAGTTAGCAATTCGTTTGTTACCATCATAAGTTTCTTAATTTCTAAACTCCATGGAAAAATCGGGAAAAATCCATTGTTTTGTAGAATTGTTTATAAAAAAATCGATATTTTTATAAATAATGATTAGTAATAGTGTGAAACAGTTGAAGAATGCATATGGTATAAAAAATTTCAGCGATATATATACATATCTAGCAGGGTCCCTCTGGTCTTGAAGGAATCACAAATGGCCAAAAAAGGGTTTCGATACACATTTGCTTTAACGTCACTGGAAAAGTTGTGTGATGTGTCTCCTTGTTAAACACATAATTCAATCCAAATACTTCAATACTAGTAATTTACATCCGTGGAAAGTGATAACACCTTCAAGGCAATCCCCAGATCTTATTTTGTGTTATTTCCTATTTTTCCCCCAAGACACGAAAGGCCCAGCAACAAATAGTTGTAGATAGCAGAATTGTTTTGACTGCTATAAGATACATGTGTTAAAAACTTCTCGAAAATAGCTCAAAATTGAACACATTTCAATTATTGCATCAATGCGTTTAAGTATTGTAACTATGCGTTTAAGTATTGTAACTATGCGTTTAAGTATTGTAACTATGCGTTAAGTATTGTGCATCAGTTAACGAACCCCAATTGTATGTTAAGTATTGAAAGTCATTTATACTCTGTGCCTATATTACAGCTTAAGCTGTATCATTGTCAAATCATTCAAATTATGCAATATTTTATCTCACCATTCAAATTAGGCAGTATTTTATCCCATCATTCAAATTATGCAACATTTTGAAGTGCTGTATTGAAATTATATCATGATACAGATTCTACGTACGCTGGTGCAATGGTTAAATTTGCACAGCATTTACACAGCACAGCATTTAAATGACTTAAAATACATGCAATTTAGAAATTTTTTAACTTATCGAAAAAATTTGAACGTATTTCAAATACAGAATCTCTATTTTTATATACATAATTTTAATACAGCATTACAAAATATTGTGTAATTTGAATGAGATGGCACAAGGACGCATCTTATGCTGTTGATATAGCAAAGCGTATAATGACTTATAATACTTAACACAAGAAATATTTTACTGAAAAAAAATCACTTGGTTATTCATTAGTATTGATCCTTACTGTCAAAAGATGACAAATATTTCCTTCCTTCTAACTTTGCTTGGATATAGTCATCTCGTGCCGTCTTTTCACTAAACTTAACTACTGCTTCTCTTCAGTATTGCCAGGGAAAAATTTCAAAATTTAACTTAGGCACTTCTTTTTGTTTCAACATTTGACAAAGCTCTTCAGTTGACCATATCATTGTGAGAGGTGGTTCGGTGACAAATCATTTCCCCGATTGATAAGGTCGAGGTAGTTAAATGCATGACCATTTAGGGTCGACAATTTGAATCAAACTCTGTTTTTCTTGCATTCTAGCATCAATAATTCTCCTGATATGCTGCCGAGGATTAGTAACTATTGCTAGTAGTAGGTTTTCTGGATCCGCGAAGTATTCACCGCAATTACATTGTAAATTACATCTTTGATATGATGGGAATTGCCTTGAAAGTGTTGTCCACACATGTAACACACAGATGTAAATTATTAAGTATTGAAGTATTTGGATTGAATTATGTGTTTAAAAGGAGGCAAATTGCGCTACTTTTCCAATGACGTTAAATCAAGTGTATCAAAACCCTTTTAAGGCGGCCATTTGAGATTGTTTCAAGGCCAGAGGGGCCCGGCTAAATATTTATGTATATCGCCCAAATTTTTTGTGCAGCACACGGATCCCATTGCTTTTTCAATTGATTTTGAACAAAATCAAATTTTCGATTTTTTTCAATGCCAGAGAAGTCCGGCTCGATATTTTGACATCTCTGAAAATTTTCGTCAGATCTTTGTGACACACTACCCAAGTTTTCCACACTAGTACTAAGCGAATTAAAAAAGTGTTTTTCGGTTCACCTTAATTATCACACCAATTTCATTTTACGAAGAATGAACGTGTTTGAATGAGTTTTCTTACCTGATATAAATTCATTATTATCGTAGTGTACCTCCAGCAAGAAGTAGAGGTTAGGTTTGTCTCCAAGAGGTAATCCTGCCAGTTCTGGCATTACTAGGGCCTGGTTAAAGATACGAGACAAAAATGTTAATATCACAATTTTAAAACAAATATTCTAACTTTTAAAATCATCAAAACAAACAGTAAAAATGATAATACTTTTATATTGTCAGGCACACACATACACTTTTCTTGGAAATCCGCTTTCTTGATTAATTTTTTTCTGCTTGAGGGAGATTATTTCGAAATTAGAGAAATTTCTTTTGTGAATATCATCACTCCTCCATTCTTGCTTCGACTTAATTTTATGCTTAATATGCCAATCGTGTATTTCGAATTTATCACCACACTTTTGATTTGATATGATCCGAATAAAGTACGCAAATTTTATTACACTGAAGAATGACGATTGCGAATTTAACGAAACATTAAAACGTCTTTTTTAAAAAAAATATTTCGACTCTAATTTTAGATAAAGTGGTGTAATGATACCGAGTCATTTCGGATACTTCAATTTAAATAACTCAACAGGTCTTTTTTTTTAAAAAGACAGGCTCATGATAAAACAGTATATGTTCATTGAGGCGAAATGTTCTACAGCATATTCTTCCTAAAATGATTCGAATCTTTCCCTTCGGGTTTGATCCCGGACCGTCGCCAATAGCCCGTTGTGTTACTCCAGTGCGACGTTAATTAACTACTTACTTCCTACGATGATTATAAGTGGTAAACATATCCTTAATGTTCTCAGTTGTTTCAATGACATAGCTTTTAGTTTTAACTGGAAGTTCCAAGTATGTATAAGGTTACCAACATCATCACTCGTCCCTGATTCGAGTAAAGTGTAAGTTTTTGAACGTTTTGCTTCACAGAAAAATTCTACCGAGAAATTCGGGGATATCGCCAACATCTCCAAACAATCACGTCTCACCCTGGACGGGGTCTGTTGTCAATTTACATCCTAGTACATTACCACCATGGCCCTAAGTCAGTGTTTTTGAAATTTTTTTTCTTATAGTGGTACTCTCTCTACCCAAATTAACTTTTTGCGCATCTCTACTTTTTCTCATATTGTAATGATATATTTTGCTATTTTATAGAACTAAAAATAATTTATGATGCATCTATTCACATTTGATATTCAAAAACAGGAATTTTCAAAGTTATTAACTTTTTATTTAATAGCATACAATCAATATTTCAAAATAGAAATACCCAAATAATAATTTCAATAAAGTAATAATAACCACAAGCTGCATTTTCCCTAGCCCCCGTGTTTATTTATTGAGGCAGCTGAATAATCGCTTAATTGAAATGTACAGAAACTTTGATTCCTGTTTGACGAGATAGATGATATTGAAAAATGCAATTGAATTCCAAAGCGGTTTACAAAAATTTATCAATTTTACTCTAAACTAAAATTGAAAGTGAACACATGTCAGAGGCGCCTAGCCACTCGTGGTAGGGTATTCAATAGGAAGCTCTTTGCTTAAAACATTTAGTAAAAACTATTCGGATCAAAGGAATTGAACTCCGGGCATACCAAGTTATACGACGAACCCCGAGATTAGGTAAGATGGCAAGACCTTCAAGAAAATCCATAACCATAGTAAGTACTCAATCTTAACTTCACAAATGTTTAATTCTTCTCTTTTCCCTTTTATTAATTATTTTCTTTTATTTAACTTTATTATTAAAAGAATAACGAGTAAAAAATTTAACAAAAACAAATTGAATATTGTAGTACAAAAACTTCCCCATTTCCTGGGTCATCCTCTCTTCTTTTGTACCCCTATTCGGGTGATCCCGTTATGTGGTGACCCTGAACATAAAACTTTTATACCAAGCATAAAACTCTTAAAAACTTATACTAAACATAAAACTTTTAACCGCGAAACTTGAGGTAGGTTGTCAGACTTACCGTTCCTCCAATTCCCCAAGCGGCATATATGCTTTCGCATTTTGAATAGGTATGCGGTGTATCTGGAACGTAGCAAGGATGTCCGGTGTGGTGAACATGAGGTTCCAATTCCCTAGCAGTAGCTCCCAAACATCTGTACAAAACCATATGATGAACATATCGTAAGCTTGCCTCAGATACTAGTGGCTCCACCTGTCAGAAGAAAATAAAAGCTTTCGCTAAGGAGGTCATACAATGTTGGTTATAAGCTTTTTATCCCTGAATTTTAAACACCAGGCGTTTTAAATACGTGGAAAGGGAATGATTTGTTGTAATTACGAAATTACTTTAGAGTACTTCTACCCAGAATAGATATTTTCCCGTCTGATTTCCCATGACTATAAGCGTTAAGCTCCAAGAATTGGAAATTAGCTCATTGGATTTTGTAAGAGAAAGAAAAGTGCAGTCCGAGAAAAATTGCTTAAGTAAAATGCATGAAACCTTATTTTTGAATTTTGTTTTCTTTTTTGAATTTTGAAAGAAGTATAACTTTTCTAGAATTGGGATATCACTTTTCTTAGATTTGCATTATAATTTTTCCATCTGGCACTATGCATAGTATCGTCGGCAAAAACAAATTTGGCATCGTGGTAAATGACGTTTACACACAGAGAAATCACGTTTCTTACTTGGGAATAAAAAATGTTATTGTAAATATCCTGAACTTTAATAATAGATCATGTACAGCTGCAAAAAAATCGAGCCACCCCATTTTATTCGCTCGTTGTTCACAGAAGAGCAAATTCAAAGATACCATTCAATAGGGAATAATGTCTTCCGAAAATTCAGGTGAATAAAGTTTGCTTATTGGAGCCGTCTTCAAATTGAATACATCCAAACTTCATATCCAATAGCAACACAAAATTTTGACTCCAAATTTATATCAAAATTTAACCCGCAAATCGAGTTTTAAGTCATTTGATCTAACCGTTTCTGGGTTATGAGTATGAAAAATTAGGAGCATTTTTATCTTAAATTAGTTTCCCAGACTTTTATTCACATCTTCCAAAATAATTTTCCTATCACGCAAATATTTTTTATTATGCTACTGTTAACGAACCCAAATAAAATATACGTTACTCAAAACTTTATCTTTTAAAATTAATTTTTAATATGCAATATTAATGATGAAATTAAAATTCGAAAAAAGAATTCAACCATCAGATATTTTAATTGAAATATATTCAAAAGGACTTTTTATGTGATCATGCCAAATTTCAGTTGTCTTCCAATGGTCTAATCTTTTGCACTCTGAACATGAAAAATTAACTACTGCATTGCCGCAAATTCAAATGGCGACATTCAAATGCAAAGGGTAAATCACTATAATAATTTAAATATTAACTATTTTTAGTCATGTTTTGCAAAAACAAATCTCATTTCTTTTGGGAGCAAAAGTCAGGTTTAAGTAGTTCTTTAGAAAAGGAATATAGAAAAAAATGTTAATTTTAAGAAAATTGAGTTCAAAGTTCAGATAATTGAGCTTATCATTAGCTTTACATGTATACTTCAAATTTCTGATATGAGTAGAAACAAAACATGAAATATTATTTGAAAAAGTTAAATTGACTATCACAATATCTCAAAATCGATATTTTTGAAAACTGATTTCCAACTCCCTAAGTGATCAGGACAAATTAAATCGAAAAATTATACGGATTATGGATTACAAATTTTAATTCTTAAAATCATTTAAAATTAGCATTTATTTGTATATTCTTGGATTATTCTATTTTTATTAATAATTTAAGTGCATTATTTGCATTTTGTAGATATAAAGCAGCAGATCTCCCGATGCACGCAGGTTTACGAAAAATCTCCGCTCTAAAAGTTAAGAGGGCAGCCAAAAAGTCTAGCATCTCAAATCAAGTTCATTATACGTAATTTGAACTAAGATATCTATAAATTTTTGTGTTTATCCACTTGCAGTTAAATTTTCCATTTTATAATACATATTTATTATCACCAATTTTATATATTGGACTACAGTCGACGTTCATTTTTACGAACTCCAAGGGACCAAGAAAAATAAAGGAAAATAGGAAGTTTGTTAAGAGTGGATCAAAATTAGTTTTAGATATTTGGATGGTGCGCTGGATTAAACCTCGTCAAATCGTTAAAAGAAGCGTCGTGAGTTATTTGTCGAAATAATATTTTTATTTTAATTTAGCTATCTCGGTTTGTAAGCACTTGGGTGTTGGTGATTGCTCTTGTTAGGGGATAACGGCGGATCACCCACTGGGTACTCCTTCACAAATAGCCGTCAGTTCGCCTTTTGTAGTGCCGAAGATCGAAGAGGTCAGTGGTCGGGCATTACGAATAAATAAATTTTGTTTTATCCACGTACACTCGGGGGGGGGGGGGGTCATCTGACCATGGTTCAAAATTACTAGGTGTTGTCTTCGAATCTTTCCCTTCGGGGTTGATTCCGGACCGTCGTCAGTAGCACGATGTGTTGCTCAAGTGCGACGTTAATTCAACTACCAACTACCAACCAATTTATCCACGTATACATATATGTTCCTCCCATACCTAAAGTATTCTGTTTTTCAAACTGATACTTAATATTTTTGCATAAGCTTATTCTTTCAAAAATAACGGAACTGTGTTCAGCGAACTGTATAAGCGCGCTTAGCCTGTCCGGATTGTCCGAAGACACATCCCCCTCCGAGATATCTGAAATAAACTCTAAAACCAAGACTCGCAAAATCATAACTAACAAGGAACACATCTTCAAATAATGTACAAAACATCAGCCGTTTGAACAACGTAAACACCAAGCAAAATACGGCAGATTCGAAAATTCTAACGTATTGCACAGATATAAAAAGTTTGCCGATATCTGAAATAAAATTATCAGAATCCAAAAGACCCGAGATCGTAACTGACGAGGAACACATCTCCAAATACTGCTCAAAACATCAGCCATGAACAACGTAAACACCAAGCAAAATGCGAAGGATTCGCCTGGTGAAGAGTAGACGAATCCGAATTTGAAGAAAGCGAAAGCGCGGTGGTAGTAGAATACCAAACGTTGACACTTCGCTCCTCCCATTACGAATTTCAAGACGAATCGTTCGAAAATTTCGGTAGTTGAATTCGGCCCTAAAACTCGTCAAGACCAAAACAAACCCGCGTAACGTTTTACGCCCAGTAAACCTCATCGGTTTTCTTCGGAGAACAAAAAGATGGCAAAAAGCAAGTTTACTCTTTAGATATTCCATGCCTATACGAGTTCATTAAGGAGCAATGATCTTATTGACCTTGGACTTTCGCAGCATCGAGTGTGTGTGTGATAAACGATACCCCAGACTAATATTAAGAAACAGGCGCTTATGTTATGTTTTGTTCCTAGTGGAAGCATTCGTTTTTGTTTAGAAAATCTCCATTCTATTGAAAGCTCACTGAGGCATGACCGCCGAAGATGAGCCTTCCCTAAGTCCTCGAGAAAGCATTATCTCAGAAAGCCATGCGGAACGTGGCTTTTGAAAAGCATGTAATGACAACAGAAGTGTTGTGCTATCTGCTCTTGCTTTGATACATATCTCGATAGCTCGAAGACGAGTAAAATTTGTTTTGGTGGTTATTCTGTTGAAGTCATCACACGCGTTGACCCCTTTTGACCTCTGATAATTCATTAACCATTTTAATAGCTTCATTCATTCCCGAGGTTTGACATTGAATGTCTCTGAATGCACACGTCTGGAGTCGATCGTCAACGCATGCTAAGATTAATAATTGAGTAACCAAAATTATTCCTTATATTATCCAAAATGCTTTGCTCTTTTTTAGATTGATGTTCGAATATTGAATCAATCCTGAGAAAGACAGACGTAGCTCAATTATCTTGCACAACAGCTCATTTTGTTACTTAAACATCAACCGTCAAGGAGACCATTTTGGTAAAACTCAAATCTTTCAAGATTCGAATTTTCAAGAGTCTAGAAATGTATATCTTAAAAGATGAGGATGTTTACGGTTGTTCAACACATCAAATTAAAAATTTTATCAAATATCGCAGAGCCTTAACCTCAGTTTTAAATAATGAAAGAATACAAGTTCACTAAAAAATGGCTGTTATATATTACAGAAGAGTCAGAACAATTAAATAAATGCAATACAACTTTCCCCGAAGGTAAAACCACGAAAACAAAATGTATAAACCATTCGATGCTTTATCCGTTCGGACTATAGTGAACCAACTATTACATTTTTATTGGTGATTAAAAATGCATGCCATCTTACTCAAATTTAAAAACACTTTTTTGATTTAGGTAGGTATTTTAATTAACGTCACACTGGAGCAACACAACGGGCTATTAGCGACGGTCCGGGATCAATCCCAAAGGGAAAGGTCCGAGGACAACACCAAGTAATTTTGAACCACGGTCAGATGACGAGGCAACACCTGAGCTGGCACCCCACTCTCCAAACTTTCAGACCACACCAACGTGAGGACATTTGAGGCCACGACATATTTAACGTGCACCATCCCCTTTGTACACGACGATCTTTGACTGGACCGAGTTTCGAACTTGCAACCCTCCGTTTGCTGATCCGTTGCTCTTCCAACTGGGCTACCGCGGCCCTTAGGATGGAAATTATGATGGTCTTTATGATTTAGGACTCATCACTACAGACAATTGACTTGTGTTCAGAAGATAAAAAATTTGCAAACTTTATAAGGAATCGCATATTTAAAATTTTGATGATTTCTCTTCAGACTTTTTTTGAAAATGTTAGTTCATTACACAATCAAAAAGTAATTTTATTATCGCTTAGTAAAATTACAGAAACATTTTTGCATGCCTAAAATCACTTTACGCTTACATTGCTCTTCCAGATATGTTAAAATTACAATTATCAGTCACATTTTTACAGTAAAATGTGCTTGGATAGGAATTAAACCAACTTCCATGAGACCATTATTTTTAAAATATTCATTGCAATACAAACTAAATGAAAAATAACGTTTTTGGAAAATATTGAAACTTATTCCACAATGAAGAAAAAGAATAAATACGATTATTTTTAAAAGGTCATGAAAATCGTAAAATAGATTAATGCCTGTTCTCATATCTACACCTGATTATCATATAGCTGAAATCATATCTAGTAGTCTAAAGCTCATCTTTCATACTTTACATTATTCATATAATTTGGACCTAACAAAAAAGCTTAGTGAAACTATAGGCAATATCAAGTACGTACAGTCCAAAGGAAAGGTAACTAAGCAGCTATTTCAAATTATCGACTCATTTTATTCACTTACATCGTTTACTATATATAATTGAAAAGATTGAGTGAGTGCGGAAAATTTGGAGGTGGTGTAAGGGAGAGATAGAGCTTACAAAGGGCGATGTATAAAGATGAAAGCTAATTTGAAGCGATTCGCACACTCATTCAGCGTCATTTCGACATGATTTGACAGGGATATGATGTATTAAAACGAGTCTCTCTGGGAACAACATTCAATTATGCGTTTGAAGGGAAAACAAACAGAAAAGGGCAATTATGTAAACGAGAATAGGGAACTCTTTTCTCTCTTTTCAGTATTCTTGGGTGGGGCAAGGTTTTTCGGATGAATACTTTAGATTTACACATATTTTAAAATTTAGGTTTAATGAACAAAAACACTTTTCCACTCTGGTTCAAAAGGTGACATCGAAAATGATTTCAAAATTCGTTTAATATAATTGAGGTTTTGGGTCATGCTAAATGCTATTGACAGCAGTTTGAAGCAAAATAGGATTGGGCTTCTATTCTGGAAACGACTGTTTTTGATCTTTTCATTAATATCAAAAGCATTTTGTGGGTCGATCGTTCATAAATATTAAAATCAACGTCATGCTCTGCATCGTTTCCCTGGGCCGCGGTAGCCCAGTTGGAAGAGCAAAGGAGGGCTGCGAGTTCGAAACTAGGTCCAGCCAAAGACCGTCGTGTACACGGGGGCTGGTGCACGTTAAATCTATTGTGACCTCAAATGTCCTCACAATGGCGTGATGTGGAAGTTTGGATAGTTTTTGGAAGTTTGGAGAGTTTGGAAGTGTTTCGATCTTTCCCTTCGGGATTGATCCCGGACCGTCGCTAATAGCCCGTCGTGCTGCCCCAGTGCGACGTTAATTAACAACCTACCTGCATCGTTTCACACTTTAAAAAATTCGAGACAATTTTTGAAAAGAATGAATAGGCTAAATATGCAAAATATGAGACGGAAAAATGAGAGTAAGATTTTTTATTATTGCAGATGAGAGACACTGTTAACAAAAACCAGAAACATATAACTTTATTATGATAAATTCCATTTTAAACTGATTTTTATAACCATTTTAATCATGTTACTATTTGCTTCAATGGATATGATGTTTTTAAGGGTATGTAAACATGCATTCTAGCATCCCGAGACTTAAGGTCATATTTGGTAAAGCTTTCCGTAGAAAAGTAATTTTGACAATTTGGAAGATTTTAATTTTATAAGGGGTTTTAGCGAATGAATAGAAAATCTTACTCATAGATAATTTTACCTTAATTTTTGCCGCTGTGTTCACTGATACTCTTTCATTTCGAGAAGCTATGACAAAAGATTAGAAGATTTTCAACTATAAATTTACACTGCCTCACTAAAAGTTGAAAGCACGCAACTGTAAATAGAGCGCAATTCAAAAAATTCCGCACCAATTGACTCCGAAATTTACAGATCAATACTTTGGTGCATCATTTATAAACATTAATATTTTGTTATACAAACCTATTTCTTTGCTTGTTCATGTTATTCAACCCTTCCGAATGTCGCATTCAGATATAACGTAAAAACAAAATCCCAAACTGAGAATGTTAACGAAAAACGATTATAAGGTCTTTGAATTTACCTCCTTATTTTCATATTTTTCTGCGATATTTTTATATCTGAAAGAGAATTATTGTGAATTATAAATGTATGAAGAAAATTAGAAGTTCACCGATTAAACTCACTTGAATAACATGATGCTTCTTATTTAAAGGCGGGGCTTTCACAATTTTGCACCAATAAGTTGTGTCCGAATCATCAGGAATAGTTATCTAAAAGAAGAAAAAAGAGCATAATCAAATTGATTTTTTCATGAGGAAAGAAGGAAAACATATCAAAAGGGTGTAAGAATTGAGTAAAATCTCAAGTGGAAGCTAAAATAATTTGCATTAAGCTAAAGATCACTATGAGAAGATTTTCTGTTCAACTAAACACACAGGGTGCTAGTGTTTGGTATTAACTTTCGTAACTTGTGGAAAACTTGGCATGTTGCTGGTATACAATTTCAGCATGACGCTGAATTCTATTCAAGAAATTGTAAAATAATTAGCATTAAGCTAAAGCTCGAATCCAATTTCAGTATGTCGCTGATCTAAAAATTAACGCCAAATATCGTCAAAATGACAATAAATGAAATTAGTTTTTAACCGTAAGTATTTTTCCTCTCCGATAGTTCGTTTCTGTTTGCACTGAAAAATCTTTCATTTCAATAATTCGATTTCTACGCTTTATTACCTAATTTAAGAATTCTGATTCGAGGGAAAATAAGGTATTGCATTTAACGAAACTGTAATTGGTTAAACATCTAATGTGATAAATGTTTTACTTACATTGGGCAGCCGTATATCCCAGATCTTTACATCAACAGGAAGTTGATTTTTGGACGTGATAGGCTGTAATAGAATTAGACTTCTGGATCCTCTCTTTTCCTTTCCATGGTAAAGGAATATTTCATCTGATAGGGGATCTGCATCGTTGTAAGCATAAATCACACGAGATGTGTCATTCTAAAGAACTGTGGTTTATTAGAGAAGTGATAGGCAGAAAGGATAGTTCATTTTAGTAAAAACTTCAATACATATTTTTTATTGAACAAAAAAGAAACTCCCTGTGCACCACAAAAGTATAACACGGGACTTACAGAAGTTGATTAAACAAAGAAACAGTGGAATATAAAATTTAACTAAAGTTACAAGATTTGATGAACTTCACAAATGAAAAAAAAGCAGATTAGATTCAGCAAAAACACTGAGTTCCACTGGCCATGTTTTATCCAATCTTTTCAAATCGTTTTGAAGGCACATTCTCTGTAATTATCAAATGCAGTAACTGAAAAGCAAATGATCCACATTTTGTGGCTGCCTTTTGAACAATCGCATTGATCGTTAGTCCGAAGATTAAACTTATATAGGTATTTAGCAAAATTTCCATCGTCCGATAAAAATTGAGTAATTTTAAAGTTTGTGAAGAAAAATTTAATTTTGGGTCCAATCTATGCTGAATAGTAGAAATTGTTTTTGGTGGTGGCTAGCTTTCTTAGACGAGACATACTCTTCATTCTACTTAGCAACAAACTTGTCATAACATAAGGCTTTCAAATAACACTTAGGAATGTTAACATTTACATTAACTGCTAAATTCAGTCTGGCTAAAGCAAAATAGGAGCATATATTCGAAATTACCATGCGTAGATTATACAAAACATCATTGGTGTTGTCAGAGTGTGACTTGTTTATTGAACTATTCTTTTAGATCATTCTTTTATTCATCTTTAAATGTTTCAAAATGGTCTCTCCAAACGGTGAAGAAACAAATAATTCCCATTAATTGTTCTCATATATTTCGAGTTAAGAAAATAATTACAACGATAGTAAAACTGACTTTTCTAGTATTTTAGTTGGAATCAGTCAGTTCTAATTAACAAAGACCTAAATTGAGATTTATGAATGCTCTAACTCATTTTCCCGATTCAAAAACACTCTTGAGTTTAGCGAATCGCTTAAAACGAAATAAACGTAACAGCACAAAGTTATAGAAGTGATTTAGAATAAAAGGACGTTCCTAATTTTTATTTTGGAAGCCTGGTTATGGTTTTATAAAATTGTTGCTGGAAGGAAACTAACTTTCATTTAGAAATTGTGGAAATCCTAGGATGTTTAAAATCGAAAGAGCCTTTTCTTTTTTTCTGTGGCTTGCAAACTTGAACAACCTTAGTCTTTCGTACCATGAGATTTCGTATAAAATATGAATAAGCATTGTTAATCATCAGTATTCTGAAAATGAAATTTTAAGTTCCTTTAAATTCCTTATTTCAGTTGATGAATCTGGAATATGCAAACATGATTGCTCTTGAGATGAGATTGAGGAAGAGTACATGTCGAAATGGACAATACTACTTAAGCAAACGAGGATGAACACTATAATTACTTTATCCAGAAACACATTTTCATTAGTCAGAAGGCCCAAAATTTGTAGTGCGAATTCTATTGCTATTCCAATATTTCTGTACTAGCTTTAAATCATATACAGGATATTCCAAAACTCTGCGCAAACTATGAGGGGATGTAGTGACCAAAGTTAAATCGTATTCATGGATTAAATCTAGCTTCGATTTGCTAGAGGGCGCTGTTCTGCAGCGTGACTGTTGGTCAGTTTGTACGGCACTCCATGCGTGGAAGGTATCAGATATGCATTATTGTTAGCAGGGGCGCACCCAAGATCTGGAAGGTACAACATTTGTATCGCAAGCTCTCTGTTTTAGGGGGTAGTGATTTGTAATGGTTAAAACGTCTAGCCAAATGAAACATAAAAGTGGGCGTTGCAATTTTAGATTTAATAATTCATTTGAATTATAGAATAGTTTTAGAATTTCTTTCCTTGAATTTAGTTTTAGAGTGAATTACTAGACTAGTTTAGGGTGACTCTCCAAGACGAATAGAAGTTGTACTGAAGGGAAAAGGTGCCAACTTATTAATAAAAATATTGAAATTGTTAAATTATTTTATCCAACCCTTGTAAATAAGAAACGGGGCACTTCTGTAAACGGGCTAAAAGAGTGAATAAATATTTGTTGATTAGAAAAAAGAGAAAACAGTTTAAGAGTAAAAAAAGCATATTTAGACACGATTTTTAAAGAAGCAGCCAATTAATATAATGCTATTTTTTGCATTTTATATGGTCTGGGAGGGGCTTAAGCCCTGTAGCCCCTCCGTAGGTGCACCCCTGACTGTTGGGGATTGCTACTTTGAGAGCGCTACAATTAGTGTGCGATAACTATAAAACTAAAATTAGGGTTGATAAAAATGTTCACATACTTGCTATCTTTCATTGGTACCCCCTCTAACACATCCCAGAGGCTCTTGCGGATATATATCTCTTTGTGAATATGGTTTAATTTTGTTTTCTCTACCTCTCCTTAAAGTTTCTACAGGAAGTTTTAAAACACCCTGTAAGCAGTACTTGAAACTTTTATGGTTTAAACTGCTCAAGATTTCATTAAATAAACCTTTAAATACGACGCTAGAGATTTTTATCATCATCATTGATTCTTAAATGTCTTGCGTTTAAATCGGTCTGAAGCGTCGCATTCTAGGGTGGGAAAAGCTATTCCAATAACGAGCTTATGATACCCTCCAAGTATGATTGCGGGATCTTTGAAGTCATAAGTCATCGAGGTTCATTTCAGTGGAAATGCTGTCCACTACCTGTCCTCTGACCCGTGAAATGCGTTCGGTGCGAGTTCTCGGCAGGGTAATGTGGGGTCGGCTATTGTTTCGAATGAACGTGGCGGTACCTATGGACCCGTTACTTTGAGTTGTTAAGTAATCGAAATTGCAGCGGAAAGTTCTTAGTGATAATCCACCCTTGTTATTTAATAGCATTGTGATAACTGAAGTTAAATGAGGGGGAGGGCCCCTGTGCAGGAGCCTGTGTCCCTTAACCTAGTGATTAGTGAATATCGCGATTCATTTAAATGTGAATGATATATGAGTTAAAAATAAAATGTGAAGTTAGTTGATGGGGACTGGAGTTGAAAAATGCTAATTTAAAATTAAGAGTATAAAATGGATGTAATTTAACTTGGGTTGAGAACTGTCTCTTTCACACTTTACACTTTATTGAGAAACAGCACTTTATTGGGAAATCAACAAGAAGGACAACACAGTGTGAACAACACAGAGCAATAAACATAACAACACATGACAATAAATATAAAAACTGGACAATTATCTAGCTAATACCAGGTTTTGAGTGGTTTTAGAGAACGAGAATATAAGATCTGAGTTTTAATTTGTCAAAAAGTGTTTACTTTATAGTGTGCACGCGTTAACTCTTCTGGAACTTTTCAAATTTGCATGTTGGGTACAATTGTATTCAGGGAGCGTTTATTGCTCCATTCGGTGCGGGAGAGTGACTAGCTGAGAATTTCGTGTACCGTTGGTCTTCGTGTATATGCTAAATTCATAGACAGATAAATCCTTCCGATTGGTGAGTAGTATGTGTAAGTGCGAGTCCACAGCTCTGTCCCTGCGAGCCTCAATCGAAATTGGGCATGCTTTCCCACATATCTTTGTGGTGCTCTAAACCTTTCGGTGAGGCGAGAGGCGTGGATTGAAATTTAAAACTTCAAAGGGGGAAATTGAAGCTGAAACGTTACGTGAAAAATATGCGGAAAGTATTTAGATTCTTATATGAAGACAAGACCAGGGAGCCTTCTGGGGTAAAGTTGAAAACGTATTAAACTGGATGTGGGTAGATAGTTGAATTTACGTCGCACTGGAGAAACACAATGGGCTATTGGAGACGGTCCAGAATCAATCCCGAAGGGTAAAACTGGATGTGAAATGTTAAAGAATGATGAATAAAAATATTCCAATTGCATATTTTTCAAGCTATCTTAAAACAAAAGACAATGGATAATTTGAAACTATTTAATCTATGTATTCCATGCAATAAAAAATTGATTTGAGTAAGGGAAATCGAAAATTTCAGGAACTGATAACTTTGGTTGCATACTACCCGATGTCATTTTTGCCCGTCATCGAAGTGAAATTCTTTTAAACACCAGAAAGTATTTTTCTGTTCAAATACACTATCTAATGATAAAAATATAGATTATATAATTGGTTACCGTAATAGGAAGATCTTGTTGGTCACAAGTATCAAATTTTCTACTGAATTGAATAACTGTATGCGTTGCATTTTCAAATCCGTGGAGTAGATGCCAGTCCTGCTGGTCATCCAATGCTGGAATTCCATTTTTATACGCATGGCGATCCTGTTAAGAGAAAGAGTTAGACAACTTCACCACAGATAATTCACGAAATAATAAAATGAAAAATTCTTAAAACTCAACTGATTCAGAGGCATAATTGAAAATACTTCTAAATATTCATTTTAGTAAGCCATTGAGATAAAATTAAGTAATCTAATTCATGCAAAGGTTTACATACTTTTGAGATTAAAATAACAACTTACTTTATAAATGCTACGACTAAACTGCTTAGATAAGGTTATATTTAGTGCGTAAAAATTCTTTTATTTAATAAATGAATTATTTAAAGTTATAATAAAATTGAGTGATAGTTTTATGTTTATAATTGCAAAATAAAGTCAATAACTAAGATTAATTCAAGCTATTTCTCGATTTCTATCTATATAACGTGAAAAATAGCCGTTTAAAATTCCTTTCTAAAAAACACTACTCTAGTTCTGTTTGAATAAGTGGATAGATTTTTGAATTCGTACAGATTTCTCATTGAGATTTTCAGAAATCACAAGATTATGTTAGAATACTTGTTTGATCAATGTAGAGTAATGGAATCTAATAGATATGGTTTGCGATGTCAATTGATGGACAAGTCTTTCATAACAATGCTATCATACTACTTGATAAAAAATTATTTGCAGAAATTATTGAACAAGGGCCATCGGGAGAAAAAGATTAAGAGGATAAACATTTTTTCTTTTGTCAAACTAATTCTATGTATTAATCCAATCTTTTCTTCGATATTGCCAACAGTCGGGTAATGAAGCCTTTCATGATAAATGAGAGTTTCAAGTTTTGAATAATAAACTTAAAGCCAAAGTTTGAATCTAGTTTGCATTAGATTGCGTTGTTATCTCTACCCTACATACTAAGTACTAAATGCATAACTGAGAGTAAATTTGTTTGTTTCGTTTATCAATTTATTTTTTATCCTTCCAGGCCACATGTAAACGCGGGGAAGCACTGTATCATTTACTAGCGGGTCAGATAAAGTATTAAAATAGAATTTTATTAGTGAATTGTACGTAGAATTTCGCCTTGTCTTTTTTTGAAATTTGAATCATATTTTCTGATTTGATTTCAAGGTTAATTCGAGTTCAATAGAATGGTTTGTTAGTAGGAAAAATAAATCTCAATTTTGTGTTGTCCCTCTTTGGATGGTGCGATATATTAACTGGGTTGTGCTACTACAGTTAGTCTTGAATTTTCGATTATTTATGACCTATTCAATTTATTGTCTGTTTACGTATAAGTAAAACTATTTCGGGGTACTTTTTCTTATTTTCGCACGAATTTCATGTAATGAAGATTGTATAAATTTTTAGAGATTAATTTTTGGATGAATATGGCGAAAATCAAGTTTTCTGATTTTTTGTCCTGAAAACAAAATTTCAACTCTAAAGATGAACTATCTGCTATTTCAATTTGTCACCAATAGAATATTTTCCCATTGCATTTTTGAGAGCTTTCTAATATATCAGTATCCTTTTTGTCACTTTTTCAGTTTTTAAGTTGAATTAGAATTTATATAATAAAGGAGATTAAAATGTAAACAATTATTTATGAATTGCCGTTTAACTCGGAACTCTTAAGCGGATGTGACGCCCTTAGATACTTTGCTCATGGAATGGTTTGAAAAAACATAAGTGGAATGTCTTACGACATGTAGCATCAGTAAATTATCAGTAATCGTTTCTGAGTAATCTTTTTACGTTGTTTAATAGTTTCCTTTTATAAATTACACGCAACACTACAGTGCAGTGGTGGTAACAGACCCGTGGGCTACACTTAGAGGAGGTATCTAAAAGAAGTTCGTGTCTGCGTGCAGTTAAAACAAATCGTCGTAATTACGCTCAAGATTAAGCTTCCAGCCGCTTGAAGTTTGGATCACTTTTCGATAAATATCTCTCTGAAACCTCCATTTACCGTAGAAATTGATAACTATCACATTGTGTGTTACGTATACTACAACCATTTTCGTGATAAGAATTATGAAGAAATATTTTGTAATAACGTGAAGAACGCTGACAATAAGGAATGTAAACAAATGTTAGATAGCATATTTTAATCGTATTTTAGTTTGCGAAGAATTCAGTCCTACACGAATGCATTCTTAAATGCTCTTTAATGACAGCTTAGAAGCATATCCTTCAACTATCTTCATATACTTGCAGAAGAGCGCTCTACAACAAAATAGTTTAATGATAAAAGATGATTAATCTTGAAATGAACAACTTGGTTTCAGACATTTTATTTAGTCTGTGCGCTTGTTAGTGGGGAAATTTATTTTAAAGCGGATGATGGCGGGCTTTCTCAAACCTAAAGAACATGGCGGACCTTAACATGGCGAATTTTCTGAAACCTAAAGAAGCATGCGGCTGTAGTTAAAAAATAATTAAAATGGAGATCTAATTTGGCATTTTAGGTCCGAAAGAAATCTGAAATTTATGTGTATGAAAGCAACAGAATAAAGACTCATTTCAATTTTCAATCCGAGTTTAAATTTCGATTTTAAGTTTAGAATATTATAATTTCTTCAGTTAATATTCTTTAAACGGTGATAATAATAATTCACAGTGACATAAACGCTATTGTAGAGATTAATTAGAAGAGAAGGTATATTTTTAACTAAAAGAGCATACACACACAGCCAAACGAGTTTCTAAACATTTTATCTAATCGATATTAGTATCCCTTCTGAAAACGGTACCCTCCTTATGAATTTTATTCCTCAATTAATACGATTGAAGGCGAACCCCTAAAAAGGATCAAAACATTATTTTGTATTTAACGAATTACTCTTTGTAAGCGCTGTGTCGTAAAATGTAAATCTTAAATTGGCTTGACAGTGGGTATCAGTGAAAGGTATTTGGTAATTTTGCTTGTATTAATTAAAATAACGTGCACTTGCACGTTAATAGGCAGGATTGAACAGAGAAATTACGGGTCACCTATATATTTTGTACCCTGACCCAATTTTTAATTGACCCACTAGCTTAGTCGGCTCCTTATGTACGCAAATTAGAGCGCCTGTTAAAAATTTTATATTTAAAGGGAACTTGTGAACTCAGTATGACTCGAGGTGGAGTGGAAATTGCATTTAATGAATAGTTTATCAAGGTAAATATTATTATTGTTAGGAATGTAAATTATATTATTGCTTATGTCATGTGACGAAGATGTAACATGTTACATCTTTCAGTTCCTGAACACTTTTTTTGAAGATTGCGTTTTTTTACAAAGACAAATTGTACTAGAATACCCTAAGAATAAACTATAACAGTAAAAAGATTACCCACAAAAGATACGCGATTGTCGAAAGCACACGCATTTTATGTTGGTAGTTAATTTGCATAAATTTCTTTAGTTTTATGCTTCGTTACTTTGCATTGGAAAATTTCTAGTTTTGTGATCTGCACACACATAATTTCATCGGACTTTCATACATATCCTTGCTCTAGGACCGAACTACGAGAGGGATTTTCTGCATGCAAACCAATCATAACAGTAAGAGTGAAGATTTTACCTCCGCTGCCCAAATACTATCTTATGATACATATCAAAGGTACCTTAAAATATTGTTTGTCGCTGTTTTGGTGACATATGGAGTTTAATCTGTTTGGTGTTAATCAATCAACTATAAATTATAAATTCATAATTCTTTCTTCGGAATTTTTATTGGAGAAGTGCTGAAATCGTATTCGTAAAGCAATCTAAGTGACTTCACGTTCGGAATACGTACAGGAAACTCGTGTCGCCGCAGAAACACTACCGCCACCTACATTTAGCTTGACAATAAATGCCTCTCACATTATTCCTCGAAATCGATCTATTCTTCGATAAGTGCACAACAATCCGAATTTTCAAATGGATTTGAATTTTTCCCTCCTGTATTGATTCCTTCTTGTTCTTGCATCTCAATTTTCAAAGAATTTCTTTGAATCTCTTTTCTTTACAATAAAAGAGATTGAAAGCAAGACAGCGACTCTTTCTCTTAACTTAGGCAGACTCAACACACACCAAATTATCTTTGTTTAAACAATCCCGTGCAATTCGCGGGCGGAGGGGTACATAAATTCAGAGAATTCTCTTCGCTCCTCCCACGTGTGACTTGGAGTTGGCGCGACCTTGAACGGTTCGTCACAGTTTTATGGTCAGGTGGTCACTCTAGAGAGGACACGAAAAACATAACAAATACATAAAAGATTACGAACAAGAAAGAAACAACGCCTCGTTGTTGATGCGGTCCTGGAAGGTAAAACGCCCTCACTTAATTCCAGATTACTCCATTCCTTCGTTTGTTGTCGTTCCATCCGAGAGTTCTGTTGGTGTGGTTTTAATCCGATAATATTAGAATTGAGCATGTTACCCAACATTTTTTGCTGGCGAGGAAGGGAGAAATAATGCAAAACATATCTAATCCACCCCGGATGGGCATTGTTAGTTTTTGAGGATAGTCAACCACTGGTTTTTGTCGTCAGCCCAACATGAGAGGCTTAGGAACAGAGCTTGGTTTTCAAAATGCGTTGGAGGTTTATTTCGATCGCCTTTATTTTCCATTTAAGGGGAGCTAGAAGGTCCAACAATGACAGTTAATTTACCTAATCCTTGTGGACCTTTTCTTATAGATGCCGAAGGTACTGGTTTTAACATTTTTGTATGTACAATAGGCATTGCTGAAGTAAAAGGTTTGGGTTTTTAAAATGCTTGGAGGTTCATTTGGATCGCCATTATTTTTCATTTAAGGGGAGTTGGAAGGTCTAACAACGACAATTAATTTACCTAACTTTTGTGAACCTTTTCTTATAATACACCGAAGGTACTGGTTTGAAAATTTGTATGCTCTATAGACATTGCTGAAGTAAAAAATTAGAATTATATTACATAACATTAAGCATTTTTTATATAAAATTACCTAGAAAATCCCCAAGTTCTGCGTTTTATTCTCAAAAATTTGAAAAAAAAAAGGAATTATTCTACATTTAACAAAACGGTCACTTCAGTGTAATCTATGAGGTTTGTAGAACAAGTTAAGAAAGTTTTACTTGTCAGATCAGAGTAATTTCTTAGGTAAAAACTTTAAAGATAGAAAATGTTCATTTTGAGAAAATTGCGTTTAAAGTTCAAAATTTGAGTACATTGATTGAGCTTATTTTTGTTTCGTTTATATTTTAAAAGCTTCTAATAAAGTTGAAACAAAAATGAAGTATCGTTTGAAAGAGGTTAAAATAAACTATCAAAATATCTAAATATCTCATAATCTATATTTTGAAAGTGTGGGTTCAAACTCCCTTTAAATTTTTGGCATCCCACTCAGCAGGAATAGCTCTGTACAGATATTTTTAGAGTTACAATGATGGATTTGACGGATTCTCCAATATACGAGTAACGGTAATGTAATACCTTAAATAATGTTTCAATCAATCACTACACAATGGATATTGATTTTAGTTCACTTAAATAACATGCTTGTTGCACAGCAACCACATAAAACAGTCATTAAACCAAGAAACATTTTATTCCTTACAAATAAAGCATTTTTAGGGTTCCCACTTTTCAAGCGAAAGAAAAATTAGGGCTGTTTCACAGCCCTTTCAAGGTTAATTTTCATTGATTTAAGTCTACATTTCTCATGAACATCATAATAGAGTAATCTCTCGTAATCTGTGAGTGCACAAGTGAAGAAGCTTTACGAGTGCTATGTTTGGGTCTCACGTACCCAGTTTTGAAACATAAATTTTTAACCAACCTATAAAATATTAGGTATAAATATGAGGCAATCGATTCTTGATGACACTTGACCTGGGTTTTGAATGCAGGCGAAATAAAATAGTATTCTTGTAAAACCTAAGGCTTTTTAAAACTTTTAAGGAACTTTCAGTATCTTCCATTAATATATATCAATTAATATTAAGAGCTCTCCCCAGTACCTCTCAAATACTTTTTAACCTTTTAGAAATTGAATTCAAAGGAATCAAATTAATTTACGAAGTCAGGCAAGAATTAAAATTCCAAGAAAGAAAGGGAGTGAAAGGTACACGAGAGATGAAGTAGAAAGATTGAGAAAAAGAAACGAAAGGTAGAATGAGAGACTTTCGAGACAAAGAAAGAATTTTTGAGTGAGAAACTTTAATTCCTATGTTAAGTTTTCCCAAACTTTTTAAATGGGTCCAGTTTTCATATTCTAAGTAACTCAAGTAAAAGCAATAACTAAAATTGTAAAGATTATCAAGGGATTATATTTTTAAATTCTGAATAGTGCTCTGAACAACAATTTACACATGTTTGAGTAAATTATATATGTACAGAAATTTATCATATTATTAAATTGATGGTAGGTAGGTAGTTAATTAACGTCGCTTTGGAGCAACACAAAGGGCTATTGGCGACGGTCCGGGATCAATCCCGAAGGGAAAGATCGAAGGACAACGCCTCGTAATTTTCAACCACGGTCAGATGACGAGAACAACACCTGAGCTGGCACCCCACTCTCCAAACTTCCACACCACTCCAAAGTGTATTAAATTGATTTGCAATAAAATTAAAGAGAATTATGGTAGACAGTAAATTTTACTGAACGTGTCATTAAATTTACTCTATGTTAAATTCCATCGCTTGCCGCAGAACGAATACTTGCGTGCACAATGTTTTACATGAGTTTGTTTCAACTAATTTTTTATTGAATCCATTTGGAATACAATGGAGCTTGTTGCTCGAAATAAGCGTAACGAAAAAGTATCTTTATGACTTACAAAATGGCAATGTTCATTTGACATTTAAACGTATTCTTGACTGATTACCCATAAAGTTGTTTCCATGTCTCTTGACACCCCTATTCTGTCTCTGACACAGAACGAATACTTGCGTGTACAATGTTTTACATGAGTTCGTTTCAACTAATTTTTTATTGAATCCATTTGGAATACAATGGAGCTTGTTGCTCGAAATAAGCGTAACGAAAAAAGTTCGACATCACTTAAAAAAATGACAATTTTCATTTGACATTTAAACGTATTCTTGACTGATTACCCGTGAAAGTTGTTTTCATGTCTCTTGACACCCTTATTACCTAAAATTATAAGCAATTTAATCTATTGCGACTTCAATTTCCCATAAAGTCCTATCGTATCCTAAAATGAAACTAACCACGCATACCATTATCGGGGAATTTTTCTAGGAAAATTATCACTGCATGTGCTTCTCATAAATTGATCTACTCTATCGCATCAAAGATGAAAAGAATTGCTTGATACATTTTTTTACGTAACTTATTTTACTAAAAAATTTCATAGGAATTCTTATTTTGAAATAAACTAATTGTAACGCATGTTTTTATTAAATATAATATACTTTTGAACATACAAAAACAAGAGAAAGATCTTTACTTTTAGAATCTTTTTCTGAATTTTTTGTTTCGCAGAACAAAACATACTTCGAAAAACAAAAACAAAGATAAATTAGAGCTTAAGAAAGGGCGATGGAAAATCGATTGTTATCAAGTAATGAATTTCACACGAACGCTATTCAACAAGTGTGCACGAGTAAATATGAACTGCGGAATGCACACACAATTAGATGTAAGAGCAACACTTTATATAAAACGAAATTTACAACATTAACTATTGTAATAAGTGCTATAACATGCAAAAGTTGACGCACTCCAATTTTCAAGTGTGGTAATTTCGAGATTCCTACTTCTTTTTCAGTACGATTGGACGTTGTGTACAAAAGTCGGGAAACCGCATTTTGGCTTTGTATAATATTTCTATTTCTTCCAACTCACCAAGAATTTCGCATGAAATAATGAACTAAAATATAACTTAAATTCAAATACAAGCCACAGATGAAATGAACGCTTATGTTTGCTTTCGTTCATTCATAAAAAGTATCATTGACGTAGTTCACCTCATTATTTTATTATTTGTAAATTTATTAATGTATAAATATGCGTTATGGCAAAACTAAAGAATCGATTATTTTGTGTAATTGGATACATATAAAGAGTCTCACAACCCCATATACATGCAACAAAACAAAGCTTGTCCCCTGCTTAAATGTAACAACAGTAATTAATAGCCTCTAATTTTGATGTGTAAAACATTAAATGGTAAATCAATTTTATGCAATGTATAAAACGCTGCATTCAATCCACAAAATTTGTTCTTATATTTAATGGAATGAAGGAATGAATAATCTAGTTAAAAGGAGACATACGCAAAGAGAGCTTTCAAAATACAAATTAATAAAAAGTAAAAGATGATTAGCATACATAAATTTTAAAATAAACTATTGTTTTGATTAAATAAAGACAATATAAAAAAATCACTTACTTGTAGAAAAACTTTTCCATTTTTAACCCAACCAAACGCAATATCACTTCCAGACATTCCACCATTGGTTGAAAGCCCTAACGCAATGTAACCTTTCGCTTCAACTTCTATTCGGAATATCACTTTCTCGTTCACTTTGTCCACTTTCCAAAACAAATGGAAGCGGTTATTACGGTCCAATACTTCATGGTGATACCCACTTGATGAATAGATGGGTTGAAATAGCGCAATTGTCCAGAGAAAAACAGAAATATATTCAACGTATTTTTTAAAAATAGTCATGACGTATATTTGAACTAGTACCACAAATTTCAAATTGAAATTATGCGAAATATGAAGTCAAAATTTTGATTAATGAAATTTCGGCACACCAAGAATTCAATTTCAGACGTTCTGTGAATTTCTTGTGCGTTTTGAAAGCAGAAAAAGTTTTAATCCATTGTGATTAATTCAATCCTTCATTAAATCTACTATGGAGGTCCAGATTTTAGTCCATGTTTCAGTCAGATTTTGAAAACTGAATTCCACGGTAAATTGTTAAAACAAGTTTGCAATAATTTCATTTATATTTCGGTCAAAAGGAAGCTGATATTTTGAATTACGTCATTTTCAATAAAAGTATTCAGTTTCAGTAAAAATTTACTTTTTGTCTTCGAAAAAACAGTGGAGGTTGATGACACCTATGAATTTCGCGCAACAAATGCTCCTCCAAACTAATCAGATATCAGCTGATTTCCGAAATCAACTGTCAACAATTTCAGCACATTTTTTCACACAATTCGATGTCTGAAAACTACCAGCGTCTCTTTAAACACACGGAAGCGACACCGCGATATTTATTTCTCCGCGTTTATTATTCAACAACTTTCTAAACCGTGAACGCTATTTCTCACCATACTTGACAACCGGCGAAACCAGGGATCACTCTCACAGGAAAAACCAGCTGCCACTGAAAATAATGCTGCTAAAATTTAGATTTACTCTCTGTAGTTGACAAGAGAGAAACAAGGGTCATACAATCAAGAGCATCAACTGAGATAGCTTTCTTTTTTCCAGCCTTGTGCCCATGACAGCTGCAGCTCTTCTGACTTCCACCCGGTTTGCCGTTGTGCTCGGTTCCGTTCACACGCGTTTGGCAGGTGTGTCATTTCCGGCGTCTGCGGCCGGACCCTAGAATCCGTGACTATAGGGGGCTGGAGGGTGGGGGTTCGCCCGTCTCTCGCTCCTAATTGTAATTGCACCAGGGTTGTTCCGCTTCACAAGACCCGTACTGCTTGCTAGATACAAGTCGGACGCGAAACGTCTCGGCCGGTTTTTCGTAAGGTGCGGTTTCTTGCCGGCTTTGCTGAGTGCGGTAGCGTAGTCTGGGCTTTCAGAGGCGAAACTAGGAGCGGATTGGCTTCCAAAATTGCGAACTGTCGAAAATTTGTGGGCGGGCGATGTATTAAAATTTACGCGCCTTTTTAATTAAAAATTATTCACCTTTTTCATAATTTTTTAATTATTTATTTCATATTTTAGTGAAAGCTTTTTAATTTAAAACTGTATTAAAGCTATTGTAGGCCAAATTGAACGAACAGAATGGTCGGATAGAATCTATAGATGGGCCCGGCCAGTCAATATTCTTCGTGATTGGATGGGCAACATTTGGACATTCAAAGTGGTTGGATGGACACAAATTTACATTTGAATGTTTTTGTATTTTTACTTCACATACAACTGACAGTTTCCTAAAACAATGCATTGTTGTCTTTTAATTCCGTGAAAAAAGGTTAGGCTGAACAGAGTCGATGGAAAGTCCGGATGGAAAAGTCTGGAAACGGACTGCAACAGCCTATTTTCCCCATATGTTTCTCTGCGAGTTGAACTTATTTTTGTCCGTGTAACTAAACCTAGGTGTTACTTCTGTGTCAGTAAAAATTTCCTTATGTGTGTTTGTCTATTTCTTGTTGTTTGGCGCAGCATGTCCAAATATGGCCCTTGCGCCATAAAGCTCAACCACTGTAAGGTTTGTAATTTTTTGATACGGCATAAATTTTCCCAAGTATGCCGGCCCATTCGGCTCTCAAATATAGCTGCCCATGTGGAATTTCCCCCATCTTGAACGTTGGCTGTTTCTAGGGCAGAGATGGACTTTTTGGGATTTGACGCAAATGAGGCTATGATGCCGACCTCTATACGAAACGTAATTTGTGTATTTAAAATGAATATAAAGGTTTGTTTTATCAGTGATTTTAGGTAGGTATATAATCAACGTCGTACTGGAGCAACACAACGGGCTATTGCCGACGGCCCGGGATCATTCCCTGAAGATAACACCACGTAATTTTGTACCACGGTCAGATGACGACAGTGATTTTAGAATAAAATGCATAAATTAGTATGATATTGTGTTGAAATTGTTCACAATATTAATTTGGGATTGTAATTAGTTGTACAAAAATCCGAGTTTGTTAGTAGCTCCTAGTAATGGGTCTTTAGACCTGAAAAATGAAAAAAAAATATTACTGAAATGACTGCACTTTTATACAGGGTGGCTGTAAAATAACTCACTATTTGGAGGCATCTGTAGCTAAACCGAATGATACCAAATTTGGTGTTGAGACTTTTGAAGACATGGAGAGATGTATTCCGCGAATTTTTTTAATAGCAAAAGGGGCCGATGGGGGAATTTATTGCTGTTGAAGTCGAAAACAGTCGAACATTTGCATTAAACGCAGATAAAATGGATTATGCGAAGTTTCGACTGCGTAAGCAACAACCACACCTTTAACACTAGATTGCCCAAGGAAGTCATTTTGACTGCTTTTTAATTTCGTTTAGAAAAAAATTATACTTATAATGATACGATTTCTTAGATTTTATGTGACTTTTTATACATGATATAAGTGCATTTATTAATAGTTGTATTTACCTCCCCTCTTTGTTTCTGATATATGTATGTGTTATACCTATATTGCTCAAAAGCCAGTCATTTTGACTGCTTGGGAAATTTAACTTAATTCAATGAATTTTATTATTGAATTTCGTAAATTTATTTAGAAATCAGAGTTCAGCATTTATATTTTCGAGAGAATATTCCTTTGTTTTTGCGTTCCTTTTCGTTTCACTGTTGTCCATCGCCATGTGCGAAAACATCGCGTGATGCGAGTACCGTTTCTTCCAGCGATAAGTACTGCGTCGATCGGCACAAAATATAAGTTGCACAGCAAACAAAAAGTAGTACTTTTTATTCTTATCTCTATGCAGTGATTCATTTTATATTATTTGCTCCTAAATTCATGAAAAGAATGTCTAATAGAAGTGATTTATTGAAAAAGCTAACCAACATAAGTGAAGAGTGCTCCGATAAAGAATCAGATGCAATAAGCTTTGAACTATCATCTGAAGATGAAGCGGTTCACAAAGTGAGGCATCTGAAATTGATGATAGCGATGAAGAATCGACCAGTCATGATGAAAATGAAAATATCCTCACTATGCCCAGAAAAAGATGTAGGATGCGAATTATTTCAGATTCTGATGAAGAAACTGAATATAAATGCTTGGATCCTATATAAAGAAGCGACAGGAATACAAATACAACGAAAAGATTTCTTGTTTCAATTGGCAGAACAGCTTTCCACCGAATATAGAAATGCAAGACAGAAAATTTCACCAGAACCTGAGGACCCACAAAGGTCAGCTGCAACATCATCAAATGCAAGCCATCCTAACCAACACAGAGTTTGTCAAGTACGATTTTGCCATAATAACAAAACAAATAATATTTATGAAAAATGTATGTTTGCGGAAAATGTACGCAAAAAAGAATTTCCACATTTATTTGCAAAAAATGTATAAATAATAATAAATAAAGTACTTTTTGTTTTCTAAGTGAAGTACATTTTCTTTATAATATAAAATAACATTAAAAATTAATTTTAAATACATTTCTTTATGCATTGGTTATTCTTTCACAAAGCAGTCAATTTGACTGCTTTTGGGCAATATAGTGTAACGTCTTGGTTCACGGGTAGCTTAGACTAGTTACCATTCAAAAGCATCCGTTTCTAGACTAATGGATTTTATTTACAACCTTTGTACAATTAGTCGGTAAAATGAATGAAGGGTTCATTTAAAGATAGTTCGTTGGAAAGTCCAAAGTTTTATCGAGGCGCTACTTACGGCTGCTGGCGAGAATCTCACAAATAACTCGGAGGATTCTAATTCACGACTATGGGCGAGCCTTTTCTCAATAAAAATACTCAGATGAGTATAGAGTCCCAAGGCAGGATATCTCAGTCTTTTCCAGTTCGGATGAGATCAATCTCCACTACTCGGACGAGCAGTTGCACAGGTTTCTCGGAGGATTCTCCTTCACGGCTACGGGCGAGCCTTTCTCAATAAAATACTCAGGCGAGTATAGAATCCCAGGGCGGGATAATTCGGCCTTTTCCAGCTCGGATGAGCTTAAAATCTCTACTCTTCTCTAATCCTCCTCTCTCTTGTTCTCTTTAAAGATCTCAAAAGCTCTATATATATCGGGTGCTTCTCGACTCCTCCTTTTCGTTTCGGGTCGGCCTCTTAGTCGGTGCTGGTTGGCTGTTGATCATCACCTCACCTTCTTCGGACCTTCCCGAATGGCTCTCGCACGTTGGCCTCTCCCCTTGACTTTTACGTCAGACTTCGGCGGACTTGAAAGGGGACCATAAACCCTTGTCGGCAATGGTCATCATAATTCATCTCCGTACCTTTTTGTCTCGAAATGTCATAGAGAGCGACAGAAAGGCGCCTGCCTTTTGTTTCGAAGTCACCAACGATTTTGCCCCTGGAATCGGTACTGCCGTTAAAAAGCTGTCTCGGGGTGGTCGTTCTTTTCGGCATGATCGCCGCCAGATTATCAGTTCTCCTATCTGTCTTTCGACCTTTTCGGTGTGGTCTTTTCCTTTTCGGCGCTTGATCCGCCGGTAAGATTGTCAGTTTCCCTAGCCGCCGTTACAATAGGTATATACTAAATTTCAGTCTTTCTAGTGTTAATCCAATTGGATATGTGGCACATTGCAATTTAAAAAAACTGGCAATGACACACAAATTAATATATAGATTCATTTCACAGGAAACAATCTTTTATTTACCAGAATCAGGTTTCCCGTGATCACCAATAGACCAATGATTCGGTTAGTACAGATTCCCCCCATTCCGTTTATTCCATTTTTCTACAGATGTCTCCAAAGAGTGAAAGTTGTTTTATGGCCACCCTGTACATTAGCGCGTATGGGGCCCTTGCCGCCTTCCTTAACCACGCCTCTGAATTTTATTTCAATTTTCATTCAATGAAGGTATGGATCTTCAGGGGCGCTCTCAGGAACGAGGCTATGGGGCTTAAGCCACTCTCAGACAAAAAAGAAGCAAAAATAGCCTTATTTAATTTTTCCATTCTTCAAAAAATCGCGTGTTAAGACGCTTTTGACATTTTCTCCTCGGTTCACAATCAACAAATATAGTTCTTAAATTATTTTTTTCTCATAACTTACTTATTGGGATTGAACGAGGTAATATAAGTATTTTGAAAACATTTTATATTTTGAGAGCTTTGAGTCATCTCTTTTCTTCAACACAGCTTTTAGTAGTTCTCGAAAACTATTCTATATAACAAATACATTTAAAAATGACGGCCTCCTACATTATGGTTTGCTTGGCTCCGTCGTTTTTAATAATTTCAAATTACATCCCCAGACAAAATAGAAAACTTATAATACCAGTGTAGTCCTCTCCAGATTGTAATCTTAGGCGCTCACTTGTAGATCTTGTATTTTTAAGTTTGCTAAGTCTTTTTATTGATAAGATTAAATTTTGAAGGGATTACTGATATCGTAAAAAGTTTCACAGGATATCTGGATTTGTTAAGCTGAGTAGACTGGATTTAATTTCATTGTCCCTGCCAAATGAAGGTAAATCTTATAAAATTATCTATAAAATATATTTCATAAAAGGTTTTGTATTGCTTTTGATATGTTGAGTAGCGTAATCTGGATTTCCTGTGAATTATATTGTGTATGCACATTTACATACTTGACGTTGTTTGGCGCAGCTTGGCCAAATGTGGCCCTTGTGTCATGAAATCCAATCATGAATCACAACCTTTCAATTATATGCCGAATAAAGATCGAGATTTTATATTTTCAACTACCTCTAAAAGTGGTTTCGTCTATTTGCTATTGGACCTAATTTTAGAGAAAGGGATCACTATAAGCAAAAAGGTGACTTATCTGAATTGATCTAAGTACAGACTAGTTGTAAAATTCAGCAGCATTTCTAGGGTTGTATTTGGGAGGTTCAAAGTAAAAAATGGAATTTACCAGATTTTAGAGACTGTCTATTTAGATTATTTCTAGTTAATCAGACAATGAATTTCCAAAGTATAGATATAGACACAAAAAGAGACATCTCGGTTGATCTGCGAACGTGAATGGCTGTAAATGGATGTTCTGAAAATACTTATAAACTGATTTACGTTAAAACACACGTTTACATACGTTTACACACGCGCGCACGCACGCACGCACACTCTCTCTCTCTCCCCCCCCAGATCTTGCTGCTGGAAATTCGTCTTTACTTCTGCATTATTGTTAGGGTATTGATGCTATGCTTACCCTCCTCATGACCAGTCATTGATTTCATGCCCTGCAATGAATATTAAGTCATAGAACTATTATATGATGTGATGAATATTAATCAAATTATGATTTTATAAGATTTTGTTATTATGATTATTTTATACGAAGAACACAATAAAGTATTCCATGTGCTTATTGTATTTTAAGTATGTAAAGTAAACATATTAAAGATATTTTAAAAATCAGAGACCTCTCCGGGGGATTGGGCCCCCAAAATCGCCTCTATGGATACGCTACTGATTACATTGCTGAGTTATACCGAGTCTCACTGTACCTTTTCTATGTCATGCAGTTTAGGGATTTAAAAAGTGACGATTCTTTAAAGCCCGATAGTATATTCCCCTCCAACTTTCCGGGATCAACCACGACGTGCAATTAATTTTCCTCTCAAAATAGCCCTAGAAAAAGCCAAAGGTCAACTCAAGTTTCATTACCATTCTGCAATGACGCATTAACTCTTGCAAACGCTTTGTCACTAGGTGTTAAAGAAAAGCAGTTAATGAGTCCGAAATTTACACTGTTATTCACGGTGGCATGCAATGACGAAAAGGTAGCTACATTAGGTTTTCTTCCTCCTCGTGACCCATAATCCATCATATGAAACAGACAGCAGACGGAATCAAGTGACTCTGTATGCTCTCGAATCCTTGCTGATGATGGATGACTGTGGGTGGTATATATTGTGCGATTTTATAGCAAAGCACGACTTATACAAGCGAAAATTCCGCTGGACATTATGATTGTATTATGTTTAGGTATTCATGACCATCATCCTTCGGCGACCTCATCTGCAATTTATTTGACAATGCTAGGAAATTTGCAACTTCTTTTGACACGAGACCTTGGCTATTACTCTTGTATTATGTTCTGTTTTCTAAATGATATTTTATGCATTTGAATTTTTTAGTAGAGACGTCGTAGCATTTGTGTTAAAAACACGAAGACGTATCAAGTATTGAATATGGAAACTTGCCAGTTCACTATGTATATAAAGTTTCAGAGTCGTTGTTTTTGATTCTTATTTAATGAAAAGAATAGAAAGCATTTAAATTTTATCAAAAGTTATTAGCTATTATTAATCCTCCAAGTGGTTTCGACGAGAAATCTCGTCCATCAAAATCTGAACAATTTTGCTAATGACGTGATATCTCGTGAATCGTGATTAATGATGTCAGTCGTATAAGATAATGAATACTCTTATTTTGGGACCATTGAATTTCGTTGTTTATTTCGGGAGTTGGTTTCTTACGAAATTTGAAGTCAAAAGGGTTGGTTGGGGGTTTTATGGCACAAGGGCCATATTTGGCCATGCTGCGCCAGGCACATACAATATCAAGTAATAGACACACAATAAAAGTTTTACTGACACGAAAGCGAAATACAACATCCAGGGAAGAAACAGAAGTTAAAAATTATTACTTATGGAGCTGGGGGGCTCCCTCACTCTACAGCAGAAACAGAAGTTACAATCCATACAAAGAGTTTTTCTGCTGGGGGTGTTGGGGGCTTATAGAACTTCCCCCACTGACTCCCTAAATGTCCTCTGCGGGATCCCCCCGCTCCACGTGACTCTCTAGAGTCGATATTCAAAAAATATAAAATATTTAAAAGGCGGCTGCCCGACCCCGAGATCGAGCTGTCGAACATTGAAATAGATCAAAATATTCCTCTTCTCACGATGAAACCTGATTCTATTGTAATTGATTTTAAAACTAAAATTATTAATCCACACTACGAGGTGTACACCGATGGCTCCGGTATAGATGGCTGTATCGGGGCCTCGGTGTGCATCCTCGAGAACAATAGAGTTCTAAAAATATTAAAATATAAACTGAATGACCACAACTCCGTCTTTCAGGCGGAGTTGTTGGCCATATATAAAGCGATTGAGTTTGCCTCAGTTAATCAAAAACGAATAAATATTTTTACCGACAGCTTGAGCTCCATCCAGGCCTTAAAATCACCTAACATAAAGTCCAAATTTATTAACCAAATTAAATTAAAGATATCAAATAATACTAACCTCTTTGGCCTGGACTGGGTGAGGGCTCATGTGGGGGTAGCCGGAAACGAGTTGGCCGACATCTGCGCCAAGCTTGCAACTATTGGTGGCGAGGGTCTAGAGGCCCCTGCCCCCATTTCTTACCTAAAGAAACAAATTAAAAAATTTATTATGATCAAATGGCAGGGGCTTCACACTAACTCTGATAGGGGCCTCCGGGTTAAGAAATTTTTCCCGGAGGTCGATATTAATACCCTCGTCACTAATCGACACCTTACCTGGTATCTTACTGGCCATGGCCCATACATGGCCTACCTCCACAGGTTCAAGATAAAGAATACAGATTTATGCACATGTGGGGGCGTGGGAGATGCGGATCACTATCTCTTCGACTGCCCGCACACATTGGCACACCACATTACAAAACCAAATGATGCCAATGCTTCTAAGTGGTGTGCCAATATTCTGTCCAATAGGCAATCTATTTATAAAATTGGACAGAGTGTGCTGGCGGCCGGGGAGGTGACCGCCTCCTCCCCGCCCCATGATTGAAACCTGGCCCTTTTTGGTTCCCCCTTTTTATTTTTATTTTATTTTATTTTAATTTATTTTATCTCTAGAAGGTTTTGGACTAGGTCCAACCTATTAAAATTTTTAGTGACCTTAATTTTATTAAATTTTTATATTGCGACTTTTAACGATTTGGTATAAATATATTTTATCTGGTCCTATTGCTATGTTATTGGACTTATTTTTCTGGCTATGTTATTTTATATTTTGGTTTATCATATTCATAAATTATTTATTTCATCCTCACATGTATGGTTTTTGTATTTTGTATTGTGTGTATTTTATTATGTGTTTTTCTTATATTATATTGTGTACCTCGACCCTGTAAACCGGCGGTGTGCCGGTCGTCTTGATTATTGTTTGGCCCTGTTGGCCTTTGTGTGTATTTTTGATACTTTTAATAAATGCTGGTCTGTGAGTGCGTGTTGGCTGGAAGTTTCCCCTTCCACCCAGGAAAGGCTCCACACCTAACGGTGAGCTGGGAGGAAGTGGGTCCGGAACATCCAGGGAAGAATGCACCTGACAGGAATCGAATCTGCGCCGCCTACAGCTTGAAGGTTGCTAGCGCAGTGGGCATACCCACAGAGCCACGACGGACCTTAAGTCAAAAGGGTAAAAATTCTTAATAATTTCTTGGAACCAAAAATAATGGGGAGGGAGTGTATACAAATTAACCCTTCAAATGGTTTCGACGAGATATCTCGTTCACAAAGATCTGACCAATTTTACTTAAAACAAGATATCTCGTCATCAAGATATTGCCAATGTTTTGATGAAGAGATCAAGATCTGGTCAGTTTTCGTTTAATGACAAGATATCCCGTCCATCAAGATTTGGTCAGTTTTTGCTAATGCATTAAACCTAATGCATTATTAATACACCTCTTCGAGACAACCGTCAGGAGGGTTAAGAGCATTAACAGGATAATTTGGGACATTTTATAACATATTAAGTACATTTCATAAAAAAATGAATTAGTAATTATTAGGGATAGGACTCTAATGACCTAAGTATTGATGGAAAATGTCACATAAAAATGCATTTATGATCCCCTAAAATAGAAAAAATTCTCCTAAAAGCAAAGGAAAAAAATCGAAAGATGACGTATTAAAATTTTTTATAAAAAAGTCGCATGAAACAAGAAAAAAGAATTCATCCATGCAACTGCTCCTAAAATGCAATTAAACTTTTTAAGTTTCTCTGCTAAACTGCAAGTTTCAATTTATTAAAAAAATATGCCCTATAGAAAAGATGAAAAAAAAAATAGAAATGCAACAGTATACACAATTGCACTAACAAAAGCTTTTAATTGAATATACTTAGTTTGCCATGACTAATTGAAAGTTTTTATTTCATCAGTCTAGAATACACAAAGCAGAACAAAAGCCACATCCTCAGAGTTTCAAAGGGAACGATTTTCTATGGTCTGCTTACAAAGGTTAGACATTGAAAAGCTCCTTTTCACTTCAACTGAAATCACAAGAGCACTTTAAATAAAGTACGCCCCTTTTTTATTCGTTTGGAATTTCATTAAGGACGACTTTTCCCGGCAGAGGTGAAAAATGGGGTTTTAGGAAAATTCATTCAAAAATGACCTTTTCCTTGAAAACAGCCTGGTTGGAAGAGTAACGGATTAGTAACCGGAGGGTTGCGAGTTCGAATCCAACCAAAGACCGTCATATACATGGGGGCGTTAAATCTGTCGTGGCCTCAAATAGCCTCACGTTGGCGTGATGTGGAAATTTGGAGAGTGGGGTACCAACTCAGGTGTTCTCGTCATCTGACCGTGGTTCAAAATTACGAAGCGCTGTCCTTGGATCTTTCCCTTCGGGTTTGATCCCGGACCGTCGCCAATAGCCTGTTGTGTTGCCTCCAGTGCGATGTTAATTAAATACCTACCTACTTTAAAAACAGCAATATATGCAATAACGACATAAAATAATTAAAAAATGCCTTGAAATGCCTTCGCGACAGAGGTGAAAAATGGGGTTTTAGGAAATTCATCCCAAAATCCCCTTTTCCTTTAAATCACCAATATATGCAAATGATGACATAATAATAAAAAATGTCTTAAAATCAACGAAAATCACGAAAAATGTCTTAACGGAGGCACTTTTTAACCAACTTAGTTTTTATGAAACGTATTTCTATTCACGAGAATAACGTTTCATTCTTGCCCAAAATGAGATGCAAATCGTCAGTTACCCCTAGTTGTCATTAATTTATCCAATTGATGTTCAACAATCAGAAAAGGTCGGGAATTCTATCAATGCTTTGTTATATTAAGCTTAATATTATTTTATCTTTTAATTAATATTACGAGAATATTTAACTTTCAAAAGCCCGCAGAGTGGTATTTCAGATTATTGGAATTAGAATTACAAGGTAAAATTTAAAAACATCTCTGAAAATTGTGAAAGGAAATGTTGTATTAAAATTTCAAAAATAAATATTAAATAAATACCGATACAGTGAATAAAGGGTTGCTTTATAGAAAAAATAAATATTAAATACCGATACAGAAAATAAAGGGAGACTTTATAGGATATCTAAATAGTAAGTACCGATACAGTGAATAAAGGGTTGCTTTATAGAAAAAATAAATATTAAATACCGATACAGAAAATAAAGGGAGACTTTATAGGATATCTAAATAGTAAGTACCGATACAGTGAATAAAGGGTTGCTTTATAGAAAAAATAAATATTAAATACCGATACAGAAAATAAAGGGAGACTTTATAGGATATCTAAATAGTAAGTACCGATACAGTGAATAAAGGGGGCTTCATAGGAAAAACTAAAACCAAGAGCAAACCAATAGGAGATCGTCTCTATCAAGCTCTCAATCGACTTTTATTTTCAAATTAGTGAAAGAAAAGATGTTAATGGCGCAGATATCTTGGGAGGATAAAGCATATGGAGAATATACAAGTTGTTTCGAAAATATCTGGCCAAATTGTAAAGAGTAGTAGAGGTGCCCCAAATAAACATTTTTATCAAAGAATGTGTGCCCAGAAATGCCGCATTTAGGTAGCAGAGAGCGCTGTTTAGGTCTGTTAGCGCTGTTAGGTTTGAAAAATTAAAGTCAACAAAACAAAATAGAGGTTTCTTGAGAGTTTTTACGAATGTACTCATTGGTCACTAATGTTGGAGATAATGAATTGGATCTAATGTTATATATGAGGAATCTAATAACAAATTATATGAGAAATAATAATAAAAATATAGAGGTTTCTTGAGAGTTTTAATGAATGCACTCACTGGTCCCTAATGTTGGAGATAGTGAATTAGAACTAGTGCTATATATGTGGAATAATAAACATTACATGATACATTATATGACACATTACATTACATTAATAAACATTACATGAATACAAGGAATACAGCTACAAAAGTAGGAAATCAAAAATCAGATCGGTATCAGATAGAACGAACATTAATAAATCATGTATGTAAAAGGCTTTTTACGTTATCGATCAGATTGTTGGATAATATTGTCGATGGCAATGAATACTAAATTACTTCCTTTTAAGTATTTCCTGCACGACTGCTTAAAGATACCCGACGTTCAAGCAGAGAGTAATGACTGGGAATTTTCTGATTTTATTCAGATTTATTTTTTATGATTCAGTTTTCGAATCCCATGTGAATGATTTCAAAAAGGTTTTCTGTATTTTTAACCATTTGCAGCACGATTACAAAATAATAGAGTACAGATTCTAGCTCAGTAGGTAACCTTATTTCTAAATACAATCAAAGGGAATTAATCGAAAAACATTTTTTAAATAATGCATTTAATTGCCATGGACTCGATAATGTGAGAAATGAAGTATAGTTAAAAAAATAATTGATGGAAAATTCTATTTGATTTCCACTACATTCTCCTTTTGTACTGAATATGCAATGGAATGCAAATTAAAACCATTTCAGGGATAGAAAATTCATATTTTCAAGCTAACTTCGAGCAAAAACTCATTAACTGACATTTTTGGATACACTAAATGCTTGTTTTTGTGATATGAGCTAGGCCGTATGTTATTAACCTAAAATGTATACAAATGATCTAAAAAAATAAAAAAATATGACCTAAAATGCGTAAAAATTATATAAAAAAATTAAGGACATACTTTCGATTATCAAAATATTTTATTTACTGACAAATGATCTTTAAATGAAAGATGTTTTAGCACACACGCACACACATATATATATAGACATTAAAAAAATAGTATTTTAAAAATAAAAGTTTTAAAAACCAAAGGAAAGGGGAGACTTCTCACACAAGTTTGAATATTCTTCCTGACAACCCAACCAAAATCTTGAGCCTCAGTTTATGTTTCAAGGCAGAGTTCAATTAGGAAATTTACTGAAGAACAGAAGTGACCATCTAAACATGTAAATCCTTCATAGGATAGATGCAAAGTGTTCCCAAAATATCACTGTAAACATTCTGGGTTGTTGTCGAGTAAAGGTATGCTCTTGTGGTTGCATTAAATTCCAGGAGAAAACTAAAACACTATTTCAAAAACTCGAAAAATGGCTAAACTCGAAAATGGCTTGCCCTAAAAATCCACAAAAATGTCCCAAAATTTCAAAAATGTCCTAAAAACTGCATTTCTTGAATCAGAAGATTGCAAGCGAATTTTCAATCTACACTGGTATGGTGGCTCACACAAAATAAGAACCTTTAGTGAACTGTAACTGTATTTATTAAGTTCAATTGTACTATTCTAAACGTACGGCGAATTACTGTACTATCCTAAGTAAACAAAAAGTGGTTTCGGGAAAGGAACGTTAACGATATCATATTACGTCAAGAGATGAGACATACCTGAGAAATTGGCGATGTTCTTGGCGATTGCCAAGTACATGAAAAGTTACGCCAATTAAAGAGTGGCGCCAACAACTGACATGGAGATACGCACGACCCGAACTGGCATAATTGCCAATGAACAAATGATGTGTCATCAAAATCCGGGCCTTAATGATGAGATATACATGTCTCATATGTTTGTGTTCTAAGCTGGCGGTATGAGTGGTATTTCCTCATAGCTCAATACAGAAAGTGCTTAGTATTTTGGTAACCGCTATCGTAATTTTGGCGTAATTTGACTCGTTGAATGCAATTTCAGCATCCGATTTTTTTAAAATTAAAGCCAAACATTGTCAGAAACGCGATAAATCAAATTAGTTCTTAACCAGAAATAATTTTATTCTCCGGTAGTTTATGTTGAACGAAAAACCCCCTCTCTTAAATCAAGTTAACAATTGATGAAGGTCGGTATAATGCTATTCATAGGGAATAGCATCACGTTTTCAAAATATTAGAAGGCGGCAGGCTATCAACCTCAAAATAAAAGTAGTTTTAACGAGAAATGAATAATTTCACCTGAAATCAAATTAACTTAAGAAAAGGATTAAGGGTGGATGCTGTTTGTTAGCAAATAAGTAAAAAGTCAAAATTAAGAAAAATATCAGCTTCATTCTCTTATTGCATTGGTGGAATAGTGTTCAAATTAACATAAAGAACTTCGCCTATTATAATATGAGACCAATTTTGAATTGATAAGTCCACGAAAATTTGTAGTTTCATTGGAGAATAAGAAAAGCAATCTATGCAATGTGGAAGGGCAAGTTTAATTTTACATTGCTTATGGGTTGTCTAAAATCAACTCTAATTAATCCCACGCAATAAATAATTGAAGAAGGTAGAAACATGTCTAATCATAGGTATCGATTGTTTCTAAATATGTAGTTGAAATAAAAATACAGAATTTCTCCAATACAAAGAATAAAATTACGCGTGAAAATTGATATAGCTTAAACAATGACATTAGTTTTCAGGATATATTTCTGGCATAAAATTTCGTTCCATAAACAATGAAAACTCGGGACCTTTAATTCACGACGTCACTGTTTATATTTATGATTTATATTTTGGATGTAAAATGAAGTATTGCAGTGTATGAATTCAAGATTTACATTCTTTAAATATTTAAACTGATTTTGTTGTCCATACGAACATTTGAAAACTTTAAGAGTTAAACGATTCAAAGATTCAAGAAGAATTTGCTACACAATTATGAGTTTAAGGCTGTTGATGAGCTGAGAATCTTTTTGGGTGGAGAATTTAGGCTTCATAAATTTAGTTCACTTCTATTAGCTGAAATATTTCCTTTATAATCTAATAAAATAAAACTATTCTACAGAAATTATCCACTGGATTCTCTTCTGCATACTAGTACAAGAAAATACTCATTGCTATGTTTAAATTTCGAATTTCTAGTTTCATTAAGAAACGGGAAGATGGCCGGACTAGATAAATATTTCAGAACCTTCTAGTATTGTAAGCGTTGACGATCATATCTACACACTTATCCAAAATTAAGGATAATACAATCTGAGACGAATCCCATGACAAGTACCTGTCACCGAAGTATCTCAAATGACAAATGAATATTCCACAAGCTATGGGGAATAATATCCACATGTCTCAAGGTGCTAGAGGGAACTGAAGGAATGGAAAAAATTCTAGGGTGAACATGTAGGTTTTAGTTACTGCGAAAAAATATTTTTTCTGCTTAAAAGCAAGCTAATAGGGAATGTGATGGCCTCTTATCATAATTCAGGCCTTACAACGTACCGACAAGCTTTCCACAAGGTGGTCCAAGAGTTTGTGTGGCAGAGTCCCATTCGAGCACGTCTTTGCATTTGTGCTATCCTTGGTGGTGGTATATCGACTGTAATTCGACGTCCAAGATCATCCCAAGACTCTTGTGTTTGACTGAGATCTGGTGATCTTGTTTGATATGATTTCAGTATTATCCTTAATTTTTGGACCATGTGTGTATGTATGTATTATAATTTTTTGCAGTCCCTGAAAAATTTCTGTTTTACTTCAATAAGCAGTCAGTAGCTTATTGCAACAGAAAGTCTGAACCGCCGTATTGATATTTATAATACATCCAGAGATTAAGCATTTGATTTTACCTTTTCAACCGTATCCCATCCGAAGACTTTCCATCTGCATAATACACGTGCACGCAAAGTTGTTCGGTGGATTAACCCAGGACTTAAAATACTTGTTTTTTTAAACTAACGTGGAACATATGAGAATTTGTTCGCCTTAGGATCCGTACAATTTGTCATTTTACACGATAAACACGCTTTCGTAAAATTTGAATGTTTCGATATGTTTCACAAATTATATTTCTCACATTATTCTCAATATTAAAAGTGTACTTTTACAGGTCAAGGCTGAAAAGTATGAAAGCTTAACTAGTTGGAACTGAACAGCTTCAAAATTTCATTTCTCCTTAAATTAGATTTCGATTTTAGATGCAACTTGTAACAACTGATAAGGGTTTGCTTTGTCGCTCTACGACCATTTTTTGCTACACGAGGTCTACTTGGACCGGGACCTACGGCTTACATTGGATTCCGAATCACTACGAACATCCATGCCTTGACCGCGATTCGAACTCAGAGTCCGTTAACCGAGAACCAAAAAACTGATTAGAGGAGCGTGAAAGTATGATTGTTATACAAAGGAAATGTTTTGAAGAATTAAAAAATCCGGAAAACAGCGTAAACTTTTGAAGTATCTTAAATTGTTACAAATCATTTTAATGTTTGTTTAGAATGAATAACTAAAAGAACTGTATAATAGGTTTTATAAGGTATATAAGTTTTTCGACTAAAAAACTTTATTATAACGAATTATTAATTACAACATTATAATTATTAATGTAGGAGTTCGTGTTTAATTAGTAAGGATTAAGGTAATGAGTTATGATTAGTTTAACCATTAATGCGTAAGGAATATGTGTAACCTTTCTTAAAGTCAACGTGTCATAAGTCATAACATTTTTGGACGCGTGTATAGTACAGGATGGTAAAATTAGTTTGTTTTGATGAATCTGAATGATAGAGATTATGTGTGCGTATAAGAAAAATAAAATATTTAAAAAATATGGTTTTGCTATCGCATAGTTTTAAGGGTTTAAAAATAGCGAGTTGAATAAAAAAGCATGTTTGAAAATAGTCGAATAATTTTTGGATGTACATATAGAGTTGTGAAATTTCTTATGCGTAATCTATTTCATAATGCTGTTATCTGAGAGCATTAGGGGAAAAAAGGAAATATATAAGACAAATAGAATACAATTAAAATAGTTAATGATTTTTCTTGACTCTTTTTGAACAATACAATTGTTTGATTAATTTTTTTTGAAGTGTCCGGAAATTTCATATCTAAATTTAGACAAAGACAAAAGCTTTAAAAAATACACACTAGATGGCAGCATAAGTGTGAAAAGAAACTAGCTGGCAAAGGCATGTGTGCATTGGCAATCTTACAATTAAGGTGGTAGGAAAGTAGGAGGTAGTAGTGGTGTAATGTGGGGTAAATCGCGATTCTTTTCAGATTCGATTTATTTGAATCGAGCCAGCAAAAAGATTCGTTCACTGGAAACGACTCACTTTAGTCTTCCGGTGCATGCGATGCCATTTGTTGGTGTCTTTTTGCTCTATGACATGTTTCTAATGGGACCTAGGATCAGATGTTAGGGGGCCTGGTCTAATACACTACAAAGGCAGTGACACGAAACTAGTGTCTTTTAATGGTAGATGGACGTGTGTAATACATCTCAGTTCCATGTAGAGAACTGGTTATGGGGACAGGGTGAAATGAAATAAAAACATTTTTCGACAAAATGTGTGCACCAATGTTTTCCAGATCCACGTGGTTGGTGGTCATAACGTTTGTTTGCCACCCAGTAAGTCTCGGGTTTGAATCTCGCTATGCAAATCTATAGATGCTGGACGGCGGCTCCCTCACAAACAGCAGTCAGTACTCCCCTGTAATGTTCTTTTAACTTGGGGCGCAGCCCCTCCACTCCACTTGATGAAGTCACTACCGATGTAGGGAAGGCCCCAAGAGATTCAGGCAGAGGTCTCGACGAATAAGTACGAAAATCGTTTTTCACAGAGTGTGAAAACCAACCTTCGAACATCGCTTGTCCGACCATAGATATTGACAACATTTCCTCACCTGTGTTTCTTAAGAGGCCGGAGGTAGATGCCCTTCAGATCAACCTTACATGGACCCTAATCGGTGGTCTTTAAAACGGGGGAAAAGATGGAGTCTTGTCTATTTATTCGTCCAACCATTTATATCCTGGCTCGGGCTTAATTTTGCAGGTCTTAGGTGAAATTTCTCCCTTGGCATCTATGTCTGATTTCAATGATGGTTCCAAGAATTTGACTTACGTGAGCTTACACGCCTTGTCTTGGTTCCGATGCCTGAATCATTTTCCTGATCCTTGGGAAGGACTAGGCGTTGTTTGCCACACAAATTTACCTAAAGCGGTTTATCACTCGAAGACACATCGGGTGATATTTAATGTCACTAGGTTGATCTCTTATGAATTCTAGTCCTTCTCATAGATGCTCCGTAAGCCTGCAATCTAGCATGTCGTGAAGAGAATCACCTACTTCACCACATAAACAGGTGTCCGGCGTCATTTATACTATATGGAAGACGTATTCCCAAAGTCCGAAGAGGTCAGTGGCCGGTCGGGCTTTAAAAATGTTTACAGGAAAAGCTCTAGCTAAAAACTGTTTATAAAAACTGAATGAACCAGGGCATTGGAGGCAATTTTAACTAACAGATTTAATTTCAACTTCCCAAGAACCTCACTCTTGAATAAGACTATGAATGAAGAAATTACAAGATATGTAGTTAAGGCTTTAAAACAAAGCTTTTATCAAATGTTATATAAATTGTGTCATTTTTTCATCAAGTTTCATGATCAAGACGTTCTTATAAAAGGACACTTTTGATCCAAAGACCTTGAGGCTGTGTAGCCCTTTCTCTCTGCATGGTTGTGACATTTTGTACGCTCTTCCTTTTCAGATTACTTTTCGACTATGCAATTTTAGTCATTTAAAAGAGATTGAATTTGATTTTCCAGGGAATTCAATTTGCTGGATGCCCGCTCTCCAAATTCAAAGATGTCGTTGATTTTGGTTGCAAAATAACTGAGAGAATTTGGCAAGATTTATAATTGAACTTATTTTTTTGATTTACAATTGAACTTATTTGCGTATAGTTCCCAAAGGTTGTCATGCGGTTCAGAAAAGTTGTTTAATGTTCCTTCTAACACAATTCGCTGAAATCTTGCCACTAGAAATAAGTGTTTGTTATTGGTTCAGGCATTTCTATCAAGCGAAAGCATTCTGTATGTCGCTCATCAAATTATCTACAACTTTCTTTTCGAATTAAAAGATGAAAAAAAAATACTAAAGTGCTCGTAGATGAGTGCTAATAAATAACAAATGAGAATAAATAACAAAGTGCTCGCTCTCTTGAATAATTTTTTATTAACTAGCGATTTCACGTAGTACCGATTTATCAGGATTAGATCTAAAGCAAGTGCTAACATTATCATTAAATGGGTTTTTAAGACCTTCGAAGAAAAATTAACAAAACCGTGTTTTCAGCTCGAAGGATAAATCACCTTCCTTTTTATGTTCTGTTCAAATATGTTATTTATTTTTTATCTCACGCATGCTATGAACATTTATCAAGTCTCGTTGAAAAGAATTTGTTGTTACCGTTACAAAAGTAAATACGGAACAATAAAAAGAAATGCAACAACTCTTCTGTAGCATAGACCTCAAAAGCACATTAAAATAAAAGTAATTCATGTCATTAAGAACGTACGCAGTAGACATACAAGGCAATATCCAGCAACCTATATTTTTACCCCTTAAAGTTCTTTTTTTTCAACTTGAAATATTTCGAGAGTGAATGTTTTGATTATTTTCGGAAAAACGTAAATAGGTTATTTGTATGGTAGGAATTGTAATGCTATTATAGATTATGTAGATTTAGATTTCTGCTGCGAACACATAAGTTTCTAGATCTCATTTTTTGTTATTCCCATATATCATCTACATTATAATTTTTCGATTATCTTTTTTAAAAACGCGTTACTGTAGATACAAATAGGACAAAGACGTAAAATGTATTTAATTTTTTCAACAAATTTAAGATCGTGCATTTTTTGAGATTATTGATAAGTTTTTAAAGCTGTAAATTGGGAAGATTTAGTTTTTATTTGGCTAAATTAAATACAACTTATATATTATCATAAGTTTAGTAGAGTTGAACTTAAATAGCTTGTATAACTTAATAATAGTATTTAGAGTTTAAGTGATTTTAAGTAATTGTGAATTAAACATTATTTTTCTCTCTGTAATGTAACCCAAAGTGGTTCACAAATCTGCCCTTGTAGTGACGTAATGTTTAATTGGCCGAGCATTAGAAAAATCTTTCCTAGAAAAATTAGAAAAATGTGTGTCCTAGCTTAGAGATAGTAAGCAATTCATTTACAATACAAATATCACAACCATATAATCAGAAATATATCTTTGCAGTTATAATTAAAATTATTAATAACCATTTGTTCATACACTACAATCCACAAATATTTGACAGAACATCTTCAGCTCAAACACACATTATTGAGCGATATAACCTCAATATTCTTTAATTTTTACAAATGATAGATTGACTATTTACATCTATTGTACTGCAAATGATTCACAATCTAAATGAACTTTTATCGTGTCCCTATTAAAGTTATGCAAATAAAATTTTTTGATGGCGCATATTTAAGTTAGGTAAAGTAGACGTTTTAGAAAATTTGCAATAAGTATAACATTGTATTTTTAGGTATGATTTTCTAAAATATATTTTGTTTATTAAAATACTCTGCCGAGAGAAAGAGAGAGAAAGTAACGTGATCCTTCCTTAAACCAGATACCTAGAAACTGAATTATTAATGCCCTTAGTAAATACGAATACGAAAATTTTGAATTTTCAATTTAGGGATTGGTAGGTAGGAAATTGAATTAATGTTGCACTGGTTGTATGGTAGTGAAATACAACGGGGGCTATTGGTGACGGTCCGGGATCAAACCCGAAGGGAAAGATCAGAGGACAACACCACATAATTTTGAACCACGGTCAGATGACAAGGTCACACCTGAGCTGGGGTCCCATTCTCCAAACTTCCAGACCACGCCAATGTGAGGACATTTAAGGTACTAGCACCCACGTCCACTTTGGTTGGATCGAGTTTCGAACTCGCAACCCTCCAGTTGTTAATACGCTACTCTTCCAACTGGGCTACAGCGGCCCTATTTAAGGATTGGTAAGCGTAATGATGTAAAAAATGTAGTTGGTACTCGTTACCTTTCAATGATTACAAATATAAATATTTTTTAATAGATTAATTAGAAGTACTATAACCGCCTAACACACATTCATTATTGTACCTGATTAATTTCTATTCAAATTAAATTGAAAATCTATGATTTACAAGGACTACAGGGGATGCATAGTTTGCATTTGTCAGTTTTCAATCATCTGAGTTTACGCGCAAACAATTCTTATAGAATATTGATTCTCGCGCATCGAATTCTAAATGAACTTTGAATCTTATCATCTTATCACTGAACTGAATGCTAGTTCAAGAACATTTATGATAACCCTATGCTTTAATTAAGGAGTTAGAAGTGAAATGAAACTTTTCTTAAGAGTTCAATGCAATAAAGAAGTACATTTATATATTTTTCTGAGGATGGTTTTAGTAATATAATATTTTAATTTATTATATTACTAAATATTAGTAATATAACTAATATTTAGTAATATAATAAATAATATTTACTACTAAATATTAGTAAAATATAATATTATATTTTACATTATAATATTAGTAATTTATTATAGGACATTCGCTTACTTTCCTAAGATCTAAACTACATATACTAGAATTGAAGCTAGCAAGTCATTATACTCTGCTTCAAACGTCTTTGTTCCTAATACAAGAGAATACAGGAAAGCACTCTCATTTTAAACATTAACTGAAGTGTATTGAGCTTAAAAAACTGAATGTAGCGGTTTTTCTATATCCAATACTTATCTGAAAAGAAATTTGGACATCAACTAGATCATAATCATCAAACAAAAGCGATTTGAGGCTAAACCAAGTAATGTGCTTCGAGGTTTTAGATGTGTCTTTGTGCTACGAGATACTTGTACTATGAAAGGCTTTTTTTGAGCTAAATGTGAGTGGCGGTAGTACTTGAGTCTTTGAATGCTTGAAATTGAGTTCTTTGTTTGAATGCTTGAGTCTTAAGTGCTTTAAAATGTGCTTCCTGTACGTATTCCTATGTGAAGTCATTTGACTTGTACTTCGAATACGATTTCAGAACGTCGCCAACAAAAATCCCAAAGAAAGAATTCCGAAATGATATATGGTAGTTGATTGGTCAACTCCAATTAAGTAAAATGCCATACGTCACCAAAAACGGTTATAAACTATATTTTAAGGTGACCCCGATGCTTATGATGCTCGAGCAATTGGGTAACAAAAGTAAAATCTGTGTTTTCCGTCTCGTCATCTGGCCGTGGTTCAAAATTACGTGTTGTACTCGGATATTTCCCTTAGTGTTTGATCCCGGACCGTCGTCAATAGCCCATTGTGTTGTTCCAGTGCGACGTTAATTAAAATACCTACCTACCAACCGTTTTCAGTCTGGTTTGTTTGTTTACACTTGGCATGTAATGGGGCATCGCATATAAATGTAACTCACGTTGCTGCATAAAATAACGGTGACCGTTTTAGGCCCCATCAAAGAAGTTATGAGCGTAAAGTAATTTTTGGTCGTTTACCAACAATTTCACATTATTATTTTAATTTCTATTTCTCGTTGAATCTTGAATTTTCTTATAGGTACTTCTGTTGTAGTTCTATATTTTTTACAATACATCAGATACAAGTCAGTAGCTTCGTAAGTTGCGGAGAGTTTTGAGTATAGTCTGAGTGCGTATTTTCACCTCTATCCGTTAAGAGAGTTGCCTTATCTGTAAAATTATGAACGGTGACGTTAAATCAGATGAAAGTTTTGCTACTGACTCAGATGGTGTTATTTTGTTTCGAGGCAATTGAAGAGACTCAATAAAAGAAGTTAGAAAGGGGATTTTCTTATTGGTAACTCCTGCTAGAAGGCTGATTGGGTCGGGTTTTATGGCGCAAGGGTCATATTTGACAAAGCTGAGCAAAACAACGCCAAGTAAATGGACAGACATATACATGGATAGCTTTACTGACACAGAACAGAGAAACACACAAGAAGGAATAGAACTAACTTAAATTTAGGAAAAGAGTCATGCTAATTTTTTTTCGAAGACAATTCAGACAAAATCTGCTGAAACCACCCAAAAATATTTGAAAATGTAATGAATCAGATGGTTTCATTTTAAGCGAAGGGACCGAGAAAATTTTCAATTCCTGAAGAGGACCACAAACCCCTAACCCCTTTGGAAAAAAAGCCAAGATCTTAAAATTATTTAAAAAACTATAGTAGGATCTCATATTTTTGTTTGGTTAAGTTATGAACATGTGTAAAGGATAAGTCTTCTTTATAATGTCTGAAACATGTAAATAAGTATCACCCTTGTACAAGTCCATTTGAATTATTTATTTAACGGCCCATGGTACAAATAATTATGTCTCATGGTACTTTTCCCTATTGAACCATGACAGAAGACTCCTCGACAAACCGACAAGTGAAAACTAAAAAATGATTCCTGGCATCGTATTATCGCCCTCATCTCAGAGTACCCTGTATCAGCGGCACCCCAGTTCCCAATGCCAAAGGGGGTCGTCGTGGCTCAGTGGTTATGTCCATTGCGCTAGCAACCTTCGAGTTGTAGGCGGTGCAGGTTCGATTCCTGTCAGGTGCATTCCTCCCTGGGTGTATTTCTCTCTTCCGTGTCAATGAAATTTTCATTGTGTGTGCATGTCTATTACTTGCTATTGTATGTCTTGTGTCTGGCGGAGCATGACCAAATATGGCTCTTGCGCAATAAAACTCCAAAACAACCAACCCAATGCCAAAGACCAGTCGGTGAGTACCACTCTCTTGAACTTCCCATCCACACATATTTGACCCCTCATTATACCTGCCTATAACCATGGTTCTACCTCCACACCAATACTACATATTACATGAAATATTCACGAACTTTTTGTTTTTATGATCAGTGTGGAACTCAAATCAGATTTATATACGGCATATTTTATTCAATGTGATAACAATCTTTCGTACATATATGTATATGATAATCTGCAAAAGATTAAATACATTAATATCTAAATTTACAACTCATTGTACGCCTCTATAACACTTATAAACACAATATCTATTAAAACGTACTTTTTAAAAGGAAGGGGAGAAATAATATTGCTTTGTATAGACATTGGAGTTCACAGGCTCGCTGTAGATTTTATTTATTCCACTTAACATAAATAATCTATTTAATGTCGAATAAATATTGATTGATTGAAAATATTTTATTCCCATCAAATATGATATAAAATGAAATGCGTCTCTCTGGAGGATAGAAAAAACGATTGGTACTCTCACTGGGTGATCTTAATTCTCAGTATCGGTCTTATTTTTCTATAAACTAGTTAAGCTTAGTTTATTTAGTACCTATTTAGCTTTTACCAGTTTGATAAGTTCTAGTTATTTAGATATAAGTAGATAGATTAAATTTATTACACGCCATTTCTCATGTAAAACAAACTTCTATTTTATTTGTTCCGTGTTTATCTTCATCTCTATTTAAATAAATCATAATATTATTTCATGTTTATACTGTATATCATGCATGTTTTTATGTAATAATATTTGAATGAAAGTTTCAATAGATATATAGTGTACCGCAAACTTTACTAGTATCCAAGAATTCTATTTCCCGAGCTTAGTACATTTCAAATACTAAAAACTTAAAAAAGCACTTTCAGACTCAAATTTAACTTAAAAGGGAAGTATTACAGGAAGTATTACTTTCTTTCAGAATCAATTTGTTACTAAAAGAAGATTGGTCTTTTTTTCCGGAGTATCCTGAACAAAATTGGATGGATCATACAAATCCTGGAACAGAGCAGAGGAGCTTTACTTTTAGGATGGAGGAACAGATTGAATCAGAAGATTCAGTCGATGCCAATCCCATTAAAGATAAACTTCTCAAGAACATATATGCGGAATCAAAGGCTGGAAAAGTTAGTTTTAGAGAAGTGGAAAGTGAAATATAAAAAGTGGTTACACTTTATTACCGCTTTAGAATATGAAATGGTACATAACAGAAGTATAGTTAGAGGTGGATACAATTTGTGTGCGCAAAAATGAGAAATGTGGAGGATATATCTGGTGTAAGAGTTTGTTTCAAGAAATAAATAAATACAGTGAAACAGTAATAAATAAATAAAACAGTCAATTTCTGTTAACCGTCAGTTCGTTTTATTAAAAGTTAATTAATTAAATATTAAAAGTTATTAGTACGTACACACATGCATACATACTGTACTCATACGTACATACATACTATACTTCTACGTAAAGTACGGAACATTGCGTCCCGCTCAGAAAGCACGAGCCTCGAAGAAACGAAAGAAAATTAGATTATTTTAAAATTTGAATATGTACGTCTAGAGCGCAAGTTCATGTAACAATATGTACATATGTACTATACTGTACTTAATGTAAATTGTATATTGTTTGTTTTTGTAAAATAAAATACATGTACAGTGTATTTCCAGTTCGTTAACGTGCATTTTTTATCATTCGTTCATATGAAATGGATGAGGGTGGGTTGTTATTTAAGGTTTTTCTGTTATCCGTCTATTCGATTAATCGTCCCGGTCCCAGTCCCGACCCTGACGGTTAATCGAAGTTTCACTGCATATCGTCGGCTTAGAATAGAAACTCATTAACTGACAAAAAGTTAAATGCTACAATACAGCCGATTAGAGACTAACTATTAGTTTTAGGTCAAATTAAAAATTATGAAATTTTTGATAGTGGTATATTTTCTTCCAAACCGAATACTAAACAATTTATTTCTCATCATTATGAAAATAATCGTTTTGTGTCAAAAATGCCTTTCCTAAGAATATCAGTTAATGAGTTTCTGCTCTAAGTCGACGATATACAGAGCATTTATTACCTGTGAGTAAAACAGACTGATATCATAATCGTGGTACGGAAAGAAAGATATTTTAAGCGAGGTATTTAATTATCACCAGTCGTCTTCTAAACACAAATACATTGAACCAATTCAAATCTTCATAAACTAAACAGCTGTTCAAAATTTAAGCATGAGCGCTGACATGTACTGATTTTGATGTTTGCACAATTTTTGTTGTTTCTAGAGGTATTTTTTATCCTGATTTTAGAAATATAAACAGCTTTTATCAAGCATCACAAAAAGCTATATTTTATTGTTAACGTTATTTTAAGGTTCCTTTGCCCTCAACCCCAATGTCGATCACTGAAATCGCATGCCGATGCCTTTATCTGTGTCGAACTCATAACCTATTATCTAAAATATTACAGAAAGTAATTCGGATGAAATTTAAAGTATTATCAAGTAGGAAGATATGACGCATGTGCAAAAGAAAATTTTCAAAGTTCATATTGAACCAATTATTACTTTGTTTCAGCAAGTTTTAAAACTTTCATATTTTTACCACACACTCCCATACCCTTTACTAATATGTTTGATCTCTGATTTGTTTATATATAAACTTACCATTGATATAATACAAAAAAATACTTTACATAATGTGCTATTTTATGGGAACACATTTGTCCTACATGATGGGACAGATGCATACCATGGACTGCTTTCTTGTTTGCAAAATATAATAAGATTGAGAGAAGGGCAAGAGAGGATATCATTTCATATTCCTACCTTTCTTTGATTTGCGCAACGTCCCAGCCGAAATTCGAAGCGCTCTAGGGTTAAGCTAATCTAAGGACTCCTTCAAGCATTTCCAGTGAGGTAACAACCCCTACTTTAATTCTCCAAGTAGCTTCGACGAGATATCTCGCCCATCAACATCTGACCAATTTTGATAATGACGAGATATCTAGTCATCAAGATATTGCCGATATTTTGATGATGACGAAATCTAGATATGGTCAGTTTTCTTTTAATGACGAGAGACAACGAGATCTTGATGAACTAGATATCTCGTCATCAAGATCTGGTCAGTTTTGCCAAACACGAGATACCTCGTCGAGACAACCACCAGGAGGGTTAATCAGACACTTTATATCCAGTGGACACATTTTCCTCACCTCACCCTATGTATGTTTCAATTATATTCGTAAAGTAATAGGAGTCTAAGATACCGTTCGTATCAATTGCAAGTCAAAAATTTTAATAGTTGAGAGGATTAAGGAAGCCTTTCGTATAATGCTTTGCAATTTTAATGGTTCGGCAAAAACTTAAATATCATCATGACTACTATTTCTGCACACCATAAACAAACCACTGCGACGATCAAATATTATCACATGTGTCAGAAATATTTTAACTTCAGCGCAATAAAATTTCACCGTATTGAGTGTCGTTTCCTGTTTTCTTGAAATTCCTGCATAATGAGTAGTTATTGTTGATTAGGAAAGCAACTCTGGGTCAAATTTGATTTTGCAGTGTAGGATTACAGAAAGGTTCTAATCAAGACAGTTATAGACTGATGTTTGCAGAAGTGAAAGTGTCCCACGGTGCCATGTGTAGTAAAGGGCTCCAAGGAAAAGCCTCGTTCACCCAAAAAATACAGCTCCTAAGCTATTACTGAACGATATCATATGACTGTCTTACAAGTAGTTTCTGTTGAGCTTACAAGCACTCCGGAAGTACCAGTTAAGGTTTGCAGAATATTGAATGCTCCACAGAATGTCATTTTCATGTACAGCAAAAAGCTCCAAGGCTCCCTTCGTCAAAGTCACCCAAGAGATATAGCTCTTCAGCAGGGCAGGCATACTTATCAACTGAACACCATACGACTGTCTTACAAGCAGTTTCTGCAGAGCCTACAACGCTGGAGTACCAGTTTCAACTACAAGTTGTTTATTAAAGATCCAAGGCAACTGATGTCTATTTCTGTGGTCAGCAAAGCGGAAAGAAAGGCCCGATTGAAGAAGAAACAGGAGCTTTGAAATTAGACTGATTCAGTAGAGAACTGTGCTCTTAGCTGATGAGTCCACATTTAGATAAGAGACTGATTCTCGTCAAAGCACTCTCAGGGGATATACGAGAATCTAAATGACACGCGGGAAAGGGATGGTACATTTGACTGGTACTATGGTTACACTGTGATGGTAGTGTCATGGTATGGGAAATCATCATGTTGATAGATGCACTAAGCTTCACAGTTTTAGTAGAGGCACAAGGTAATGCTCAAAGGTATAGACGAGGTGCTGAAACCTCTTTCTTCATTTTTCGAAGGTTCCATAGGTCCATAATTTATACTATGGGCGATAATAGGATGGATGATAATAAATCGTACAGACGATGTCTAACAAGCAGTTTCTGCACAGCTTAAAAACGTTCCAGGAGTACCAGTTTCAAGAGATGGTTGGTTGGATTTTGGGTTTTCATTGCGCAATAATTGGCGATGCTGTGCCAGACACAAGACAAGCAGTAGACAACATCAAGTAATCGACATTCACACAATGAAAGTTTTACTGATACAGAAGAGAAATACACCCAGAGAGGAATGCACCTAACAGGAATCGAACGTATGCCGCCTACAACTCGAAGGTTGCTAGAGCAGTGGGCACACCCACTGACCCACGACGGCCCTCAGTTTCAATAGAAATATCAGGAAGAATAGAATATATAGAAACTACAGGGTTATGGAAACTTATATAGATCCCGTTCAAGGCAGCGATATGGTAACTCGATAAAAGAAGAATCAGGATAATTGGAATTAGACTGCTTAGACTACAAGTGGTTTCGACGAGATATCTCGTCCATCAAGATTTGGTCAATTTTGCTAATGACGAGATATCTCGTCATCAAGATATTGCCAATTTTTGTATGACGCCGACATCAAGATCTTGTCAGTTTTTTCCTAATGACGAAATATCTCGTCCACCAAGAACCGGTCAGTTTCGCTACTGACGAGATATCTCGTTGAGACAACCACCAGGAGGATTAAGTGAATAATCCTTTTATCGTACAGGCTGTCAGATATCAAATTCTTTCGATTTCTCCCATACAGAAAAGTCACCTTACTACAAAGTCATACACATTACTTAATTTTAAGATACATTCAAATTCATGATATGAAATAAATACTATCCATTACTTATATTCTTTAATCTCACCTTCATTTCACCTATAATCAACACTGTGATATAAATACCAACGAATTGACTATCAAACAAAATGAATTGAAAATCAATAAAAAACTAAAACTTAATTCAAACAGAATAAATCGTTAAATATATATAAGAACTTTATGTATGTACAAAGCATGCTATACAACATTGAAGGGTTAGTAAATGATGTTCTGTCTGCTCAATACTATTTTATAAATGACTTCTCAAATAAGAATAACAAATGAGTATGGATGTATAGAGGTCAATAAATAACTGCAGATCAAGAGGATGTTCAATGTAGGTTAGATTTTATTCAGCTGGATAGTCAAAGTCCTCTGACATTAAAGATATCTGATTAATAGAGTTTTTATACAGGGAATTTTCGTACAGAGAAAATCGAAATGTCTGATCCAGATTTCTTCTGATCCAGAAAACTTCTTTTTCTCCTTATGCATTATTTGATGACATCTTTCCCCTTTGCATGACATATTTATTCACAAAGAAATATCCGGTTTATTTAAACAATCGACTAATACCACAAAGGGAAAACCCCAAAGCATTTACAAAAGAAGTTAATATCTATTTAGTAGACTCTTCACATATATTAAATTAATACTTTGGGGGAAGAACGCTACTAATATTTACATTTTTATACAACTTATGAAGAAGGAAAATCATCTTTTTAAGAAAGTCAGTCTCTATTCAGCGGGGACGACGTAGCCCAGTTGGAAGAGTAGCGGATTAGCAACCGGGGGTCCAACCAAAGATCGTCATGTACATAGGAACTGGTGCACGTTAAATCTGTCGTAGTCTCAAATGTCTTCAAGCTGGCGTGGTGTGGAAGTGGAAGTTTGGAAAGTGGGGTGCCAGTTCAAGTGTGACCTCGTGATCTGACCGTGGTTCAAAATTACGAGGTGTTGTTTCCCGATCATTTCCTTTGGGATGGATCCCGGACTGTCACCAATAGCCGGTTGTGTTACTCCAGTGCAACGTTAATTCAACTACCAACCAACTATCAACTTTATTCATCTCTTTTTATATACCTTCTCTAAATTTCATCAATTAGATAATACTTATTCGTCTATAGAAACAATATTTTCAGTGCTTCCTAGATAATATGTACCTGATTAAAATATATTGCGTCCAACCACACTTATCTAGAAATTTCTGCGAGTTATAGGGGCACAAGCTCAATTCCTGTAACTTACATTAGGTGTATTTCTCCCTTCTGTGTGAGTGAAACTTTCCATGTATGTGTATGTCCATTACTTGACGCCGTCTTTCTTGTGTTTGGCGCAGCTTTGCCAAATAAGGCATTGTGCCATAAAACTCAACTCAGCCAACCCAACTAGAAACTATCTTGTCCAAAAGCATAAAGAACTTATGAGAAAGTTAAACTTATTTGCTTTATAAATCAAAGAGGATTTGCTATTTCTGCATCTTTCATAGGTATTCTTGTGTTAGCCGTATCGGCTCATCAACCAGACATGTTGGATGACAGATCTGGTGAACGGGCAGTCCATGGTAGATATGAAGCATAGTGGATATAGAAACTGACGTCTCACTCAGATTTATTTAAAAAAAAAATCGTCGTTTTTGCTACAAGTTTTTATCGGTTTTTATTTTTTACCACCGAATTTTGATTTTTTATTAGGGGATACCGGTCTTCGGGCTTCGATGGACGATTCGCCATTGGTCACATAAATGTTTTACAGAGCAGCACAAAAACTTCAGTCTTTTTTTTGACACCCTTTGGTGGTGTCACCCGGTATCAAACCCCGCTAGTAACGCCACTGATACTATAATTATTAGAAAATTTTTTGACAGTGAAATGGGTGTGAAGGCTTTTTTTTAATCGCCAGTTCCAATCTTTCTTTTAAAAAGTAGTCACTAAGTTGATACTGAGCAACGCGCCGGCCGTTTTTTATTGAAGTTGAAACACACACAGTATATCTTTACCTTGTTTAGCTATCTACTTAAAAACCTCCTATGCAGTGCGAGTTTGCGAGAAACCTTTACACAATAAAACGAATGCAACAGCACAAGCCGGAAGAAAGGATAGCACAAAATAAAAACTCACTAAATGAAGATTGATTTAAAATTTTATTTCTCAGTTCGGTGGAATAATTGAATTTTCAAAAGACAGAAGGGGAGGATAAATCTGATGTAAAAACAAGAAGAAAAGTTCAAAAGAATAATTGCATTTTCAAACCAATTGTGGTCCAAGTAGGATGACGAGGATAAAAACTGTTCTTCCTTTCAAACGTTCGTCATTTGATTAAGAACACATTTTTGTTTCTTAAAAATTTCTGCCGTCAATTTCTTTCATCTTATTTTCTTTGCCCTGTTGTTGGCCTCTGTTTTATAGAATATATCGTCTGAAAAATAAGTACTTGTTTCAATCGATGTTGATAAAAAGGAGAAAAAGCAACCACAGAATCTATCATATTAAAATGCAACTAAGCGGAATTAAAAAAATATTAAGTTTTAAAAGTTAAAAGAAATTAAATGAAAACAGTGATTCATGCAAATACGTTTCAGAAGTCATTTATCTTAACTCAAAATATGCAATTTGAGTACTAGGTATAAAACCATTTTATTTTACACAATTATATTGACATAGCTTTATAAACGCTCAAATTTTGAGTTTTCATAATCTAATGTTATACCATTGTTCTTGATTTAAAGAGTTTTACGAATTTTAGTAATGTAGTTAGAACAGAAACTGCTTTCAGTGACTGAATGTTTTTCAAAAAGTGAGGGATTTAGAGAGTAAATTAAATGCGTCGAGAGATCGTATTTAATGAAAAAAAACATTTTGCTAACGATTTTTAATCTTACAAGTGGTTTTGACGAGATATCTCGGCCATAAAGATCGGAACAATTTTGCTAAGATATCTCTTCATCGAGATATTTCCGATTTCTTGATGATGGTGAGATAAAGATCTGGTCAGTTTTCTTCTAATGACGAGATAGCTCGATCATCAAGATTTGTACAATTTTGTTAATGACAAGATGTCTCGTCATCAAGATATGTATAATTTTGCTAATTACAAGATATCTCGTCATCCAGATATTGTATACTTTTTGATGATGAAGAGAACAAGATCTGGTCAGTTTTCTCCTAATGACGAGATATCACGTCCATTAAGATCTGGTAAATTTAGCTAATGACGAGATACCACGTTGAGACAACCACCAGCGGCTTAATCTTTTAATTCTAGCTCATTCCTTTCATTTTCTTAATAATTCTGTTTTAGATGAATAGTATTATAATGAATTGAATTGATGAATACACACATTTTATAGTAAATTCACTAATCAACATTCAAAGTTTGTCTATTGTACTGAGTTATGTGTTTTACATTTTGTGATGAGGGAAATTTCCCAGGGAAATATTTCTTCCCATGTTTATACACAAGAATATAAAGGTTTTTATAAATAATAAATATTTCTGCTACAAAATTCCTTCATATTGTTACTTGTCTCTATTTTTAAATATCACTCATGCGAAAATACAACCATTAAGTAGTCAAAAGAAAATTTAATATAAAAAAATATGAGGATAAAAGGTACTTACTCCTACATATTATACGTATCGATATTTGTTAAAAATTTCATATCTGAGTAAGATATTTGTATGTAACAACTTAAAGAACTTTAAATTATTTTGAACATTATCCGTAAAAACATTTAAATACCGTATTTTAATGATTTAATTTTAAATTAAGAATTTTCATATCGCTAAGCTCTTGCAAATGGGATTTATAAATAAACTTTTAATTAAAAAGCTATTGAAATAAAAATATTTTTATTTCGTAGGAATCTTTCCAATCTAAAATTCAATTTTGAATTATTTTGAACACTCCAGCGGGAATAAGGTGTATTAATTTTGTATTTGCAAAAGCAATTACACAAAAGTAATTCTCTAAACTTCAAAATATAAATAATATCTATATTTATAAATCTATTTATAGGGTGTATTTTGCATAGTTCAGAGCTTTGAGCAGTTTTTAAATTTCTGTTAATTACTATAAAAGAATTGTTTCTCCATAAGAAACATTTTGTTTCATTAATTCAGCAAATCTCTATAAGAGGATAAAAGTTTCCTTGCATAAAAGAATGAGTCTCATTAATATTTGTGACAAATAATTATCTTGTTTATAACCACTTCAAAGTAGTTTTTCTGTTAGGTCTAGGAAGTTTCTTTCGCATATGCGTGAAAAGACATTTCCTCATCTTATTTATTATTTGAAATTTGAACTAAAGGGATACTAGAAGGATATTTTAAAAATAATTTTTGAAATTAATCAACTTAAAATGTAGTCAACTAAAATTTAAACTCTATTGCATTGATAAAGATACTTCCCTTAAAGTGTGTAACTCGCAATAAAAAATAAAGAATAAAATAAAAAGTTTTGTCAAAAATTTTACGAAGAAAGATCGGTAAAAAATAGCCTAATGCACAAAAAAATACATCAGTATCGTCTACACCTGATATTGAATAGTACACTATTTTTGTCAAGCATTTATCTGCGAAATATCAATCCTTTACAAGTATAACAAATTGTAAGAATGATTTGTTTGTCTAAAACTAAATAAAAAGAAAAGTAAATATCATATCTAAACAATTACTAAATAAAATTACAACCGAATTATAAATCTCACAATCTGCATTCCGATTGGTTAAAAATTGCTGTCACTAAGGGCTCGTATATAGGGCACGTTACTTTATGAGCACCCTGTACATAAATAGCATAATAAAAATGCATTTCTATAAATAATACTTTTTGGAATAGTAGTAATACGATAGTCAGATTGCTTTAAGTAGTTACCTGAAGCTATATTTTATATCTGTAATGAATGAACAGTTGTAGAAAATATACACGTGCGAAAAATTTAAATAAAACAAGCATTTAAATGGACAGTGAACTTTCAAAACAAACTTTTACATTTGTTACCAATTGTTACGACCATTTACAGACTTAGTTTTCTACTAAAGTGCCTATATATAAATTTTGGTCTACAAATACAAAATCATTCGGAAGTTATTGCACTAAACGTGATCAAACATTTTGATAAATTAGTAAAAATTAATTGGTCCCTGCCCAAAAATTTTTCATGTATTATCAAAATTTTAATTCACATTATAGTTTGTGCACATATATCAAATTAACTCCATTTGGTAAGTGTATCGCTCAATTGTAAGCAATAATTTGTAATAAAACACAATTTTGCAAAAAAGCATAGGTTATGTAACATTCTAAGGTAAAATTTCAAAATTTGAAATCACGACGAATTTATCATTTGTACTTAGATATATACAACAGATTTCAAGGGTTACCCTAAAATATTACAAGTAAATCAATTAAAACCAGATGCTCAGGAAACATTTTGGAAAAGGATGTGAAAAAAATATCAATCGGAGAAAAACGCGTTTTTATACTTACTATACTTATCCATTAATCTTCGATGTTGGATATGTAACCGTCAAAAATGATCGAAATGAAAAATTCTCTTTGCTCCCACATAATTTAATATCAATTAATTTTTAACGCTAAAATTACAAAATTCGTTTCTTCGATCGATTTTGGTGATTTTGAAAGTCTACTGTCCCCTTAATCGTTGAAATAAATTTGAGATTGGATGTGGGATTAAATAAGGAACATGAATTAAAGACTTGAATCAAGTTCATTGTTATTAGACGGTACAGAGATCTAGTATTTAAAGTGATAGGACATAGATTTAAGCCCCGAGTAATTTAAAGCGGAACATTTTCAGGCTTCATTTTATACGAAGATTTCTCGTTAACTTTTATAGCTATGCAAAAGCATGCTGATCTAGCAACTTATCTCCATCAAACAATTTTGCAGGTTTCTTTTTACTTCTTTAATATTTTTTAATAAAATATCGGTGGCTATTGCAAGCAAGTAGTGTTTTCAACAACTCACTCGACAAAAAGTAATTTTTTTGAAAAATTAATTAATTAAAAATTAAAATATATGAATATAAATGGTTTTTGTTATTAAGAGCGATATTATATTTTCTACTAAACAAGTAAAATCGTTAAAACTTGTCCAATGAGATTCGGTAGGTATTTTAATTAACGTCGCACTGGAGCAACGCAACGGGCTATTATCGACGGTCCGGGATCAAACCTGAAGGCCAATGAGATTCGGAGATATATGCGCTCAAATGTTTATAGTTTTATCTATATTCCGTTTTCAACAGAGATCCCGGAATATGGACGCTAATTATAAAACAAATGTAATTAGAAAATATTTATTTAAAATAGATAAATCTCGAAATAATATTTGCTTATTTATTATTACACAGCAATGCATTTTGAGTTACGGAATACATTATTTTTTCGATTCTATTGCTTGTATTTAAATGCAATTAATATCCATCACAATAATAATTTAAAAATATTTATTAAAAATAATTAGACTTCGAAATATACTTCCTATTTATAACTTGTCAATGAACTTTGACACTTCATTGTGTGCTCTTTTTCTTTGACTTTGTTGCTTGTATTTAAGTGGAAAAACTTATTACATAGAAGCAATTAGAAAATACATCCCAGACGATGTATTTAAGGTATAAAAGATGCAGAATAATAAGAACTGCCGCCTCCAAGGCGGGGAATATTGGCGCACGGGCGAGTCACCATGTCGGACAGTCTTGACGGGATGTTTGACATTGTCAGCAGTTTCTTAAGAAAGTTCATTCTTACAATCAGGGGTCAGTTTTGCTTTCGTGATGGACAACATTTTTATAACAATTTGAAAAGTGATAGCTGCAGTGGAGGCAATTATATAATTGTAATATCTAAACATTGGGATACTTGGAAAGCATTAAATTAACGAACTAGAAATATTAGTTCCTTATACATAATAGTGTTATAAAATAATAATTATCCCTTATCCTTTGAAAATGTTTGCAGATTTTTCCATCTTTCACCCTACAATTGGTTGGAATAAGATTATTCAAAAATCGTCAAACTGAAATTTAGTTAAAGGCAAATGCTAAATAGAAAGCATATTCTAATAATTCTCGAGTTTCATATTTTTGACTGTAAAACGGTACTTCATTTATGATTGTTTTAGAATTGGAATTTGGCCATTAAAGTAATAAAGATCAGTGCTAAAGCAGTAAAGAATATATTACGTAATTATATACTAAAGTAAGAAGGGAAAAAATCAAGGTCAATATGTAGACGCGCCCCTCTAATGTTTCCTATCTTCTCAATACTTTTAGCTAAAATATATAATTTGTGCTTAATGTTGAATTATATAATACCGATAATAGCAATAACATATTTTTTACACTTGTCATTCCACCACAATTGTGAATCGAAATAAAATACATAAAAAATGTTTTTTTAGTCTACGGCAAAAATTATCCAAAAGATATCTGAAAAAAGCATCTGCAGTGTCAACACACACGCATATAATAAACAATCAAGCTTACAAAATATTAAAAATCAAACATACAAAACATAAAACGTAAAGAATTCAGACCAGAAAAACGCCAAAAGGTCAAAAATACAGACATTCAAAAAGCCCTATGGCTAAAAGGCCAAAATACCGGGGTATAAAAATAGTCAAAAGAAGCCAGAAAGCAGAACTGTCCATGTATGCGCGTTGAAGCTGCAGGCATATATAAGATTATTTTTGAAAGATTTAAAAATACTAATATTATTTAACTGATGATTAACCATAATGGCTTATTTTGGAGACTTTCCTGTTGAGTATCAATTCTATTTGATATACTAATTATAATAGGACTGTTGATTTATTAAAAGACTTGATTTGAACACGATCTTTTCGGTTTTCGATGCCGATAAATCGATTCGGAATTCCGAGTCGGAATCGGAATTCCAGTTCCGAATTCTTAACTGTGATGTATAATATGATTTTTGGGTTCTATGAATGGCATTTGCTGGCGGTCCTCATGTAGGTTGCGGCGGGTTGTTGTCGAGCTGAGGTTTATTAATGTGGGTAAGTTTGTATTCTCTTCTACAGTTCTGCATCGTACTTGTCTTTGGTGTGTGTCCTTGGATGTCCCCGGTTTTGATTTTCCAATTTTGATTTTCTAATTTTGTCTTTCTGCTGAAGGTGTTTGGAGGGGTGTGTGGGCTACTTTTGGTGAACTGCCGCTCACACGCAGAAAACATCATATTATGTTGACCGGGTCAGGCTCCTCCCTGATGACGCCCTGATTCACCAACACTTCATTTTTTTCGAAATTTTCTTGGTATTCTTAAGTTTAAATTCCTAAATTTCTCTTTAATGTGGTTGATTGGTTGGTAATTGAATTTGCATCCCACTGAAGCAACGCAACGGGCTATTTGCGACGGTACGGGATCAACCCCGAAGGGAAAGAATCGAAGACAGCACCTCTTAATTTTGAATCACGGTCAGATGATGAGGTCAAGACCTGAACTGGAACTCCTCTCTCCAAATTTCCACACCACGCCAACCTCAGGGTATTTGAGGCCATGACAGATTTTACATGCACCAGCCATCACGTGTAGTTCAAAATAAGTGAAGGTGTCAAACAGAATTCGGGTAACATGCTCAGTTGTGCTCCAAGTTACGAAAGTGGTTGCCAAAACTATGGTCTTTTGTATTTAGATTTACAGAAGAAACCTCATAAGCGGTTTAAGCGGCATGAGCTCTCCAAACTTCCATACCACACCAACGTGAGTATCCGCTAGGAATATCTGGCATCCGTATCTGGTCTACGGGCAGGGTAAACCAATTGAGAAAGCCTTATCAGGTCTGTGGGATGGGTAAATGTGTGGCGAACTTGGCTACCACTACAAGAATTAACTTACGATACAATAGTATATATAGCGGTGTAACCCTACTCTACTATGGAGTCCTTTTTGGTAGATAAAAGTTGCACTGCTTCACACGAGCTTGCCAAATTGGTGACCGACGAACGTGATTTGAACGCGCACTTTATAAACTTCGATGGATGGTCCACGATGAGTAGTTGAATTGCCAAAGCGATGCTAATCACTTTCAACAAGTCTGAGGCCCTGTGATAGCAGACACAGGTCTTTTTCCTATAAAGGCTTCACTCCTTTCGTTGCTGCTCAGCCTTCTCTTCACAAGGGGATTCACTCGGCTGCTATAGGCAACACAGGACAATTACGATCTCAATCTTAAAAATTGCTTCACCACTCATGCGAAAGTACACCCGTGATCTCAATCTCACCCATGATCTCATGGTCCACGCAAATGGCAATCACTCAACTTGTGGAGACATCTATCGAATTCAGCTACCGCTAAATTCTGGAGGGTGAATATTGTGGCGAACTTGGCTACCACTACAAGAATTAACTTACGATACAATAGCATATATAGCGGTGTAACCCTACTCTACCATGGAGTACTTTTTGGTAGACAAAAGTTGCACTGTTTCACACGAGCTTGCCAAAAACGCATCAGGAGAGTCTGATCAGGTCTGTGGCCTGAGTAAACGTATCAGGAGGGAATTATCAGGTCTGTGGGCTGGGTAAACGTATCAGGAGGGCCTTATGAGATCTGGGGTTAGTTAAACCTATCCAGGCGGCCTTATCAGGTCTTTGGGCTGGTTAAACCTATCCAAAGGGGCGTATCAGGTCTATGATCCTATATGGAGAGCAGTATCATGTCTACGGGCCTGATAAACCTATTCTCTACAACTCTTTTGTCTTACTCGTGCGTGTTTTTTCTTATACATACGTGTCTTTATGTACGCCACCAAACTCCAACCAGGACAACAGCTATTTCGCAAATAGCTATAAAATCAACATAACAATTATATTCACTTGACTACCGGAATGAGAAAGTTTACTGACACATGTGCAAATCAAAGGTACAAACGACGAAACGAACGTCAAATTTTACAATTATATTTGTCAATGAAAAGTCAAATTACCTCAAACCCTTTGCAGAGAAAATACCAATCCTGTGAGGCAGCTGGCATTAAAGATTAAAAAAACCGAGAGCTACGAAAAACGTTTAATGACAGCTGTATATCAGTGTCGGGGAAAAACTGATGTCACATTTGCGTTGAGCAATTTCACGCGACAAATTACCCAATCAGTTAGGTAATGGAGAACTACCACAGAGAAGCTTATCCTCGCCTTACGAATCCCTGAAGGATATTTTTTCAAACCTCGAATCGGGCAAATTCAATTATCCGATATCCTCGTCACTAAGTTAATTAAACTCTTCCCTTCTTAAACACGTTCTTAATAGACATAGATATTAGGGAAAACGAAACGCTTAAGAAACCGACCCACGCATTAAAGAAATGAAATATTATCGACCAGGAAATCATTTCGCAGAGGGGCTCAGGAAATGCCGCCCCCCATTCGTGGTGAAAAATCCCTCACAGTGTTAATCCCTTCTTAATTAGCAAAGTACTAATATCCCTTTCCTTAGTGAGCTTATCAGATGAAACGCACAATATAGGAACTTAATGCTGCGTGAGTACCCGGGTAATTTCTCTGGAGGATACTTCAGACTTAGTGTCAAGTGCCGGACATCTATCATCACTCAGCATATTGAATAATCCAGGTGAAATCGCAAAACATGCTGGAGGATGGTAAACGAAACGCGGTGGTGTTCGCTAAATAAACAAAACGCGCGATCCGAGATTTTTTTAAAAATAGCCCTTTATTGTTTTTACGAATTTAGGAGGAACTTAATGGACTTAAGCCAAAAATTTCTCGGGTAATTCCATTGACTTTCGCCAAGGACTTTAAATATTAGTGTGCGAAGAAAAATCGGCTATCGACTTTTAAGTTGGAATCACGGGTAGTAGTGAGGTCTTGGAAAGTTGGAAAGAAATTCCAGAGATTTACTGATGCGCACGGTTACTTATCCTAAAAGATTGTGGAGGGATGGGCCAACATTTGCTTTTGTTGCACCGCGTGCTCGTTAAATCTTTGTGGAATTAATTTAGATAAAAAGCCGCTCCGCCTAGATTAAGGTCTTTGGACCCGAGCTTTAAAATGCGTTTATTTAATCATGATGCTCTCGTTTCGGGAAAGAGCATTATCTAACCGAGTAAAGGCATCCCTACGAATTTTCCGGATTTCTAAAAGGAGAAAAACGAATTGATGTGGGAATAAACCGAGACTCAAGTCTCTCGTGTCACCAGATCGAAAATATCTGGATAGGTTTGAGTAAAGGGATTCTTCGGCTGCAACCCCCTCAAAAGTCTTATTTTTATATATTTTTATATTTATATATCTTTACAAATTAAATATTATAAACGCATAGAATCCTTTTTCAATATTCAATGTAATCTGAAAGCTGTGGATTATATTCTTTAAATAAAATAATAGTTATTATGGATGAATTAATAGTTTATTAAATTATCATTCATAGAAATGTGAGAGATGGAAGTTATTTTTTCATTGATTTAACCCTCAAAAAGTGGTTTCGACGAGATATCTCGTCCATCAAGATCTGACCAATCTTGCTAATGACGAGTTATCTCTCCATCAAGATGTCGATTTTTTGATGATGACGAGATCAAAATCTGGTCAGTTTTCTTCTAATGACGAGATATCTCGTCCATCAAGATCTGATCAGTTTTGCTAATGACGAGATACCATACGAGATCGCATACTGTTTATCAAAACTGACACGAAGTCTAAGTACTGGCGGTCACTTTAGAAAGAGGTCTCGTACATTTTGAGTGAGGATGAGTTTGCCGATGGGTGGTTTTGACGACTTTGCCGATGGGTGGTTTTGGCGACTTTGCCGATGGGTGGTTTTGACGACTTTACCGATGGGTGGTTTTGGCGACGTTTCGAGTATAGCCCCTTGCTATCGCGTATCTTATCAAAGAAACGCTTAGAGAGCCAATGGTCGCGAAGTGAGCTAATGTGACAAACCCGAATGTTTCCAGAAATCCCTATAGAAAATGGGTAAACTCTCGTTTCTAAGGCAACAGACAGTCGCAGACTTTCCATCTAGACCAGTTCTCGAGGTAGACAGACCATAACTACCACGTTTTACTTATGTTTAACTAACGGAAAGGCAGTGCCTAGGCTCATTTTCTGACCCCAAAAGAAAAAGATTGGAAACACAGTGAAGTAAGGGGTTTGATCGGAATAAAACTTAGCATGTGTGATGCACATGAAAAGATAAATAAATGATTACAATATGAACTCTTGAGAACTCTTTATTATTCTAGAATCACATCAGAAATGTCATAGGTTAGTAAGTTGTAAAGTCACTTTTGGCGACGGTAGATATATATATAAATATGGTTCTCCACACACCTAAGTGCTACAGTGTTGTGCCACTCGACAGTAAACTGAGAATGGTAGTGCTGGCCGGGTCTAAGCGAATGTGGTGACTATCTTCCCCAAGGCAGAAGTGGAATTTGTTACTAAACATGATTCTTAAAGCTAAGTGCTCACTTCAATTGCATCAATCAAATATCAGATTCAAGAATTAGATAGCCAAGAAAAAATGAATAGATTCCTTAAATATTTTAAAAAATTAACATACGATTTCCTCTTTGATTATAGGAAAAACGTCTTGTGAAAAACAAAAATATGCAAATAACCTCAAGTCAATTTTAAAAAGTGAACGCATTTAAATTATTAAGATAACGCACAAAAATTTAGACGTTACAAGTTTAATTAAAAAAAGTTGCTTATTTCGAGTGCTGTCGCCTCAACAGATATTCGAAACTAAAAATTTGATTATATATAACATTTGAATAAATATCAATTGTATATTTGACTCCCTAAGGAATCAGCAGTCTGATTCCTCGGGGTTCCTCGGGGATGCTTAAAAGTTTTACGTTTATCAAAAATGTCTACAATTAAATCTGAATATCCATGTGAAGATTGAGAAAATTAGAGGAAATAGGTAAATAGTTTTATTTTTAAAAGTTAGTGCTTTAGTATAAAAGGCTTTTCAAATCATAAGTAAGCCGAGTTAAACGAAAAAACTTGTCAATACAACTTACACAAAAATACAATAAAATAAAATACACAAATACAATAAAAATGCAAATGGATGTGTAAGATTAGCAAGAATACTGAGAATAAGAACCTTGTCATATATCTATTATTCAGAAGAAAATATTTTCATCGTCATACATGATGTTTTTAAGAAGCATAAATTTTTAAATTCATCCCAGTTTTGAAATATTATAGAGACATTCAGAACACTAGGATTGTATTACATTAATATAAAACAGTCGAGAGTTATGATCGTTAGGGCAATAAGGCTAATTAAGTCAGAGTTGGTATAATATTATTACCTGTAATTGTAAAATCAAGAACATGAGTCAATGATCTAATTATTTTAAAAATAAATAATGGATTGCAGCATACTTTTAAGGAGATTGAAAGATTTTACTACGTTTATACCTTTAATTGTCAATTGCATTTCAAGTAATATCCTTGAAAGCAGATATATATTGGAATAGAGGAAGCATTTGAAAAGAATATTGATATTTTTAATATGAAGAATGTATTTAACGTAATAACTTTTGTCTCAGAATTACACCTTAAAAATTTGCTTTTACATGTACCAGAAACACTTCATTTTAGATTAAGCAAGAATCGAGGGTTTAAATAAACTTAAAGAAGAAAGTTCAAGATATATATACTAAATCTTATAACACTAGTCAACAATTTTAAACTATTTTTCATAAAATGTGTGAAATAAGGTTTTTCTAACTAATTTCAGGCGGCGTTGAGTTAAAAAAATCTCCATCACTCACATTTTTTCGTCTGTTAACAGTCGCTATTTCAAAATATGTATATACAGTGCAATATTTACACTATAGGAAATGGAAATAAATGTTATATTTTTTGAAAATCCAAGTTAAAGCTGAACTTCAAATTGCAATTTATTACGGCATTCATTTTCTCGTTAGTTATAAAATTGCAATATTAAAAACTATAAATACTGATTTACATATCACTGCATAAGGCAGAAAAAAAGAGAGCAAACATGTTTAAATACAAAACTAAGTTTATACACTCAAACTCGTATACCCATACACGTAGTTCATTTTCCCTTTCGTGTGTTCTCCCTGAAAAACCAGCAGTAATCACTCATTGTGGAATCCCATCTGCCTTGGTACCTCTCCTCCACAATTCGGATATCTTGGAGAAATCTTTCTCCTTGTTCATCGCTGACTGCTTCTAAGTTGTCATGAAAGAAATCGAGATGAGAATTTAGGAAATGTATTTTTGACATTCAGCCCAAGATTTTTGTATCTCTTGAGAAGGTTTTGAAGGAGTTGTTGGTATAGTTTTAGGAGTTAGTAAGGGGATAATGATTGTCATGAGGCGAGCTCCTGGCAATTGTGTTTCTGTAAAAACAGAATCAATCAGTAGTTTCCTTATCTGAGACCAACAAAAAAAGAATCCTTTGAGTTTTGCATCATTTCATTTTGGAAAAATTTCCTTTAAGTAAATGCAAGTAACCTGGGCCAAATTTGTACATAACCGTCACAAAGTTTTTTTTATCAACCCCGGTTTGATAGAAGTGGTAGAGCAAAAATATTGACCACTTAAAGTGGTCATATTTTATTGTAGCGGGAATTTTTTCCTAGCTTGCATGTCTCCCCCATTCTTGCAGTACATGTCACTTGGATAGAAGGTTTTTGGTTTCCGTTGTACAAAGAACACCTTTCAAACTAACTTTGGATGTGTTGATAAATAGACGTCACTTCTTGTAATCATGAGAGATTCCTAAATGTGTCACCAGCCCTGGAATATCTGAAAAAAGCACATACCATTCATAAACCACATTTCTATATCTTAAGTTGAAAAATGTATACTATAGTCTTATGTAGAAATCTGTCGTGGCCTGAAATATCTTCACGTTGGCTTGATGTAGAAGTTCGGAGAGTGGGGTGCCAGCTCAGGTAATGTTCTCGTCATCAGACCATGGTTCAAAATTACGAGGCTTTGTCCTTGGATCTTTCTCTTCGGGATTTACCCCGGATCATCGCCAATAGCCCATTGTGTTGCTCCAGTGCGACATTAATTAACAACCTACCTTAGGTAGAAGGTTGCATTTTTGAAGTCTGATATCTGAACATTACGTTTAGGTATCAGACTTGTTTGGAAAGAAGCAGCTTGTCTGGAAAGACGCAAGTCTCAAACCAGATCATTCAGCTCATTTCGGGCTTTCTTTGACTATTCTGGGATTTTAAAATATACTGTCCGCACACTTAGCAAAACTCATCTGGATTGTTAATACATCTGCGACGCTGCCTTCAATCCAGGTTTTTTCCAAAATTTTGCTTACAAACATGCAGCACGTCGTTCTCCTTCAATGAAAAGTACAATAGAGGTTCGTTTGTGGTTACGTGTTCTATACCAGTGAAAACATCAGTGTAGCCACCCATAAAATGTCAATTGGCGAGGATGAAAATAAAAAGATCTAGTGTCGTTTTATACATGACTAAAAGAGCTAATTTTGAAAGATAGGACACATTAAATGGCCAATAACAACAACAAATCTGGACATTTTTGAAGGTCAGATCTGAAATCAGCACCCAAACCTAGTTTAAACCATCTACATTTGCTCATGTTATAAAAGCCTTGTAGAGATTAGTGTAATTTTTGTTATTGAGAAGATTAATATTGATATCTTAATGAAAAGTTAAATTTTTAACCCTCCAACTGGTTTCGACGAGATATCTCGTCCGTTAAGATTTGAACAATTTTGCTAATTACACGATATCTCGTCTATATATAAGATATTGCTGATTTTTCAATGATGACTGGATGAAGATTTGGCCAGTTTTCTTCTAATGACGAGATATCTCGTCCATCAAGATCTTGTCAGTTTTACTAATGACGAGGTAGTTCGCCGAGACAACTTCCAGGAGGGTTAAGAGGAAATTAAATAATTTGAGAATAGTTTAAAAATACTAAAATATAATGTTTAAGAAAACGAAAAACGAAAAAAATGTTTACTAAACGTTAAAAATCGAGAATGATTGTTGTGAAACTGAAATTTACATGCTTCCACTAACTTTACTTACTTTAACCTCCTTCATCAATTTATCTTGATTGTTATGATAGGAATAGACGCATAAAAACATTTTTTTTTTTTTGCGATTTTATGTTCCATAAACATTTTTTCATAATAAAATAGCATTTCTATTTCTAGCTTTAGCTTCATACATTTTTATAACATGTCATATGCTCTTGTCATAATTTATCAAAAATTAAAACTCAAACTAAGTAATTATTTTCCTTGACTGACTCATACAGTATTTAAAATCAAGCACTTTTTATAACCCAACTATCAAATTAAAAATATCTTTTCTCTTCTTGTTTTGTTCATTCTTTTCAAATAGTTTCTAAATTATTGCTAAGAGCAATATAATTTAGAAGTAATAAGTCGTTTGTGAAGATTAATAAGCAAATATTCCGCCCAGAAATTATTCTGATAAATCGTTCATTTTATACTGAGTTTAACGATCCTTTTCTCTTAAACACGCTTTCTTCATAAGTCATTGCCATGATTAATATAATGATGACAAAAGCAGCAGAAGTTATTCTAACGAATGGCTTAAATCACTATCACGATGAAGAAAAATAAATTAGAAGAAAGAATTGAAAGAAAGTCAAATTCAGAAGCGATGGGCTTAAGAGTTGTACTGCAATCTCTCATTTAAAGAATTCTGACTTGACTTTAAAAACTGGAGATCAAGTTTGTTTTAGTCAATTATGAAACATACTATTTTCTAATTCACGTACTTTTTAAGAATAGAAGGCAATGGTAATCCTTATGGAATAATAGTAATTTTGGGAGCATAAGTTCGCATTTTATTAAATGCAATTAAAAATATTTAAAAAGATTTCAGTCTAATCTTTCAAAAGATTTATGTTAAAGTTTACAAGACTGTTTGACATTTAATATAACTTCAGGATTAGAATTAATACTACTTGGAAGGCGATTTTTGCGTTTCAGTTTTCCTTTCTTAATATGTATTTGTAATCATGCTTCAAGGTGACATTCTTACACATCCCATACATGTTTGCAATGTTGAGAAAACATTTTCTGATTTGTGTCGCTTCCTAACACTTTTCCCTTACTAATTAACTTACTACTTACTGTCACTTCCTAACACTTTTCACTTATTAATTAACTTACTACTTACTAACACTTAACTTACTAATTGACTTACTAATTAACTTACTACTTACTAACTGTCACACTGTAACACACATCGGGTGCACTTTTAAAAAAGTTAATTTTTTTTATTATTACCAGCCTTTGTTTACAATAAAAAAGACGATCGAGTCACATTCTTAGGTTGCCAAATTGCGTTAACAAATGTTGTCCTCATTAGTGCAATTCATTTGAAGTTTGAAGAAAAAATATTAATATTAGAAAAAAGATCTAACGTGACACTTATTTGGGGTAGGTAGTTTAATTACCGTTGCAAAATGGGCTATTAGCGATAATTCAGGATCAATCCCAAAGGGAACGATATGAGGACAGCAATCCGAGATCATTTTGAACCATGGTCATAGACGAGGTCAACAGATGAGCTAGCCACGAGGTATCTCGTCATTAGCAAAACTGACCAGATCTTAATGGACGAGAAATCCCGTCATTAGAAAGAAACTGACCAGATCTTAATGGATGAGAAATCCCGTCATTAGAAAGAAACTGACCAGATCTTAATGGACGAGAAATCCCGTCATTAGAAAGAAACTGACCAGATCTTAATGGACGAGAAATCCCGTCATTAGAAAGAAACTGACCAGATCTTAATGGACGAGAAATCCCGTCATTAGAAAGAAACTGACCAGATCTTAATCTCGTCACCCTAAAAAATTGGCAGTATCTTGATGAGGAGGTATCTCGTCAAGTATTAGCAAAATTGGTCAGATCTTGACGGACGAGATAACGCGTTGAAATCACTTGGAGGGTTAACGTGCACCAGCCTCCACGTATACGACGATCTTTAATTGGATCGAGATTTGAACTCTCAACCCTCCGGCTGCTAATTCGCTATTCTTCCAACTGGGCTACCGCAGCCCCACGTATTTTAAGACGTAGGAAGTATTATTTTTCATTATATTTGAACTGTCGTGCATGCTCTGTTTTAGACATGATTTTTATAGCTCCATATCGATTAAGGTTCGGTAAAAGTTCGAAACCCACATCTTCTAAACTTCACAGAAGCGAAATAGGTTTTTGCCTATTTGAATTTATTCACTGCTTTAAACTGTTCGGGATTATCTCCCCTATTTTAATCAATATTATTTATTGGCATATCGATTTTTTAAAAATATATACTTTTTAAAAAATATATAAAAATATATATGATAAAAAATTATACAATTTCGCAAAATACAGAATGCCGTCTATTTGTGGTTTACGTCCTTTTGCCAAAACACCGTTGATATGTTTCAGAGGCTGATTTTCTTGAGAAAAATAAAAAAGCTAAAAGCTTTGTAATAGCATATAACAAAGGACACCATTTCATAATTACATCATACATGACTCTCGAGGATTACCTATCGGTACTTGTTGGCTGGAGAAAAATCTCCTTTTTGCCACCTTTGCAATGGAGAACTCAACAATATCCCAAAAGCTCTCGTCGTCTCTCGTCATTAGAAGAAAACTGACCAGATCTTGATCTTGTAATCATAAAAAAGCAGCAATATCTTGATGATGAGATATCTCGTCATTTCAAAATTGATCAGATCTTGATGGACGAGGTATCTCGTTGAAACCACTTGGAAGGTTACCTAGTTTTCTCCTTTACTCCTAGTCTCTCCTAATCCTTTTCTGCTTTACTCCTTTTCTCCTAGTCTCCTTTACCTAGTTTGTCCGTCTTGCTGGGTAATCCTCCCCACTCTGCACTTTTCCTTTGTTTACGCTGGCCAAATATGGCCCTTGCGCCATAAAACCCCGAAATCAACCAACCAACCTTTATTTACACTATTTTGCATTTTTAACATGCATACAATTATTATTATTTAGAATAGCCCGTTGTATTGTTTCAGTGCGACGTTAATTAAATACCTATCTACCTACCTATCATTATTTAGATATGTGTCAAATCATACTTTTTAAATTTCCTTTGGATAGGGAAAACCCTATCCACACATATTTTATTGAACATTCAAACCTTTTTAAAACTTCGAGTTAATTTTAAGGCCAATCCTGTATGGAGTTTTTATCACACATTTTAAACTGTATAGCTTCACCTATTTTAAGATTACCCTTTGTGTTGTTTTAATTTCATTCTTTTTATTTACAGTTTTTATACTTTGTTAACGTATCATCTTTGTTTTACAGTCATGGTGTTCATATACATGAATTTTAGACGCAGTTTATTATCACACTGACTGCTAGGATTTTAACTGATTTTATTGGGCAATGCTTCATCTTACATTTGCACGCTATTGGACCTTGCGCCATAAAACCCAAACCAACCACACATAAGGCACGACTATGATTTTCCACGGATTAAATTGGACGATGCCGCAAGCAAATGATAGCATCTCATTCCTCCCAATATTACTCAAGCACTCCAATGTAAAACACGGAAACTCTCCAATGCCACCCTCTACATTACGTAATCCTCAGTCAATTTATACCTCTGTGTTATTGCGTTTCCTTTCCACTCCATTGATATCGAAAGATAGCGCTCTTGACACGCGTAACCAGGAGAAAGAGGGTAAACGATTTGCTGTTTCCAAATAATACAATAATATCACCCCCACTAGTGTTTAGATGTTGAATCAATCCAAATTCTCCGGAAAATCACGAGGGAGATGATTTGACAGATGGCGGAAATTAGAGAAAGGGAAACGGAGAAAAGATTTCATTCCAAACTAACCATACGAAATAATCGAAGTGGAAATAAGTCGATGGATTGATTGTGTGCAGTTGCTTGAAAGGACGCGTTTAATACCGACACGTTGGATTCAATTCACTATTAGATCGCATTGCGTTGTTACACATTTTTCTTTGAGCTTTTATTTCACACTTCACGAGCAATGGATAGGGCTCTTGAAAATGTATTATTGATATGTAGTTCGCTCATTCCAGTAGAAAGTTAGCTTTTCAAGTCTGAATTGCATTTATCTGAGAGATGCTCCCCATTAACGTTTATTATTTAAAACGTTCGCGCTTAATTACAGGCAACCTAAGTTAAATATTAGATTGCTTATTGTAGCAAACGTTTTTCTTGGAGAATTTATTCTAGTTTATACGAAATACTCATAAATGGGTTGTTATATCGTTAATTTACTTCAGTAGTAGATTATTCTATTGTAGAGTTTCTTCCATTAACATTTATTACTTAAAGTTGCCATAACTAATTACCGGGATGTTAAATTGAATGTTAGATTACTTAATTATGGAAAACATGTTCTTTTCTTGAAGTTTATTCCATTTATGAGAAATTCGCATATGATGTGGGTATGTTATTAATATACCGACATCATATTTGAACTTCTCATTAGAGTAGTTACATTAGTAGATTTGGTAAAAACATTTTTTAAGATTGGTTTTACGTAATCTCAATTTTGTGACATACTTATTTACTTATTGACATGTGATTGGATGTCAAATTTGATAAATAAAATTTGGAAGATTCAAAATACTTTTATGCTTTGAGTTTTTTTGCTTTTTATGCTCGGGACTTCTTAATGAAATAGTCTGGAGCAGCATGGTCAAATATGTCCCTTGCGCCAAAAACCTTCAAACCAACCATCTTAATGAGATATATATTTATGTGCCTTCATACAGTAGACGCAAAAAATCATTTTTGAAGAGACATTTTATGTATCTAAAGTTAAAAATCTACCAATTTTTCAACTTATAAAGATCACAAATACTTTGTCGCTAAGGCCATTTTTTTTGACAGTTCGCAGTTTTAAAAATTACATCATTGACTCTTAAGAAACTAAAATTTTATTTCTTGAACTCTATTGATTGTGTTTTATTTCTACGTGTCCTTTTATTCCTTCTCAGGAGTTTTGTGCTCATTCGATTGTCTGTGTTTATCGTATGGTGCTGTGCCTTCTGTTACTTTGGGTCTTTTTCTACTGCCGTGTCAATGGAGTTTTTCTGTGCGACAGTAGGATAATAAGTAAACGAGTAAAATAAAATACGTAAATAAGTAAATGAGTAAAACAAAATACATTTCAAACTCCAAATTCTCAAAGGAGCCATTATCATCACCGTTGTTAGGCACAAGCCTGACAGTTTTTCATGCGCGATTATACATTTACCAATCCCAAACACAACACTGCAATCTAAGCTGGCATCCCACATGGGCTTGGGGAAAAGCGGTGTCCAATTAGAAGGGTGATAGATTGGGGATATAGGAATCCGTAACATAAATGCTTTATTGAAGGGAAAACTCCAATACGTCTTTCGGATAATGAGAGTGTGAATCATATGATCTGTCATTCCGGCGCTGATGTCAACCATAGAAGGAAAAAAGGAAAGCACCGTTCTTCGTTTCAATAATATTTTAACGGGACATTAAAGTAAAGGAACACGCGCAGTAAAAAAGCGAAGCAGAACAAAAGAAAGCTGCACAAAAAATATCAGAGTAAAACAGGAAAGAAGTTTTGAGGGTGAGTTTCCGCAACATCAAGCGTTTCTTCTCTGTTTAGTTTGCATTTTTGCTTTCGTCCGAAGCGTGGATATTATCGGAAATTCGATATCAAAATCCCGAACAGCATTCCATTTTTTGCCTCCCGTTCTTTCTTTTCTTCTTTATCTTTGACTCACAACACAGGTTTTTACCCCCTCCCCCGATCGACGAGGCGTTTTTGCTTTTCGATTTTAAGTCGATCACTGTTTACGGCCCACGTCTGAAAGGCTCCGTTCTGCTATCACCCATCGGGAAACTGTACGCCGAGGATTTCGTTCACGCAGCATCGACCTAATGACGGACTAACTTACAGTTTTGGAGGTGGCCATTGCATTTCACATGTTTGGGAGCGGTTTTGAACCACAAGTTTGAATCGTGGTGTGGTATTCTGTTCAATTCGCTGGTTCATTCCAGTTAAAATTAATAATTGAAATTCTAACTTGATTAACATAAACCTAATAATGCACTAAGTTAAAGCTGTGGAGATGGCCATTACATTTCAGATGTTTGGGAGCGATTTTGAATCGCAAGTTTATATCTTGGTGTGGTATGCTGTTGGATTATTGTGGTATTATAGTTAAGGAGTTAATAATTGAAATTCTAACTTGATTAACATCAATCTGATGACGAGTTAACTTACAGTTTTGGAGGTGGCCATTGCATTTCACATATTTGGGAGCGGTTTTGAACCACAAGTTTATATCTTGGTGTGGTATGCTGTTGAGTTCTTTGGTTCATTCTAGTGACAGAGTTATAATTGAAATTTTAAATTGATTACATCAACCTAACGACGAACTAACTTACCGCTTTGGAGGTGGCCATTGCATTCCACATGTTTGAGAGTGTTTTTGAAATACAAGTTTAAATCTTGGGATGGTATTCTGTTGAGAGTTCTCTGGTTCATTATAGTTAAAATTAATAATTAAAATTCTAATTTGATATCAACCTAATTACAGACTAACTTAAATCTTTGGAGGTAGACATTGCATTTCAAATGCATAATACTGAGCAAAGCTTTAAATGGAGTACTCGGGAAAACAGGAAGTTTTCTACATTTTAAAAATCAGAGAAATGTTCTTTCTTTTCCTACAATTTCATGTCTTTTTCACTTAATATCACTTTATAAAGCACTCTTTATTCGTTTCTAATTAAAACCAATCATAAAGACGAAAAGGCGAAGCGAATACTATTACAGCAGGAAGGATAATTATAAGAAACGCAGTTTACAGATTAGAGAACATTCTCTATACTGGTTTGGCTTTGATTGACTATCCAGTTATATTTTTTGTTACACCAGGGCTAATTATAAATAAACTAGAAATGCAGGTTTTGCCTTTAACCTTAGCGTCATGAGATTTCCGAGTAGTATAATATTGCTTCCCCACAACACATAAAATGACTAAATATATATATAACCACATCTATTGATTTAAATAATCCTAGAAAAAATTGTATCGGCCAAGAGGGTCAAAACTAATACAGAGAAGACTAAGTTGCAGAACGAACATATATGTGTGAACCCCTTAGAGGGTTAACCCTCCAAGTGGTTTCGACGAAACATCTCGTTCATCAAGATCTGACAAATTTTGCTAATGACAAGATCAAGATCTAATCAGTTTTCTTCTAATCACGAAACATCTCGTACATCAAGATCTGACAAATTTTGCTGATGACGAGATCAAGATCTAATCAGTTTTCTTCAAATGACGAGATAGCTCATCCATCAAGATCTGGTCAGTTTCTGCTAACGACAAGATACCTCGTCGAGACAACCACCAGAAGGGTTAAAAGTGTAGAAATTGAACGTAAATCAGTAAACACAATTTGTATAAGAGATCTAAATTTCCTTTATCTATAACACTTCCTTCATCTATTGACAAAAATCTCTAAGCATTTTCTGATTTACACAGCAATTCGCAGCCCCAATAAATGAAAACAAATCTCATCGACACCAAACTATTGAAAACTCTTACGGATAAATTCGTATCGCGAAGTTTCCCTTTAAACCCATACCTGGAAACTTTGCCGGAATCGCTTTCCTTTAATCAGCTCTGCGTGCCAGAGTAAAGATCCCTATCCGTGTATCGTAAATTATTAATATTCAGGCACTGCTCTTCATACATTCTACGAAACTCATTCTCCATGATAGGAAGCACTAAAAAGATGATGACGAAACAATCTCCTGAATAAATACCGCTGATAAGAAATTGTGGGAAGCTTAAGTTGGAGCAAACTATGCGAATTATCAATATCCCCAAAGGTCCGCCCTCCTCCCACTTCTTTCGAACTTTCTTTTATCAGTTTGAGTTGCGGTTTTACGAATCCGCTCATTTTTATTGTCTCTTTATGAGAATTAGTTTGGGAAGTTCATTAATTATTTAATTAGAGCCGAAAGCGCCTGGCTTGTAGGACACGCGAATATCGGAAGGCCCGATTTTAAATCGACGCCGAGCAGCGGGATCGGATTCGTCACCGGTATATATCGGGGTTTGAAATAAACCGAGTATTGAATTATGCGCATTCAGAACAGTCGGGCTCATTGTCCGATGGAAACGGAATGCGTGCTATGCTGACGTTGCGAATGGCGGAGGTGTGCGTATAACCTGAGCATTAAATGCCGAGTTCACAAATGCCGGGGTTATGAAAGGGGTTGGCTTGACGAAGCGGCTGAATCGGGGAGTCGGGGAGGCGTGAAAATATTCACACCTATCGGAATTTATTATTTGATAAAATCCAGCAACGCCAGCGAATCCATCGATTCGAGCGATCGCGTCTCATACAAATGCCCTGTTTACGTAACGTATGAAATATAATGGTGAGAATAAAGATGTGAGGGATAGTTTTAAGCCGGTTTGCGGTATCTTTTAACGTATTGCCTGCTTCTGGGAATTAGATTTCGGAGGAATGGAGTGTACTACGTGTACTCGGGTTTGGGATAAGAAGTGTGCACGTCAAAATCTTCGCGTTTTCGACCAGCGCATTTGGGTTGTAAGGGTGAGTTTGAAAAATTGAACATGATGAATTAGCGGTTGGAGCTCTCTGATAATGAGATGAGATGTTTATTTGGGCACGATGACTATATTCCCTGGTTTATATTTTATTCAATTTAGTTTCGGTTTGGGTATTGTTAGTCTTCCTTATGATAGAGCCTTCGAGCTGTAGGCAGCGCAGGTTAGATCTCTGTAACTTGCTCTGGGTGTATTTCTCTCTTTTGTGTCAGCAAAACTTTCCTTAAGTTTGTTTGTCCAATACTTGACTTTGTCTTGTGTTTGGCGCAGCTTGGCCATATATAGACCTTGCGCCATAAAATCCAATTCAATCAACCTACATGGTAGACTTGCAGTTAAGAGATCTCCTCTCTATGGTATTTTTTTTTCACGGAACGAATGTTGATCATCTTAGAAAGGCTTTACTACATATGCAGAGGTAACTAAATTTTTTCTTCAAGTTGACAATATGCATCAAGTCACATATCCTTTATGAAGTTAAAGAGTATGACTCTTTTAGACATGCAAGTAAGGGAAGATTTGCATAATAAAATTAAGTTGTGCAGAAAACTATGAGTCTATATAGGAATGATAAACAATAGTAGATTTTATGTTATTTAAAGTTACGTGATGCAATTTTAGATTTCACTGGAAACTATGACACGCATGCTGAACTAATGGATTTTTGCAAAGTGTAGGAATGATATTTGTGTACCTGTCTCTTGTGTTTCTGATCTTCTGAAACTTCCCTAGTAAGCTGTGGCTAATATTATTGTAAAATATCAGAAGCTGGCGATGATGCCACAGAATCCAAGGTTAGTTCCTGGAGAACACATAAATTAAACGACAATGGAAAGGTTTCTTAGAAAATCTCGGGAAGTCGCACCTCATCTGCATCAATTTTGCATTTCGTGGTTATTGTTTTAATATCAATGTGTTCCACGAAACACAATTCAAATTCCAGACAATTTCTAAAAATAGTCCATGGCAAGAGTATATGAGCAAAGATATAGAAATCATTAGTATGCATACAATTCTTTGCACCAGCGCATCATCATGAAATCTAATCCCAATGGGATGTTCTGGATAGGCAAGGATATCCCATTTTGATTGAATCTCCAAGGAACAGATCTATATGAACTTATATCAAAACACTTGACATCCTCCCACCAGCGTATCCATGCAATTAGTCGGGAATTGCATAGAAAGGGTTATGGTAGCCTGGACACTAGTTCTGTGTCCCTAAACGCTAGAAAGGGATTACATTGGGGATTTTCTTGTTGATCGTGGGTAACAGGAGACTTGAAGGTCGCATGAGAGAAGTGAGGAGTCACGCTCCCAATTTCATCAATCATACAGACGTGCCTGGGGATGGTGCTTAACACTCTGAGGTACATGATTGAGATAGATTCCCCAGGCAATGTGTTAGGCTGTGTTATACCGATCGAAATATTCGTAGGGAATGCGTTAAACTGTGTAGTACCTATCGAGATATTTGTAGGGAATGCGTTAGGCTGTGTTGTACCAATCGAGTTATTTGTAGGGAATGCGTTAGGCAGGTTTTGTTGTACCTACCGATATATTTATTGGGAATGCGTGAGGCTGTGTTGTACCTATTGAGATATTTGTAAGGAATGCGTGGCTAATAATGGCTTTGTTGTACCGATCGAGATATTTATGGGGAATGAGTTAGGCTTTGTTGAACCTATCGAAATGTTTATAGGGAATGCGTTATGCTTTGTTGTACCTATCGAGATATTTATAGGGAATGTGTTAGACTTTGTTGTACCAATCGAGACATTTGAAAAGAATGCTTGAAGGACCAGGGTTGTGTTCCTTAACCCTCCAAGCGGTTTCAACGAGATATCTCATCCATCAAGATCTGACCAATTTTGCTAATGACGAGATACTTCTTCTAGATAACTATCAGGAGGGTTAATTGAATTGTCTTCAAATTTGAGCATAGAGAGTAACATAAACATTAAAGACGATTGTACACTACCGATGAGGTAGTCCTCCGGAACAGACATTTGTCTGTATCAGCAAGATACAGACTCATCACCGGAGACCGGATTACCGGACTCAGACCAAATCATATCTCAGAGTGTGGCATTATGCCACTCTGAGATTCAGGCTTAGTTTGTTAATCAAAAGGTACAAAAGCTTGTACAACTCCAAGTCACAATTCAATGAAACTCCATTGGGACGATAGAGAATCTTGTATCCATCTTCAAGGGATAAACCTCTCTGAATTCTGTGACTACTATTTTAATCTAGAAATGGTGATCTATTTCATAGAGACAGGAACAGTGGTGGAATGCATAGCTAGTAGTCCAGACAGCCTTAAGGAGAAAAGTGCCCCAACAATGAAATTTTATGAAATTCTCCTTCAACATTTCGGTTTCTGAATACTTAGGCAATAAGGAATTTATAAATCTGATATTCAGTCGAAGCTGTTGCAGTAACCTCTTTAATAATAAAAAATAAGCATTTCTGAATATCTTCGAATCCAACTAAAGACCATCATGTACAAAGGGGACTGGTGCACGTCAAATCTGTCGTGGCCTCAAATATCCTCACGTTGACGTAGTGTGGAAGTTTGGAGAGTGGAGTGCCGGCTCAGGTGTGACCTTGTCATCTCACCGTGGTTCAGAATTACGTGGTGTTGTCTTAGGATCTTTCCTAAGGGTTTGATCCCGGACCGTCGCAAGTAGCCCGTTGTGTTGCTCTAGTGCGAGGTTAATTAAAATATCTACATACCTGAATATCACAGTTTTTCAAAACATTTAAAATTATCAAAAATACTACATGAAGACCATGTCTGTCGCCATCAGTTTTGAGTAAAATAGTAATTTTAATAAAATATAATAGCACATATGTAATCTAAATATATTATGTTATCGATATTATTTTGCGGTATTCAAAATATATATCGTCGGCTTAAAATAGAAGCTCATTAACTGACAAAAACAAGTTTTTACTGTATATCTGTAACTATCAGCATATTATTAGTTAGAGCATAACTACTAGTTTTTAGGTCAACAAATAAAAAATCTTAGCATATTTTGATAGGGTTATACCTATTCTAAGCCGATTAAAATATGACTATGTATTTATCATCCCCTTTAAAATAAACATTTAGCATCTCCGAAAGAATATCATTTAATGAATTTCTGCTTTAAGCCGACGATATGTTTTTATTGGTAAAGAACAAAATTCTCCTAAATCCTGTCAAATAGAAAAAATGCAGCAAATACAATCAATATCATAGTGTACTAATCAATATGACTAAAATCTCATTGAGGCTTACTTTGGTTAGCAGGATTTATTTATTTTTATTTAATGCATGCATTTCAAATCGGACGCATCACAGTCGTAAGTACCATTAAATACTTATATTTAAGCTATTTCCCTCTTCAACAGCATAGACAATGAAGTGGAATACTGCACGCGATCAGTTAGCGTGAATAATATATTGGTGGGACTGGAAACGACCAGTTCATCACGCAAAGATGTGTGTGAACTGTGCGGATATAAAACTGTCCTTGCCGATTTCAATGAGTTGCGACTATTTAACTGTCAGAGGACACTTTTATTGCCATTTATATTCACATAGGACGGGATTATGAGAATCAGGAAATATTAAGTTTCACTGCCTAATACTCCGTTTCTTTTTGATTATGAATACCTTGTTATTGTGCTAAAACAATGTTTTTTATTTAAGCTTTATATTTATTAATATGTTGTACTGAAGTAATGGAATGTTGCCTATAATAAAGCAATACGTAAATGTTATCTATATTTTTTGTTCGAGTGTTGGATGAATGAGTTTTTAAATTATGTATTTAACATATTTCGAGGGATATATCTGATGAGCTAGGCACAGTTTTTTCTGCAAAAGTGGATTATAGTATGCCATAGTAAAATATGATTCCAGTATCTCCCTGCGCTAGCAACCTGCGGGTTGTAGACGACGCAAGTTCGCCAACTGTAACATACCCTGGGTATATTTCTCTCTTCTGTGTCAGTTAAACCTTTCTTGTGTGTAAATGTCCATTACTTTACCTTGACTAAATATGGCCTTTGACTAAATATAGCACCTTGACTAAATATAGCACCTTGACTAAATATGGCCTTTGACTAAAAATGACACCTTGACTAAATATGGCACCTTGACTAAATATGGCACCTTGACTAAATATGGCACCTTGACTAAACATGGCCTTTGTCTAAATATGGCATTTGACTAAATATGGTACCTTGACTAAATATGGCCTTTGACTAAATATGGCACCTTGACTAAATATGGTCACTATAAAACCCAGTCAGACAACCAACCAATTCACCAAAAAACCAATATATCGCTCGAAACACGCCAACGTGAGGAAATTTGAGGCCACAACAGATTTAACGTGCACCAGCCCCCGTGCACACGACGGTCTTTGGCTCGAAATCGCAATTCTCCGGTTGGTCTCAAATGTCCTCACACTGGCTTGGTGTGGAAGTTTGGAGAGTGGGGTACCATATAAGGTGTTGTCTTCGTCCTCTGACCGTTGTTCAAAATTACGAGACGTTATCCTTGGCTCTTTCCCTTAGGTATTGATCCCGGATCGTCGCCAATATCCCGTTGTGTTGCTCCAGTGAGACGTTAATTAACTACTACCCTCGCTCGAAACATTGATATAATATATTGACTTAAGCTGATTATATACAATAAAAATGTAAAATTATAAGGCACAATCTGTAATTTTATTGAAATATTTCAGGTAATAAAGAATCAGAAAGGGTATAATTAGACATTTCTCAAAAGCATAACACAAGAAAACTGTGTATCTGCCATTATGTAAATCGCAATTAAAATAGTATTACCTACTTGCAATAATGACGGATACATAGCTTTATTATGGAAGATATAAACAGGATATGCTATTCATAAGTTTATAAATTATTGTTTGTGCTGCAATTTGTTAGGCAGTCATGGCGGATCCCAAACCATTAACGTCGCTTTGGAGCAACACAGAGGGCTATTGGGGACGGTCCGGGATCAATCCATAGCAACACCTAGTAATTTTGAGCCAAGGTCAGATGACGAAAACACCTGAGCTGGCACCCCACTTTCCAAACTTCCACACCATGCCAACGTGCCCAAACTATGGAATTTAAGGCATTTGAATAAGCTCAGAGTATTTAAAGACGTTGTTTAAAGCATTTTAATGACCGCACGGTATAATTCTGATATGAGTAAATGGACTATCAATATTTGTAACGAATTCATGATTTTATGAAATCGTAAATACTTGTTGAATTTTGAAAATTTCCCTAAAACTCAGAACCTCATACATAAAAATAATTGCGATTATCAGTAAAACTACTACTAAAGTAAAAACATGCTTTTATGTTAAGAACGGACAAGTAAAAGGAAATTTTAATTAAAAATTTTAGAGGTGAATGAAGAATGAATATGAGATTTTCGGCAGTTTAAAGTGTTATTCAAATAACAGAACAAAGAATAAAACTAAAAATCCTAGCGGAAAATAGTGGAGAATTGGGTGTATTAAGAACAAAAATTAAGATGTTTAAGAACAAAAGTTATCTACGCTTTTGGGAAGACTACAATTTAACAATCAAAATATAAAAACAACCAACTAAAGATATTTAAAAAAAGGGAACTGTCTGGTTGGATGTCATTTTTCCGAAACAGTCAACGACATATTTTGATTTTAAATACCTTAAATTAGCAAATTTTTAAAGCTTTTAATCGGTGACCTAAATGAACATACTTTGGAAATTACCCATAGAATCAAAATTCTTTTACAATACATGCACTGGAAAACATTAGGTAGCTATTTAATTAACGTCACATTGTGGAGCAACACAATGGGCTATTGGCAACGGTCCGGGATCAAACCCGAAGGGAAAGATCCGAGGACAACACCACGTAATTTTGTACCAGGGTCAGATGACGAGGCACCCCATTCTCCAAACTTCCACACCACGCCAACGTGAGGACATTTGAGGCCATGACATATTTAACTTGCACCAGCCCCCGTGTACATGACGGTCTTTGGCTGGACCAAGTTTCGAACTCGCAACCCTCTGGTTGCTAATCCGTTGCTCTTCCAATTGGGATACAGCGGCCCCAAACTTTATATAGACAAAGTTCGCAAAGTTTCATAATAATACACTGATATTTGTGCGAATTATAATTTTTGTAGTTACTGCGAAAAAATCAGTTTTGAGGAAATGTATTTGAAATTTAAATTTTACCCCAAACAATTTTATAACACTTTTATCCAATTTACTTATAATTATTATAAAGATAAAATCAAACGAGTTCTGTAAAGAAAAAAAATTATAATCTATTCATAAAAAGACAAAAGAAAAATGTGATGTTTAACCAAAGTAGAGCATTTCAGCATATACGGATATCTTAAGTACCGACACTTAAGATTTATAGACATAATTTTAGAGAAGTTAATGAAGTCTCGAGGTTTATCTTTAACTCCCTAATTTCGCCGTAGAGTAGCCGTTACTTTATTCTACAGCACAATAGGTCTAGACATGTTATGATAAGCAAAACTTGCATATTGTTCGCACTTGTGGTACTTTTTGAGTTATTAGAGTGAGGGTGCGTAAAGTACTCAATGTCTGGAAATTCTGTAAGTCTCTTATGAGATTAAGAATACAGCTTTGAAAAGAGATTTATATAGTCGGCTGAAATGTTTTAAATAAATGTTTCGAAAAGTATATAGTCCTTCTTAAATAAACTAGTACTCATATTATCTCTAGTGTATTGTTCCGTAGTTAGTGTCAAAAGATTATAAACTCTTTCTTCTATTCGGTATACATATAAGTAATATCCAAGTGAAATTTCAAATATTCAGTAAGCTTTTGTTTCCAAAGTGACTTAGAAATAAAAGAACACATACTATCTGATTATTAAATCCGAACTTTTAGATTTAGCTACTACCTTATTTTTAAAACATGGGTTTCAATATTACAAATTTTTGTACATAATTTAACAGCAAAAATCTTTTCGGATATAAAGTTTCAATCGTAGCCATAAGCCACCAAAACAGTGCGATGCCCATAAAATATTATACACCTAAGAATGTCGCAACATCCAGTTCTTTCTCAATGTTTTAAAACAAATCTTAGCAGTGCATTTTTGAATTAATTTAGCAATTATCATATTCTAAAAATATTTGACTCGATTGTTACTCATTTCGAAATACAATTATTGTAAAGAAACCCCTATTTTTTCTGGAAAAAGCAGTATTCAATCAGACTTATATAAACCCTTAAAAATAATGGATACCCATAAAATATTCTACGATATCGAATGATGTCGCAACATCCAGTTCTTCCTTAATGTTTTAAAACAAATCTTTGTAATGCATTTTTGAATTAATTTAGCAATTATCATATTCTAAAAATATTTGACTCGACTGTTACTTATTTCGAAATACAGTTCTTGAAAAGACACTTCTATTTTTTCTGGAAAACGACACTTCATCAAACTTCTATACACCCTTAAAATTTGCGGATACCCATAAAATATTCAACGACACCGAAGGATGTCGCAATATGCTGTTCTTTCTTGATATTGTAAAACAAATCTTTTCCATGTATTTTACATTAATTTAGCGTTATTATTAATATAGCAATTACCTTATTATAAAAATATTTGGCTCGGTAGTACTCATTTGAAATATAAATTTACCAGCAATAAAAACTATTTTTTCTGGAAAAGAAACGCTTCAATCACAGCCCCCACTTAAAACAGCTAATACCCTTAGATTAACCCTCGACACAGAAGGATGTTGCAAAACATCCAGAGCTTCCACGATATTGTAAAACAAATATCTACAATCCATTTTTATAATAATTTAGCAACTATCATTTCTAAAAAAATATTCGATTAATATTCGTTTTGAAATACAATTTACTAACAGTCAAATCTATTTTTCTGGAAAAGAAATTCTTCAACCACAAAACCCACTTTAAATAACAAGAACTCAAAATAATCCACAACACGGAAGGATGTCGCAAAACACATTCAGTACTTCCACTATATTGTAAAACAAATCTTTGCGATGCATTTTTACATTAATTTAGCAACTACTTTATTCTAAAAATGTTTAGCTCGATTATTATTCTTTTTGAAACATAATTTACTTACAATAAAGGTAATTTTTCTCAAAAAGAAACGGTACAATCACAGCCCTCAATTAAAACAGCAAGCACCCATAAAATAATCCACGAAACTGAAGGATGTCGCAAAACATCCAGTACTTCCACGATATTGTAAAGGAAATCTTTGCAATGCATTTTTACATTAATTTAGCAATTACCTTAATCTAAAAATATTTGTCTCGGTTATTATTCTTTTTGAAATATAATTTACCAGTAATTAAGGTAATTTTTCTCAAAAAGAAACGGTACAATCACAGCCCTCAATCAAAACAGCAAGCACCCATAAAATAATCCACGACACTGAAGGATGTCGCAAAACATCCAGTACTTCCACGATATTTTATTATAAATCTTTGCAATGCCTTTTTACAACAATTTAGCAATTACCTTATTCTAAAAATATTTGTCTCGATTATTACGCATTTTGAAACATAATTTACCAGCAATAAAAATAAAATTTCTGGAAAACAAACGCTTCAATCGCTTAAAACAGCAAGCACCCATAAAATAATCCACAACACCGCAGGATGTCGCAAAACATCCAGCACTGCGGCGACATCGCAAAACACATCCCCAATGCATTTGAAATTCAAAGAGAATTACGAAACGCTATTTTACTCCGTCATCGCGACACAAAGGCCGCATATTTGTGCCTAAACTTTATTTCAAATCCTATTATTTCAAGAGCCTCGCTCCCCGAGGTGTCCTTTTGAAGGTAGACGGAAGGGAAAAAGCGCTTAGAATATTGATCAGTGTACCTGCGTCTCGACACGCTGCGATGGTGATTGAAAGACGGAAAGTAAATCTAATATGGAGTGGAAACGAAGTGGTTTTCGCAGCGAGGTACTCGATGAATGAGTCAAATTACAATTTTGGCACCTGCCTGACGTTCGGTGGAACCGATGTCTATTCGCATTGTACTTCTGGGGAAAGGCATCTGCGCAGCGGTTGAGTTGAGGAAGAATGCGCTGGATGCCCTAAAAATCTAAAATTTCTTTTTGTGCTGGACGTCTCCTTGTCATAAAACAGTAGAATTAGAGTTGGATATTTATTTGATGTTGCATTTTTTGGAGGTTCGTGAAATTAGAAAAATAATGATTGAATTTGAAATAACTTAAGTTCATGTATCTATCTGCACACTGGCCCGGTTGGAAGAGTAGCGGAGGATAGCAACCGGAGGGTTACGAATTCGAAACTTGATTCAACCAAAACCGTGTGTACTTGGAGGCTAGTGCATGTTAAATCTATCGTGGCCTCAAATTTTGGCATGGTGGGGAAGTTTGGAGAGTGGGGTCCAGCTCAGGTGTTGGATCTCGTCATCTGAACGTGGTTCAAAATGACGAGGACGTCGCCAATAACCCGTTGTGGTTCTGCAGTGCTCCTTAACTCCTAGTGTATTTATTAATTTAACTACCTTCGTAGTTACATATCTGTACACTGACACCAATTTCGATTGTTTCTTTTGCATGTATGTGTTTACGAAACAATTCAAATTGAGATTTCATCATCTATTTTACACTGTCCAAAATTAAGGATAGTACTGAATTCTTATGAAACAAGGTCACCTAATCTTAATCCTGTGGAGCATATATATATAGTATATATATATGCTCTACCATATATAGTATATATATATATATATATATATGCTATACATGCCAAAACTCGTATATACACAACGAGTTTGGGGATTTGTGCACCAGTCCGAGAAAAATATTAGATGGGGTAAAGGCGTTCGATGTTTACGAGTTATTACCTCTTTATCTAAATAGTGAAACTGTTATAATGAATGTACACACAGCATGAACTAAAATACCTAAATTATACTTAAAAAGGATACAAAATGGCGCAAAAGCATTCGATGAATTTATGCGTCACATAATTTCTCATAGTGACGAATATATTTTGCGAAACACATTTCACTAGTGTCATTTATCTAAAATCACTTTCCACGATTTTTCCTTATTACGTGATGCATTACGCATATTACATACGAAAGTGAAAGAAAAGACTGATGTTCCAAAATAAAATAAAAGCTTTTAAGTTATGTGGCTATTAATATTCATATAATGAGAATATATAATGCTATTAATATTCATATAATGAAAAAAGAAACGTGGAATACATTAAAAACATTTAAATTATATTATAGTTAATGAGATACATTTTTTACTCTGTAGATATGCTATTTTTTATGGGAACATTAAAAAAATTTAAATTAATCACTGTAAACTCATTAAAATAATGATATATCCACACACACATGCTTTTGATGTCTGATATGTCAATACGTGTGATGAGACCTATGAAAAAACGCATGAGAAATTAGTAATCGACTCATTCAACATACTAGTCTAAACGAAGTTTAGGAAACGTATCCGGGATTCAGGAAGCAAATGGTTCATTTTGAATTTAGTATTTACTAAAGAGAACCTGTTTCCAGTTACAGAAAGTTGTACTTTATGACTACAAGGAAAAAATAAGCAGGTAGAAAAGATATTTGAAAAGTAAAACAATTCACTATTTCACACAAATATAAAAATGAGAAAAGTTCTAAAATTACATTAAACCGAAGCTGCGGTAACGCGGTTGTAGAGTAGGTTACGTCGCATTGGAGCAACACAACGGGCTATTGGCGACGGTCCGGAATCAAACCCGAAGGGAAAGATCCGAGGACAACACCACGTAATTTTGAACCACGGTCAGACGACGAGGTCACACCTGAGCTGGCACTCCACTCTCCAAACTTCCACACCACGCCAACATGAGGACATTTGAGTCAATGGCAGATTTAACGCACACCAATCCTCTTTGTACACGACGGTTTTTGGTTGGATTCGAACTCGCGGTTGGTTGAGTGGAGGATTAGCACTGGATGGTTGCGTAGTTGGAAACTTGACCCATCGTGTACGTGGGGGCTGGTACACGTTAAATCTGTCGTGGACTCAAATGTCCTAACGTTGGCGTGGTGTGGAAGTTTAAAGAGTGGGGTGGCAGTTCAGGAGTTAACCTCATCATCTGACCGTGGTTCAAAATTACGAGGTGTGTGCCTCGTAGTTTTCCCTTCGGGATTAATTCTGGACCGTCTCGCCAATAGCTCGTTGTGTTACTCCAGTGCGACGTTAATTTAACTACCTACCTGCCTACCACATTAAACTGTCTTATATACTTGACTTTTTTACATTTTGTATAATGTATTAAGGTTCAAGCAAAGTACATTTTAAAAAGTGGAATTTGTAGCGTGTAGCATTGATTTGTGGGATCGACATGTTTGTTAATGCTAATTTATATCAGTTCGAAAATCTTCTTAACTATATCCTAACATAGTACTTACTCTCCTTAAGTACACTAAGAAACACTTAATTGATATCGTGGTACTATAAAAATATCATTCCTTTCTAAGCAACAAAAATGAAAAGCTATATTTCTCTACAAACTTATGAGTTTATAAAGAATTTGTGGCTAGTTATGTTGAAATATTTCACGAGAACATTCAATACCGAATTGTTAATGCATTAAGTATACCAAAAGTAACTTTTGAATTTGAATGATACTTATAATGTGAAGATAAAGAAGAAAATTATATAAATACGGAAACAATGTCAAGTTAAAATGCAACCTAAGCAAAATTTCAAGGGATAACAACTTGAGCTAGGCCATGATTTATTTGAACGGTTCGAAAGTATAAATTTGTACCCCAACAACATCACAAATTCTTCCACTCCATGAGAGTGCTAGCATGACTAGACTTCGACAGAATAATTTCTTAAACTTTAAACGTAGGTTTGGTTATATTTCCTTCCAGTGAACATTCTATTTGAGAATTGCTCTTAAAAGAAACTTCTTCTCTCCAAAGAAACTGTCCTTTTCGAGAAGTGATAGCTGTCCTCCATTCCCATGACGTGTTTCTGAAGGCAATTGAATTTTCTTTTGGAAGAATTGCTTTTCAATAAGAACATCGTGGAACGTATTAGAGTTAATTGCTCTTAGTCGATCAATGCCTTTTCCTAATGTTCTTTGGTGATTGCAGAAGAGGTTCGGTTTATGAGTTTAAAACAAAAGTCAGTGAAGAGAAAAAGAATCTAGTCTCGATTACAGGAGAGATAAAACTACTGCATTTCGTGAAGTTAAGGATTGCTCCAGACAACAGTTATAGCGACATCGAATAAGGAAAGTAGCATTTCTCAGGAAATAGTTTAATTCTATCCTTAGCGTTATTCACTTGCATTATGAATCTTCTTTCTATCACAGGTATAAACATAATGTATTTTTACCATTTTTTTGTGAAAGATGAACTTATGAACCATTTTCGCTATAGATTGATAGAAAATAGTATTTCTCAGGAAATAGTTTAATTCTATCCTTAGCGTTATTTACGTGCATTTTGAATTTTCTTTCTATCACAAGTATAACTATAATGTATTTCTTTTTTGTGAGATGAATTAATGAATTATTTTCCGTATAGATTAGTATTTTTAAATGATAACGGGGTGTCAATTCCGTGCAAGAAAAAATTGAATCACATTTAAACATAAATGCTGAAATTATTTGTTTTAGCACAAATTAAAGTTTTTACGAATACATTTTAAATTTTTGGTTGGTTTTTGTGTTTTATGGCGGAAGTGTCATATTTGATCAAGCTACACCAAATATGACTATGTCAAGTTATTGTGAAGAGAAAGGATGGAGAGAAGAAAGTGTTAGTATGATCGCTTGAGCATCCTGGGGTCGTGACCCTCATGTTTAACCAGAGGCAGTAAACCCCATGGGAAAAGAATTGACCACTAGGGTGTACCTTGGGTTTGTGAAGTCCGTACATACCTAAATATGTGACCCTAAGGGAATTTTTAAATATTTGAAAGTTCTTTGAATATATTTCTCATATTAAGGAGTGCTCTAGATGAGTTCTGGGACATACCTTGTCCCACCTTCCTTAAAAACTAAAAGTACAAAAATTTTATTAGTTTTTTATAGTACTTCATCTATAGTCAAAAACATTTTTACCATCGAGCTCTTCAAAGAGTAAAATATTGCACAATCTGATGCTTTAGGTGAATTTATCAAGCATTATATTTATATTATTTCAGTGAAATTTGTATAGTTAATGAGATGCATTACAACATTAATTTTTAGTAATGGGTCGGGTTTTATATTTGTAGCAGCATGGCCATATTTGGCCATGCTGTGCCAAACATAAGAAGACGTCAAGTAATGGTTATGTTACTGTGAAAAACCGATATCTAGCAAATGTCGATATTCTCCGGTGAATGTCAGAATTCACATAGTCGCTTGGTGTATGTCCGAAATATTTGCTAAATATCATTATTTCTCACCGGCAAATGTCGACATTCAGCATGCACTGATGGTGAATGTTGAATAAAAATATTTTTGTTACGTTAAGACAAAAATGCAACTTTTAAAATCATACTTTATTATTAAAACATATTATGATATATGTCAAAATAGGAGAAAGCTTAAGAAACAGCACATGTAAATAAACTGTTGAACATAAAACGAACAGTAAATTCTAAATGAGAAAAGAAAATAATACCAACAATAAACTTACACATAAATTATGTGATTAATGTTATACAATCTTATTTATTGCAACAACTTAAACTGAAGGCGGAGAGGCCTCTCTGGCTGTGGCCTCTCCGCCTTCTCGGCTTCTCGTTTCGACCCCCACCAGAGCTTATCTGTGCCTGTCGACATACACCGGCGATGGTCCGAATGATAAGAATACAACCAAATATTCGGTCTTTCACCGACGCATTTGGTATGTGTCGACATTCACCGGAGAATATTGATTGATATTCTCTAATTTCGGTCTTTTACGGTAACAGATATACACACAAATAAAGTTTTACTGACTCAAAAGAGAGAAATACACGCAAGGAGGTATCGAATCTGTACGACCTACAAGTCACAGGCTGCTAGCGCAGTGAGCAAAACCACTGAGCCACAACGGCTCCTTTTAGTAATGGGAAACACCTGAGCTGGCAACCCACTCTCCAAGTGATAATTATAGAGAAAAATTACAAATTTGATTTTAAAGCATTTTTACATTGGTGTTCAAAATTAAGAGAATTTGCATATTTTGTCGAATTTCTTGAAAAGTACTAAACGAAAGGTAAAACTAATGCTTCCAAACAAAGATGCAAATCTTTAGTGTCGAATACGTAAGCGTAGACGTGAGTGTGGGCGGTACATTTAGAGGAACAGGCTTTCTAAGCGCACGTGACAATTTCCGTGCTTCGTTCGCTCGCACATCTCGGCGAATCTCGTGGTGTTTTTTTGCAACGTTTGGTGAAATTCAAAAGAAAACAGTTAAAATGAGTAACCACCAATGTTTAGATGATGGAATGAGGTGGCGAATAGTCGGGAGACTGGAAGCAGGGCAGTCTCAAGTGCAGATTGCTAGAGACTTGAATGTAACGCCATCGTCGTGTTCAACTTATGGAAACAGTTTAAGGGTACTGGATCCGTAAAGACAAGGTCGTCCAAGAGCCACGACTGCCAATAAAGATTGACATTTGTCCATTGCAGCAAGGCGTAACAGGAGTGCAACAGCTTCTCAGCTCTCTAGTGACCTTCATGCGGCCACAGGAAGCCGAGTTTCAAGGGTTACTGATCCCAGAAGGCTACATGAGAGGTCTGTTTTCAAGACCTGCTGTTTACGTCCCGCTCACTTCTGCGCACAGGAGAGCCCGATTACCATGGTGCAGAGAACATCGAATTAGGACCAGGGATCAGTGGGGGACCGTTCTATTCACTGATGAGACCCGGTTCAGCCTAACCGATTCTTGACGTACTTTCATCTGGAGAGAACTAGGGACCCACTATCTGTCTTCCAACATCCGAGAAAGAGACTACTATGGCAGAGGAGGTTTGATGGTCTGGGCAGGCATCTTGTTGGATGAGCGCACAGACCTCCATGTCTTTGACAGAAGCTCTGTGACTGCTGTGAGATATAGGGATAAGATCTTGTCTCCTTTTCAGTGGTGCAGTTGGCCCTGATTTCATTTTTATAGACAACGCTCGTCCACATAGGGCTCATATAGTCGACGAATGTCTGGAAAGTGAGGATATTTGCCGGATGGATTGGACAGCCAGATCTCCAGACCTTAACACTATAGAACAGATCTGGGACGATCTTGGGAGGGCAATTGCAACTCATCTTCCCCCTCCCAGAACCATCCAGGACCTGAAAACAGTGTTGCTGGAGGAGTGGGACCGACTGCCACAGGGACTCATAAACTGCCTACTTTTCAGTATGAATTCACGTTGTGAGAACTCTATAACTGTGGGATGGGACCATATTCCCATTAACCCATTTTTTGTGTCGATATTGTAACCTCTGTTTTAGACCTCCCTGCGCTGATGAGCTTACGCACGATTATGCGTGTGTACCATAACTGTTGTATGGTTATTTTTTGTATTATTTCAACCCCTATATATGCACATAACTATTCATTAAATTATGATTAAAATATGTCTAATTGTTCTGGAGATAATCGCCCAAAAGTGAAAATTCTCTTAATTTTGAACACCAGTGTAGTCTCGAAATATGAATTTGAATACTTAAGTTCTAATAAAATATATAAAGTTATAAATAGGGTTAAGTTTTACTGAAAGCGTCCATTTTTTATATTCAAATCGGTCTGAAGTATTTTTGATGGTCCCTTCACCCTGAATTCAATTGATTCTCTTCTCGAGGGAAAGCAACAATGCTGGTGAGTTGGTTAAATTCAAAAATTGCTCCACGACAATTCGCTTACACCATTTTCCCTCACCCTGACATATGATTAGTGACTTTTGATGCCCTAACTGGCACCATTAACGATTTAAGGCACCCGTCTATTGCTGTGGCTTCCAGTGTCAGAAATTGTTTTGTGCTTGTGATGGCATGAATTTTGGAAGGGCCTTTCGCGTCCCATTTTGAAACAGTAGAGGCGCTTTAGAAATTATTCTACTGAAGGTTTATAATTGCGCTCTTTAAAGTTGCCAAATTTATTCTATAGTCATACTTAATCGAAATGGAAGAATTATGGTTTTGCAAACAGCGAGGTTTAAGATGGAATACGAAAAGCTGCAAGTTCATGGAATCTTAAGCCATGCATGAATGAGAATTTCTTACGGGTTTAAATTGATGTTATAATATTAAATTGATATATTTTGGGAATGAATAGTTTTCGTATTATTTTAATCCACGCATACAAGTTTGGAAATAAGTCCCAAATTAAAATTACTTTAACTAAATGAGCTGTAACATCACTTGCGACCGCGAGTGTTCAATCTTCATTCTTTCTGTCTTAATACACATAAAATGCATCAGTGGATGGTTTGGTTTGTTGGGGTTTTATGGCGCAAGGGCCATATTTGGCCATGCTGTTCCAGACACAAGACATACAATATCAAGTAATAGACATACACACAATGAAAGTTTTACTGACACAAAAGAGAGAAATACACCCAGGGAGGAATGCATCTGACAGGAAACGAACCTGCGCCGCCTACAACTCGAAGGTTGCTAGCGCAGTGGGCCCAAAGCATTAGTGGAATAAAGATGAATATGTAACACTAAAATTTCTACTTTTATCCTTTTGGCTTACGAGTTTAGAGTAAGATTCTTTTTATTGACATCATAGAAGTAAAATAGTAACGAAGTAAAAGCACGTATTCTGTCTATAACGGAAATATTTTACTCTTAATTTATAATTAACATTAAAAAAAATCAAACTTTCCCCAATATAGCTACATTTATTCAGTATAGAGTATTTTAACTTTCTTCAATTACGCATTTCCTTTCAACGATGGTTAAACTACACTGCTGGCCACCCAAATTGCAACACCAAGAAAGACAAGAGATATCACAACAAAATTTATTTTGTAGAAAACATGTTGACCAAGTATCAAATGATTAAATTTATAGACTTCTGTGAAGTGTGGTTCCTGCCAAAATCAGTAGCCAGAGTAGCCGCCATTGTTGGAGATCACCGCTGCCACATGCCTCGGCATTGATTCAAAGAGACTTTGGATGTGTTCTTGGGGTACAGCAGACCAAGCAGTTTCCACACGTTGCCAAAGTTGATCTGGTGTGGCAGCTGGGGATGTATTCTGGGTCAATCGTTGAGCAACCATGGACCACATGTTTTCTATCGGCGAAAGATCCGGAGAGCGAGCTGGCCAGGGAAGCAATTCAATCTGGCGATTGACGAAGAACCCTTGGACAATGCGTGCCACGTGTGGTCGCGCATTATCCTGTTGAAATATGGCTGTGGGCAAGCCCTGAAGGTAAGGAAGGACAGCTGGCTCCAACACCTCGGAGATGTAGCGCTGGCTGTTTAAAGTACCGGCAATGCGTACTAGAGGAGTGCGAGAGTGATATCCAATACCGCCCCATACCATTATACCCGGTGCAGGACCAGTGTGGCGGTGCATAACGCAGCTGTTCAGCATCCTCTCTCCACGGTGTCTCCAGACTCGAATCCGACCATCGTGGTGTTGCAGACAGAAGCGTGACTCGTCAGTAAAGACAATTTCATTCCATTCTGCCGTCCACATCCTTCTTTCATCGCACCATTGGCGGCGGAAACGTCTGTGGTTCTGCGACAAGGGTAGACGAAGCAATGGACGTCTTGCGGACAGACCACTCTGCTGTAAACGGCGTCGAATGGTACGAGCAGACACTGGATGATGCGGTACAGACTAAATGTGCTGTGCTATGGTTCGTGATGTGGCTGAGCGATCCGTCACTGCCATACGCACAATATGCCTGTCATCACGTGAAGTGGTGCACTGAGGTGGATGCGATCGAACACGTCGGTCCGTCGTACCCTCCTGCATCCAAGGATCACATATCCGCATTACAGTTGTTTGGTTTCGTCCAACACGACTACCGATTTCCCTGAAAGATAATCCACAATCTCGATAGGCCACTATCCTTCCTCTGTCGAACTCGGATACTTGATCAAAAGATGATCGCTGTTTTCTACGAGGCATAATTGATCGTTTTTTTTGAAGAAACCACAAGAAAAACACAATTGCCGTACTTGAAATCGTCGAAATCTCCAAGCCTTAAATAGCGCTTTGAAGTGGCGCCACAGGCGCGCGTGATGTGCGTCTGCGCTGAAATTCTAATCATTTGCATATCTCACCTCCGCTAATGCATGTTGTAAATTTCATATTATTTGCATGCTTCCTTCAGGGTGTTGCATTTACGGTGGCCAGCAGTGTATAACAATTCAGATCATGGTAAAACATTTTAAAGTTTTCGTGAAAATGCTATAAATACGTTTTATGAGAATAGGTTTCGTGTGCAATATTTATTTTAATTTCTTAATGCTATTAGAATAAATTCCTAATTTTCTGAAAATCTTTTTGTAGTTACAGAACAGGATGAAAATCAAAACGAACTTGATGTGCAATAAAGAACAAATGAACTAGGTTATACCTTGCAAAGTATTTCTTTCAAAGTTAGGTGTACTACAATTTATTAAACTATAAAATTACGTGTGGGAAACTTCCAGCTTGGGCTATTTAAAATAAAACTTTTTACATGTAAAACGAAATATAAAACTAAATCACACAAATTCGAATGAAAGTTTGTCGTAATTACATTTCTTCTGTTTCACTTCCGTTAGGGCCGCCGTGGCTTAGTAGGTTAACCATCTACGCTACCAACCTGCAAACTGTAGGCACCACAGGTTCGATTCTTGTCGGGTTCCATTCCACATGGGTGTATTCCTCTCTTCTGTGTCAGTAAAGCTTTCATTGCGTATGTCCATTGATTGCTATTGTCTATTCTGCGTTTGGCGCAGCTTGGCAAGATGTGGCCCTTGCGTCATAAAATCATAAAACAACCAATCATATATATGTATGCACTCATGTCAAAAGTTAAGCATAATTGCTGTTTATGTGAATATTTCAGAAAATCTACATCGGAATGGAAGGAAACGCGGTATGCGGGTATAATAGGGTCATAGAAGAAAAAAAGGCAAAATAAGGATAACAATGACTTTTATTATCCAAACAAAAGAGTTGAAAGAAAAAGGTTCACAATACGAGTGTCAAATTTAGTGAAACAGAATGATTAAAACAAAGTGATGTTGAAGTTTAATACGGTGTGTGGGAAACTAGTAGCCACGCATGCTGCACAACGATTTCCCTTACTTTCGATGAAGGTATGGATGAGTTGTGTGCTCAAAGAGTTCCAAGCCTCACAGAGAGCAGTTTTCAATTCCGGAACGGAGGTTGGTGGGTGGCGGAGGGTTGCAATATGTCTCCCGAGCATATGCCGCAAATGCTCTGTTGGATTCAGATCAGGAAAATTGGCAGGCCACTGATGCGGTGAATATCTTCACTTTAAAGGAAGGCGTCGACCAGGGCTGCACGGTCTCCTGTAAACAGCTTGTCTCGAAACTAGGACTCCTGTGGTGGCTGTCAGGGCTCAACCCAGCTAATATCGGTCTTGCCGAGCGGTTGTTACCCTTGGCCGACCTGGTACTGGTCGTCGGGTAACATCTCCAGTGGTTTGAAACCTCTGCCACAGTCTGGAGATCACACACTGAGGCACATTCAGAAATCGAGACGCTTCGGTTTGGGATCGACCGGATTCCAGCATTCCAATATTTCGTCCCTTCACAAACATGTCCAGTTGGCATCTTTGACATCTTTCGTCCTTATTGATTGTTAACAACTCTCGGTACCACAGCAATTACGAAATTTCTGTCTAAACTGGCCATACCGCTCGAGGCCGTTTCATACTCGTTCCGACGTGTGCCGGTGCTTTACGCATGTCAACTGAACTGTTTTGCATATGCACAATGTTTTACCTTCGTCCCACGATTCTCCACAAGTGTATTAAACCATTGTATCCATATTTACTCCGATTTTTTCGCATTTTACGAATTATGCTCAACTTTTGGACATGACTGTACGTGTATACACACATGCGCGCGCGCGAAAGCCGAAAGTCTTAGTTTTTTAGTGAAATCGGTAATCAATATATGTAAACGAGAAGTAATAGGAGTTTTCATAGATATCTATAATCGATATTAATAAGTAGATAAATCATTTTTTATGTGTAATCACGATTTTCATTTTGGCTTTTAATACCCTACATCTTTAGATATAATAAAAATATTGTTTTGGATTATACTTAAAGATTTCGTAATATTTGATGTATTGGGATTACCAAACAACGTATTTAAGATGGTCCCCGGCACATATTATTTAAAATATTTTATCTAAAAAATTTCTAATCATTTTTGTCTCTTAAAAAGTTTATAATTTTGTGAATTAAAAAAAAATAAAACCCCCGTGTTAAAGTCTTCAAAAGTATTCAAATATTGCACCATAAAAATTTCAGATTAATAGAGTAATTTATGAATAAATAAGATACCCCAAAGTTAGTGAATTTAACATGGCTGCCTATGGAGGTGCCGGATCCCCTTAACACGATTAGACATTTGTCATGTAATTTTATTCTTAGTCAATATTATGATATTAATAGTTAGTCTATTCTTAATTTGTTAGTAATTCATGTGAAATTTAACCAATACTTAATGAATCACAACTTAACATGATGAAATTAATAGAACCATTCTAAGCGTTTTGGGTGGTAGAGTCGTGGATTCGCAACCCTCCGGTTGCGAGTTCGAAACTAGATCCAACCAAAAGAACGTCATGCACGTGGGGGCTGGTGCGCTTTAAATCTGTCGTGGCCTCAAATGTCCGCACGTTGGCGTGGTGTGGAAGTTTGGAGAGTGGGGTGCCAGCTCAGACGGCGACCTCGTCATCTGACCGTGGTTCAAAATTACGAGGCGTTGTCTTCTGATCTTTCAGGATTGATCCAGGACCGTCGCCAATAGCCCGCTGTGCTGCTCCCGTGCGACGTAAATTCAACCACCTACTTACCTACCTCCAAGCGTTTCTGCTTCTTTATATACGTAATACGGGAATGGGGTTTCATCAGCTTTAACCTCTAGAATCAGTTTTGAGGAATACTGTGATGTTTAAAGTTCGGGCTGGTCGACAGGTGCTGGTTTCTAGATTAAAAGGTTCCTGGTTCGAAACAAAAGTACTTCTAACAAGTTCAAATTGGGCGAGCATTGGTAAAAAAAGAAACTGATATTAAAATACCACCTAACTGGTACAATTGTCATGGCGTTTGTATACCACCTAGTAATTCTGGGTTCGAACCCCTGTTGGTACGTCCATACATGTTGCTGATTGTCCTGTTGTTGCTGTTAGGTAGGTAGGTAGTTAATTAACGTCACACTGGGGAAACACAATGGGCTATTGGGGATGGTCCGGGATCAATCCCGAAGGCAAAGGTCAGAGGACAACGCGTCGTAATTTTGAACCACGGTCAGATGACGAGAACACCTGAGCTGGCACCTCACTCTCCAAACTTCCACACCACACCAACATGAGGACATCGGGGGCCACGACAGATTTAACGTGCGCCAGCTCCAACGTACACGATGATCTTGGGTTGGATCGAGTTTCGAACTTGCAACTCTCCGGTTGCTAATCCGCTACTCTTCCAACCGTGCTACCTTGCTCCTGCTAGGAGTAATGGCGACATACCCACTGAGTGCTCCTTCACAAATAGTTGTCGGTTCGTCTCTTGTGGTGCTGAAGTTTGAAGTGGTCAGTGGTTGGGCCTTAAAAAAAGATGTTCAAAGCATTGTCCCATAAAACTAATCGAAAAATTTTGTTAAAGCTTCTGTTATTTTGTCTCACCCTGTAAGGCGCTTCATTCAGAAAACTACATTACATTTATGCGTATATTATGCAAAGAAGGCGATTTAAAACCAAAGCTTAAATCTCGCCTTTCATGCAAATGGTGATCTCCAAATCTCTCATCTGGTTTACTATAGTTAAGCCAGCTTGAATATTTATTATTTATTATTCTTCCTTTTCTTAAAATTTTACAGATTGAAGAAAATATTTATGATGTGAAATAAAACTCATTCATTGCAGTACATTACAGCAAATTTATTGTTTATGTAGAATTAAAATAGTTTCTGTTTATGGTACTTCATTTTACAGATTATCATATAGTTTCACCGAATTCGTAATTCTCTCAAACATTTAGCAAGAGTTTAGCGTTCTTTTATTTAGTTGGTTATTGTGCATGAGATTGTGCCACTATTTAAATTTTTAAAGCATTTATTTTTAGTTTTTGAAACAGTTCAGACAGGAAAGGGGAGTCATATATCTTCCTCGTAAACTTTTAAGGGTAAAGTGTTTTGTACTTGTTTATAGTAAGCATATAAAGGAATTTCTTTAGAACATAGCATCCTTTTACAACGTGCATAACAAATAGATGATAAATCCGTACATTGTATTTTCTGTTACATTATGTAATTTTAATAAATATTATGATTTTTATAGAAAAATTCAGAAATCAGATCTAATTTTACCTAATCTCGTTGATTAAAATCAGACTGAAAAACAAAACCAAGTTTAAATTGTGAATTTGATTTAAAACTATGATTTTGGGGTTGGTTGGGTTAAAATGACCCAATAGCCATGTTTGGTGAAGACGCGCCAAACAATGTCAAGGCAATGGACATACACACAAGGAAAGCTGTACTGGTACAGAATCGAACTTGCAGTTTACAATTTGATTCTTAGGAATGCTTAGTTATAAAGTTATAAAGTGCAACAAAATGATTTTTGGAAATACATAAAACGTTTTATTCTCCTCGCTGAATACATTGACGCAAGACAAATGATACTAGTTCAGAAATGAACTAAAATAGATTATAATAATATAATCTATGGTAATACATATTATAATAATATATAAAGAGATTATAACAACTAAATATATTAAAGTAATTAATAATATAAATGATTTAAGTACTAACTTTCCATTTCGAGTACAGATCAATTTGGTAGGCAGGCAGTTGAAATAACATAGCACTGGAGCAACACAACGGGCTATTGACGACGGTCCTGGATCAATCTTGAAAGATCAGAAGACAACGCCTCGTAATTTTGAATCACGGTCAGATGACGAGGTCAACACCTGAGCTGGTCCCCCACTCTCCAAAATTCCACACCAGGTCAACGTGAGGAAATTTGAGATTCCTCACGTAGATTGAGGGCTGATGCGCGACAGATTTAATATGCACCAGCTCCTTTGTACACGATGGTATTTGGTTGGACCGAGTTTGGAACTCGCTAACAGATCAATTGGGTAAACCGTGATCTTGTACCCCGGGTTTTATGACCATAAAAGTCTTGACGAGTTTTTATAAATATAACATTGGTTCACAATTCATACACATCGCACACACAGCATGCGTTTTTCGGATCCCCTTCCCCGTTCCCTTAGATGCTAAAAAAAGATCAGTTCGAAAACTCTTAAAAACAATCTGGAATTTATTTCACGCTCTTCTAACTTAACAGATTGTATTTTAACCAGACAGAGGAAGAAAAATGTTTCTTTCTCTTTCCAGTCTCGTCGTCAGGTCCTGTCCTAGAAGAATTCGGAATCGAGGGATCGTTGGCTGCACCTTAAGCTCAGGGCATCAGAGAAACATCGCTGCCTCTAATTTCTATAGCGAAAGTCTTAAACTAGTTTTGGTTAGTTCGAGCATTAACTCCGTTGTCTAAACTCTATTGATAGTTGCCAGATTTCGGCTTCTGGGAGTGGCTAATAGAATGGCTCTGTTAAGCCCCACTTTTTCTCTTGTTTTCAATCTCGCTGACTGGAGTAATATTTCGCCTTTCCAAACAATTTAGTTACAAACCCTGGCTTATTCTACTAATAAATTTGGACACCTTAGGAGAAGCGGGATAAATATTTAATTCGTCTGAAACGCCGCCAATAAGTGTTTCATTTTGTAGTCGTCCACAGGGGCTCATCTTCTGTAGGTAGGTGTTTTAAGGGGACACAGTACTTTTAAGCATGCAAATCAACAGGTAAAATAGACTAATTTCGGTAAACTGTATCACCAAAAGTTTTATGTTTATCATAATGAAATTTTTTGCAGGGTTTATTTATACTTTATGCTACACAATGCAGAAAATTGGTTTGATTTTTAAAAATTAAATAATATTTTACTAGAATTTACATAAGGTCATTTTTTAACATACTTTTTTACAAGCATAACTTGTGCGCAATATTCCGAGTCATCCTGTGCATTTTCTATAAAACTAATGGCTGATATGAGTAACACAAAGCTTTTATTTTAAATTAGAACCAAAAAATAGTAGTTAAGTAACACATAAATATAACAATCAATTAATATTTCACTTCATTAATTTTTTCCAAATTTTCGCTCATACTATATCAAAATTTTTTAATATATTTTTAGCTTTTGAGTAAAATTTTAGTTTTATTTTGAAGCCCTTTTGATAATCTATTTTCATTCAAAATTTCAGGAGTCTACGTTCATTACTTGCAGAGTTATAGTGTGCGCAAACTTGAAAATTACCATTCTGAGATAAATGCAATTAAAGTTGAAATAGTTATTTTTAGCATTCACGTGCTTCAAGTAAACAAATAGATTCGTGAAACGAAAGAGTTGAGTAGTACATATTCTGCTTATATTTGTTACAGTAAAAATAATATTATTAAAACTTTCGAAAAAAATAAATAGCATAGTTCCAAAAATTAATAGCATAATTCCAAACCAAAACTAAGAAACGTAAACAAACGAACAGCTGAAAATAAAAATAGGTGTGTTCGAAAAATCCTCATTACGAACGAAAAAATGCGAATTTTTTCAGAATCAGAACATTTAAAACTATCTAAATAGATCAAAATTGGAAAATCGATTTTTTTAAGGTTTTAAAGGTACTGTGCCCCCTTAATTAACGTCGCACTGGAGCAACACAATGGGCTATTGGCGACGGTCCGGGATCAAACCCGAATGGAAAGGTAACATCCGAAGGTAACGACGCGTAGTTTTGAACCACGGTCAGATCAAGAGGTCAAGCCTGGCACCCCACTCTCCAAATTTCCACACCACGCCAACGTGAGGACATTTGATGCCACGATAGATTTAACGTGCACCAGCCCCCTTCGTACACGACGGTCTTTGATTAGATTCGACTAATAAATTTAGAAATTTTAGAATAATTGTGATTAACATTTAATTCGTCTGAAACACCGCCAATAAAAGTGTTTCAGTTTGTAATTGTCCTCAGGAGCTCATCTTTGTTAGATGTGTACGGGCATCACAAGCCCGAGGTACCTGAGTGATCTTTTCTTCCTTCCTCATTGTGTTATCTGCCTTCGGTTTGGCGCGGCTTGGCCAGATACGGCCCTTCCGACATGAGACCCGAATTCAACCAACCTTTTGTAGTCTGTTCTTCAACCGAGTTCCATTTATTTGTAGACCACGATAGCCCGGTTGGAAGAGTAACGGATTAGCAACCGGAGGGTCGAATCCAACCAAAGAGCGTCGTGTACAAAGGGGGCTGGTGCGAGTTAAATCTGTCGTGGCCTCAAATTTCCTCACTTCGGCATGGCGTAGTGTGGAAGTTTGTAGAGTGGGGTGCCAGCTCAGGTGTTGCCTCGTCATCTGATCGTGGTTTAAAATTACGTGATGTTGTCCTCGGATATTCCGCTTTGGGATTGATCCCGGACCGTCGCCAATAGCCCGTTGTGTTGCTCCAGTGCGACGTTAATTAAAATACCTCTACCTACCATTTATTTTGTTTAGGTGAATCGGAATTTCTAGATTATTAGTTCTTTTTATAAGGTAGGTATTTTAATTAACGTCACACTGGAGCAACACAACGGGCTATTCTTTTAAGTACCCTAACAACTAATTCGTGAAATAATCGGAATAATAATTATTTCAATTAATATTCCGTGAACAAAACTTTTTGAGCACTCAAATCGGGCATGTTTTAAAATAGAGATCTGTTACGATAATTTACTTTAAGATAACTTGACGTCTCTTTGTCTTAGGCTTATTTGATTAGACGGGAACTCTGGAACTAAGCGACGATAATTTTCTTTAAACTTGTCACCTTTGAGTATAATCTGCGTAATTAGGTTTTCAAGAATTTAAGTCGCAGCAGAAATGCACACAAGAATCGTAAAGCATATTGAATTTTCATAAATTTATTTTTCGACTTGAATTTAAAAAACATTATCTCTCTTATCCTCTTCACATCACCACGACGGGAATTAAAGTTTCATTAATTATTCATTCAGAGAAAAGTACTTCCGCAGTTTCGTCATTTGCGGAGCTATTACGCTCTATATAATTGCTTGTAAAGCTTATTATGCAAATTTAAGAAACAATTAAGGTGATCTCATATTTCGAAGGAATTTTTCGTAAAGAATAAGGATTTGTTATTTGAACCATAATTCATACGCTATAATTTGAAGCTCAATTAGGTAGTTTTTCTATAAATAATGGTATGCGATTAAATTAAACTCATTCTATTAAAGATTAAGAAAACATGCCTAAAACTTTTTTGTTGGGACATAATTAGTTTATGATAGTAAAATTCAGTTTGGGAAGTTTTAATAACCGCTTGACAAAATCCAAACTAGAAAATTTTTCTTGCTAAAATAATGTAAGGGTTTTAGTTTTGAGAAGTTTTTATCAGTGATCTATCAAGGATTTGACTTCTTTTGTGTTTAAAGAGACTATGCTTTACAGGTTACGAGAGCACAAAATATAAAAATCAAATTATGTGTGTGAACAGGATACTAGATAAATAAGAATCCTTAAGGAGAATTCGATGCTATAGCGATTAAATATTTTTAATTTAAAAATAATCCAGAAAAAGTTTGTTTCTAATCGCATCACTAAAGTTCTTTTAAATAGATTTATTTCGTATGTTATATTATTAAATAAATATCGATTGAATATATTAGTGAATGCGTAAATATTTCAAATAGCATATCGCAAACTTGCAAGTGAAGCAAACCAAGTCAAAAGTTTCGAGATATGAGTTTCGTAATTTTTCTCTTTTCTTTTCCACCAAGATCTGTCCAAATTTGCTAATGACGAGATATCTGGTCATCAAGATACTGCCAATTTTTTGAGGATGACGAGGTCAAGATCTGGTCAGTTTTTTGTAATGACGAGATATCTCGTCCATCAAGGTCTGTACAATTTTGCTAATGACGAGATATCTCGTCATCAATATATTGTCAATTTTTGAGGATGACGAGTTCAAGATCTGGTCAGTTTTTTATAATTACGAGATATCTCGACCATCAAGATCTGGTCAGTTTTGCTAATGGTGAGAAATCTCGTAGAAACAACCACCAGGAGGGTTAATGACGAAATACTCACATTGACTAGTCAACAGAATCATAAGAAACATTCTATTGGTCAAGGAAATCAAAACTGATTAGAAGTCTTACAGGGAAGACTACAAGTTACAGAACGAATATATGCGTGTAAACCCCTAATAGGATTAAATTTTAATCACATACCCGTTAACAGATGGAGCATTTTTGCACATCCAAAAATCATCCTCACCTGCTATTCTAATAATGAGAGTTTTGTTGAAGCACTGATATAAAACCTTTGTGTTATATTTCATTGAAAAATTTTAATTTTTAAACATAGATTAATTATTTAAATTCTATTTATTTAACTTTAAAACTTTATCCTCTGGTTTTGAAGACAACTGTAACTGATTACGAAGCATAACTTGTATTATGGGAAAACTTCATTAAAAAGAAGCAAATAACTTTACGACGCGTTCAAATTTAAATAAACTGAAGGATTAGATTTTAGATTAGATAACGCGCAATTACTTTTTCACCTACAGTGAATAAACAAGAGAGAACCACAAATACGTATAGAAATTACCATCATAACATTTCCAGTAGGATAAAAGGAACATCTGTTCTCAAGATTATGTTCAGACCTAACGTTATCTTAAAAATTTAGTCACTGTAAAACTTATCCTTTAGCAAGTTTATTAAAGTTACCGACATCCCAGAGAAAGTATTTCTGTCCGAACGGTCCATTTGGGTCCAAAGAAAGCATCTAGCAATTCAGTAACTATATTAATGCTAAATATTCATCCATCTCGATCTATAATGCAATAAAAAAGGAATAAGAGAAATTGGATGAAGTTCACCTCCAAAACCCCAATACAAAATCCGCAAGACCATATCTGTTCACCTTAAAAGTTCACTGTCTTATCTTGCATCGTATATGGAATAATTTCTTCGGCAGAGTCATTTAATTTATGAAAGGATGAGTTAATTTATGTTATAAGTTAATTTTTATGAAAGGATAAATTTAAAAGTACGATTATTCGTTTAGGAAAATTAGGATATTCTACCTGGTCTGTCTCAAAAACTCCTTTCTTCCTTGCATTACTCCTCATTCAGATGTGCTTAGAAAACATTCCCAGTGGATTGATATGTAATGAGTATTTATAGTGACTGTTTTTACTACAGAATGTAAGGAGTAAGAGGCTCCTATAAATTTATGACTCTCCTAAAGAAACATTTATTCCATCAGGTAATTGTTCCTACAAAATAAAATGATATAAAAGCTAGTTTGCTTAAGACAGTAGCAAAATTGTGTTAAGTATATTTTGATTTTAGTTCTTTTATGCTTTGTTATCTTATATTTCAATATATTTAGAAAAATCGGTGCATTGTTGAATAACTTAATAAAACATAATTTGGGTGTACCTAGCAGAAAATATCTTATTACTAGCTATATCACTTTAATGATTATGCATTGGAAGTGAAATTTTGCTGTTTTCTAATTCGCAAATTTTGTGCAAATGGGTACTTGAAGATACGTTTTTAAGGGAGGGAGATTAAAACATTGTTATTTTTCATTGATTTTTAGTCAGATGATAGATAAAACTGTTTTTGAATGTAAGAGAAACATCCCACCACTTCGAGATATGTAATCAGTCCCTTTAAAATGCAGTGATAGGCACATTACGAAATATGGACGTAAGGAAAAATATAAATGGCTTATATAAATTGTATTTAGTACATAAATTACTAATAAGCCACTCTGAGCACTCTTTCCACACTTTTCTTACTTTAATCCTATACAAACATTATAAAATAATACAGAAACTTGTATGTAAGATACTTTTAATTACAATATATTTATAATTTTAGCTATTTAATGTTAACAATAAAGACAACAAATTACTATCTTACAAGATTTAGCTGTAGCGAACGAAATAATTATAACTAATATATGTTTAAAATTTTAAATTGAGATCATACCACATACTTTCGGGATGTAGGAAAAATATAGAATAATTCAAGGTACTGAAAATATATCTACGTTACCTAGCCTTTCCAAACCTAGTCTTGAAAAGGTCACTGTCAGGTTTTTAAGGAAGATGTTCTAAATATAATCAACCAATCCATTAGTTTCACTAATGGGATTATAAGAAGGCTTACTTTTTACACTTATTGCATTACCTCTCTGAGAGTCACGAGATTTCAGAGTAGTGTAGTGTTGCTTTTGCACCATAACACATATAATGACTAAATAAACGCATCTATTGGTTAAGAGAGTTCTAGGTAAGATTCTTTTGTCTTCTACCTTATATCTTCTCTATATATCTTCTATGTCAGTAAAGTTTCCCGTGTGAGTATATATCCATTACTTGACTTCGTCTTGTGTTTGGACGTCGTCTGACTGTGGTTCACAATTACGTGGTGCTGTCCTCGGGTCTTTCCCTTGGGGATTGTTCCCGGACCGTCGCCAATAGCCCATTATGCTGCTCCAGTGTGACGTTAATTGAAATACCTCCCTACCTCTTGTGTTCGACGCAGCACAGACAAATATGGCCCTTGAACCATTAAAAAATGCTCACCTCAAACCATATATTGGTTGAAAGATTGAAGTGGTGTGGATGTTTGGAGAGTGGGGTTCATATGAGGTGTGACCTCGTCATCTGACCGTGGTTCACAATTACGTGGTGTTGAACTGTAAAGTAAAGGCAAATTATCTAGTACGAAGCTTATTATGAACTCAATCGAAATAAAATTAGTCAAGCTACTAAAATAGTTGTTCCAATTGGATACAGATTTCTCTATCACGTCGAGTGAGAATTTTTAATTCAAAATTGAATCCAAAATCAAATTTCAAATGGGAAAAATCCGAGCTCTCCCTTTGTTGTCATCCCTACGAAATAAACTTTTATAAGGTGAGAGACAAGAGCTCTTAACGCTCAATTTAATTCTCCGAATTTTAAAGGTTCGAGGGCCAGTTATTATGGGAAGATAAAGAATCACAATGGCAGGAAAGAATGCGCCTGACAAATTAATAGTTCTCCCTCCTAAAGATGATTAATAATTTCCGCAACCATTTTATATCAACCTCACCAACTCTTCTCCGGTGATTCTTCTCTACTCCCTTTGTTTCGAGATTCTTTTGGAAACTTTTGCAACAGGATTCATGTTACACACCATGACAGAAGCCAGTTCTGAAGCATTTCGAAAACGACCAGTCTGTCCTCATTAGTGGTCACATGTCATTTTGTTTCAGGGAGTCTTTTTTGGATGTAGGATTACAACTGAAGACAAAGGGAAACAAAATTCCACCCTCTAGTCATTAAATGGGCTAACTTCAAGGAGAGATTCTCATCTAGTGGATTCGGATTGGAGAGAGCCCTTTGTTTTGGACAGCGTACTTTGAAAGGAAACATCATTATCCAAACCTTCTTTTTGGTTCGCTTGTTTCTGCTATTTCGGCTAATTCTTTCGGAGTAACCTGGTTAAGCCTTTGGTGCGGGGTATTTCTACCAGGTGTTGGAAAATGAACGAGATTTTATCTCCGAAATGGCATTTTTTGTTTTTTTTACAGGAAATTCGGCTTGAGAATTTGATTTTGAAGATATTGCAGCACCTTTGAGTGCAGCTTTTTTCATGTGAGGGCAATGTTGGAGTGAATGTTGGGGAATTGATCTTTTAATCATATTTTGAGCTACCTCTCCAGTATTGATAGCTAAGTAGATACTACCCTTGTATTTGAATGAACTGCAGATTCAGAATTCAAATTGGTCCGGTTCGATATCTCCCTGGGTGTATTTCTCTCATCTATGTATGTACAACTTTCCATGTCCATTGCTTAAAGTCTTTGTCTTGTATTTGGAGCAGCTTGGCCGAATACGGCCCTTGAGGCATAAAAACCCAACCAACCGGAGTCCAAGTCAATATTACAGTGTTGTCGGGAAATACCACGATTTGCTCAGGCTCGTAAGTGCTGACTTTTCATTTACGGGTCCCTTTTTATTCACCTGTAAACGCACACCATTGGTATCCAGCTAAGCTCGCTGGACTTACCCTTCAATTTGTGGGTCCCAGGTCATTACAAACTGCTTTGGCGAGACTGAGAAGTGGGTACACCAAGAGTATGTTTTTCGAGCGTAGAGACAGGGTTTTTTCTATCTTGCTCCCTGTACTGTCTTGCCCATGAGAATTCTCATGGTTTGCTCAGGCTCATAAGTGCTGACGTTTCATTTACGGGTCCTTGTCATTCTCCTGTAAATGCACACCATTGGTATCCAGCTAAGCTCGCTTGACTTATCTTCCAATTTGGCGGTCCCAGATCATTACAAACTGCTTTGCGAGACTCAGAAGTGGGTACACCAAGAGTATGTTTTCCGGACACAGGGACAAGGTTTTTCCATCTTGCTCCTGTGCTGTCTTGCTTGTAACTCCCAATCATATCATTGACTGCAACGGTGCTTCTTTGGATTTATTGGTGGAAGACCAAGAGAAAGCAGCTTCTCTCCTGCTCAGGCGTCATTATCTTATGGATCTGGTCTAGCTTTTTCTAGACCAGGGGATAAATAATCACAACATGAATGCACACAGAAGGTATGAGACCCTCATCAAGTAATAAATAAATACTTTATATAGAAAAAGTTTCGGTCTAATTAGCCTTCGTGGAGCAAAAAAATTACTATAGAGTGACAAACTGAGCCAAAATAAAAACCACTTAATCTCCTGGTGGTTTATATTTACATCGTAAACTACCCTCCAGCCTCTGGTGCAAAAACCTGTTCCAAACTGTCACCAGTTCTGGGCAAGGGACAATTTGTTTTTACTACTTGGGTCTTCATTTCCCTTGCAGTAATAGGGTAATTTTGTCTCGACGAGATATTTCGTCCATAGCAAAATTGACCCTATCTTGGACGAGATATCTCGTCTAGACACTTGGAGGTTTAAATAGAAACCTGATTTGACCATTGTAAATAGTAAGCTTTTAATTTCCCTAATTGTAGATGAGGGGATTTTTTAATGTCGGGCTTAATATTACAGTTTTTAAGAAAAATCTAATTTAATTTCTTTTGCTGCTTTTATTTACTAAGTTAAAAGTATTGCCAGAATCAGTCTGTTTTGTGTTTTTAAATGTTTGGGCCTTTTTTTACTCTGGAATGAAGGACTTTTCTAAGAGTAATGAAACGTAGTTTTTTATGTTTAGAAATTATTTGCATCAGTCGTCTTTTGTTTGTTCACGGATCTTCATTCCCCTTGCAGTAATAGGGTAGTTTTGTCTCGACGAGATTTCTCATCCTCAGCAAAATTGACCAGATCTTGGATGAGGTATCTCATCGAAACACTTGGAGGGTTAAAAATTGTAATGGTTACAGAGCACAGATTAGAATACTATATCAATCGCACATGTTCGGTACCTGGATTCTACTATAAAGAGTTACATGTTTTAGAATAACTGTGGACCCCTTTACTGAATTCTTAACCTCGATAAATTCAATATATAAGTAACCCTCTTAGAAGAATTAGTTTTAAAACATCATAGAGGCAATATACTGTCCTGAACGAGAAAGGATCAATGAAAACACACAAGTTCTGTTAATTATTTAGGGATAGTTGGCATTTTAAATAAATTCTACATTCAATTCTGTATATTAAAGAAGTAATATATATAAGAACACGCTCCAATTAAAAAGAGCTTCAGAGGTTATATCTATTTCTTACTGAAGAAAATTACATTTTTAATAACATTTCTTTATTTTTCGAAATAACTTAAATACTTGGATTTTTTTATAATTGATTTTATCTTTCATTTTTTCCTGAAATAATATGTGAACGGCTATTCAATCTCAAACTTTGCTTCGGTATTGGGAATTAATTACATCGTTTTACCGTAAGGTGTAAGGTATCAATAATACTAAATTTTATATCGTCAGACGAAAAGCAAATTCTGCCTCCTCTCTATTTGGAATTAGTTTTATAATTCGATTCGCTTTACTCTGAAGAAACCTGTTCCTATTTCCTTCAAAGAACATGAAATTGATTTCTTGTTTTGCGAATTCTTAGAATCATTGATGTTTTTTTACGATAAATTACTTCAAAACATACCAATCTAATGAGATACCTTACACCAAACATTTAAATCGTACATGATCCTTCTTGGAAAGAATATATTTGATAAATCAGTTTTAAACCTGTTTGTAAACTAATTAATTTTCTAAGTAATAAAAATATTTAATCATGTTCATCAGTGTGACCAAATATCTCTCCATGTAATCAGGTTTGAAACCTTTTTTTGGTTTTTCCTCAAGATGATACATCGTAATATACCTATTCTTTAGCAGTTCGTATCAATGCTTCACAGACACCATATAACTAAATAGCTCATTTTCCACTTCCGTAAACACAGATAAACAAAATCAAGAAATTTTTTTACAGTGGATGATTGTGCCTGATACAATTATGATTATTTAGCTTTTTCTACTCTCCTTTCTCATTTTATTTTAACTTTAGAAAACTAATTTTACTTTGGAGGAGCGTTAAGATTCACACATGATGTAAAATTTACGAATGGTCAGTTTTACAGAATTGAAAAAGATAAAAAATATACTATAATTGAAGGAAGGGCTCTGAGCAACTTATCTTGTGTTGCCCCAGTGCAACTTTAATTAAAAAATACCTGGCAATATAGCAATGAGCCACTTTTCATAATTTTCAGATTAGCAGTTTACAAATTTAAAAAAATCCAAAATTGTAATGGTTTATCTACTATTCAAGAGATCATGTTATCTTAAACTTTAAAGTATTGCGCACTCATTCAAACAATAGGAAATTCTTTTGATCCTCTTGAATATTTTATTTCCATTTTTTTCCATTCTCCGGCTTACCATATATTGCCCGAATCCTTTCAATTCTAAGCAAAATAATTTGTTTTTCCAAAGCGGAAAAAATCCTCTCTTGAAAAAAGGTGAAGTTGTTTTCAACCAGAAAAGCTCTTGAATGTACACTCAAAAAGGATTCTACCGTAAACAGTTTATACATTTAACTCTCCTGGTGGTTGTCTCGACGAGGTGCCTCATCATTAGACTAACTAGATCTTAAAGCTATCTAGATCTTGATTGACGAGATATCTCGTCATTATCAAAATTGGCTGGATCTCGATGGACGAGATATCTCACTATTATCAAAATTAATCATATCTTGATGGCAAAATTTCTCGTCATCAAAATTGGTTAGATTTTGATGGACGATATATCTCGTTATTATTAAAATTGGTCACATCTTGATGGACGAGATATTTCGTCATTATCAAAATTGGTCGGATCTTGATGGACGAGATATCTCGTCGCTATGGAAATTGGGCATATTTTGATGGACGAGATATCTCGTCGCTATGGAAATTGGGCATATTTTGATGGACGAGATATCTCGTCACTATCAAAATTGGTCAGATTTTGATGGACGAGATATCTCGGCGGAACCACTTGGAGGATAAACTCAAGACGGATACGACGATATCTACAGAAGCGTTAAACCAACCTCCGGGATATAATCACGAAGACATAAGCAAAGGACACCAACTGTTGATTTGAAGACACATTACAACGCCGCAAAATAATTCACACGATATCATCAGTGGCGGAGTGTCACCTTCAACACTGGACCCTCTTTTGTGTGATGATGGTGAGCGGAGGAGAGACTTGAAAATTGCCAGCGTCCGAGGTCTTTATGCTCCGGTAGAGATTTCACGCGCGATGTGCCCAGAGCTTAATAGCCACCCACTGCACCACTTTCTGATGGGTTCCTGTTCTGCGAGATTCTTCGCTGGCGTCTGTTATAAAGTTTGGATCGTTTTTGGGATGGAATTACGTAGGATTGATATTAAGCTCGAGTTTATGGGACTCGAATGTTTCGCTCAAGGTTTGAGTTTATCACTGTTTTGTACATCGATAGGTTGTTGATGTACTGTTTTCTATTGATTTAAAGATGCAAAGAACTCTAGGAAGCATTGCAAAATATGAATTTATCGCACTATTTTATTGAAAAATTGAAGTATTATCTCTCATATAGCATGCTGTGGAAAAAAGTGTGACAACACGAAACAGAAAGATAACTTTTTAATCCTCCAAGTGGATTCTACGAGATATCTCGTCCATCAAGAACTGACCAATTTTGCTAATCATGGGATATCTCATTATCAAGATATTTCCAATTTTGTGATGATGACGAGATAAAGTTCTGGTTAATTTTCTTTTAATGACGAGATATCCCGTGTATCAAGACCTGATCCCGTTTTCTTCTAATAAAGAGATACCTTGTCAAGACAACCACCAGCAGGGTTAAATAACTGCATATTCCACTATATCATGCTAGTCAAGAAGGCAAATGTGGTTCTTAGAGTCAACGGTTGTTAGTAGCTGAAACAGCATAGCACTAGAAAACAGTATTCAATCAGTTAGTTGAGTGATTATGCTTTATTATAAATGTTAATGTATATGTATTTTTACGCAATAGTGGCAATTGTTTGCTTATAAAGATAAAACTTGGATAGACTACCTTTTTGAGTATACGACTGTTGGGCATAATTTTTTCAATCAATTGATTTGTTAACTAAAATTTCAGCCATGACTAAACAATGATGAGTCACAAGTTAATCAAAATTGAAAAATTAGTAGTAATCATAACTAAATCAATTAGTCATCAATCGTTATTTTTAGCCATGAGTGCGTTAACTAAATTTTTTACTCTTAGTTTTCATGATTTCATCGAATCACGAATCAATCAAGAATTTCATTGCTATCAAACAAACTAATTTAACCAACATATTTGTTCTTTTATTTGATTTATTTGTAATTTGGTTTTGTGTTGCGTTACTTGATGTTTTATATGCTGTAAATATAAATCAATAAATATTTTCATCAGGTTATCCTCTTTTTTATGGTAATTTTCCTCTTCAACATGAGGGCAAAAGTAGGTATTTTAATACGAAATTTCACACAGGCACATATTTTTTTCAGGATTCAGTATTTCGAATGGAGGCCCAATTTCAATCAAAATTTTTAGTCTGATTACTCGATTAAAACTAAAACTAAAGCAATAATTAGCTAGAGTCTAAGGAATAAAACTAATCAATCGTTTCTCATAAGTCATGATTAATTTTTTAGTCATTAGTTTTAATTCATAAGTCAAATTAAAATTTTTCCAGCACTGTTACACAGCAGTATTGAACCATGAAAATTGGATCAGAAAATTGGCAACAATTCTTTAATACAAACATGAAGTAATTCTATTTACTTATTTTAAAAAAGAAAGCAGAGCATTCTTAACAATTTTCGATCTTCTGTCTTTTCTGTAAAACTTATTTTTGAATTATGTTACTTCTTTACAGGTAGTTAGTTGAATTTGCATGTCGCACTGGAGCAACACAATGGGATATTGGCGACGGTCCGGGATCAATCCCGAAGGAAAAGATCCGAGGACAACACCTCAGAATTTTGAACCACGGTCAGATAACGAGATCAACACCTCAGATGGCACCATATTTTCCAAACGGAGTATACGGTAAGCCCGAGTTCAAATGTACGACATTTTCTCATGTCACTATGCCGCGTTGTGAGGTTCCAAAACCCATGTTTCAATATACTTTCCATGATATTTTTTGTTTAAATGTATTTCGAATATTTTTATTTCTTTTTCAAACGAGGCAAAAAATTTCTTTTTTAAAATTTAAAACAAAAAGTTACTAATTATAACAAAAATCCACTACTGGATTCCTGTACATTTTAGGAAAGCGCATCATTTAAAACAAAACTTTTGTAGTGTGCTCTACGCTCACAAACATAAAACACGTTTCAAGCAATTAATTAACCCCGAGTATAATTCTTAACTTAGTCCCACGAGCCGCTCAAAGCAGTTATTAATTACTCTATATGCTTACGTACGCAACCAGGGCCGGATGTTTGCGCATGCATTTCAACTAATCGCGTAACCATTCATTAAATATCATTCACAGCCTAACGTGAGTAATTTTAAACATTTAATCGAATAAATCTACTCTCACTTTCCTCCCACTCCTATAAAAATCTTCCAAAATAGCGGTTTTTCTGCCGAGTAACAGGGAGTGGAATTAACTCAGAGTATCATTCGTAACTTCTTAGTCTCAAGAACCGCTCAAAGTAGTTATTAATTACTCCATACTATTACATACGCAACGGGGACCGGATGTTTGCGCATGCATTTCAACTTATCGCGTAACCATTCATTAAATATCATTCACAGCCTAACGTCAGTAATTTTAAATATTTAATCGAATAAATCTACTCTCACTTTCCTCCCACCCCTATAAAAATCTTCCAAAGTAGCGGTTTTTCTGCCGAGTTACAGGGAGTGGAATTAACTCAGAGTATCATTCGTAACTTTTTAGTCTCAAGAACCGCTCAAAGTAGTTATTAATTACTCCATACTATTACATACGCAACGGGGACCGGATGTTTGCGCATGCATTTCAACTTATCGCGTAACCATTCATTAAATATCATTCACAGCCTAACGTCAGTAATTTTAAATATTTAATCGAATAAATCTACTCTCACTTTCCTCCCACCCCTATAAAAATCTTCCAAAGTAGCGGTTTTTCTGCCGAGTAACAGGGAATGGAATTAACTCAGAGTATCATTCGTAACTTTTTAGTCTCAAGAGCCGCTCAAAGCAGTTATTAATTACTCCATACGCTTACATACGCAACGGGGGCCGAATGTTTGCGCGTGCATTTCAACTTATCGCGCGTAACCATTCATTAAATATCATTCACAGCCTAACGTGAGTAATTTTAAACATTTAATCGCGAATAAATCTACTCTCACTTTCCTTCCACTCCTATAAAAATCTTCCAAAGTAGCGGTTTTTCTGCCGAGTAACAGGGAATGGAATTAACTCAGAGTATCATTCGTAACTTTTTAGTCTCAAGAGCCGCTCAAAGCAGTTATTAATTACTCCATACGCTTACATACGCAACGGGGGCCGAATGTTTGCGCGTGCATTTCAACTTATCGCGCGTAACCATTCATTAAATATCATTCACAGCCTAACGTGAGTAATTTTAAACATTTAATCGAATAAATCTACTCTCACTTTCCTTCCACTCCTATAAAAATCTTCCAAAGTAGCGGTTTTTCTGCCGAGTAACAGGGAATGGAATTAACTCAGAGTATCATTCGTAACTTTTTAGTCTCAAGAGCCGCTCAAAGTAGTTATTAATTACTCCATACGCAACGGGGACCGGATGTTTGCGCATGCATTTCAACTTATAGCGCGTAACCATTCATTAAATATCATTCACAGCCTAACGTCAGTAATTTTAAATATTTAATCGAATAAATCTACTCTCACTTTCCTCCCGCTCCTATAAAAATCTCCGAAAGTTGCAGTTTTTTCTGCCGAGTAACAGGGAAATGGAAGACTAAGTACCCTCGAACTCTTCCAAAGATTAATAATGTTATAACAGACGATCCGAGCAAGCAGAATGTTTTAAAAAAATTACTCTGCACTGCAAAGAAAGATGGAGCGAATGAGAGGGAGAGAGGGAAGAGCACACCTCTATCTTTTCTCAAGCTCTTAAAATAAATAGGGATCTTCCTTATCATTTATTTGCAAGTAAATCTTAAATGACTGAAAGAAATGTGTTTGAGCGTGTGCGAGAGGTTTATGCGGCTAAAAAGCATTTTCAAGAAGACCATAAAAGAAGAATTTAACGTTTCGTTCCTCTCCGTTTTTTTTATTTAAACATATTACTGCGCATACTCGTGATTTATAAGAATCCGGGTAAAAATAAATTGTTTAATTAGCTCTCTGTTCTCGATTAAATATATATGCGTCGCGGTATTGTGCCCGGGTAGAATTGTTTGAGATCTTCCACCGTGATGATAGCTTCTAATCAGTTCGGTTCTTTCTGTTTTGAAACGGATAAATTAAATTAAACGGGTAGGGGCTTTAATTAGGAGTCGGTCTTGTGTTGACGTTTCGCCGTTTTGAGTTATTTTAATTGCGGGTTTTTCGCCGCCGCGATTATTGTGGGATTATATCGGTAATGCGATGATCAGTAAATTAGAAAAGCTCTTATCGAATCATATCGTGGGCGTTTTATAAAAATCTCCCTAACTAAGGTTATGCTTGGAATTAACGATAGCTGAATAACGAAGTAGTTACAAAAGAACAAAGCTGAGAGATTATTTCAGAGAAAAGTAATTTATTTACCGCGACATAAGATTTCGTGACATAAGACTTGTGCGGTATGTGTGCTTTATTCAGTAATCGCGTTATTTTGGGCGCAAATGGTTTTTTATCCGTGAATTTCCCTGCGTTAAATTTAAATGCATATGTATCAGGTTTAATTCTTTGATCCCATACGGTCAGTGACCTAAACGGATTATAAAATTGAAAGGTTTGTAGTTTCTAGGTAGGGGAAAGGGAAAAAGACAGAAAACAAAAAAGACAACACGCTTCAAAGATGCCAGAGATGTATGCACCGTTCTCGTAGCTTATAAATCATCGTTAAGTAACGAGCTTAAAACACACACACAAGAAACATTTTAATGACACAAGAGATTTGGTAGTTAGCTATTTAATTAACGTCACACTGGAGCAACACAACGGACTATTGGCGATGTCCGGGAACAATACCGAAGGGTAGGTAGGTAGGTATTTTAATTAAAGTCGCAATGAGGCAACACAACGGGCTATTGAAGACTTTCCTGGATCAAACCCGAAGTGAAAGATCAAGGACAACACCACGTAATTTTGAACAACGGTCAGATGACGAGGTAGCCAATCCCGAAGGGAAAGATCTGTTTAATATGACGGATGGTATAAGTTGCTTATATGCAACAATAGCGCTGAAATAGTCGGATTTCTCAATCAACTGCTGACTGATCTTCTCAAAACTGATTATAGAGATTAAAGATGATCCCGTATTACATATATAAAGAAACAGAAGCAATTAGAGGTAGGTAAGTAGGTGGTTGAATTTACGTCGCACTGGATCAACACAACTGACTATTGGCGACGGTTCGGGATCAAACCCGAAGGGAAAGATCGAGGACAACACCATGTAATTTTGAACCAGGTCAGATGACGCGACACAATAGAGGGAAATTCTCGCAGGATAAGTTACAGGATCAAACTTGCGCCGCTTACAACTCGCAGCTTACTAGCGTAGGGAAAACACACCGATGCTCCTTCAGTACGAGCATATTGTATATTGCTACAGCTAGTAGACCTGTATTTCAAACTACCAAAATCAAAATAACGTTAAGTATAAGTATTGAAAAAGATCGTAAGATAGGTAGTTAATTAACGTCGCACTGGAGCAGTGTAAAGGGCCATTGACGACGGTCCGAGATCCATCCAGAAGAGAAAGATTCGAGGACAACACCTCCTAATTTTGAACCACGACCAGGTATGAGGTCAACACCTGAAATGGCACCCCTCTCCAAACTTCCACACCATGCCAAATTGATGATATTTGAGACCACGATAGATTTAACGTCTTATGGTTGCTAATCCGTTACTCTTCCAACTGGGCTACCACGGCTCAAGATTATAAGGATTCTGTATTACTAAATCTGACGAAAAATAGCCAATACCTTGTGATCTTTATGAGTTTGAATGATGGATTCCCAATGAAATACCCACATATTATGATTTCCAAATGATGTGTATCACGAATAAGATATTCATTGTTTTTATTATTTGAATGCTAAAAGTGTTATTGATTTATTTTATTATTTTTCTGAAAATTTGTAATTTATTTTTAATTTATATATGGTTTTTGTAATTTATGGAAATTTATGTGGAAAAATGTTAGGGGAGAATAAACATCACTTTTTGTTCTTAAAAGAGTCTTGTGTAACACGCAGGTTAGGTATATAAACCTTTTATTGGAGAGGAATATTGTTATGCGAATCTAATTCCTCCTTTTTACCCATCTGCAAATCTTTTGTATTAACTCTTATAATATTTCCTTTAAGTGTTTTCATGTGGTGGGAAATGCATAATTTAAATGCTATTCCTTTAAAAATCTATCCTTTGCGTTCTTGCCATTCCTTCAATTAATCATTTGATGTACAATTAATAATAGAACTCTTAATAAGATGTGAATGTACTCATTTAATACTATATTTCCACCTTATTTGATTAAGCCTACTAGTATTTTCTCTATTCGTATTACATAAATATAGTTCCTTAAAGTTCCCAATTACTTGGGTAAGGTTGATTTGGTTTTTTTGCGCATGGGGCCATATTTGGCCAAGCTGCTTCAAACACAAGGCAAACAACAATCGTCATGACCACACTTACAAGAAAAGGTTTACTACAGAAGAGAGAAATACACCCCGGGTAGACGTAAGGAAGGAAGGTAATTGAATTAACGTCGCACTGGGGGTAACACGATGGGCTATTGGCGACTGTCCGGGGCCAATACTGACGGGAAAGACCAGATGACAACCCCCGCAATTTTGAATCCATATGGGGCCATATTTGGGCAAGCTGCTTCAAACACAAGGCAAACAACAATCGTCATGACCACACTTACAAGAAAAGGTTTACTGACAGAAGAGAGAAATACACCCCGGATAGACGTAAGGAAGGAAGGTAATTGAATTAATGTCGCACTGGGGGTAACACGATGGGCTATTGGCGACTGTCCGGGGCCAATACTGACGGGAAAGACCAGATGACAACCCCCGCAATTTTGAATCCATATGGGGCCATATTTGGCCAAGCTGCTTCAAACACAAGGCAAACAACAATCGTCATGACCACACTTACAAGAAAAGGTTTACTGACAGAAGAGAGAAATACACCCCGGATAGACGTAAGGAAGGAAGGTAATTGAATTAACGTCGCACTGGGGGTAACACGATGGGCTATTGGCGACTGTCCGGGGCCAATACTGACGGGAAAGACCAGATGACAACCCCCGCAATTTTGAATCCATATGGGGCCATATTTGGCCAAGCTGCTTCAAACACAAGGCAAACAACAATCGTCATGACCACACTTACAAGAAAAAGTTTACTGACAGAAGAGAGAAATACACCCCGGATAGACGTAAGGAAGGAAGGTAATTGAATTAACGTCGCACTGGGGGTAACACGATGGGCTATTGGCGACTGTCCGGGGCCAATACTGACGGGAAAGACCAGATGACAACCCCCGCAATTTTGAATCCATATGGGGCCATATTTGGCCAAGCTGCTTCAAACACAAGGCAAACAACAATCGTCATGACCACACTTACAAGAAAAGGTTTACTACAGAAGAGAGAAATACACCCCGGGTAGACGTAAGGAAGGAAGGTAATTGAATTAATGTCGCACTGGGGGTAACACGATGGGCTATTGGCGACTGTCCGGGGCCAATACTGACGGGAAAGACCAGATGACAACCCCCGCAATTTTGAATCCATATGGGGCCATATATGGCCAAGCTGCTTCAAACACAAGGCAAACAACAATCGTCATGACCACACTTACAAGAAAAGGTTTACTGACAGAAGAGAGAAATACACCCCGGATAGACGTAAGGAAGGAAGGTAATTGAATTAACGTCGCACTGGGGGTAACACGATGGGCTATTGGCGACTGTCCGGGGCCAATACTGACGGGAAAGACCAGATGACAACCCCCGCATTTTTGAATCCATATGGGGCCATATTTGGCCAAGCTGCTTCAAACACAAGGCAAACAACAATCGTCATGACCACACTTACAAGAAAAGGTTTACTGACAGAAGAGAGAAATACACCCCGGATAGACGTAAGGAAGGAAGGTAATTGAATTAACGTCGCACTGGGGGTAACACGATGGGCTATTGGCGACTGTCCGGGGCCAATACTGACGGGAAAGACCAGATGACAACCCCCGCAATTTTGAATCCATATGGGGCCATATTTGGCCAAGCTGCTTCAAACACAAGGCAAACAACAATCGTCATGACCACACTTACAAGAAAAGGTTTACTGACAGAAGAGAGAAATACACCCCGGATAGACGTAAGGAAGGAAGGTAATTGAATTAACGTCGCACTGGGGGTAACACGATGGGCTATTGGCGACTGTCCGGGGCCAATACTGACGGGAAAGACCAGATGACAACCCCCGCAATTTTGAATCCATATGGGGCCATATTTGGCCAAGCTGCTTCAAACACAAGGCAAACAACAATCGTCATGACCACACTTACAAGAAAAGGTTTACTGACAGAAGAGAGAAATACACCCCGGATAGACGTAAGGAAGGAAGGTAATTGAATTAACGTCGCACTGGGGGTAACACGATGGGCTATTGGCGACTGTCCGGGGCCAATACTGACGGGAAAGACCAGATGACAACCCCCGCAATTTTGAATCCATATGGGGCCATATTTGGCCAAGCTGCTTCAAACACGAGGCAAACAACAATCGTCATGACCACACTTACAAGAAAAGGTTTACTGACAGAAGAGAGAAATACACCCCGGATAGACGTAAGGAAGGAAGGTAATTGAATTAACGTCGCACTGGGGGTAACACGATGGGCTATTGGCGACTGTCCGGGGCCAATACTGACGGGAAAGACCAGATGACAACCCCCGCAATTTTGAATCCATATGGGGCCATATTTGGCCAAGCTGCTTCAAACACAAGGCAAACAACAATCGTCATGACCACACTTACAAGAAAAGGTTTACTGACAGAAGAGAGAAATACACCCCGGATAGACGTAAGGAAGGAAGGTAATTGAATTAACGTCGCACTGGGGGTAACACGATGGGCTATTGGCGACTGTCCGGGGCCAATACTGACGGGAAAGACCAGATGACAACCCCCGCAATTTTGAATCCATATGGGGCCATATTTGGCCAAGCTGCTTCAAACACAAGGCAAACAACAATCGTCATGACCACACTTACAAGAAAAGGTTTACTGACAGAAGAGAGAAATACACCCCGGGTAGACGTAAGGAAGGAAGGTAATTGAATTAACGTCGCACTGGGAGTAACACGATGGTCTATTGGCGACTGTCCGGGGCCAATACTGACGGGAAAGACCCGATAACAACCCCCGCAATTTTGAATCACGCTTAGACGGCAAAGTCAAAACCTGAGTTGGCACCTCACTCTCCATACTTCTACACCATGCAAACGTGAGAACATTTGAGGCCACGACAGATTTAACGTGCACCAGCCCCCTTTGTTCACGATGGTCTTTGGTTGGATTCGAACTCGCAACCCTTTGGTTGCTGATCAGTTAATATTCCAATCGGGCTATCGCGGTCCATAAGAAAGGATATTTTGTAAAGATGTAAGACTCCAACAATTCGTCTCTAAATTAAGGGAAAGTATTAATTATGTTACAAATACCGCGCTTTCACATGATATACAATACCTTCTTTTAAAAACAGTTTATCGTGTAAGAAATGGTAGCATAGCTCAGATTAGGAGGTAATCCTACGCGCGTCTGGAAGCCTAGTGAATTTAGTTTATTATTAGCTTATTATTTATCTGAGTCTAAATACGTTGCATTATTCATCAGTTAGAATAAATGAAACACATTAATTTTAGCATAAATTGATTTTGGGATTTTGGGTCCAGACAAGGTTTACACATGTGAAAAGATTTCCGTGGACGCGAAGAAAGAGAGCTTAGCGAGTAAAACTTTTTTCCGTGGGAGGTAAAAACAAAGGTCCTCTTGTTTTGATCAGAAGCATACCGCCTCTTGCCAATACCACCTGGGTATTATACTTAAGATTTATTGCTTGGATAATAGCCATTGAAAAACTTTCTAAATAGCACAGAATGATGCTGCTTCTAGAAAAATCTAAAGGATTTAATTGATGATGCTGACACAAGAAGGTAAAACATTTTATTTTATGGGTAAAGACAAATATAGATCCATCGACTCGTTTTCAGAATTCTAGAATTGAATTGCGTTTCACAAACGCGGGAATTGCTATCTTCTAATGAATATATCTTCGCCTTAGAGCAGAAACTCGGTAACTGGCAAAACGAATTTTTTACCGTAGTGCTGCTTCAAGATTAATTATTATTTTTTAGGTCAAAAAATAAAAATTATAATCATTTTATTAGCGTTATGTATGACTGTCTCCGAAAAATGTCAATGCATGAGATTCTGCTCTAAGCAGGTGATATGTGATATACTTTTATATTGAGTTTTTTAGTGAAACAAATAGTTAGATCTTCTAACTTATACACTATATGGACAAAAGTATTTGGACACTGCAGAAAATCAGGTTGTTTTTCCTGGTTAGCACTCGGCCCACTGCTTTATGTACATGGTACCTTGAACGCTGACGTGTACCTCGACGTTCTGGATAATTCGGCCTTGCCTACACTATGGCAATACTACGGTGATGATGGTTGCTTCTTCCAACAGGATCGAGCTCCATGTCATACTGCAAAACGTGTGCTGGACTGGTTTCCTGAAAATGAGATGAATTTGCTTGACTGGCCTGCTCAGAGCCCCGATCTCAATCCGATCGAGCACTTGCGGGACGAACTGGAGAGACGGGTACGACACCGCCACGCACGCCCATCTTCACAACAATCTCTTCTCACAGCCTTGCAAGAGGCATGGCGAGCTATTTCTTCCCAGACTTATAGAGAACTTGTGGAAAGTATGCCTCGACGTGTTGCAGCTGTAATACAAGCAAAAGGAGGGCCTACCCGTTACTAAATAGAATAATAAAGCACTTTTTCTGAAAAACATGCAGTGTCCAAATACTTTTGTCCATATAGTATATAAGCTTTCATTAAATTAGTGAATCAGAGTGTACGTATACGCACAAAAACAAAGTAGAGGGTCATGATGACTTGGTAGTCGTTGCTAGCGCCTCTGGTCTTTGGTTCAATATACTCTGGGTTCGTTTTCCGGTCTTGGCACCGATAGTAATGGATCGGAACTCACTTCCCCTAGGATCCAGTGTAATTAACCCTTGTGTAGCAGAAAACGATCATAGAAGGACTGACTAAATCAAGTCATGCCCCGGAAGTAAGTGAAACGTTGGATTGGCTACACATTTGAAGTAGTATGAATTTTCCTCAAAAGTAAAATAGGTTTTAATGCTATTTGATGCGATGAAACCCATACGCACACATTGAAATAGAACTACAATCCAATATTTACATAGATTAGTGCTTCCTATCTAATTGAATAAATTACTTGACGCATATATGTGTAATAAAATATAATGATATTTTTTAAAATTCAAGGTCAAAGGTCTATATAGTGACCTGAAAATTAGAAGTCACTCATAGTATCATGTAATATATCATCAGAAAGGTTATACTTTTTCTATAAAATAAGCTCTCTTTCATCTCAGTTGGACAAATAGGTCAAAGGAAGCAGGTGTTTATGGGTACTAATTGCATAATTCTATTTACTTCGAATATTTTTTCACTATGAACACAGGCATGTCCCATTATGAAACTTTCAGAGAGCAAAGACAAATAGTGTACATTCGACATATATTCTTTAGAAAAAGAAATAAAAATACACTTTTTTTTGTCAAAGGTCAAATTGAATGACTTTGAAATTAAAAAGGTTACGTGAAAGGTCATATGATGCATTATTTAAGAAAGGTTGCAGTTTTCTACAAAATAAGCTCTCATTCATTTTGATTGGAAAATTAGATTCAGAGGTACAGGGATATTTAACGAGTCTAAAATCATGAAAAACTGCTCAGTTTTTCAGATACATAAATATCTATTGCAAGTTCGAAGCTAGAAATTTCCAGAATTCCCTATATATGGTTCGGAAACAAATTAGCCAAATTTAACAAAAATCGGGGGGGAGTGGCCGTGTCGAAAATCACCCTTTTCTGTGAGGTTTGACATGGAATGACCCATATAAGAGCGGGATTGCACTATAAGACACATTATATATTGTTGCAAATAACTTGTAAATTTAGATAAAATAATATAATTCCGGTGAAAAGAGAATTTTGGATGAGACTTTATTTATCTAATCCTTTATTTGATCTTACCATCTGAGGACATACAGGAAATATTAGTACATTATTTGCTACGAGTTTCATGGACTAAATTTAATTTAAAGAGAGTTATTTATTGCAGTTGGAGTGGCCGGATGGAGGAGTCTAGAAGGCTTTTATGATGCACTCCATGGCTGATACGGTTTCTTTAAGGAGAATAAGGTTATTCATCGGTATCTCTGAAGTTTCTGGAAATCTTGATCTTGGCTGTTCAAAGGCTTCAATGGAAGATTGTATATGCTGGACCGTCTGATTCTTCACATTAACAGATGTTGCTTTTTTATGAAATATATTATTTTAATATTTACGAGTCTCCCCGTGTTGTGTTAATATATGGAGAAAATGAATAAATTCTGCTTTCATTGACAGTTGAAAATAAAATAATTTTATACTTTCCTTTTGAAGAGTTAGTTCATCTTGCCTGTTATTCATATAAAAAATATTTTTAACGCTTCTAGTCGTTTCGACGAGATATCTCATTCTTCAAAATCTGGTCGCTATTTTTCTAATGACGAGACATCTCGTCGAGTCAACCACTAGGAGGGTTACGAACGTTTTTTTACTTGAGCTTGGATAATTTTTCTTCAATATCTAAACTTTCTTTTAACATAGAATACTTGACCCTTTTATCTACGTCTCTATTACATCCCAATATAGGTTTTAATCCATTAGAGTTTTATTATTTTTCCATTTTCCCATGTATTTAGCGTTAATGAGTTTAAACCACCATGAATTAGTTAAAAACAACTTGTTATTGTACTAGTATCGAAAGTATCGAGTCTCTCTCTCTCTCTACATATATATATATATACATATACATATATATCTATATCTATCTATCTATCTATCTATCTATCTATCTATCTATCTATCTATCTATCTATCTATCTATCTATCTATCTATCTATATCTATATATATATATATATATATATATATATATATATATATATATATATATATATATATATATATATATATATATATATATAATTCAATAATACAAAACAAAACCACGAGAAATTTAAACTTATAAATACCAAGAAAATTTCGAAAAAAATGAAGACGCCCTGATCCGACACTTCTTCATTTTTTTCGAAATTTTTTTGGTATTCTTAAGTTTAAATTCCTAAATTTCTCTTTGTTTTGTTTTGTAATATTGAATTACATTGCTATCCATGCTATGTCTGCAGCTTCAACGCGCATACATGGACATTTCTGCTGTCTGGCTTCTGTTTGACTATTTTTATACCCCGGTATTTTGGCTTTTTAGCCATTTGGCTTTTTGCTTGTCTGCATTTCGGACCTTTTGTCGTTTTGCTGGTCTACATTTCTGTTACTTTACGTTTTAACGTTTGTATGTTTGATTTTTAATATTTTGTAATTTTGATTGTTTATTATAAAACTAGGTAGTGGTTAAATTAGGTAATGGTAATTAATTAACGTCGCACTGGAATAACACAACGGGTTATTGGCGACGATCCTGGATTAATCCCGAAAGGAAAGATTCGAGGACAACATCACGTAATTTTGAACCACGGTCAGATGACAAACACAACACCTGAATTGGCACCCCACTCTTCAAACTTCCGCACCCCGCCAACGTGAGAACGTTGAGGCCACGACAAACTTAACGTGCACTAGCCCCCGTATACACGACGGTCTTTGTCTGGACCGAGTTTCAAAATCGCAACCTTCCGATTCCTAATCCGTTATTCTGCCAACCGGGCTACCGTGGGTCCCAAAATTAAATAGGACATTTCTTGATTGTCCATAGTTCTGCTAAACAAACAGAAGCTGAATCAAGCATTCTGTATCGTTCAAAATGTATTATATTGTTCACGTATCTGATGGGGCTTAGAAACTTATTAAACAGCACCCCAAGGGGCAGCGGAGATTCTAAAAGAAAATCATAACTACCTTCGGCAAAGATGAGCGCAATGACAGGAACTACCACTACTGCTATTAATCTGCGCTTTGAAAAGGAACCATCAGTGCTACAGTAACGCCATCGGGGAGATGAAACAACCAGAATTTCTTCGCAAAAAGTATTGTTTTTCTCTCAACAAAGAAAATAGCAATTGAGTGAACAAAAACATGTTCATTTTGACAGGAATCGACCCTTCCATATAGAAGAAAAAGCAAATGATGAAGATGGATTGCAAAATCTGACAAAAAACAGATGACCACGCGAATATGTTCAGTTTCAACCACTCCTTTTATAGAAAAGTTAGATTATTATTTGTAGAATTTGGAAAGTTCTGTAGTGATCATACGGATTTTACGCTTCATATATATATAATGTTTCACCGACTCTAGGATATACTATACAAGAAGGCTCAGTAATTCAATTGAAAAACCAAGTGCCGATTTTTATGTGAATGCTCAATTCGGTCATTTTGATACTTTTGGTTATTCAATTTAGTTGCGTGATTTCCTTAACTACGAATGAGTATTCAAATACTTAATTTGAAACTGTTGTACAACGCTTAGAATGAATCAGATGTAATTTGTAATATTTATTAGCAATTGGAGGGGTGTGGGTTCGAAACTCAATCCAACCAAACACTGTCGTGTACGTGGGGGCTGGTGCAAGCTCAATCTGTTGTGGCCTCGAACATCCTCATGTTGGCGTGGTGTGGAAGTTTGGAGAATGGGGTGCCAGATCAGGTGTGATCTCAAATGACGGTGGTTCAAAATTACGTGGTGTTATCCTCAGATCTTTCCCTTCGGGTTTGATCTCGGACCTTTGCCAATAGTCCGTTGTGTTGCTCCTGTGCGACGTCAATTCAACTACCCCCTGCAATACTTATTTCATTATTATTTATTTAGTTTTGAAACTGATTTTTAATTATTAAAACTTTACGTCTACCAGATTAACTATCAGCATTATGCTAGAGATATTTGCATTCAAATAATTTAAAAATCTTAGAAGAATCTATATAATACATTAAATTTTCGAAAATGCCGGTATACCTATAGAATGTTAGACGTAATTTGTAAATATCTATGGAAAAATCTATGTAATATAAAATTAAATTCAAACTGCAGAAATCTGCACAGAATATTCGAGGTAGTTTGTCACATTTAATAAGCCAAGCAGATTTTAAATTTAACAAGTAAAGATTAGAATTCAACAATTTCCCGAATAATTTGTTAGAAGCATGGAATTTCTTTTATTTGTCTAATTACACGTAGGAAAACACTTTTCTACAACTGAAACTTTATTAGTATAGGCAAAGAATATTAAGAAAGAAAGCTGCATAAAGAGGTAAATTTCGTAATTGTATACGTGACCCTTTGTAAAATTAGGGATATGTCCAACATTCATACCTGATTGGAACACTCTTTATGGAAGTACATTTCTACTGCTTATGGTTAAAAGCATAATTAAACCTCCTGATGATTGTTAGGGCCGCGGTGGCCCGGTTGGAAGAGTAACGAACTAGCAACCGAAGGGTTGCGAGTTCGAATCCAGCCAAACACCGTCGTGTACAAAGGGGGCTGGTGCACGTTAAATCTGTCGTGGCCTCAAATGTCCTCACGTTGGCGTGGTGTGGAAGTTTGGAGAGTGGGGTGCCAGCTCAGGTGTTGCCTCGTCATCTGACCGTGGTTCAAAATTACGTGGTGTTGTCCTCGGATCTTTCCCTTTGGGATTGATCCCGGACCGTCACCAATAGCCCATTGTGTTGCTCCAGTGTGACGTTAATTGAAATACCCAATACCCAATACCTGATGATTGTCTCGACGAGGTTTCAGCCAAACTGACAAGATCTTGATGAATGAAATATCTCGTCATTAGCAATTTTGATCAGATCTTGATGAACGAGATATCTCGTCAAAAGCAAAATTGATCAGGTCTTGGTGGACGAGATATCTCGTCGAAACCACTTGGAGGGTTATGTAACATCTATTTGGAATTGCCCTGAGTGTGTTGGGTGCTAATCAAACTTTTGTCTCACCTACCTCCACCTCACAAAATAATTAAAATCCAATTAAATTTCCGAGCCACATTAGAAATACAACTCTCTAAGGTTTTAAAGTTATTGTACCCCATATACGACTTAAGATTTGGCGTTACACAGCTCGATTAGCGGCGTATGTTTTGTGAGGAAGTGTTACTCTGTTTCCCTGCTATAAGTCTTCAACCGAGGTAGAACGGATGTACAGGGGCAACCTTTTCTATTTGGTATATCTTTGCCCATTTATAAATCATATTACTTCAAGAATTTAAAATGTTTACCTATTGATTGAATTTTTATATGCTTTAATATTATTCTTTGTTAATTAATAATATTAAAGCAGATAAAAATATTCTTGTTCTAAAAATATTCTTTAATTATTTGATATTTTGAAAATCTATCAAATAATTTAAAGAATAAACCAAATGATTTGCTTAATTAATAAAAAAATAATTGAGGTTTAACCAATTTTGCTTAATTAATAATTAAATTTACTTTTTGCTTAATTAATGATTAAAGTATAAAGTAATGCTTTCCGCATATAATCGTTAAGAATGAGTTTTCAAAGGTATTCTTGCAATTAGGGAATTTCTTAGAAAACGAAATATATCTTACGTTTCAATTTTTAAAATAAATCTAATTTTAATTAAAGTGAAATAAAGTCCAGATGTTGAAAGGTAATTAGGTGATTATAATAAAAGCATCAGTATCTTGGTCTACTCACTTAAAACATAAGTAATTTTGTTTCTAAATTAAAGGAATAACAGCATTAAAGTTTTGACATTTCTAATATAGAATGCAATTTGAAATTATGTGTAATATCGAAGAAATTTAGTACTCGTTTTTGCAAATTTATTTGATTTTGTTCGTTTACAGGGTCCAGAAATGTAAAAAGTGTAAATTAAGGGTAAATTACACTCCCAAAGATCATGCAAGTGTAGAAGCTAAAAATAAACACACAAAGATACAACGTTTCTGGCCACCCAATAGGAAGGCTCCTAGTTTGACCCTAGTTTGATTCATAAATTTTATGTATGCGGGAATTCTACGTAAGTCAAATTTGAAGACAATTAAGGCCAGTTTTTTTACGTGTGACGGTGGTACAAAGCCTGTAAATGTCATTCATTCCCACAGTTGTAAGCTGTATTGGAATCTAGGGACTTTTCTATCTTTATAGGAATTCCCGGTATATTCAGGAGCCACGGTAGCCCGATTGGAAGAGTAACGGATTAGCAACCGGAGGGTTGCGAGTTCAAATCCAACCAAAGACCGTCGTGTACTATGGGGGCTGCAGCACACTAAATCTGTCGTGGCCTCAAATGTCCGCATGTTGGTGTGGTGTGGATGTTTGGTGTGGGGTGCCAGCTCAGGTGTTGCCTCGTCATCTGATCGTGGCTCAAAATTACGTGATATTGCCCTCGGATCTTTACCTATGGGATTGATCCCGGACCGTCGCCAATAGCCTGTTGTGTTGCTCCAGTGCGACGTTAATTAATCATCAATTACCATTACCTGGTATATTCAACCTTCATAAAACATGAAGTAATTTGTTTAACTCTCCTGGTGATTGTGTCGACGAAGTATATTGCCATTAGAAAATTAAACTGACCAGATCTTGATGGACGAGATATCTCGTCATTAGAAAAAAATTACCAGACTTGATCTAGTCGTTATAAAAAATCGGCATTTTTAATGGCGAGATATCTCGTCATTAGCAACATTGGTCAGATCTTAATGGACGAGTTATCTCGTCGGAAAACTACTTGGAGTGTTAAATTAAATTAGGATAAACATTCACAATAAGTATGTGACTGACCACTAATCATAAACTGCACAGGACTAATTTAATAAGTGATATATCCTAGGATTTACAGTAGTGTAGTTTGTGCATAAATAGCGAATCCTGACTGTTTCGTCTTCCACACCATTTTAAAACTAAAATTGCATTTCAAAAACTGTTTTAAAATTTAAATTTTTGACGCGGACTTTAAATTTAATTTGAAATCGAGCTGAACGAAAATTTATAGCGCTCCTTAAATAAAAACGATCGCAACCCGTAGTAGTAAAATACGCTGGTTATGAAAATATAAGCTTAAATTCTCTGAGAAGCAGTATATTTAAATGCAAAACAAAACTGAAACAATCGAAATACTTTTGGCTCGAGCATGCCGGAATTCTTTCATCTACTTAGCACAAAAAATCCTTTACAATACCTAACCTGTAACGCATTCCATTTTCTAATTTCAATTGATGGCCAACAGTGAAATCCAATTTATTTGCTTCAAAAGAAGAAAGGGGGGCAGATAAAGCGATTACGTAATGCTCCTGTATTCCCCCCTACCTGCGTCCTAAGTTAAAACCTCTTTCGGACAGATGGTGATCCTACGATGACGTCACTATATTGACGTCACCTTGTCTGTCGCGGCCGATACGAATGCCGGTGAGCCAATGGGAACGGCCACGCCGTCTCCCGAATCGATATCCAGCCACGTGACTCCCAGCCGCCAATCGGGGAAGAGCGCTATCCTCTGCGTATCTAGGAAACGGAGACCTAAACCCTCTAGAATAGTTTTTGTCAGAGTAGCTCCTAGCCGAGCCTTTCTCGCTACTTTGTGCAAAACGACATCCATCCATGTGACTGAAAAAGGCACCATGGACAACTCGTGTAGGAGACTCCGCAAGCGGCTCGACTGCTTACCTATGTGTCCTCGACTGTCTCCGCCGGCTCGCTTGCTGCTTTTCCTCGCTTTATTGACTCTCGTTCTGCCCAGCAAATCCACTGTGAGCGTAGACGAGCAAGAAATAGCAGCGCAAGAGTAAGTTTTTATCAATTCTTTAACCGCATTTGTGAATCGGACTCATCGGCTGGGGGACGGAAACACGCCTGCATGCGACAGCGGTCGCCGTGGAACCGATCATTTGTGGTATTCGGTGCATTTTGTTTACGTCCGGTGCCGGTGCATCGGTTGGTTTCCGAATTTGCTGTACACTGCGTTTGTAAACAAACTGCAAGGATCTGAGAAATGTACTGAAATTCGGTTACGGAAACGTAAATAAACAAGAGTGCGTGAAATTTGGGGTGAAAGGTACACAAATCAATCTATTTTGTTTATGGATGCATTTTGTTTACATCTGATTATTAGTCTATCAGAGCTTAGAGTAACTGATTTCCGAAAAAGTTGCATTTGTAAGGAACTTGTAAGTAAACATTTGGATGAATACTAATACAGATTGAGAGATATAAATTGATCATAAACCACAAATATATCAGCTTATTTTTAGTCAATAAATTTGGTTTACATGTCGATATATTTTTGTTAAAATTTAAAATGTTGATGAGAATATGCTTTTTAGCGTTATTTGTGTTTATTTGGGCAATTTCATTTTAACCCTCCAAGTGGTTTCGACGAGATATCTCGTCCATCAAGATCTAATCAATTTTGTAAATGACGAGATATCTCGTCATCAATGTATTGTCGAGTGTTCGATGATGACAAGAACAAAATCTGGTCAGTTTTCTTCTAACAAGTAAATATCTAGGCCATCAAGATCTGGTCATTTTTGTCAGTTTGACGAGATACTTCGAGACAACCACCAGGAGGGTTAAAATTCTATCGTATATATATTCATACGTATGTTTCCACATGCGAGTACATGAATGTATTTCAATAATATACTAATCCAATCTGTTTGAATTGAATTAACGTGTTTTGCTCACATTGGATTATTAGTGCTTAAAGTTATCGATTTCCGAAAAAGTTCACTTACATTTAACAGCTGTGTTATTATATTTAGCAGTATTTATAATATTGATTCTACTGCTAAGTTTTGTCTTAACCTAATTTCAAACATGTATACTAAAAATAATTTGAATAAACATTTTTATCTCCTGTACAGAGCAAGCAATGAAATTTCATTCATTTTAATAGCTATTTAACAATTAAAGAGAGCGATCAGTTCTAGATTTTAATGCTGTTTGCTTTAAAATAACCTGCAAATTTTTAAATGTTTGAATTGAAACGAAGTAACAAATAAGTACATTCCAATGAATTAATAAAATTTGTTGTATAAAACTTATTTATAAATTGATTCAAATAACATTCAAATGTTATTTTATGCCCGAATTTCTTATTTTCTGTGTTATTAATATCTCAAGTTGTATATTTTTACTAATGTCCTATATTTTAGTTTATCCTTAGTTTTCAAATTTAGTGCTAGGATATCAACGATAAGAAATGCGTTATTCATTTGATAAATTACACACCAACCACTAAAAGTATATTGTAGTTTATCAATGTTTAAGTTTTAAATCAATACCACATTGTATATTCAATAATTAAAAACAAGTCTTTATCTTGAATATACCCAGAAATATTTTAATTTTAGATTGAATTGAAATAATAAGTGTTTTGAGCACTACATTATTCAATCTTGTATTAACTTCGAAGTACACAGTACTTGAAAAGTAACGCTTGAAAACCAAAAACATTACTAGAAAGCGTATAATGACTAAAGATTTAAAAAAATTCAATAACGATCTTTTAACCTTCAATCCAGGATTAACCATTTAAGTATTACGCAAATCTTTTTTATTTCAAAACGTTAAAATCTTTAATTCGTGCTACATTCTTATGTAAACCACAAGGTAATTTCCCACACACAAATAGGTTATGTTCTCCATGGGCATTAACCCTCCTGGTGGTGGTATCGACGAGGTATCTCGTCATTAGAAAACTGACCAGATCATGATGAACGATCTATCTAGTCAGGAAAACTGACCAGATCATGATGAACGATCTATCTAGTCAGGAAAACTGACCAGATCATGATGAACGATCTATCTAGTCAGGAAAACTGACCAGATCATGATGAACGATCTATCTAGTCAGGAAAACTGACCAAATCTTGATCTCATCATAAAAAAATTGACAATATCTTGACGGGGATATCTCGTCATTAGCAAAATTGTCTGATCTCGAAGGACGAGATATTCTCGTCATTTGTGAAATTGGTCAGATCTTGATGGACGAGATATCTCGTCGAAACCACTTGGAGGGTTAACCCGATGGGAAGCCATTAAAAATATTAAAAAAAAAATTTGAGTCTTACTTTAAATAACTGATAATTGCTTAAAGAAGGTGTTTTCTCGGGATCGGAGAAGTTACAAACAAACCAAAGATTTGTTTCCAAGCACTGATTTCATACAAATAAGTTTAATTCGCTCGCTAGACTCTTGCAATCGCTTCAACATCGACCAAGGAGCGATTTAAGCGAGTCCACTACCATCCAACCGTCCTGCCCTAATCCCACACGTATACTGCAAGTCTTGTGGTTTTTGTGCCTGTCGATACAGTTGAGTCGCGGGTGGGAATTGGGGCCACGTGCTGCCGAGGGGAGTGCTTGTCGTTTTTCGCACTTGCCCGCCGAACTGGGAGGATCCCCGCCCTGCACGCGATTTCCCACCAAAGCTCTGCCGAGTCGGAAGAGCGGCTTTAATAAGCTGCCACTAAAGAATTCTGGTGTTTCATCGTGAGAAAAACCCGTTATTTAGTGGCGTTGTTTGAATGGATGATTTTGTGGTTTTAACGCCCGTTTGCTGCACGCGGCGGCCATCCGATTGTTAAATTAAAGGATGGTTTCTGTTTGATGGAGGCTGTCTTGTCAAATGCGTTCGTAAAAATCGTTTAATCGGAGGTTATTCTTCGTGAATGATGTCAGGTGTATTCCTCCCAGGGTGTATTTACGGCAGTCGTGACTCAGTGGGTATGTCCACTGCGTTAACAACCTTCGAATTGTAGGCGGAACAGGCTCGATTCCTGTCAGGTGCATTCCTTCCTGGGTGTATTTATCTCTTCTGTGTCAGTAAAACTTTCATTGCGTGTCTTACTTGATGTTGTATGTCTTGTGTCTGGCGCAGCATGGCCAAATATGGCCCTTGCGCCATAAAAAACATCAAACCAACCAACCCTGGGCGTATTTCTCTCTTCTGTGTCGGTAAATTTTGTGTGTATGTCTATCATTTGAAATTGTATGTCTTGTGTAGCATGGCCAAATATGGCCTTTGCACCATAAAAAACCCCAAACCAACCATCTTGTATGAATCAGTATGAGGCGCTTGAAGGATCAATGGATGAAAAGTACGTACATGGAATTTGTACTTTGTTAAACCTCCAAGGGGTTTCGACGAGATATCTCGTCCATCAAGATCTGTTCAATTTTGCTAATGACGACGTAATCTTATCAAGAATGCCAATTGAATTTCAAATGAAGATATTGCCCTTTTTTGATGAGATCATGATCAGGACAGTTTTTCTAATGACGATGGCTCGTACACCACGATCTTGTCAGTTTTAGTATTGACGAGATAACTCGTCTAGACAACCACCAGGATGGTTAACCCTCTGAGGGGTTCATACGCGTATATTCGTACTGAAACACGCGGTTTTCCTGCATGGCTTTAAACCAGTTTTGACATTTTTAATTAATAGAATATTTAAATCTAGATCTGGAGGGCCGTGGTAGCCCAGTTGGAAGAGTCGCGAATTAGTAAACGGAGGATTGAGAGTTCGAAACTAGGTTCAACCAAAGACCGTTGTCTTTGGATCTTTTCTTTCGGGATTGATCCCGGAGCGTCGCTAATAGCGCATTGCGTCGCTCCAGTGCTAAGTTAATTAACTACCTACCTTCTGTTTGATTGAGACTTATCAAATGCGTTGATAAAAATAGTTTAATCGGAAATTATTCTTCGTGGAGGATCACATCTCCTTCAGATGTGTACGGAATTCAGACATGAGGAACTCTAGAGATCCTTTCTTTTCCCAGGGGTTTACTGTCCTTAGTAAACACGGGAGTCGCATCCCAGAATACCGCTTTCATCCCACTCTTCTGTTCCCAATCGCTCTTTTCTCCGTTCAAGACATTTTTTATTGACGTTGTCTTGTGTTTGGCCAAATGTGGCCCTTGTTCCATAAAACGCCAAAACAATCAACCATCGTTCCATATTCTACTCTTCCTCGTTACATTAGATAAATGAAATACTTAAGCTGTTCGTGCAAAACTATTTACATAAGTAACATACTGATCTCAAATAGTTACCATTCCAGCATAAATTCTGCTACTTTAACACTTCTTTTTCTGCTTTCATCGCTCTACTCTATGCCCCAATCCCACTTTTTCCCCCTTTCGCAAAATTTTTTACTTGATGTTGTCTTGCGTTTGGCGCAGTTTGGCCAAATATGGCCTTTGCGGCATAAAACCTAAAACCAATCATTGTGGAAGAATCAGTACGAGGCGCTTGCGCGATCAACGGATGAAAAGTACGAACGCGTATATCCGTACTGAAACACGCAGTTTTTAAGTATAATTTTGACCAATAGAACCAATAGATATGGTTATTTAGTCGCTATACGTGTTGTGGGGTGAAGGCACTACTACGTTACTCGGAAATCTAGTGATACTTACAGGGGTAAATTGGCGAAAAACGAGGATATGTTGTTTTCTCTCGTGGTTTTCACCCCTATAAGAAATTTCTTCCGTTGGCGTGGTGTGAAAGTTTGTAGAGTGGGGTGCCAGTTCAGGTGTTGATCTCGTCATCTGGCCGTGGTTTAAAATTACGAGGCGTCCTCGGATCTCCGACGTAAATTCAGGGCCTCGGTAGCCCGGTTGGAAGAGTAACGGATTAGCAACCGGAGGGTTGCGAGATCGAATCCAACCAAAGACCGTCGTGTACAGAAGGGACTGATGCATGTTAAATCTGTCGTGGCCTCAAATGTCCTCACGTTGGTGTGGTGTGGAAGTTTGGAGAGTGGGGTGCCAGCTCAGGTGTGACCTCGTCATCTGACCAAGGTTCAGAATTACGTGGTGTTGTCCTCGGGCTTTTCCCTTTGGATTTTGATCCCGGACCGTTGTGTTGCTCTAGTGTGACGTTAATTAATTACCTACCTACGTAAATTCAACTACCTACCTGCACCTTTTCGAGAAAAATGACGCAACTACAAATAAAAATATTTTTTTTGATCAACAAACGATTCCATTAGACTCGATCAATCCGTGGAAATCAAATCATTAAATATGCTATACATTTTTAAACGTACAACGCTAGCGCTATTATTTTTTACATTACAATTAAAATTAACGCCTAAATTTTATGCATTCTGGTGTTTTAGCGTTAATGAAGATGAAATAAGAACTTCAAAGTGAGAGAAAAGTAAATATGCTTACTTTTAATCTTGTCTCCTGTGAAATTTATTCTTTTTTGAGTTGTGCCACTTTTCTCGAGAAGGTACGATCCATTGAAATTTTCAAGTATTCGATTACAGACGCTCAAATAGGTGTATGATGATCCAGGATATCTTTTTATTATAGCTTTTAATTTAATTAAATTTAAAAGTTCTCGGTCTTAGAATGGAATTCAAGTTTTTAGGTTTGGTTTTATTTCGCAGATTTTTGGAAACGTGCAATATAAAAAGTAATCCAAGAAATATTTTAGGATTAATATTTTATCGTATTGGGCTAGATTTAATGTTTAAATGTTTAAATTGGGGGTAGGAGAGTATTTGATGACCTAGTGGATAGAACTCGAGTTTTCTGTGATCGACTTTCAATTTTACTAACATACCTCTAAGTTATTCCTACGAGCTTTAAAAATGATTTTTGGAAAGTTTGGAATGTGCAAATCAGTTTTTTCTCGATTTTATCAATAGTCTGAGCAGACTCCTAGAACTTTTGATTACTATATTTAAATCAAAGTTTTTAAGAAAGATTTTTTAAAATATTTTGTTTTTGTTTTTAAAATAGAAAACTTAAAAATTACAAATTGCGCGATATTACTCATTTTGTCGAAAATTAGTGAAACTTCGAAAAACTATTTTAAATTGGTATTTATTGGAAAGAGTTTCCAGGAAAGCAAAAACTGGTGTTTTACTTTTTATATATGTAATATGAATATTGTTAGGATTTAAATACTATAAAGTACAGTAGGAGAATTTAAGTAAGTGATTTTTACTTTTAAATCTACTATTAGTGAATACAGAAGCTACATGATATTTTATTCAACAATAAAAATGATCGCTTCATAAATTTAATATAGGATGTTTTAAGAAGAATCGACCCACTTTAAAATTTTTACTTTATAAGAATTTAGTCAATTATTTTAACTCTTGTATGAGTAGATGAAAATCAAATTTTCCGATTTCAAATTGTAAAATGAAAGTTTCTAACAAGATTTAAGTTATAATTTTAATATATTTAATAGCACTACACTTTTCTTGTTTCATTGTTGGCTGAAAACACGAGATACATTCAGCATGTTGCAAAGCTTTTCTGATCACTTTTAGAGAGAAACTTCGATTTTTTTATAAAAATCATGTATAGGACAAAATACCTTACGACAAAATGATTCTTAAATTTCCACGCAATAAAAAAATGGACAAATAATCCATTAAAACCGAATGGCTCAGTGAGTTTGCCCAATGTGTTAACAATCTTCGAGACGTAGGCGGTACAGGTGCGATTCCTGTAACTCACCTGGGTGTATTTCTCTTCCTCGTCAGTAAAAATGTCATTGCATTTGTATGTCTATTACTTGATGTCTGCTTTGTGTTTGGTACAACATGGCCAATTATGGCTCTTGCTCCAAAGATCCCAACCAATGGAACCGAATGCCCCATTTCATGCACGTGCAGTTTAACCGTACGGTTTTCAATAACACGGATCGTTATCACCAAATTTCCATAAGCCCTGTGTCTTGAATAACACTGAAGCAATCAGTCTTGTTATTCATGGTTTAGCCGTGTACTTTACTGGTTGAGTCTAAAACGCAATGAAAATAAACTTTATTTTAAACAGTTTTTTCTTCTACTTTTTTGAGCTTGGTATAATCCTAAAAAATACATCCTATAGCCCTCTTGTAATTTATTCCACACATGGTGGAAACTTATATGGCCATTGGAAACTACTCTAAGTTCCGGATGTGAAATCCTAGGCACCATAACCTGTTGGATGATTTTTATTATCTAGCGTTTCATCCAGCTTGTCTATTTCTGAACCTTGCACAAAAACAACCAACCCAACTCGCAAATATTGGTGTTGGAGTTCAAGTCCTCAGAAATGAGGGGTACACTACATCTTTATGCTCTTGTATGGCGGAAAAGGACAGGTAAACCAAAGCCCTCAGCGATTTCGGGTTCCAAAGATGTGGTTGAAACTGCGTTGATTAAACCTTTTAGATGACTACTGCATGTTTTTAGTTTAACCATTAAATTATCTAATTATGAAAGCAAAAAGCGAAATGCATCTGTTCTAGCTTTCCTGGAAACACTCAAATGCCAATTTAAAATAAAATTATTCGAAGAGTATCCACGGTCTAATTTTCTAAAAGAGACAGGGCAGAGAATACTTTGGAGCACTTCGGTACATTTTTCATTTTCTGAAAATAATATACGGTAGATATTAAACCCAGGGGGTTCATACTCATACTTTCTGCAATCTTCCCTGCAGGTAGGTATTTAGTTAATGTCGCACTGGAGCAACACAACTGGCTATTGGCGACTGTCCGGGATCAAACCCGAAGGGAAAGATTGAGGACAACACTACGTAATTTTGAGCCACGTTGTCACACACACACACACACACACACCTGAGCTAGCACTCCACTCCAAACTTCCACACCACTTCGACGTGAGGACTTTTGAGGCCACGATACATTTAACGTGCACAAGCCCCCTTGGACACGACGGTCTTCGTTTGGATTCGAATTCTCAATCCTCCGGTTGCTAATCCGTTACTCTTCCAACCGGGCTACTTTTCCTGCAGGATTCCGAGTTTTGATATTCTTGACCAATAGCATGTTTCAAAGGATTATTCTAACCAAATATGATTTTTTGTCATTAAGTGCGAAATAAGGTAAAAGAAATACTACTCTGCTCGGAAATTTCGAGACGTTCAGGGTTAATGTAAAGCCGTTGTAGTTCAGTGGGTACGTCCACCGCGCTAGCAACCTGTGAGTTGTAGGCGGTGCAGGTTCGTTTGGCGCAACATAGCCAAATATGTCCCTTGCGCCATAAAATCCAACTAATCCAGAGGATTAACGTAAATAAAATATGTAGTAAATGAATCAAATAGATAACCTTTTTACGAAGTTTAAATCCCTCGCTGAAGTTTGGCGAAAAACGCAGTTAAGAAATATTGGTTATATTTACTCGATTGCGTGCGCTGTTTTTTCACAGAAAGGTGTATGCAAAATGCGAAAAAGTCCCATTACTCTAACGACACATTCCTGTATCTGAAAACCTCCACCCTTTGGGTCACCTTTACTCGCATTGTTGGAGTCTCAGCTTCCCAATTGAACTTCCTATCCTCATTAGGAAAGTGAGATCTTGTTAACAGTCGGAGAAATCGCGCTCAGCGCAGTACTTTTCCCTCCTTGAATTTTATCTCTTTGAAGTTAAAATTCATTATTTAAATTGGTTACCTTTTCTTGCTTTCTTTTTCCAAAAAATAATGAGCACCTTCCTATTTATTATTCCATTATTTCCTTGGTACTCAGTATTTATATGTAATGCATTCCCCTGTCCTCGGCTTTTTAATGGAAAGTTCTCAAAGTCTGAGGGGTGCACGTGGCACGGGTGTTTTCTTTTGCATAATTTATAAATATAAATGATCCGATCCAATTAAAAACCTTTGCCTTTAGAGTGAAATAGTTTTCTTCGTTGCGAAATTGATTGTCTGAGATATAGTTAGTTTTCTTTTTATGCCGGAAAAGAAACTTTGGAATCGTAATCTTCAAATGTAGCCCTATAATGAGAAGGAAGCGTTTGATGCATGGATGCTCTAGTAACGTTTATTTCTTTCGAATTATTTTTTTGTTGAAAATTTATGCGGATTAAGTTAATTTGATGTACATAACCTGGAAATCAATCACCTAACATACAATGATTGCTAACTGGGGCCACATATAATATATATATAAATTTATATATATGTATATATATGTGTGTATATATATGTGTATATATATATGTATATATATGTGTATATATATGTATATGGATATATATATATGTATATATGTATATGTATATGTATGTAAATATAACTATATAAATGTGTATTAAAATTACATTATTTTGTATATGTATATTAAATTTTATTTAGGTATATATACCTTCGGAGGCAATTTTATGAAATTATCATGGAACTTGTTTTTTTATAGACTAGTAATTTTTATTAGTAAAAGCATTTTATGGCAGAAAATATAGTGTTTGACATTTATCTTTTATAAAATTGGAGTAAAAAGTGGACTGCCAAAAATTCTATTTACGCAAAACGTCATATTTTAAAAAATAGTTAACATTTTTCAGTTTTTAAAGTGAATTTTGATCTAAAAATTCAGGTATTGAACTACAATCATTACTATATTGTTATATTTAAATTAATCGTGAACTTAAACGTCAGTCATCCCTGAAAAAACATGAAAAAGGAGCAAAACGCAAAAATATATTAGTTTTATATCCTGCTCAATTAAAAATAATGCATATTTCTTAATTGTTCAAATCTTCCTTTATAATCTTCAGAACATGTATAAAAAAATTTCAAAAGAATTTAACTGATGCATTCTGAGATTTTGCGGTAGGTAGGTATTTTAATTGACGTAACCCTTGGAGTAAAACAAAGGGCTATTGGTGATGGCCCGGGATCAATCCCAACGGGAAAGATCGAGGACAACACCATGCAATTTTGAACCAGTCAGATGACGAGGCAACATCTGAGCTGGCACCCCACTCTCCAAATTTCCACACCACGCCAACGGGAGGTCTTGTGTTTTGCGGAGAGTAACACTTAGCGAAAATTACATTTCGAGAAAAAGTTACAATATAAACCCCCATGTCAAATATAGATGTCAATACGTTTTTAAAACTTCATATCTCCAGTTCTAATGGTGGTAGAAATAAAATCTAAAGTGATTTGAAAAGCTAAAGAGTTGTAAAATATGCAAAATTTGAAAAATGTGAAATTTGGTTGAAAATAGTGTTTTAAAGCATACAGATACCTTAATATAAAATAGGGCCTTAAACATCTCGCTAATAAATAAAATAGAAGTTCAGCATCATAAGAGTAGGTCCAATGACGCTGTCGCTACATTGTACACATGAGAAAGCCACTACAGTGATTAGCTTTATCTTGGTTGGTTTTGTGTTTTATGGCGCAAGGGACATATTTGGCCAAGCTGTGCCAAACAGATTGACAAGACAACTTCAAGTAATGGACATACACAAGAAACGCTTTTACTGACACAGAAGAGATACATACAGGGAGGAATCGAATTTGTCAAGAATTGAACCTGGGCCGTCTACAACTTTCAAGAGGGACGCTATAGCCCGGTTGGTAGAGTGGCGGATTAGCAACCGGTGGGTTGCGAGTTTGAAACTCGAACCAGCCGAAGACCGTCAGGGGGACTGATGCACGTTAAATCAGTCGCTTTTATGGTGTGGAAGTTTAGAGAGGGGTGCCAGCTCAAATGTGACCTCGTCATCTGACCGTGGTACAAAATTACGAAGTGTTGTCCTCGGGTCTTTCCGTTCGGGATTGATCCCAGACCGTCACTAATAGCCCGTTGTGTTGCTCCAGTGCGACATTAATTCAACTACCTACCTACAACTCTCTACCTACATACATGTTAAAATCAATACAGGAAACTAAAAAGGTCCAATCAATTCTGTTATGTTGACGGTTGCAAAAAATTCTGTTAAAGCAACGTATCTACGGAACTTCAAAGTAATTAAACCTGAATGATTTCGGAATTTAGAATATATTATTTTTATTCATTTACTATGACCGATTGTAATAAATTCAAAGTTTTTAATTTGTATTTAATCGGTTTTAATTTCCGGTGGATAGAACTAGTAGAGGGTATGGATAGATCCTATAGGAGAACCAGACCATCTATTACCTTGATATCTTTTCTCTTGAGATTGGAAAGATAACAGTTGGAGTTTTTAAGTAATATATCCCCTTGCTTGGGGACAGATGTTTTTCTAAACCATGTATAATTAGCTCTATTCAACCCCCTGATTGTCACGAGAGTTCTGAGTAGTGTAATATTGACTCAATAACCACATCTATTGGTTGAGGGGTCGTCGTGACTCAGTGGGTTTGCCCACTGCACTAGCAACCTGTGAGGTGTAGGCTGCGCAGGTTTCGATTCGCCTTTGCACCATAAAACGCCTAAACAGCCAATCTTGTGTGTGTATACCCATTACTTGATTTTGTCTGTCTTGTGTTTGGGCAGCATGGCCCTCGAATGATTAAAAGAATTCATCTGGTTGAAAGAATCCTCTATTGGTCAAGTCGAAACGATAGATCGACAAGACCTGTCGTTTTATGATTGGAAAACAACATATTTTGTAAAGTCATGGGTTTGTACCGGTCTTCATTACTGTGTTTCCTAAAAAACAATTATTTGTAGCACGGTAGGTGGATAGAAATGACAATGGACATGAAAAAGGACCGTTTTCACGGTGTTTATTGATGGAGCAATTAGATTTTGCAAATCGGACAGCCCTCGAATATACCTAACCCCAGTGTACCTGTTCATGTGGAACTTTCCATAGCTTCTACATAGCCATGCCCTCAGGGGCACATCTCCTTAACTCCTGTTGCTGAACGTCGATATTCAAGTCAAAAACTGCCCTGTAGTAGCCAGCCTTTGGTGCAAAAACCTGTTCGAAACGGTCACCAGTACTGGGCAAGGCACAATGTTTGTTTTTCCTACTTGGATCTTCATATCCTTTGTAGTAATAGGACAACTTTGTCTCAACGAGATATTTCGTCCTCAATAAAACTGACCAGATATTGGACGAGATATCTCGTCGAAACACTTGGAGGGTTAAGGTGTGTACGGGCTTTACGGTCCTGAGGTACTCTAGTCGTCCTTTCTTTTCACATGGAGTTTATTGTCTTTAGCAGACATGGCAGCCTCCTCTGGGATAACCAAGCGATTTTTTTCTCTTTTATCTCGTACTATTCCTCAATAATTCTTTCCCTTTATGGCATTTTTATTTGAAGTTGTCTGTCTTGTGTTTGGCTCAGCTTGGCGAAATATGACCCTTGCGCAACAAATGCCAAAATAACCATCCTTACACATATCCAGTCCACCCTTGTTGGATACTATTAGATTTGACTGCTTTTCAACATGCTGTGGGTTTTTCAACTCATAATTTGATGTCCCGAGGAATGTTGGAAACAAACCAACTATGGGAAATACTGGAGTGAAAATGCATAATAAAATTCTCGCCTATTTTATTTTCTGAGTAGAATGGTCATTATCCTGTTTGGTTTGAGCTTGACCAAATATGGCCCCTTCAATAAAACCTGAAAACAGACAATTTGGTTAGCTGCGACGAGAGCGTACCAAGTATTTGGCATTTGAATGAAATAAACCAACTGCTTGACTAAAACAATATTTTCTGCCAAATCGATATTTTCTGCCAAATCGATGTTTTCTGCCAAATCGATGTTTTCTAAATCAATATTTACCAAATCAATATTTTCTACCAAATCAGTATTTTCTACCAAATCGCATTTAGGATTTAATCTTCGAGAGATATTTAAAACAGTGTAAATTCTTGAGAACGAATTATTTTATTCGGAGTGTTTTGAGATCGCAAGAGTTAAAGAATATCTATCGTCCTGATGGGAATTGGGATCTGGATGGGACTATTTTCTATCCCTTAGTGTGCAGCTTACTTTTTAGACAACATAATTTATAATGTAATTCACGAGCCACCTGTGTTAAAACTGAAATCAAGTTGAGAAGTTTATATCTGAAGGATAAATTCCTGGTTAAGTTGAAAATACCTATAAACAAAGTTTAGAAATGCTTCAAAGTTACGTCCCCTATTAAAAATAAGATGCAACACAATATCTTTGAGAAAGCTGGGCCGAGGCACAATTTTGCTTAATTGAAGCGTAATTTTAAAGCCAAAACATTGATCGTACAATTTTATCGACTAATGAACTTAATGAAGATGATTTATTGAATTATAAAGTGACGTTGCGTGAAAAGAATTTCACACCTCGTAGTTAACAGTGGATTAAATTTGTCTTTGGTTTGGAGATGCGAATTATTGACATCACCTTTCAGTAATAAACTCGAGTTTCATACTGTCGAGTTAAGATGACTTCATGTGACTAATTATCGGATTTACTTGCACTAATTATAGCAATGAAACATTTTGTGGGTCATACTTGATTTGATTTCTAAGAAATTGAAAGGTGCGGAAATTGAAAGTGGTGATTTATTGTGCAGCCACTTTTAATTCTTTATATATCAGCATATTTTTAGTCATTCGGTTTATCTTTAAGATAAATTTGATTTGAATGAAAATGTATTTATAATGAGTTATGACTATGGGGAATTGCTTCTTTGAACTCAAAATTGAAGTAAATTGAGAAATGAAATGTTTTTCAATGAACCATGACGAGATGCTGGGCTTGAATGATATTCCAGTTGATTTAAATCAGGATGGAGAAACTTGTGCGCGCTGATGGTTTCTTGAAAATGTTTCGATTTCCAAGATATATTTGAAATATCAGAATTCTAAAACGAATTTTTAAGATTGTTATAAATTTAGATGAATTTGAAATTTTTAGAATTTATAACAATTTTAAAAATTTCAAATTCATCTAAAATATTTGTGGCAGCGGTAGCCTGGTTGGAAAAGTAACGGATTAGCAACCGGAGGGTTGCGATTTCGAATCCAACCAAAGACCGTCGTGCACAAGGAGGCTGGTGCACATTATATCTGTCAAATGTCCTCACGTTGGCATGGTGTAGAAGTTTGGAGAGTGGGTTACTAACTCAGGTGTGACCTCGTCATCTGACCGTGGTTCAAAATTATGTGGTGCTGTCCTCGAATCTTCCTTCGGGTTTGATCCCGGGCCGTCACCAATAGTGCGCTGTGTTGCTCCAGTACGACGTTAATTAAATATCTACCTACCTAAACCAACCAAAACCTTGAACCTCATCCTAGGACCTTAGTGAACGTTTAAAGGGAATATATATACACATATACGTAAATACACACATATATTCACACATACCTACACATATATACACATATATGCACACATATATACACATACATGTATATGTACATACATATGTACACAATTGTACATACATATGTACACAATTGTACATACATATGTACACAATTGTACATACATATGTACAATTTCTTAGAAATCAAATCAAGTATGACCCGCAAAATGTTTCATTGCTATAATTAGTGCAAGTAAATCCGATAATTAGTCACATGAAGTCATCTTAACTCGACAATATGAAACTCGAGTTTATTACTGAAAGGTGATGTCAATAATTCGCATCTCCAAACCAAAGACAAATTTAATCCACTGTTAACTACGAGGTGTGAAATTCTTTTCACGCAACGTCACTTTATAATTCAATAAATCATCTTCATTAAGTTCATTAGTCGATAAAATTGTACGATCAATGTTTTGGCTTTAAAATTACGCTTCAATTAAGCAAAATTGTGCCTCGGCCCAGCTTTCTCAAAGATATTGTGTTGCATCTTATACATACATATATACACATATACATGTATATGTACATACATATGTATATGTATATACATACACGTATAAACGTATATGTATACATGTATATAGACCATCACCAAAATCAAAATCCTCACAAGTGCAGAAAAAACCCAAAGCATCCCTTTTTAAGTGAATCCCGGCTTTGCTCCCCTTGAAAAAGTAAGCGGGCTCACTCAACATTTACATTTTTTATTTCATCTTTCTTGGGGAAATCTATTAGAGTAGCTTTACTTATACATATATACAAATATATACAAGGGAATACGACAATACATAATAGTTATCGAATTTAAAAAAACGCATTATCTAGTTATGAAACTTAATTAAAATTGCACATCACAAATTCTTCTCAGCCCGCACATTTTTCAAAAACTCGAGATCGCATGCTTGATGAAAGTGGCATCAAAATATGCAGACCCTCTTACCCACCCGAAAACTAAACATCCCTTCGATCTGAGGGAAAAAGTTTTTATTGTTAAACCGGACTGGCATTTAAACTCTTGGAACATTTTACCCGGGAAATAAAAAGAACCCCGGCATTCTCCCAAGTACCACTCTGTCCGCGAGGACCTGGGAAATGAGGGTCCGTATACTGTTTTGAATACTGTCTGCATTTTTGAATATTTAAAAACAAAGTGGAAACATAGTTAGGATACAAATTTATTCGGAAAGAGGCACGCATAGGAGGAAAGCATTTTCTTTTTAGTGCTTGTGATTCAACATCTTTTGGAAGTAGTGCGGTTCTTAATGGGATGCATGGAGCGGCATGCCAGTGCTGCTGGATGCACGCAAGGCTTTCGTGAAGGATTCGGTACAAGCTCACGAATACACTGAGGATCGATATAAATAATCCCGGGTTGTCTTACTTGGAGGCTATGTTTATTTAATGTGCGTTTATTTTCCTTTTCTGTCAGTTTGCACGGGGATGACACTGCGAATTGTCTAATAGAAAATTGATAAGGTTTGATCGTCTAGTAAATGCGGTGGATGTACCTCTTCCGTTGAACGTGATAGGGAATGAGCTTAAAATTGCGTAACTACCCAATGGCGTTTTTAGTTTGAAAGTTCAATTTCAAGTGTGGTAGGAAGTTTATTGTATTAAATTTGTTTCTTAAGAAAAATATGCCCGTAGAATTCAGGCTATAAACCATGTATACCCCATACCTATGACGGCTTTGTCGAGATTCAAAAGGGCCATACTAACACTCATATTTCAAAATGGACATAAAATTGTCCTGTCTATCCTAAATACACGAACTTACAGGCTTCCCCGACTTACATGCTTTCGTGTGTCGGTTTGGATTCCCATGACGTTTTTTTTGACGTAGCTTGTCCGCTTTTGGACCATGCGCCATAAAACCCAAACATCCAATACAATTCCATGACGTTTTTGAGAATCCTTTGATGGTTTTATACTTTTTAAAGATAAATTGTTTCATGGACTTGGTCTAGCATTGCTAGACCAAGAGGAATCAGAAACAACAGGCTACAACCTTTTTAGGGGTGGTGGGAAGTCTGTAATCCTACCTACCTGAAATAATTAAAGTTATGTAGTATGTACAGTGCTGTTCATTTGAAATGCAGCTCCAAGAAAGAGTTGTATTGACCAGGAATTGCCAGATGGGTAGTTTATATTGGTAAATTCAAATGATTAAATTCTCATCCGATTTGGCAAATAGGAGTCGTGCAAAACAGTCTGAAATTAACTCAAATCCCAAACATTGTGTCTGAATTTGATTGGTATTACTCTGCATATACATAAACATGCCTCGTCGCAAAATGACACAGAATTATGAACAGCTGATGGAGTCTGAGAGGACGAAGTATTGGGTTGAGAGAAGGCTGTTTGTCGTTCCATGATATTGCTGCAAGCGTTGGGCGAAACGCACGTGTAATCATGTGTTCTTGGAGACAATGGACATAAGTAGATTTTAAGCATCGTCGAGAGAGCACCTATGACTAACTAGGTCAGGAAGGAAAGATAGGTACTGACAGCGCATGGCGGTGGAAAATCGTACATCTACAATGTTAACACAACAGTGGAAGATGGTGACATATCAGGTGATGTCTTCTAACACTGTTAGCTGTCTGTCTGCGTGGAACGACATTTCAGACGACCATCCATAATCTATCGGTCAATGTCATGCCGTGTGCAAGTAGTTATAACTGTTAAATATGGGCACATTACTAATTTTAGCATCTACCTTTTGAAAATTACAGTTCTGTAATTTCAATCATTTATATATTGTACCTCAGATCATCGTTTAAATGAATTTCATTGTAACCCAAGTTTTTGTTGGCGTTGCATTTTCAATGAACTGCGTAAATATTTTAGGATTTTAAGGCTGCTAAGGTACATAAATATTCCCTCATTCGGTATTCTGAAGTCTAAGAATACTCTGGATGGTCGATAAGACACAAAGGGTCCCATTTTTCACCTCCTAAAAACAAAATTTTGAATTTATTTTCAAAATACTTTTATTTAAGGTGATTGATCTTCACCCATAAAAAATCGTTAGAAAGTGCATTTCAAAGGGTTAAATTGCTTATTATGTGCATGTTTAAATCTTAATTGGATCTGAAATACGCTTTGCCTGTGACCAGTTACATACTGTGTTTTTTTTATTTAATTACATCCATATATGATATATTTGTTAAAAAGATTTAAAAGAAACTGTTTCGAAAATAGACATAATTTGCAAGCTTTTATTTGATTTATAAAATATAAAATATTAAAAAAAACCCAAAATCTTAGTGCAACGCAAAACAATTTGTAATGTAATTTAATAGATTAAACCTTAAGGAAAAAATTTCAGTTCAACACAATTTTTCGGTTTGAAATGTGTTTTAGGTATTGTTGGAATAAAAGAAAAATAATCTTATTTATAAGACTCTAAGTTTAGAAGTTTAGTTTGACAATATTATCTCCCTTTTGGTTTTAATAAATTTAATTTTGGTTTTATGAATAAGGAGGATATACGAAGCAGATTTTACTACCTATTTTTTAAACGACTTTTGTATATTTATATAGTATGTTTATCGACTTTTACTATATATTCCAAGTTCAGCATCTACTTTTATTTTAAAACAGCTGAAACCTTTCCTTTAAATTTAATTTCTTTAACTAATTTCAATATGCCCCATCAATACCGTTTAAACCGACAACTATACAAAGTTGTCAGTTTGTCAAGTTATATAGTTGCTGCCATGTTTGAAAGTCATGATTTAAACATTTATAGTAGCAGGGACGGTAAATCAGTAATTAATTTTATTACCTATTTTATATAACTTTTTCATCGAAGTTTTCAAAATACAAGCACACTAAGCTCTAAAAAGATCGTGTAACCAGCGTATTTCTTCGATCAATACCTAAAGATAAGTCATTTATCAACGACAGATATTTTTGACAAGATAAATTATACAACCTTATGATCAGCCGTGATTTTCTTAACGATTGAATTTAGAAAATGATGAGATCGCCTGATAGCGTCTATTATGTCGGTGATTTTTTTTGTAATTTGGATTCAATGGAATTTCGAAATCAGATAGCTAGCTTAGTCGTAAACGTAACGCCAAAAAATAGGTTTTTGATACTTTACTGAAAAAAGATTTTTATGTGCAAAAGAAATAAATTTAAATTGCAGAGTCAAAAATATTTCGCTTATTTTTGATAAAATTTATGGTATTGAGCACGAACACTCAAATTTGTTCGAAAAAACACTTATACTTTTAAGAAAACGTACGATTCTTTTCTCTTTACTATGTTGAGATTTAAAAAAAATTGCAAAAACTGAGGTCTGATTAAAAGTATCCGGACTGCATTTCTTAAAAATATACTATAAGACTTGAAACTTAATCACCGAAGCCTCAACTATTTTAAAGTCATTTCTATTGTGGGAAAATGTTTTGAAGTAGCCGAATGTGTCGTCGCATTCTATTGTGTAACTTGAAGTGGGGTTCCAGCTCAGTTGTTGATCTCGTCGTCTGACCGTGGTTCAAACTTACGTTGTCCTCGGTTTTTCCCATTTGGGATTGATCGCGGACCGTCGCCAATAACCAATTCTGTTGCTCCAGTGTGACTTTAATTAACTATATAACGTGTAACCTCATTAGGTTTGAAATTTTTGCACTGCCAAGTGATTTTCGATTTTACGGAATAGAAAATCTTGGAAAAAATCCGAGATCTAACAAATAGCGCTGCTTTCGGACCTCGGTTTAACAAAAATGCTTATGGTGTTTAACAAAAATGTTCCCCAAGATGTTATACGTGGAGAGGTGTGGCATGATGGAGTTGCTACTTGTCCCTTTTCCACTGACCTTTTAGTTATGATTGATCCAGGACCGTCGCCAATAGCCCGTTGTGTTGCTCCAGTGTGACGTTAATTAACTACCTACCTACTTACCACTGACCTTTTGAGGTGAGCTACGTTCCTCAAACACTACAAAACTTTAAGGCAATACTTGATGATCAATAACCATGAATGCGCATAAGACCAGGCTACCAAGTATTACCTAAAAGTTGTGTCGAGTTTGAGGAACATAGCTCATCTCTAAGAGCCGGTAGTGGATGAGGAGGTAAATGGCAATTTCACCATAATGACACATCTGCCCATGCATTACAACTTGGGAGCTTTGTTTTGATAAACACCTTCGATAGGTTCGACAATCGCATTGTTTGTCAGACTTTTTCAAGGTTTCACAGCTTGGCCTGATGCGCATTTCAGCTCATTCCCCCACATGATTTAAAGAAATGTCCAGCGTCGTACTGACATTGCTGCGGTGCTTTCGTACATTAGGGGTCTGCTCGTTCCACTAAAGATTGGGCTTTAGGTTTGGGGTTATATTCAAAGACCAACGATTCATCACTATTGCTGATTGTCTTTTAAATAATTACTATCGTTTTTGATTCATTCAAGGACTGGAGATGGTATTTTTCTTCAGTTCAGAACAAATTTGTTTGATACCCAAACTGCCTAAGAGAGCTTCCTGAACTGAAAAAGTAATTGTTAGTGTTAAATAACTTGATCCTCCTGATGGTTGTTTTGAAGGAGTCTCTTCATTAGCAAAACTGACGAGATATCTTCGTCTTATCTTAATTCGACGTCATTACAAGAAATCTGACCAGATCTTGATCTCATCGTCATAAAAAAAATCGGCGATATATTGACAAAATATCTCGTCCTTAGCAAAATTGGTCAGATCTTGAACGAGATATCTCGCCGAAACCACTTGGAGAGTTAAAAAGTAATCAACGGTTTTCCAGTACATCTCTACGCACTAATTCGACGTTATTTTAAATTGCTCTTGTCGCGGGCTTCTCAAACTGCTTTTTCTAAAAACTTTCACGAATATCTTAAAATATTTAATATTCATAAATTTGCATTCGACTTAAGAAGATGGAGACCTTGTAGACTTTTTGCATTTTCATGTAAGCTTCTCAAATTTCGCGAAGTTTTTGACAAAATCTGACGCTATTTCCTTGATCGAGTTGTTGCGACGTAAGAAACCCGAGGAGCAGCTTCACCAAAGAAAGCACAGAGCACTATTGTTAAAAATAAACAACCAAAAAAGAAAGAGTGATGTGACTCATTTCACATGGGTGGTAGGTTCCAAGGTCTTTGCCAGACTGATCTTATTTATGTTGCGCCGTTCTGAAGTTATGCGATTAGTCTGGATATTTTCTGATGGCATCTCATATTTTATCTTATGATTTGTTGTAGAGCGTTGCATATTTCAATCTAGTTTACCAGCTTAATTAAATCCAAACTAATTGTGACTTAGAGTGTTGTATTTTACGGTCAGCATCACTCATTGCCGATTTTTTTACTATGACGAGATCTTACCGTAAAAAAATTGGCAATACCTTCATGGACGAGATATCTAGTCTTTATCGAAATTGGTCCGATTTTGATGGACGAGATATCTTGCCGATACCACTTGGAGGGTTGTAGAGGAGAAAAAGACAAATTAAATCACTTGCACACACAAAATGAGTTAAAGTCGTAGATACAATTAACTCACCAGAACACCATTCCGTCGAAATAATCAGCCCAGACTGGATGAAACACTTAAACTATATCCACCTCACCCACAATTGATTCACCACACTCCCAACAATCCTTCCCTTCAAATCGCAGCAGCAACACAGAATGGAATGGAAGCTGTGGTAAACCAGTGATACCTGTATGTAAGCGGCCATCAATCATTGACATTCAATCCGAAACAAATGTTTTGGGAAGGAGGAAATCTATTAGCTGAGAGGTGCAGAAGGGGAATACAGGTGGCCGTAATAAAACGAGCATTTATTTGTTTCGACAGGTAGGTGAAATGTCGCTGACAGCTGAGTGGAAAGTAGTGGGACAGAGGTTGTGTTTACCCTTGCCATTTCAATCGTATAATCTGTTGCTATGGATTTTTATATTTTCCACAGCTCTAGTTGAAGGTTGTGAATAGAGAATGATTGAAGCGAACATGAAGTGGTTTGCTGAAATATGAGGGGGCACAACCCTCATTGATGATTGTGGTTTTGCTTTGTTTGGGGTAAAGTCGGGTCATTTAACTGGTGTGGTACAAAAAATAAAGGGATTAAGTATTTATATATATCTGGAAGAGCCACATCTTATCTAGGCCAAAATACGTTTGAAGTATTCATATCAAACTTATATATATTTGCTTTTATATTGAACACGAAAGAAATCAAATGTCTAGTAAAACGGATTAATAAATATTTGAATAACAATGTTTTTAAAAATAAGCTGGGGAAACTAGAACGGTGATTTTAAGTTTTAGCATACTTTATTTTTTGACTTACTCGTATGTTAACTATTTATCAAAATTCGGATAGCTTAATTACTTGATAAGAAATGAAAACACACGCCACCTAAAAGTGGTGAAAATTGACTTTTGCGTACATTAAAAAACATTTCCCCCAAAGGGATCCATATTAATCAATAATAGCGAAACACCGAAAAGTTTTACGTAATTTCATGCATATTTAAAAAGCCTTTTTATTTTGAATTTTGTAAACATTTAAAAATGAAGCAAAAGCTGTTTCAAGTTTGCATTTCGGGAAAAATGATACTGTAATATTTTTGTCATACAAGACGCGTTTAATTTCTTTATTAGAGCAATTAGAAACAATCAATAGAGCTTTCCTGCGCTACACTATTCCTTTTGCCTCTTTATCATTTAGCTTTGACTGAGCCAACTTTATCAGGTCACGTTGAAATATCACCTTGAAATTTAACATTTAAGTGTCATTTGATCATTTGCGAAAATTAAGCGTCATTTGGCCATTTGCGAAAATTAACCGTTATTTGATCACTTGCGAAAATTAAGCGTCATTTAGTGACTTGCGTATCTCAATTCTGTCCGACTTTTTCTGTTTCTGATCGTATACCCATTCCAGTAGAGCTATATGAATTGAAGGGCTTTGTGCAACATTCACATAAGCCAATTTAATAAAAAAATTTAGGGTTAGCAATTTTCAAGATTTAAAATTCCAAAATTATAATGGTTTATCCATTATATTCAAGAGAAAACTTTCAAGCATTACGCACTCATTCAAACAATGAGATTATTTTGATCCTCTTGAATAGTTCGTTTATAATGTTTTCGTTATGGAACATATATCTGTGACTTATCGCTGTATTGCCCGGAACCCTTCAACTTTAGGAGCACCAATCAACGAAGAAACCCCAAACTACTTAAACATACAGCTGATAACGCATCAAATCTTAAAATTATCTAGAGAATTCACAAATAGCCCATTCGGCTGCTCCAATTCGACTTTTAATTCAACTACCCAACCCCGTCATGGCTCAGTATGTCCACTGCGCTAGCAACCTTCGAGATGTAGGCGGCGCAGGTTCGATTCCTGTCAGGTTCATTTCCCAGGGTGTGTTTCTCTTTCTTCCGTATCAGTAAAACTTTCATTGTGTGTATGTGTATTACTTGATATTGTATGTCTTGTGTCTGGCGCAGCATGGCCAAATATGGTCCTTAAGCCATAAAACCCCCAAAACAATCAACTACCCAACCCTTTGGACAATTTGTATAATTTAAACTATCACTGCCATTTTTGTCAAATGCTCTCGCAGACCGTTTTGGTTTTTAAAAACTTTGTTAGAAGTTTCGAGTAAAAACAGTTATTTATCAATTCTGATCTGCTTTAAATTCTCGGTTGAGTTTCATTGAAGTAACTGCTCGCATTAGTCTTGTGTTGTCATTGCGTCAGGTTCCATATAGAGCTTTTGACCAACGCCAGCTCAATAGAGAATTCTAGTTGAAAGGAAACGAGTTTCGCTCATGCACATATCACCACAATTTATTGAATAATACAGTTGTAGGTGTCTACATTTATGTCTGTATGAAAAGCATATGTAACCATTCCACTGAATAGAAGTCTTCCATTCTCATATCCCTACATAATAAGTATGGACTAGAATGAATGGAAGACCCTGAAGGCGGTACCACTCAGCATCGAATAAAAGAAGTTATACGACTCTGAACACTGTCTGGTTTTCAACAATAGGTTAGGAAAGGAACACGGGAGTCGAGGACAATAATCTTTTGTCCCAAAGACTTTAGCATACAGATGAAGTGATGTTCTGTGGAATTGAAGCGGTTTTAAGGTTTTGAACAATGACGATGCGTTGTAGATAAAGTATGCGTCTTGATATAAACAAGATTACTTCTCATGGGGAGTTCATTTTTACCTAGAAGACAAGTCGTTTTAACTCGTTGGAGAATAGGATGTAGTCGTTTTACTCACCAAAATTTGTTAGTGCATAGTGTCATACATATTACTGACTCATCAAAATAAGGCACATCCTCATTGAAAGTCCTGCCTTTAACCCTCCAAGCGGTTTCGACGAGATATCTCGTCCATCAAGATCAGTTTTATCGTTTTGCTAATGACGAAATACCTCGTCAAGACAACCACCAGGAGGGCTAAGTATTAGAAAAAATATTTTGATTCGCATATTTCAAACTCGTCTGAGAAAGGAAAAATGATCCCAATGTTTTCAACTTACAAGAAATCAATGTTTTTATTCAAGAATGAACTTTTGTCTGACGTACCACTCAAATTGTATTTTATTCTCTATTATAGATTTTGCTTTTATTTGACTGAAACCTTTTTTACCTCCTTTTATTATGTTGATGTCTTGTGCAGCATGGCCAAATATGGCCCTTGCGTCATAAAACCCCCAAAACAACCAACCTTTCATTATGAAATTTTAAAACTTGTTTCGGGGACCGTCGAGGCTCAGTTGGTATGTATACTGCTCTAGTAACCTGTGAGTTGTAGGTAGTGCAAGTTCGTTTCCACTTGGGTGTATTTCTGTGTCAGTGAAATCTTGTATGTCCATTACTTGGCGTTGTCTGTCTTGTGTCTGGCGGAGCATGGCCAAATATGGCTCTTGTGCCATACAACACTATAAACCAACCTATAAAACCCAATAAACCAACCTATAAAACCCAATAAACCAACCAGCCAAAACTTGTTTCTGCGCATTTTAGCCAAAGTAGACTCTTGCGCCAGGTTAATCCCATCCTACCTAAAACTTGAGTCTTATGGTTAGGATCGCTGTTAATAAAGCGTTGTGTGGTAATGAGAGAGAGAGAATCCAACAGCGATTTTAAGAGTTCCTTTTCACGATTAATAAATTATTCCTCAGAACATTTGTGGTGTAAAAATCCCTGTCGTTATTCAACCCGAAAAGAATTAAAGGATGCAATGTCCGTGTTCGTATGGCGTGCACTGGAACACGATCAGTCATTAGTAGATTTACAATGCATCTCTTGATTTAACAAATGTTGTGTCAGGATAAAACGCGACGGTTGTAAAGCTGTTTTCCTCCATAGTTTTATGCTATTTTAGACACGGGTGTTTATTCCGTAAAAGATCTAGCTTTGGGCGAAGCGTTTTCATCCCGCATCTTGAGATTTTTGTGATTTTGCTATTTCGGAATACAACAGGGTATTGCAGGGTGGTTTTTCTTCATCCTGGACACTCATTGACAGGAGCTATTAGCAAAGCTCGGCCTGTTGCTAATTTTCATAGTCAATAATTAATTGCAATAATTATTGACTATGAAATTGTAATAATTATTGACTATGAAATTGTAATAATTATTGACTATGAAATTGTAATAATTATTGACTATGAATTATTTAAGAGAAATTAATGTTGGGACCATTGATGTGTTAACAAAATTAATATTGTACGTCTTATTTGTCTTAATTTTAAATACGTAAATTGGACAAGGCGGCATCAACCTAATTTGTCCCGGTTCCATAAAATCTAGGGACCGTCGTGGCTCAGTGGGTATGCTCTCTGCGCTAGCAACCTGCTCACTGTAGGTGGTGCAGGTTCGATTCCTCCCTGAGTGTATTTTTTCTCTTCTGTGTCAGTACACCTGAGCTGGCACCCCACTCTTAATACAGATTTGGAAATATTTCCAACTTACATGAAAAACTTGTGGTTATATTAAAAATCGGAATACTCTCTTGGTACATTTCAGTTTCATATGCGTGCTTTTTTAAAACAAATTTGTAAACTTAACTAAATATTTTGATATATATTATTTTTTTCATTTTATATTAGTATAACTTATTTAAAAGGGCAAAGTTACTATAATTATATTACTAAATGTGCAATATTTTTTGGGTTCGAATCAAATATTAGCATTAAATAAAAATATATTATCATTCTTAACATCGTAAATAGTTCTGTATTTTCAAAAACATTAACTTGAGAACTGGAGACGTGATTATGCAGGCTATTTTCCCTTGATTTTTATTCTGATAAAGTGTAAAGTCCCATAAAAATTTAAAAACAATGGTACATTTTTATAATTAACATTTTGTTTCAGACAGACTTTAGTGCTTCTCTGAAATATGAAAACAGTCATTTTTGTTCTGAACTTACTAAAACTGTCCTAGAAAATTTATATAAGGCTTAATGAATGAGAGCAATGCAAGATCTCAACACACTATCGAGAATAACTTAATTTTTTACCATAATCATCATTTCTCATTTTACTAATAGGTTCCATATCCGTTTCCTTGCAATGTCGGAGACATTAAACAAGAAGGATTTGATTTACAACTTTTTCATTGTTATCGCGCAGATTTTTTTCGTGCTCTCCATTAGCAAAAGTGGCACTTGGTTTAGTGTAATATTTCCCTCTCGTAATAAATGTCTTTTTTGTTTCTAATTTTTACTAAAATGTTGAGATTCGCGCCGTACTAAAAATAAAATAGGGCCGGAGTGGGAGAATGACTTAATGTTGTGCATCATCTACCTAACTAACTAACACCAACTCACATTCCCGTGCCTGTGCATCATCTACCGTAATGCCCTTATTAGATTGTTTCTCTTTCATCAAACATGTTCACTAGAAAATAAATTTTTTCAATCAACAAAGTAATATTTTTTGGCTGTTTTCTCTAATTGAACTTTTTGATCAATTATCAACTTTTTAAAAGTGGATTTATTTCGGCTTTTAGTGGATTTTCGAACTGGAAATGTTCAACAAATTCGTGATAAAACTGGATAACTGCCATTGAAAGATAAGTGCAGGAGAGGTGCCAGACAAGTATAAAAATATCAGCTAATAATCGTGTTTTCATATTTGCTTAAGAAAATGTTTCATTTCAATTCAGTTTCATATTTTTCGAAGAAATTCAAAATTCCTCAATAAACTTCACTTTCAAAAGTTTTTCGGATTTTAAGAAACCTGAAATTCTTAAGAAATTTGATCTATCACGTTTTGTGAGTTATTACATACCTCACTTGGCAGAAATAAGATTACACTAAGTCTATCCGGTCTAGAGACGTAAGCTCGTCAAGAACCTGCCAAGGATGACTCGAAGTCTCTTTCACTCGTATTATACAAGTTTACTTTAATATAAATTTATAATTTATTATATTAAACGTCTAAATATTTCAGGAGTTGTGAGACCGAAACTCGATCAAGACCGTCGTGTACGAGGAGGCTGGCTAGCGTAAAATTTGTCGTGGCCTGAAATGTCCTTCCGTTGGCGTGGTGTGGAAGTTTAGAGAGTGGGGTGCCGGCTCAGGTGTTGCCTCGTCATCTGACAGTGGTTCAAAATTACGTGATGTTGTCCTTCGGTCTTTCCCTTTGGGATTGATTCCGGACCGTCACCAATAGCCCGTTGTGTTGCTCCAGTGTGACGTTAATTAAAATACCCACCTTTTTAGAGAAGAGTATCAATTCTTTTAAGCGTATCGGGTACGAAGTGGCTAATTCATGCTCGTATGTGGGTGTAGACGAGATATCTCGTCCATCAAGATCTGACCAATTATGACGAGATATATCGTCATCCAGATATTGGCGAATTTTTGATGATGAAGAGATCAAGATCTGGTGTGTTTTCTTCTAATGACGAGATATTTCGTCCATAAAGATCTGCTAATTTTTGTGCTAATGACGAGGTATCTCGTCCATAAAGATATGCTAATGGCTGTGCAAATGACGAGGTATCTCGTCCATAAAGATCTGCTAATGGTTGTGCTAATGACGAGGTATCTCACCCATAAAGATCTGCTAATGGTTGTGCTAATGACGAGGTATCTCGTCCATAAAGATCTGCTAATGGCTGTGCTAATGACGAAATACCTTGTCCAGAACAACCAACAGGAGAGTTAATCAATCTATAGTTGGTTTATACGGTAATAGAGAGAAATAAGTTCATGTATGTTATTTCTAACGTTTGAGGTAATGTGTATGATAACATTGAAGTTATTTCGTTTTTGCTGGTCAGTTAATCTTAACCCTCTGAAGGGTTCACACGTGTTCATCTGTTCTGGAACCTGCAGTCTTCACTGCATGACCCCCAGACCAATTTTGGCCTTCTTGACCAATAGAATGCTTCCCCGGATTCTTTCAATTACAAAATGATGTGGTTCCTAATGTTAATAAAAGTATGCAAGTTAAAAACAATTCTATACTAGGAAATCTCGTGACGCTTAAAGGGCCAGTCTAAGTCATCAATTGCTTTAACAATGCTTTAATTGAAATTTCTTTAATGTGGTTCTACCATTTTAAGTTTTATTAATTGTAATTAAGTTTATTCAAATTCAATTTTAAGCGTCACTTAAGTTATGCAATTCCTGCGTTTTCTAGTTATTAAAAACAATTTTGAATGAACTCATTCGAAAATAATAAGGCCTTTAGTGGCACATCTTTAGGTGTGTGCGGGCATCACAATCCTAAGGTAATGGAGTAATCTGTTCTCCTGTTTTACCCTGACCTACCCTTCTGCTTTTTGTTTTATTTTTCTCCGGGTTTGTTCCCAGACCGTCGCTAATATCCCGTTGTGTTGCTCCAGTGCGACGTTAATTAAAATAACTACCTACCTTATTTTCTCCCTTGTTGTCTTGTGTTTGACGCAGCTTGGCCCAATATGGCCCTTGCGCCAGAAAACCCAAAACCAACCAATCGAAAATAAGGAAAATAACAATACATCTATCATGTGTTTTCAAATTAAACGATCTATTCTATCGTTGACATTTCATTCACTACCCTGAAAGCACATTAAATTTCCGCATATTTGCGTTTCTACGTATCCTAAATAAGTTTCCGAGCTTTATTGTTTGGAAAATGTTTCGCGTCGAAAATGCAATACATCTTTGAATTTCCCCACCCTCCTGCGTAAACTACATCTAATCAATCACAATTGATCGCCAAGAACAGGAGATAAAACGCGCCAAAGGGAGAGCTCTGACATCTCATCCATAATAGGTTAGTTCTTTTACCAGAGTACAGGGAACGGCGTTACAATGTTATTTTGGATCCTTTATCTCACGTGTTTGACAGTTAAAATATGATATCTATCCGGGTGATACATTTTGCAAGAAACATCCATTTCTTGATGCCTTCGTGGGAAAAATACGGCCGGGATGAAAGCAGATGCGACGTGAAAGCAAAATTGGGTGATTATTGTGACTTTTGAGTGAGCGGTTTTTATTTTCATTAAAATGCCTTCAAATGCCGGAGCGGTTTGAGAGGAGGATATTTAAATTAAGCTGTCAAAATATTGAGAGTTTGATTGCATCTTTGGGGATGTCTTAAGTAACACAGCAATACATTCTTTAATGACACTACGCCTTGCTTAAAATTCAAGCTTTCCCTTTGGGATTGATACCGGACCGTCACCAATAGCCCGTTGTGTTGCTCCAATGTGACGTTAATTAAAATATCTTAAAATTCAAGAGTTAAATGCAATGTTGTCCACTGCGCTAACAATCCGCGAGTTGTAGCAGGCACTGGTTCGATTCCTCCCTGGGTGTATTTCTCTCTACTATGTCAGTAAAACGTTCCTAGTATGTATATGTTCATTATTACGTTATCTCTAGTTTTCGTCGCAGCTTGGTCAATGTGCCCTTTGCGGCATAAAAACCGAACCTTTGTCCATTTTAGAAAAGGAACAAAGTCTACGAGAAAGTATTTATCTGAAAAAATAGTATGTCATGTAGACTACATACAGGGTGTTTCGAAACTTCCCAAGGGTCGGCAGTGGTTCAGTTGGTTTGCCCACGGCCTTAGAAACTTGGGAGTTATAGGTGGCTCACGACTCTTGTAACTATACTGGGTGTATGTCTCTCCTTTGTGCCAGTAAAACTTTCCTTGTGGGTGTATGTTGATTGATGGGAAAACATTGCTTAGTCGGATCAGGCCTTTGCGCCATAAATACCAACGAACACTTCCTGTACGAACTTCAAAGGGTTGTAGGTCACAAATGTCTAGACACGCTAAATTATAGTTAGAGAAACACTCACCCGAGTTTGGGGTCTTGCCATTACCACCAGATCTCACCGTTATCAAACACATCTGGGATGCCATGCAACGCGCTGTGGAACACAAATCCTTCACCTCGGAAATTCAACAGAATTGTAGATCGCTCTGCAGAAGTATTGGATTTAATGCCAACAGAATACTTCCGCAAGCTAGTGGAGTCGATGTCCGTTGTATTTTTGCAGTTCTATGTTCCATAGGGAGGTCTACCAAGTATTATAGTATACAAGATGTGGTACTGGTGTGCAAATTTTTCTGTTTCAAGTTTTCCCTTGGTAGGTTCTACTATTGGCTAGTAATGCATGAGCTGTACGTTCCGGTGGTTTGATTCCTGTGTATATATAACTTGGGCTAGGGTGGCTCAGTAGATTCTGCTACTGGCTAGTAGTATGCGAGCTGTGGTTTGATTACTGTAAATTACCATGGGTGTACTTAACTCATCTGTGTAAGTAAAACTTTCCTTGCGTGAATGTATGTTCACTTGCTTGATGCATCTTGCCCAAATCTGGCTCTTGCACCATAAAACACCACCCAACCTTTAATATAGGTGAAAACTAGTAAGTGCAGCATTATTTGAAAGTAGGGCTATAAAATTCTGGATGATTTCAAAAGGTCAAGATTGAATTGTCGCATGACTGCCTTATTACATACTTTAATTAGAAAGATAGAGGTAACGTTCAATTTTTGAAACAATTATGCCTTTCAGTCGGAGTTAATAAAAATTATAAAAATCAATATGATGGATTGTTTATAAGATGTTTTGCACACGACGGTTTATTAAAACTATAGCTATTTCATTATCAGATAGATATTGGAAAAATAAAATTTAAAGCAAATTCCCACCATGCTTTCTTCTCAAATTTGACTCCAGAGCAGCTCAAAGCTTCGACAATGTCGAAGACGAATTCGAGAAACTTATATTCCTTCATGCGATCTCGCTTCGAAAGTTCGATTTCTTTCTATCGAATACAGGATTCAAACCCACCAGGGCATTCCAGCACTTGGAACGCAATATTCCCGGCATTTGAATCTTCGCATCTATAAAAGTCCGAGATTGCCGAGTTTTTAAAAATAAAGTCACTTTCGCCATTTCCCCGAACTCAAAAATACCCCCACCGCTTGCTCCAGCGGAGTTCTGAATCCCCTAAAAATGCCTCCCTTTGAAAGTCCATCCCGATCCAGTGTCCCTTCCTCCTTCGGCAATCACTGAGAGGTAAACTCGGCATTCAAAGGATTTTGGGCTGTTTTCATGTGAATAGTTCGTCAAATAAGGGGTGATTGTCGGCACGTGTTCGGACTGTATTGATGAATGGCCGAGGTCTCACGTCTGCTAAACAGCGAATCAGTTTGGCGTGAACTCAGTTCACTTCATTAAGCTTTTCTATTGGGGCCTAATGAGGCATGCTTTATTCCGTGCATTTACCGCTTCGGAAGCTGCTTTGTGTCATAGAGATGACCGCATTTGACAAACTGCCTGTCCTAAACGCGCCTTTTAAGAGCTCAATGCAAAGGTGTCTTGAGATATTCGGGATGATTGATTTTTAATGTGATCTTCGAGTCTGACAACAGGTTGGATTTAATGTATTGCTTTATGACATGAAACCTATCGAAATTGCGCAAGATTTAAGTACTTCTGACGTTATTCGTTCGATAACAGTTTTGGTTTAGAATTCAACCGTCTCTTCATGGCAGTAATAAATATGGTTCATGATAGTTGGGGATCGTCGTTCCTGCAGGACTAACGAGTTTTGATATTCTTACCAGTATAATATTTCAAAGGATTCTTCTAACCAAAGATGTGATTTTTTGTCATTAAATGTGAAATAGGGTAAAAAAATACTACACTGCTCAAAAATTTCCAGATGAGCAGAGGAGTTAAGATGTATATATACACTAGAAATCACGAAAATTGACCAAAATATCGATCGATTTTTTAATAATTCAAAATATTGTCCAACCCCTTAGCTTTTAAACGATACCAAGATCTTGTAAATATTCGAAATAATATTCAAGTTACAAGGGTTTGGGATAGGTACTGTCACCATAGACAAACAGGTTTCCAAAACTTTAAACTCGATTTCTGAAGAACTATATTTTTAGAATAGGATGGCTTCTTTCGAACAGTGATAACTCAATAATGAATTGATTTATTATAATTACTTGTGTAATTATAATCTATATAATACAGTGGATGTTTTGACCCTCAGTCGAAGTTATTGGTTATGAAATGAATTTTTAGTTGATTTTTAAATGTTGAAATTCCAGAAAAAATCTTGAATTTTTAGACTTCCTTCGTGAAAAAAATTTGTAAAAGAGAACGTATTCCCTCTAGCAACTTGATGGAAGGTCAAAACATGAAGAATAATATTAGGAATAATTTCCAACAGGAATTGTCCTTCTGAACACATTAGAATTTGAGATATCACTCAAATGCAAAAAACATGCTAATTAGCTAATTATATCTAAATTAGATAATTAATGAGTAGCTTAATCATAATTTTTCAACTAAAATGAATTTAAGCACAAACCAATGACCTATTGTGAAAAAAATTGAATTTTTAAAGTCAAAATTAAAAAAAAAATGTTCTAGTGTATACATACGTCTTAAAGTAGGGCCGTCGTGGTTCAGTGGGTATGCCCCACTGCGCTATGAACCTGCGATTTGTAGGCGGTGGTTCGATTCCTCCCTGGGTGTATTTCTCTCTTCTGTATCAGTAAAACTTTGTGTTTGTGTCCATTACTTTGTCTTGTGTCTGGAGCATTATGGCAAAATGACTCTTGCTCCATAAAAACCCAACCAACCATAATGTTGTTATGCAACTTAGCCTTGCAACAATTTTGTTTTATTTTGAAACCTCCACTTATGAGGGATTTTCGATGCAAACAGACGGAAAGTGAAGATTTTACCGCCTCAACCCAAATGTTGTCTTATGATATGTACAGGGTTAACTTTACCCCCTGAGGGGTTCACACCCATATATCCGTCCTGAAACTGCAGTGCTCCCAACCAATTTTGACCCTGACCAATAGCATCTTTCCTAGGATTCGTTCAACCAATAAATGTAGTTTAATCATAATTTGAATGTTGTGGGGAATAAGCAATAAAGCATACAATACTCGGGAATCCCGTGACGCTCAGAGGGTTAAAATGTAGTTTATCGCCATTTTTCTAACTTTTGAAGTTTAATATAATTCGCGTTGACCAATAATCTATCACATATGAGTTCAGAATTTCTTTGGAATTTTTATTGACGAAGTGCTGAAATCTTATTGGAAAAACAAATCAAGTGACGTGACGTTCAGAGTACGCATCGCCGCAAAACCCCTACCATCACCTACATTTAGCTGGAGAGAAAATGCCTCTCATAAACTATTTTGACCTCATTGTTCTCTCTCACAGGGAGAAATAGATGCAGGAATATTTTATGGAGCACAAAGAGACAGCTTTTATGCATGATACAATTCTCAAACTAGTTATGGTCCCAAATGAACGATTCGCGCATCCGGCTAATTCTTAAATGACAACTAAACGCATGTGCTTTAAATAGTTTTTACACGAACTCGTGGTTATTTAGTTTCACAATATTTGGTCAATAATCTTTTTTGTGACTGAATGTCTCAATGATTACAACGAATGTGATCACGAGTCATTGAAATCCAATGCCTTTAAGTATACATTAACACGTTTGGTACACTTAACGCATCGTTTAGTGCCTGTCGTTTATCACTTACGTAAACAGTAGTGTATATAAGATTTAGCATGTATTGAAGGTTTTCACGTTTATTATTACACCAGGACCTAAATCGGAACATCCTGCCTCATTTTGTTAATGTATTTATTAAAAGTTATTAAAATTAAAAGTAAAATCAGTAGGGGTACAGAGTAACAACCCTTACGAAAAACCTAACTAACGCTACGCAAAATTTTTTTTTTCGATTCTCTGAGAGGCATTTTCTGTCAGCTAAATGTAGGTGGCGGGCATTGTTCCTGCGGTGATACGTCTGTCCTGTTCGTATTCTGAACTTGACGTCAGTAAGTTTGTTTCTCAAATATGATTTCAGCACTTTGTCAATAAAGATTCCAAAGAATGAATTCCGAATTGATATAAATGATAGTTGATTGGTCAACACTAATTAGATTAAACACCAAACGTTGCCAAACGGCGATAAACTACACTTTAAGGTGACCCCGATATGCATCATGTAGAGTATTTGGGTAACAAAGTAAAATCTTCAAATTCTATCAGGTTTGTTTACTCTGAAAATCTTGTATTCAATTTCACTGGAAAAGTAGCATGAATATACAGTATCAATGCTATAAGAAATTTTCTTGCATTTGTAGATTACATTTCCTCACATCAACCCCCCTGGTGATTGTCTCGACGAGAAATCTCGCCATTAGAAAACGTGACTAGATCTTGATGGACGGGATATATCGTCATTAGAAAAAACTGACCAGTTCTTGATCTCGTCGTCATCAAAAAATCGACAAAAAATTTCAAGGATACTCGTCATTAGAGAAGCATTTATGAGATCTTGATGAACGAGATATCTCGTCGAAACCAATTGGAGGATTGAAAAATTTTCTAATCTTTTAGTTTATAACGAACAAGAAAGTAATAATGAAGTTCCAAAGTTTTGTTAATAAATAAGCTAGGATGAAAACTAGCACTTTAACTATCTCGTCAAATTAAAAGAATAATTTATTCAGCTCATTTGCCTTAAGTGGATATGATTTTTATGAACATATAAGGTAATATAACAAACCACTAGCATATTTATATAAACTATTGATTACAACTACATGAATTAATGCAATGAATTTTTATCATCCGGCAGTAATTACCAAACTTTAAAGAATTAAAAAAAATTACATTCACAATGGAAAAGTTTTTACACACTGATCTTTTTATTACGAAAAAAAGTTTCTCACTCAAGAGTCATTCATTATGAACAAAGGTATTGTTGGAGATTATCTCAGTACGATGTTAAGAAAAAAGTTTTCCTTTGCACGAAGCACCGCGCGTATCAATTTAAACAGATGAATTAAATTCCTTTTTGAAGAATTTCTTTTGAACCAAACTACGTGGCGTTAGCAGATTAAAATCCCCTTAGTTACTCTTGAAACATTCTTTCCATATTTTATAAATTTATTTTTCTTTAAAAAGCGTACACACACATGCATGTAAAATGTGCTTCCCCGGTGAAAAAATATAAGGAACAATTCAAACATGAAACTTTTCTTATTTCATTGTTTTCCCGTTAAATCCTTATTAATCGGGTTTTCGAATGAAGATTATTCCAATTAAAATTTGGTAATTAAAGTCATCTCGAAAATAAGCGTTGATCCTTTTTTGATTAATTAGTTTCTTCCCTTTCCGATAAAGGAGTAAAAAAGGAGAATCGAGAACAGAGCTGAAACTTTTTCAATACTGCGGAAAAAAGTTTAAACCTCATCCTGCTTATTTCTAGGTTAATTCTTGTATTTTTACTCCCTAATTGAACAGAATATTTTGACAATATTTTAAACTGAATTGTTAGCTCGCGGTTGCATTATGCTGTAACCTTAGACCAATTTATCAATATTGTGCGAAAACTATTAAGAAACTTGTTTATTAAAATTGCATTTTTCATTTGTGGTATGAGTTTAAGTTTCAAATAATGAGGCAACTAGATAAAGAATTTTAATGAATAATTGAGCTTTATATGGGATAAATTACTAGGTGGTTTAGATCTTTGTTGATTAAATTCTTGAATTATTATGTTTCGCTGATAAAGCCGAAAAATATTAGATTTTGTTAGTAATTTGTAGGGTTTTATGGCGATAGATATTAGTTTGTAGGGTTGGTTGGATTTTATGGCGCAAGATATTAGTTTGTAGGTTCGACTGAGTTTTATGGCGCAAAATTTAGTTTGTAAGTTTGATTGCGTTTTATGGCGCAATACATTAGTTTGTAGGTTTGATTGGGTTTTATGGCGCAAGATAGTAATTTGTAGGAAATAATGTGACGTATAGTTCATGAGATATAACAGGCTCTAGGTTCAAAACCAGGTTTATGGATGTTGGTAGGGAGTTGGAATCTAATGTAAGTCGTAGATCCCGGTATAATTAGCCCTCATGTAACAAACCAACTATGCACATCTGGGTTCAACTAGCGAATCTTAATGTAAATTATTATAGCTCAAATAGAGACCGTATAGAGACAGACTATGAGGGATTTTCAGGGCAAACAAACACGTCGCAAAGCAATGATTATACTTCTGCTATCTAATTGCTCTCGCATGATACGTATCAGGGCTAGCTTGAAATGTAGTTATCGCCATTATGGCTACGTTTGCTGTTTAATCGTATTGGCGTTGATCAATCAATTATCAAATATCAGATCGGAATTCATTCTTTGGAATTTTTATTGGCAAAGTGCTGAAATCGTATTCAAAAACAATCCAAGTGATGTCACATTTGGAATACGTACAGGAAGCGTGCCTGCCGCATAAGCACTGTCACCAATATTTAGCTTGACAGAAATACCTCTCATTCTAAATCAGATCAATCATCACGTGCTACTGATTGCTATAAATACGCAAACTGTACATGAGATTCGTAATATGGACTCCATTTAAGTGCAGTATGAATTCGTAACACACACGATTAGTTTGCAGCTATATTCTAATTCTAATTTGAGGTAATTTATTGTTCATAAGTACTTAATTGCTTTACAACATTCTTAGTTTATTTACCAGTAAGCCAGTTGGTTGTTAAAATGCGAGTACACCATTTTCTTTTATGCTTCTCTTTCGTTTATTTACCTTTACATACCTTGCAAGTTCGCATCAATTTGACTTCAAGATAACGTATTATAGCGCTTTGAGTAATGTTAGTTATTTTGTGGATAGCTTGACAGTAAAGAAACATACGTTGTATGAAAAATAGTATAAGATGGTGAGTAGTTGTGACATGCAAATGAATTCAATCTTTGTAAAATTTACGCTTTATTGCATTCATTTCAAGTTGTGTTAAAATCAGACCAAATAAAGATAGTTTTCATGCTTCCGTGTTTTTAAAGCCCTCAGGGGCTCATCTTTAGGTGTGCACGGGCTTCACAACTCCGATGTACCGAATGATCTGTCTTCCTTTTTTACTCTGGCCTACCCTTCTACTTTGTGCTCTTTCCTACCTCGTTGTCTTGTGTTTGGCGCAGCTTGGCCAAATATGGCCCTTGCGCCATAAAACCCAAAACCAACCGTGCTTTTAAAAGGGAATATAATTTTCACAACACAGATCAGACAAATATATTTAACTTTATTTAGAGCTATTTTTAACTTACGTTGCCTTTGTTTTCTTATTCGTCATTTTTACTGTTTTACCTTTTTCATTCGTAGATTTTAAATTTAGAAAGCTGAATTGATTGTTCAGGTTGTGGTGTAAATAATTTTTCCCCTACTCGCATAAATTACATTGATTTTTTGCATCTAATCATTACTGTTATTTAAATAAAACATTCTACTAGTTTTTGATTTATTTCAACTTCACTTGGATACTTTCCCTACCATGTAGAAATGTAGCAAAATAATTACATTTATAGCAATTAGTCTCTGAAAGAATGCATTCATTTTTTGTCAAACTTCTCAGTGATCGTCCTTGAACATTCCCTTAAAAACTTTCGTCATTACATGAGTATAATGAATTAACGGCCACTTTTAAATAAGTATTAATTTTGATGAGTTAAATAGAACACTAATTTAGTAATTAATCGGAGCTAAAGAAACAATCGCAAAATAATTGCTTCTGTCTCAAACACTGAAAAAATTCAGGACATATTATTTGCGAACTATCTTATTTTCAAATAAATACACTTCTCTCACTCAACACTTTCTTTGCGTTTCCTTTTTTCGCCCCCCTAACTACAGCAAAGATTAATTTTTTTTTCTCTACTCGATTACTTTAAAAAAATTTTCCCGACGCTAAACCCTTTTCATCATCTCTGAAAGAAAAATAACAACGGAGGGAAAAATATAAAAGGCGATGAGGCAACAACAAAGACGCCATTCCGGTTTTTGTTTTGTTTTTTCATTGAAGAAATTACCTTTCTCCCTCCAAGAGTTATTTAAGATAATTTTCCTATCCTCGAACGGTTAGGCAAATAATAAAAAAACCTTTTTTCCCTGAATGTTAATTAAAGTAATGAGAACTGAATTGTTAGTATCTTGCTATTCAATTTTTTTCCCCGGAATATCTGGTTTTTCCTCTATCTTTAAGTCGACAGATGCTTCAAAGAAGAGTTAACCACCGCCATTCGTTCCAAATAAACTCGGCTCCATTTCAGAGAGTTAACTTATATTTGATGCACGGACGCAAAAATTTGTAATTAAACTTCCCTTCTCTTTACCTTCCTCAAAAAAGGACGGGACTGAAAACTGCAAATACTTTTAAGAAATAAAGAATAAAGAGGAATAAAGAGATAAGGCGACAAGGAAAGCTTAAAAACATTGAGGAATGCAAAAGCACCCATTAACACGAACACCAGATGAAATTTTCCGATGACTTTAAAATGACTGCGAAGTCGTTAGACATGGTTATGAGCCTCGTGTATATGTATGCATAAGACTAAACTTGGCTTTAAATCGAAGCAGTTTTTTTAACTTCAAAGTTTTTTTCTCACTTGGTGTTTTTCTTTAAATTTTTTTACTGCGCTACGCCAGGTTAACCCATACTTATACGCTCAGAGGACGCTATTTTTTGCAGGCCCCTAGGCCTTAACTGCTTTTCAAGAGCACACTATTTTTACGTTTCGTTTCCCCAGCAGTTAGGTGTAATTGTTTTCCTTCGACGCGATTTAAAAGCTTTTAAGGATCGACTCTAGATTAAATTTTTAGTGAATGAGAAAATCCGTCGATTTCCTTAAAATTGAAGAGACGCACTTTAAGCGATATGTGAAGAATCTTTTATCGCAAATGAGGCACATCTTCAGTGTCTTATAGAGAATAGAGCGTAGTCCGTATTTTGGGATGCTTTTTTTAAAGGGACAATTTGGACCTGGAATCGCGGAGCCTTAAGACGAGTACTTAAAGAATGGTAAGAGAGGAAAGTAGTTTCTGCACTTACCTATAGTAATCGGATTATTTTTTAAAGCAAATATTTGCATTTCAAAAATGCAAGTTCTTTATACACAACAACGAATCAGTGCCGCGTTTTTGGAGCGCTAACTTTTAACATCAAATTTTTCCCTTTCATACTGAAAGGAAACTTCATAACTGTTTCGCTTAAGTTACAATAAGAGAGATGCAGTAATATATAATTTAACTTATGACGTGATTATACATCGCATTCAAGTTCATATATAACATTGATGCGCGATATTGATTTATGTCGAGTGTAACCGATTTATATTTTAATTTGACGGATGTAGTGTTATGTTATACGCTCAGACAAGAGTGCATTTTCCTAAATTAAAGGTTTGATCCCAGACCGTCGCCAATCACCCGTTGTGTTGCTCCAGTGCGAAGTTAATTAAAATACCTACCTTCCCTAAATCAAATGGGAATTGCCGTGGCTCAGTGGGTTTATGCACTGCACTGGCAACCTCTAAGTTATAAGCGGCTCAGATTCGATTCCTCCCTGGGTGTGCCGTCAGGGACACGTCTACATTAGGTGTGCACAGTCTTCATGGACCCGAGATGCTCTAGTGATCTTTTCTTTTCCAATGGGGTTTAAAATTATTAGTAAAAACGGGGGCGCGTTCCTTCGATACCCAAACTATCTTTTTCTGTTCTCATCCCCTATTTAGGTCAATCCCTCTTTTTCCTTTCACGACATTTTTTATTAGACGTTATCTTGTGTTTGGCGCTGGCCTCGGTAGCCCGGTTGGAAGAGTAACGGATTAGCAACCGGAGAGTTGAGAGTTCGAATCCAACGAAAGACCGTCGTGTACAAAGGGGCTGTTGCACGTTAAATCTGTCGTGGCCTCATGTCCTCACGGCGGTGTGGAGTGGAAGCTTGGAGAGAGGGGTCCCAGCTCAGGTGTGATCTCGTCATCTGACAGTGGTTCAAAATTACGTGGTGTTGCCCTCGAAACTTTACCTTCGGGTTTGGTCCCGAACCGTCGTCGGTAGCTCGTTGCGTTGCTCCAGTGCGACGTTAATTAAATACCTACCTTCTATTTGGCGCAGCTTTGTCGAATATGGCCCAATATATAGTGAATGTGTAGCGAAATACGAGAGGCACACACAAATAAAACTCAATGTTCAGTATCCAGAGGAAGATTAGAAATAAACAGTAACAAAATCTATTTTATTCTTCATATTTAACCAATCAATGGATCCGAGCGTATTTTTAACGCACCTTACGGTCTTGTGATGAGAATCGAGCGTACCCCTAGCGTTTTCCTGATGTTACGAAGATATTTCATGTCATGGAAAGAATGAAATACCAGCGGACGTTAAATATCTACCTTCTGTTTGGCTCAGCTTGGTCGAATATGGCCCAATATATAGTGAAATACGAGAGCCACACACACAAATAAAACACAATACTCCAGTATCCAGAGGAAGATTAGTAATAAACAGTAACAAAATCTATTTTATTCTTCATATTTAACCAATCAATGGATCCGAGCGTATTTTTAACGCACCTTACGGTCTTGTGATGAGAATCGAGCGTACCCCTAGCGTTTTCCTGATGTTACGAAGATATTTCATGTCATGGAAAGAATGAAATACCAGCGGACGTTAAATATCTACCTTCTGTTTGGCTCAGCTTGGTCGAATATGGCCCAATATATAGTGAAATACGAGAGCCACACACACAAATAAAACACAATACTCCAGTATCCAGAGGAAGATTAGTAATAAACAGTAACAAAATCTATTTTATTCTTCATATTTAACCAATCAATGGATCGAAGCGTATTTTTAACGCACCTTACGATCTTGCGATGAGAATCGAGCGTACCTCGTGTTTTCCTAACTTTACGAAACCAGTTCATAATGTGGAAAGAGTGTAGTACGAGCGGCACACAAAAATAAAAGTCAATGTTCCAGAATCCAGAGGAAGTTTAGTAATAAAAAAAATCTATTTTATTCTTCATATTTAACCAATCAATGGATCAAAGCGTATTTTTAACGCACCTTACAATCTTGCGATGAGAATGGAGCGTATCCCTCGCGTTTTCCTGACGCTACGAAGCCATTTCGTAATGTCATGGAAAGAGTGAAATACGAGCGGCACACAAAAATAAAATTTCAGCTGTCAAGCTGGGTTGTTACAATCCACTCTGAAAATCAACAGAGAAAGGGCGGGGCGTGGAGAAATTTGCATGCGGACTCACAATTTTTCAATTACGACACGGTTGTCAAGTGTAATATCTGTTCGAATCAATGAAGATACCTGGAGGAGAGTTGTCCTTTTTACGCTGCATTGGAGACCGTGTGTTTTGTCCTTTTGACTTATGTTGCTGTCAAGTATTTCTTTTCAGTATAAGGCAATACAGAAATTTCATATTGAGCAGTTCCTTGTTTCTAACGCTGGTGCTTTGGTGTCTGATTCGGGTGTTTTCTAAAATATGTTGACCTTATTTTTTAGAGCAATAAATTTTCTCGGTGCTTTTGCGGTGTAATTGAGAACAATACAATACATTTTTATTTCACGACTCCAGAGCTATTAGCTTCAATTTTGCGGTGTGTGCTATATAATTTAAAAGCTATGGTCATGAAATGATAACTACTCGTAGAAAGAGTAATTCAAAATAAGCTGTACAATAGAAAAGTATCATTTGATATCATCCATTGTCAGGACAATACACCTATATTTTAATATTGTGACTAATTTTGTTTGAGGATTGTTATTTAAAACAACCGAAAAAGTTATTTTAATATCTTAAAGATGCTACTCGCATTTCATAAAAATATTGAATTATTTGTTGAGAGAAGTTAGGTATCCTTCTAACTCGTATTATTTCAAAACTAATTATATTTTGTCAGTTTGTAGTCATTAAATGCTAGTGCTTTTCTAATAGTTTATATATTTGATATTATATTCAGTTTTGACTTTTAAAGGGGTTTATAAAAACTTTTAAAACTAATGTTAGTTTTCTTAAGCAAAGTGCCTGTACAAACTACGGTTTGCCTGATAAGTTTTGATTCTGATCACCCGTATTTTACAAATTTGATTTCATTTTTCTGTCGGCACCTTCCCTAATACGGAAACCCAACTGGGCCTTTTAAGACCCTCGACACTTCATACTCCTCAAGGGCACTTTAGGTATGTACAGGAGCCACAACCCCAAGGTACCCTAGTGATCTATCCTCCTTTCATTTTTATCCTCGCCTAACCTTTTGCTTCCTTTCCTCCTTCATTGTGGTTCATCTTAGAAGGTGAAGACTCCCCTTGAGAAGCTTTTCGCCGTTCTGTTGCTTGATTATATTCGTTTTCTTAATGTTTTTATATTTAAATGATTTTGTTTTGTTCTTGCGTTTGTGGACCTTGCTCCATAAAATACCAAATTTAATTTCCTTTCTTAATGAAATAGTTCTGTTGTAGTACTTCTAGACTAATTTGTGTAATACGGTATGATATGTACAACCTATCAACCTTGTGCGTAGCATTACTTTGTCTGGATCTACGAGAGGGGTTGAAAAAATAACGTTACTTCTAAAGGTAGTTCCAATTCTATAAATGCTATGAAAAACAAAGTTATACATATGCTGCCGAATCCTAACACTTAGCAGGGGCCGCGGAGCCCACTTATTAGATTCTTGGATCTTTCTCTTCAGGATGGGTCGCGGATCGTCACAGCTAGCCCGTTGGGTTGTTCCAGTGCGACGTAAATTCAGCTACCTACCTAAGGCTCAGTGGCTTTGCCCACTGCGCTAACCTGAGAGTTGTAGGTGGCGAAGGTTAGATTCCTGTAACTTACCCTGGATGCATTTCTCTCCTGTCTCAGCAAAACTTGTGAATGTCCGTTACTTGACGTTACATGTATGACGCAGCTTAGCCAAATATGGCTCTCGCGCCATAAAACCCCAAATCAATCAATCAATCAACCAACCTTAACAATGACATCAATCACTTGTATAAAATCAATTACTATCTAGGCTTGCTTTAAATAAAATAAGGACGCATTTTAAAGTTTTTGAAATTATACTCCAACCCAACTTTAATAATAAGGATTAATTGAAAAATTTCCCCAACAGATTGCACAGAAGAATACATTTTAGCAAAATATAGAATCATCTGTTTCCAAGTGCCCGATAGATCGTGTTTAAGCTATTTTTAGAAATCCATTTTAGTCCCTGGGCAAATAAAATATATCTTGCCGATATAAATTAGTTTGCTCACGCATGCTTTGATTCATGATCCAATGTTGAACATCACAATAGTTGACCTTTCACAACAATATTTCTGTCGCCACGGCCACCTGAAAGTCCGGTAATTTTTCCCGCTGACCCAGCATATAACGGCGACGATGAGTAGTGGCTGGAAACCGTTGCTGACTGATCATAATGTCGCCATTCTTCAACCTGGTCAGTTTGAATGTCTGGATGTTTTATTTCCAAGAATGTCCCGGCATGTTTCATTTCTTATTGAAAGATATCCGATTCATTCGTTTTCGAGTGTTCGTCTAGACGGCTGGGGCCATTCGGTTAATAAAGATGGCTTTTTGGATGCAGCTGTCTTTGGCATGTATTGCAGGATTTTACATGTAAGCTGTGTATAGACAATAGGTTTGACTTCCCTATGAAGATTTTATATGGTACATTTGTATTACGTTATGGTTGATTGGTTTATACTTCACCAATCAAGGTTTGGTTTTATGCTCAACCAAACTATGATTGATTGGTTTTTGACTTCACCGATGAAGATTTTATATGGTACATTGTATTGAATTATGGTTGATTGGTTTATATTCAAAAGATGATGTCCGGTGCTTTGAAATTTTCACCTGCAAGAAAATTAGATAACCAGTAATTTGTTTAATAAAATAAAATAAAATTGCGTATTGCAAATGTGTTTTTAGACAAATTGAATTGTTTATGTATTTTTAAAGACTAAAAATTAAAATGGGGTTCTCAGGTTTTAACCTTGTGGGCATCGGGAGATTTCCGAACAGTGTAGTGTTACTTTTACCCCACAACACACATGACCTTCGACACTTCATATCCCTCAAGGGCACTTCAGGTATGTACGGGCGTCACAATCCCGAAGTACCCATCTATCTATCCCCCTTTCATTTTTATCCTTTCCTAACCTTTTGCTTCTTTTCCTCCTTCATTGTAGTTCCTCTTCGGAGGTGAGGGCTCCCCTTGAGAAGCTTTTCGCCGTTCTGTTGCTTGATTATATCCACATTTTCTTAATGTTTTTATGCTTTGGTTGAATGAATTCTTGGAAATATTCCCCCTCGGGAGCACATCTTTAGGTGTGTACGGGCTTCACGAATACAAGGTATCCTAGTGATCTATTCTTTTCTCATGGGGCTTACTGCCACTAGTAAACATGGGGGTCGCGACCCAGAATGCCCAAGCTATCTTTTTCTGCTTTTGTTCCACTACTCTGTTCCCCAATCCCTCTTTTTACTTGACGTTGTCTTGTGTTTTCCGCAACTTGGAAAAAATATGGCCCTTGAGTCATAAAACCCCAAATCAACCAATCTTGGAAAGATTCTACTGGTAAAGAAAGTCAAAACTGATTAGAAGCCATGCACGGAAGACTTCATGTTATGGAACAAATATATGCATGTGAACCCTTCAGAGGGTTGAAAACAGAGATTTGTCATCTTCTGAAAATAAACTATCCAATTGTACCACACACGTAATGCATTCTATTTACTTTAATATGATGGAGGTTCACTGATGCACAAAAGTATCAGTGAATAAATATACATTAATTTTAAATAAATTAAGAATAATTGAAAGTATTGTTTATGTCACTATCTCGTATTAAAAATTAGTTTATAAATCAGTTTATGCAATGAATAGTAGTGAATGTATGTGTAAATTACTGACTCTACATTATATATGCTCTAATACACAATGACAAGTTTTTATATAATATGTGTGAGTTTGCGATAGAACAATTTCTCAATTCCTCATGTTCACGTGCATAGTTTTTGCCGATATTACTTGGAGGTTTAGTCTGTTTCGGTTAAAATTTAATTGAAGGGCTCCGGGAAACAGTGCTAAGCCACAAAATGAAAATTCCGCAATGAAAAATTTAAAACAAAAATATTTTCAAGAGTATCAAAATAATTTCTTATTATTTGAATGAGTGCGTAATATGTACTTGAAAGATTTATGACATGACCTATTAAATAGTAGATAAACCATTATAATTTTGGAATTTTTGAAAATTTGAAAATTGCTAGCTTGAAAAAGTTGAACAGTGATTTAGAATTAAATTGCTCGAAGCCCTTCAGTTAAATAGTTGCACGTTGGTATTAAATATAATTTACCATTTTTTAAAAATTAGTGTAGGATGATCTGATGGAAATACTTGACAATATGTGGAAAAAAAGAGCTAAAATCTTAATGACCAAGAGGACCTGATTCCAAAATTAAAATATACTTATACTCAATGTAATTACTATTTCTGTCTTACAATATATATATGAAGTTGGTATTTCGAAAATTTTCATTAATGTTGAAATGAGAGAAGTGATCACAATTATACAAATGGAAAAATTACTTAATTTCCATACTAAGACAATTCATAAAATAATCGAAAATATTTTTACATATGAACGAACTTAAGTGCATTTACTTAACTTGTAATTAACTAATTGTTACTCATAGTGCCTTCTCAGCTTCTTCACTCTTATTAGTAATATTGGTTACCGAAACTATCAACTTTTTAAATCGCAATTTATATTGGAATCATAATTTTATACTCGCCATGTTCTTCAATAGTTATTTACGTTAATGTATACATTAATTTTAATATTATACATCTATTCAATAATTACTTAATGTCAATTGAATGGACCAAATACTAATTCTTTAATGTTGTATTTTGGGAGATATTGCATTAAAAAATTCTGAAGAGCATTGTTTCATTTAAAGATTCCAGACAAGACTAGTTATCCCAGCAAAACAGTCGATTCTTCAACTATAAACGTTGTGCCATTTATAATTTAAAATATATAAGAAACAGAAAAATCAGATTGCATTCTCGACGACGATGGATGATATCAATTGATACAGATAACCAAATTTAAAATAATTTTTAAGTGAAATTTGTATAATTTGATAGAACCCCCAAAATTGGAAGTATCTTAATTTTCTGCAGGAAGTTTTCCCAAAATTAAACCACCACTCTTTTAATCAACTAACGGAGCAAAATGTTTGAGTACAATGTTTAAAAGCGTCATCGGATACCCATCGAAACCCTCATTTTTTGGAACTAATCTACCCAAGTTTTCGACAGTGTCTGTTATTCTAAACCGGGGCTGAAAATTTCACTTCCATCTGGTGTGAAAGCGTCGGCATCCGATTTCATAGCTGCATTGGAAGTTTTGTAAGAAAAGCCGCAGCCACAGAAAGAAGCAAAAAAGATAACCCTGAAGTCTTATAAATGGTTTCTCCGATGAAATTGATTGAACTTCTCTGACTGTCGCACGTGGAGCTTGGAAGCAGAAAAACCATTTGAGACATCCGTCATTTATGTCCCCTGTAGCCAGTCCCCTTTTTGCTATTAATTATTTTACGGCTGTAAAAAACCGTAAATCGGCGGACTGGACGTTTCTTGGAGATTTATGTTTTCAGTAGGAGATTTTGAGATGTAGATCTTTCGTAACAGTCAGAAGGTATTGTTGCGTGAAGTCGCCCTTTTAGTTCGCCATTGTTCTAACATTGCTTTTTCTGCTGTGGGTTCTCTGGACTTGTTTCAGGTGGCTTTAAATAGTGTAATGGATAAGGTGATATACCACTGAATTGCAGCTGATAAATACAGATTTCAAAGTCAAGACGTGGTTGTTTTCGGTAGAGACTGGTTAAAGGTATTCTATACTGACATTAATTTGCTTCGATTTTTTAAAATGAATTGGGACAAGTGACTTGTTGATTTGTTATTCAAGTCTTATATAACAACGTATGTTTTAGTATGAAATTGATTGAACTTTGTCGTACGTGTGGAGCTTGGGAAGCAGAAAAACCATTTGAGACATCCATTATTTATGTCCTCTGTAACCAGTCCCTTTTTGCTATCAATTATTTTACGGCTGTAAAAAACCGTAAGTCGGCAGGCTGGACGTTTCTTGGAGATTTATGTTTTCAGTAGGAGTCATAAAACTAAGAAGTAAGGTGTAAGTCGTAAGGAGTAAGTCATAAGACTTGATTGTTTTCGATAGACAGGTATTCTATGCAAACGTTAATTTGCTTCAATATAACGAATGTATGCTTTAGTATGAACAAGATGTACTCAATAGATGACCAAATTGCAGTGTTAAAGTATTTACAAGTACTATTTTTGTGTATTAAAATCGGAGAAAACTCACGATTTTATTTCTGCTTGTTACGCTGATATTCTTAGCTTTTCAGAATTATAAATAACAATGCTTTGGAAATTTGATTTGTTACATACAATTTTGCACATTGAAGTCCTTTTTTGCACATTGAAGTCCTTTTTTGCACATTGAATTATTTGTAAATTGAAACTGAAAACTCACGGCTTTAGTTATGTTTGTTTCGCTGGTGTTCTCTAGCTTTGCAAACTCATAAATATCAACGCTTAGGAAATTTGATTTACTACGTACACTTTTGTATTTGAACTTTGATATTGAAATCTGAAAAACTCACGTTTCGAGTTCTGCTTGTTACATTGATACTTTCTAGCTTTGCAGAATTATAACTACTGATGCTTAGGAAACTTGACGTGTTACTTACAAAACACACATGTAAAAATCATGCTGTGTGTGGAACATTTATTAGAATTGTACATTTATGTGCTCATAAGGGAAATCCAGTAAATGATCCCAACAGATCCCATGAAAGTAAAGTGACTACACTTGGGTAATCAAGAACAGCTGTAAATAGTAAAATTTGTAATTTGTTTTCAAAATAAAGAATTTCTCCATAAGAAATCCATTCTTAAGAAGTTAGGAATCTTCACTTCCAAAACTTGCAAAAACGAAATCAAACAAATTAGTAAGGGTTTTTAGATTTTAGCGTGTAGCAGAAATGTAGCAAATAGAATACATTACTACTCATTCAAATGATTCCAGTAATTTCCCGGAAATCCATGAATTAAATAAACTCCGTAATGCATTTAACGTGCGTTTTAGAGTAACTAATCCGCAATTTGAAAGAACGGCAATATTTGAACAAAGATATTAATAAAGGGAGACTTATTCATAGTTTACAACATTTTAGAAATAAAGGATAGAAGATACAAATTGAAGGATAAAAAGATTTATCAATGTTCGATAAAAATAATTAAATAAAATGAGAAACTAGCTATACAAATGAGCAATGCGATTTAAAGTTCTATACAAATGCGAAACCTACGCCAATATAAATGTTTACACAAATAAATTCAATATCGAAAAGGAAAGAAATATATTTTAAATGTCGTCCTTTTCGATTATGATTTTTTATATCTGGAGTTATTTACGAAGTCAATTTCGATGGAAATTTTTGAAACAAGTAAATTCTATTTCCGTATGCATTCTGCCTGAAGGTACTGATAGATATCGATTTCTCTGAAAATTCCAGCTAGAGATCCATGTGGAAGAAAGTGAATATTGTATTTCCAAAGCTTTCAGAGCATTGGATTCCCACATCTTCGACGAAAAGCCCTGAAGCCCTCTAACATATATTTCTACTTCGTTTAGGGTACAATAATAAACTTTTCGTGGATTTTTTCATTCTCAGATGGTACCATTTGACAATTTTCCCCTCCTGCATTCTGGGCTGGGAAGATTCTATTTTTGGTTCTTTCTCGATAGATTCTTCTTGCCAACTCACAGGAAAGTATTCCACTTATTCAGTTCGTAGGACATCTATTTAATAACGAATCGGGATTGTTCACGCAACAATTTGAGTAAATGTCATGTTATAAATGTGCTATGCAATGCATAATTTTGTTCATTTCCTGTGAAACCATTTTGAAATTTGTCTAGGTTCCTCAATAGTTTATTCACTTGATAACCTTGAATAGGGAGTGTGCTAAATTTACAAGGTGTTCTAGAACAATAGAAGGAAAGCCAGCACTACTGCTGTAGCATAAACTCCAAATGTACATACGAAATAAATAATTTTTACAAGGTGTGGTAATAAAATGAGCTGACAGGTTATCGCTGAATGCAGAAGAGGAAAGATCATTGATTGCTTACCATGATCTTTGTTTAAGATACCGTCCAAGTTTCAGCTGTCTCACTTAAATACAAATAATACGAAATTGTAAATCAGGGTTTGCATTACGCGTTGGATAAATGTTGAGTTCTATTGAGAAAAGTGGTTTTGAAATATCTTGCAAAATTGGAGCTTCAGAATCTTCAAATGCAAACAGAAGCGTATGGAGAAGGTTGATAGCCGAATACTCGAGTGTTTGAACCTTCAGTGGTAACAAGTGATAGATGACCAAGTTTGATGTCTTACACATACCAGAGTATAAATAAATTCAATGAAATTGTAACAAAATCGTAGGTGGAGGTGTTCTAATGATAAATTGTGAATATTGAAAAAGCTATTGAATTCTGCACGATACACTGGGCCAGAAATACGTTTGCGTAAAGATCTAAAACTTCTCACCTGAACATGCAGAACCTCAAAGGTGTCTGATCTATATGGAGCGGCAAATCAAGGGGTAGATGAAATCTTTTTTTATAGCAAATACTATTTACAGGCAGTGAAATTTGAATTTTTTTTAAATGTTTCCAAAACATACAATCGATGCAGTGGGGGACTGGTACCACCAAGACTGAGAAAACTAAAACAAAGTAAATCGAATTCAATACTTTTTCTATGAGTAACGAAAATATTGACTCCAAATTATTCATTTCTTATAATTATTTTGAGTGAGACAGCTGATACAGAAGTTATGTTTAACAGAAATTAGAAAATCAATCATGAATTTATGGGAGCTATGGTTGTAGCTAGATTGTTTTATTGCCATACCTCGAATTCCTTTTTATATTATCCTTTGTGTTTTAATGAGTATTTAATATTTGTAAAAAGTCCTGTATGAAGAGCCATCTCGAGTTGAAGAGATATTTCCCATTTATATATAGCTCTATATGTAGCTCTCACGCTTTACCGAGCTTTTGTTTAATTCACCGAATGGTTGCGACGAGATACCTCGTCCATCAAGATCTGACCAATTTTGCTATTGACGAGATATCTCGACATCAAGAATGACGATTGAATTACGAATGAAGATAATGCCATTTTTTGATGATGACGCGATCAAGATCTGGTCGGTATTCTTCTAATGACGAGATATCTCGTCCATCAAGATCTGGTCAATTTTGCTAATGACGAGATACCTCGTAGAGGCAATCACCATGAGGGTTAAGCGGAACAAACCGGTCGAAAGGATTTTGTTCTTGATAAATCCTTAAAAAATAACTGCACTGCATAAACTGGAAGTACATTCACATAAAATCAGTATTGCTGAAAGTTAGACTTTCTGAGGTACGAAAGTGTTGCTCAAGTGTTTCATTTTTCAACCACGAAATCTATGCTGAAATCGGACCTGGGTTTTCTTAGTACTAAATCTGAACAGGACCGTTACAAATGGAAAGCTTCTTCAACATTTTAAAACATTTTTACTCACCGTTTTCATGGTTTAATCTAAGTAGAGTAAGCTTAAAATCAGGTGGAAAGTATAATTGATTACTAACATTCAATGAAAGAAAGCTTAAGAATTTGGAAAAGAAAAAGTAATCGTTCTGTTCCCTATATTACTTAGCCCTCAGGGGCACATCTCCTGTAGATATGTACGGTCTTCACGGACCCGAGGTTCTCTAGTGATCTTTTCTTTTCCATGGGGTTTACTGTCTTTAGAGTAAACACGGGAGTCACGCTTCCGGGATACCTAAGCGATCTTTTTTCACTTTCATCCCACTATTTTGTTCACTAATCACTCTTTTACTTGACATTAACTTGACGTTGTCTTGTGTTTGTCGCAGTTTGGCCAAATACGACGCTTACTTAATAAAACGTTGAAACAAGCAGTCATAGTTCCATACTGTACTCTTTCCTCTTGTTACATTAGATAAATGAAATAGTTAAACTGTTTGTGAAAAACTATATACATAAGTAACATACTGATCTCGAATAGCTACATTTCAGCGTCAATACTACTATTTTAACACCTCAAAGGCGTCTTTCCGAATGTCTAGAGAAGCGTTAAATGTAATTAGATTTCAAATAAAAATGCTGGTAGTCTAGAACGTAATATTTTAGAAATATTTAAGCTATGCAAAACTATATGCATAAGTAACATACTGATCTCAAATAGATACATTTCAGCGTAAATACTGCTACTTTAGCACTACAAAGGCGTCTTTCCGAATGTCTAGAGAAGCGTTAAATGTAAAAGCCAACATTAGATTTCAAATAAAAGTGCTTGTAGTCTAGAACGTAATTTTTTCTTTTCGCGAGAGATTCCATTAGTTGTTGAAACCTTTCTGAAGGTCTCAATCAAGGGCACTCTTTCCTCGGAAAAATAGCGATTTATCGCGCAAAATTTCCCGTGACGGGGTCTTTCCCATAACATTCATCGCTTTCCTTAATGCGTGTCGTAAATTTTCATTTCGAAGGGACCCGGGCTCTGTACTTTTCCCTCTGTTTAATGAATAGCATCCGTTCCGGCAAAAGCGAAAAGAGTGATATTTTAAAATAAAGTGCACACTGCTGGAAATCGAAGAATGAAGCTGGTGTCGCCTGAGCGTAACATTGTGTAAGCAAAGTCTGTAATTTTGTTTTCACACAACATTAAGTTATTAAGCGCAGTAACGGTTTTTGCGCGCTTCCTTTGGGAGAGAGGAAAAAATGCAATATGGGTGTCTTGCGATTTAGATTATCACTGTCAAACTAGTTCGCGTTTTGATTGATGTAACCTATAAATAAATTGAGGTGGGCGATGTCTAGATTTATTCAGTGTCGCATAATTGAAGTCATATGCACTTTTCTCTGCGTTGCGTGTTTCCAAAGCATATAAGTTTTGTTCGCCAGTGAAATTAAAGTATCACACGAGACGCTAGCTGTGGGGTATCCCTTTTGCGCCACTGTTCTTCATATAGAGAACACGGAATTTTAAAGTTTCCATTTTAATATATAACTTTCTACGCAGGATGTTTTAAATATTTCAAGGCGTTATACCTACTTTAAATATTTCATAAATTATTTCATTCTAGGGGCTGTCGTGGCTCAGTGGGTATGCCCACTGAGCCGCTCACCCACTCACTGGGTATGCCCACTTGTAGGCGGCGCTAGTTCGATTACTCCCTGGGTGCTTGTCTATATTCTGTGTCACTAAAACTCTCATTCTGTGTGTTTGTCCATTACTTGATATTGTTTGTCTGGCGCAGCATCTGACCATGGTTCAAAAATACGAAGCGTTGTCCTTGGATCTTTCCCTCCAGGATGGATCCCGGAACGTCACCAATAGCCCGTTGCTCCAGTGCGACGTTAATTTAACCACCCCCTCGACCTAATATTGTCGCGTAGAATTGACCAAACCAGTTATTTTATTTCGACAGAAGTAACAGAACGAGAACATTAGATTCTGCCCCCAGATTCCCCAACTGGATGTGGAAATTATGTCACATGGAACATTCTAGAACAGGAATGCAGAGCGCGGTCCGTGGGCCACACGCGGCCCTCCGTTGATTTACTGGCGGTCCGCCTCACTATGTTATTTTAACTTTAACAAGTCACGCGATAGGTAATTTTTAAAATTGCTCCTGCGCACAACAAAGTAGCTAGGCGTGGCACATATCTGAACAAACTTTTTCAGTCATTAACAAATCGAAAAATAGGAACCTCTTGACTGAAAATTTAGAATCAACTTTCAGCTTAGCTACTACAAAAATCGAACCAAATATCAAAACCGTTAAATCAATGCAATGGGCACGCATCAAATTAAATTCTTTATTTACTTTTTATTATCTTTGTAAAAATGAGATAAGTATAAATATAAATTAAATTAATAATATATGATAGATAACTTTTTCATGTGTTTTGGTGGACCTCATAAGTCCAAGCGAATCTATCTGGCCCTTGGTCTTAACAAGCCTGACATCACTGTTCTAGAACATTCGAATAAATGAATAAATCAAATTAACATAAACACCACTAAATAAATCACTTGGTTCATGGAAAGATTAAATATCGAACTTGGGTCTTCGGTGAACATCGTCAGTACTCTACCACTGAGCCATAGAATGTTGATACTCGAGGCAATATTTTCGTGGATCTTCAATATTTCATCGCATAAATTCAGAATTTTAATATCAAGAGTGATTTTTTCATTAACTTTTTGCAGAATACCGAATCATTAGATAATTATAATACATTAAAAATAAAACGCGTTTTAAAAAGTTTGATACGCACAAAAAGCGCATATTTATGTCCCGAAAACAGGGTAATGAAACAGTTTCAGCTCTTATTGGACAAATAGTTCCACTTTTTATGCCAGCAATCCTTCAACATTTCTTTTCTCAGAGCAATTTCAATAAACTGCCTTTGATTTTTTTCTCGGAACACTATTTAAAGTATCTTCCTTCCTGCGAGATGAAAAAATGTTTAATTATTGACAAAAAACCTCTATAGATAATTAAGAAATAATTGTTTGCTTCGCCGTCAAATTAAAAAATGTTCTTAGGATGTTATCCTTCCGAAAAATTATCAGACTTATCTCTGCAATCATTAGTTATCTCATTAGCAAGTTCTTTCTTTTTTTAACAGTTGATACGAATTAAATCAGGTAATGCTAGGTTTCCATGGAGTACTTTTTCCAATGAAATTATAACGCTGAAGCACACACGTACCAACCAGAATAACCTCCATTTGTAATTAAAAGGGATAATGACTTTACTATGCTTAAAGCTAATAAAAAGTTAAGGATGTGAGGATGAAACAAAGTTTTTTTCATTGATTTGACAACGTTTCATATTAAGGGTTTGTGGTATAAGTAACATGAGTAAATGCAAATATTATATGAAAATTGAATCTTGTATGACTTTGAACGAATTCCGTTCTTTTTCTAATAGGGATAAAAATTAAAAACATTTAATGATGCAGAACTAAGGATTAAATGGAAAATGCATGTATCAATGGTAATGCAATTTTTGATTATGAATATAAGAGAAATTTTTGTCAATGTTTGATAGGAGATACAATAAATACTTTTTTGTATTAATTTCATGTTGTGGTTGTGTAAAGAGAATTAAATTTGATTTTAATAAAGGAATCAGACAAAATTGGACTTTAGATTGAGATCTCATTTCTAAGCAAAAACTCTACACAGTACAACTAGGTACACTAAGTAGTCAGTTCCAGTCTTTCCTCTTTACGGTAAGAGGTTACAAGGTGTCTTAGAGCGTTAATATATCCCTACTTTAATATATACTTAAAAGGGTGATTTAAATAAAGCCTAATTCAACATGGCATTGTACTCAGCTTGTCTTTCAAAGTGACATGCATTGAAATTGTAGTTATAAGTAAATTTTGTGTTTGAAGATTTATAGATTGTTTTGAAGGATATTAGTTATTAGTTTCATTTAGTTTTATGAAACTTAACTAAAACTTTTATTAAACGGTAATTAATTTTTTGTATATAAGCTATGTGGAAAGTTCAAAACTTTTAGCTTTTTAATATATCGTAGTTTTACAAGTGAAACATTAAGTCAAAAACACAGTTCCGAGGAAACGAAGGTGAAACATTCCTCACTAAGTGTGTTTTTCAAAAAGAAATCTAGCCTCCATGGAAAGAAAAAGTGACTTAGAGGACTTCACCAGTTTAAAGATAACCATATCCTGGCCTAGAAAAGCTAAAAACCTCGTATCTTAAAAATTTTGACTTAGCGTGCTTCACTTGTAAGCCGACGATATTTGTCAAATTTTTTTTCTGAAAGATGCCGCACTTGTAAAAGTGGCTTTTCTACGGCTTCTCTCTTATTGCTGAGAAAACAAGACATCCTGATTCAACAGTATACACTGCTGGCCACCGTAAATGCAACACCCTGAAGGAAGCATGCAAATAATATGAAATTTACAACATGCATTAGCGGAGGTGAGATATGCAAATGATTAGAATTTCAGCGCAGACGCACATCACGGGCGCCTGTGGCGCCACTTCAAAGCGCTATTTAAGGCTTGGAGATTTCGACGATTTCAAGTACGGCGATTGTGTTTTTCTTGTGGTTTTTTCAAAAAAACAATCAATTATGCCTCGTACAAAACAGCGATCATCTTTTGATCAAGTATCCGAGTTCGACAGAGGAAGGATAGTGGCCTACCGAGATTGTGGATTATCTTTCAGGGAAATCGGTAGTCGTGTTGGACGAAACCAAACAACTGTAATGCGGATATGTGATCGTTGGATGCAGGAGGGTACGACGGACCGACGTGTTCGATCGCATCCACCTCAGTGCACCACTTCACGTGATGACAGGCATATGGCAGTGACGGATCGCTCAGCCACATCACGAACCATAGCACAGCACATTCAGTCTGTACCGCATCATCCAGTGTCTGCGCGTACCATTCGACGCCGTTTACAGCAGAGTGGTCTGTCCGCAAGACGTCCATTGCTTCGTCTACCCTTGAAGCAGAACCACAGACGTTTCCGCCGCCAATGGTGCGATGAAAGAAGGATGTGGACGGCAGAATGGAATGAAATTGTCTTTACTGACGAGTCACGCTTCTGTCTGCAACACCACGATGGTCGGATTCGAGTCTGGAGACACCGTGGAGAGAGGATGCTGAACAGCTGCGTTATGCACCGCCACACTGGTCCTGCACCGGGTATTATGGTATGGGGCGGTATTGGATATCACTCTCGCACTCCTCTAGTACGCATTGCCGGTACTTTAAACAGCCAGCGCTACATCTCCGAGGTGTTGGAGCCAGTTGTCCTTCCTTACCTTCAGGGCTTGCCCACAGCCATATTTCAACAGGATAATGCGCGACCACACGTGGCACGCATTGTCCAAGGGTTCTTCGTCAATCGCCAGATTGAATTGCTTCCCTGGCCAGCTCGCTCTCCGGATCTTTCGCCGATAGAAAACATGTGGTCCATGGTTGCTCAACGATTGACCCAGAATACATCCCCAGCTGCCACACCAGATCAACTTTGGCAACGTGTGGAAGCTGCTTGGTCTGCTGTACCCCAAGGACACATCCAAAGTCTCTTTGAATCAATGTCGAGGCGTGTGGCAGCGGTGATCTCCAACAATGGCGGCTACTCTGGCTACTGATTTTGGCAGGAACCACACTTCACAGAAGTCTATAAATTTAATCATTTGATACTTGGTCAACATGTTATCTGCAAAATAAATTTTGTTGTGATATCTCTTGTCTTTCTTGGTGTTGCAATTTGGGTGGCCAGCAGTGTATTTCGACCGTTTGAAATTTGGTGTGGGTAGGGCTAATTGCAATAAATGTTCTATTTTGAAATCAATCAGTCCGAACAAATTCAGTTCAATTGCTGGTTCCGGTACGTAGATGACACTAGCTTTGAAAATCTAGATAATCCGAACTCTAGTAAACCAATTTCGGAATCATTCAATTCACTTATAAAGTTTGAAGAAAACTAAACCTTTTCTTGACGCTTTAGCTACTAGTTCTGTGGAGAGTTTCGCAACTTGTGCTTTTTGAAAGTTTAATGTGTCGACTCCCTCAATTTAAATCTGTTCAATCCCTGAAAATTTGGCGGGATTTTAGTTTTACGAGCCATCAAATTGGATCTGAAAGACAATCTATCTATTTTGACAGATTTTAGTCTCCGTATTATTGACTAGGCTTTTCATAAATTTATACGATCTCCTCCCAGTAGTTTTGCTGTTGAAGGTGGCGCAGGTTTGATTCATGTAACTTAATTCTAGGTGTATTTCTCTTCTGTGTCAGCTTCGGGTTTGATCCCGGACTTCGCCAATAGCCCGTTCTGTTGTTCCAGTGCGACCTACCTATTAAATACCTACCTAGCTCTGTCAGTAAAACTTTCCTTGTGTGTGTATATGCGTTGCTTGACACCTGTCGGGGCTCATACAAAATACAAACTTTAATGGACTGTAATTATGTTTATTTACATTAATTGTTGTACTCTCCTAAGTACACAAAGGGTAAAACTATTCTAAGTACACAAAGAATGGTTCCTGAAACGAAATTGTCGCGTCAAGAGATCACGCACAAACTGAGAAGTTGGCAACGTTCTTGGCGCTCGCCAAGAACATGAAAAGTTACGCCAATTAAGAAATGGCGCCAACAACTCTAACGGAGATATGTATGGCACAAACATCAATAGACCTTTGTGTGGTTCGAGTACTACGTAAATTTAACTACCTACCATTACGTGACGTTGTCTGTCTTGTGTATGGCACATCATGGCCAAATATGGCCACTTGCGTCATAAAACTCAATTAACCATCAAATAGCTGTCTAACTAAAACTCCAGTCTTTGAAATAAAACATCGCGTACACTAATCTTTTAATCTCTTCTTTTAAAATAACAGGTATTTCGTAGTCATGTAAAGAATATTTAAAGCATTTCTTTATAACTTTTGTCTCTTAACGATTCGAAAAGAATCTTGCCGTAAAGATATATCGTAACGTTTCATTCACTAAACAAACTACAGAGAATGAACCATCTCAATACGTGCAATTTATACAGGTGTCCACGTACCAAAATGTAAACATGAGTTGCGGCTTCAACTGGATATTCAAGGATTTCAAATCTCTGCTTCGAAAAGATTTTCTAAAAAGTTTAGAAAACCTTTTTCTGGTAAAGTACGTGTGTTTTCTGGTGGAAAACAGCGCAAAAGTTTAAGCCAAGCGGGCTGACTTCTCCTTTTTCTTTCAAAAAATAAATTCCGTTGCCAATGTTGGATTTGATAGCTGTGAGATGATTTACTATATTTTAGAGTCTCTTCTTCAGTGGTGAAGTTTCTCTTTTAAACCTCGCACATTTATTTTAGTTCGAGATAGATTGTTCGCTTTTTCATTTCTGTAGAAGTCGTCGATGATTTACTCTTCATTGCTTTCGTAATCAAATATAATTGGTAAGTTTGAAACAATTAACTGATCAAACATTGTATTTTATTGAAATTGTGGTCATTACTGGTTGCAAATTAAATCGCAGCATTAGAAGTGTTTTACATGATTTCCAACTGAAATTATTACTTTTTCTAATTTGCTTCTTGTTCCATGTGGACTTGATCCTATTTGTTATCTACAACTATGATTCACTTTGAATAGCAAGTTACAGCAGTGTGTTGGGCTGATTAACTACAATATTCAATTGATTGGTTAACTAAAATTTCAATAATGACTAAAGTTAATCATGATTAAAAAATGAGTTAAAATCATAACTAAACCAATTATTCATTAATCATTAGATTTATTCCTGAAATCGTTAACTAAATTACTATAGTAGAAGTATACAAAACCGCTTTGGCGATGTTTTTTACTTTTGATTTGCACGATTTTCTCGAACGGGGAATCGATTCAAGAATTTCATACAATGAAACAAGCGAATTTAACCAACGTATTTAATCCTTTATTAGATTCATTTTTTTGTAATGTCACGCGAATTGGATTTCGATGTAAAATGTAAATGAATAGATCATTTCACCATGCTATCCTCCTCTTTCATTTGATTGTAATTTTCCTCAATATGTGGGTAGGCAGATATTTGGTTCCAAGACTTCAACCCAAACACAAGCACATTCTATTTTTACTGGATTCAGAACGTTGAATGGAGGCACAATTTCTTTCATAATTTTTAGTCTCATTATCACTTGATTAAAACTAAATTAATCACTAGTTAACGTGGAAGGGGACACAAGCTAATTAATCGTTACTCATTAGTCATTATTAACTTTTTAGTCATGAGTTTTCAGTCATTAGTCAGTTTAAATTTTGTCCAACCTAACTAATATCCAATTGAGGAAAATTATTAGTCAATAAATTGAACTTTCAGAACTTTGAAACAAAGTTATAAAAGAAGTTATTCCAACGGCTCTTGAGCATTATGTTTGCTATAGACATTAATCTTCCGGTAAGCTGTCGAAAAAATATACGGGCTGTTTTCAAATAAGATTTTTAATAGAGGCTTACTGAGATTAAGTTTCAAATGTTACGATATAAAACATTAAAATATTCAATAAAATAACGACTTATGTTCAAATACTAAGAAATCACCTTTATACAACTTTAAATGAATAAGACTTTATATTATATTATAAAAGTTAAATTGTCTTTCACATTCAATGCTTTTTTCATGTAATTTTGATTTGTGATATATAAAAAAATAATTAGGATGTTCTTTAAAGTTGATGGGGGTCGCGACCCTAGGATACCCAAGCGATCTTTCCCTTTCTCCTCTATCTTTTCTGTTCACAAGTACTTGACATTGTCTTGTGGCTGACGCAGCTGGGCCAAATATGGCCCTTGCGCCATAAAACCTCAAACCAACCATCTTGAACTTTCTACTTGGAAATTTACGAATGATACTTCTAAAACAGGAAACAGATTTTGTCAACCCACTTATCTCAGATCTCGAGGCTCGTATTAATTTTGTGGATGATGGTATCTTTCGGTATGATTCTACACATCCTATCAATCAATAAAGCTATTCTGAAGCTTAGGTTAGGTAACATCACCCTCTTCCTAACTGATAAGTGAAACCAGAAAACAACCAACGCAGATCATACATTATACAGAAACTCATTTTCCTTAGGTTTTAGGGAAATTTTTATCAAGCTTTTTATTACCTTTTTTACCTAGCACAGTGTGATAAGAATCTCTTCTTTTCTTTCCTAAACTCCCTCGAATGCTTTCTTTGCTCAACCCATACACCAGTTTTTTTTCTCTTTGCGGCCCGAGTGCATCATTTATTTTTGCGAAGGGGAACATTATTTGGCCTCCAGAAGAAAACTGTATTTTCCTTCCCCACCCATCTCTACGAGATAACCGCGTTCTGCAGTGTGTGCTTCTGTCAGGTCTTCTAATTCACTTCAGTTTCGACTGTAACGGTGCACGGGGTTTGCACAGTCGCAGGAGGGGCTCCTTCCGAATACAGTCGGAGGATGCTAGAGGACGCGAATCGGTGTTTGGAAGAGGTTGCTGCCTCGCTTTTATTCCTATTTTATTTCCTTCTGTTTGCGACGCGGCTCTGGGTTTGCTAGCAACCAGCGAGTTGTAGGTAGTGCCATCGAGGGAATATAAAAGTAGAGTGAGCAAGGGTAACCTTTTTATGGGCCCAGGATCATGTGACCAAAACTAGTAGTAACGTGATCCTTAGATAACTTTCATCTGGGTGGAAACATTCATTATCTGATTGATCCAGGGACGGTAGAAACCGCTCATCCATTAATTCATCTGATTAGTCCACGCGACATTGCAGAATTGTCGATTTCATATTTGCCGCTACGCTAGAAATGGGCATTCACACGTCTACCCTGTCATAAGATGTTTTATCGCCAAACGAGGCGATAAGATGCTAAATAGACCACCAAGTGAATTTTTCACAGAGCAGTCACGTGACTACTAGTTGACATGTTGGTCACACTTTGTAAAGCCTCTCGATAACAATGCTCAGTCTACTTGTATTTCACGTCTATGGGTGGCACAGGTTGGATTCCTTCCTGGTTGTAATTTCTCACTTCTGGGTCAGTAAAACTTTCCTTGTGTACCATTTGCTTCATGCTATCTGTCTTGTGTTTGGAATAGATGGCCAAATATGGCTCTTGCGCCATAAAACCAAAACCAACCAAGAAGGTATAAAACGCGAGTGTAGCAGAACTTTCTCTAGTAGCATAACATCTTTCCAAATCAGTGGTAGAAAATATGGATGTCGGAGCTGAATTTTATTTTGCAATAGTATGGATTCCGTTTGGTTTGGGTTTATCTTTGTTGGATTGGGTTTTACGGCGCAATGGCCATATTCGGTCAAGTTGTTTCCAACGCCAGATAGACAACATCCAGTTATCTGGTTTATTATGAAGGTGTCATATACTGTCAGCTACAATTCGGCATGTGGTTATTTAAATCATAAAAATCTGTCCTGAAATCCATTTCTGTCCCGAAATAAATATTTGATACTCCTTCGCTTATTGTTTGGGATGATTTCTTTATATTTTCTTTACATCTTTGTTTTGTTTTGTGAAACTTGTGAAAATGTATTTTTCTCCCTTTGGGAAAACAACTTTCTCTTTAAACAGAATTAAGATTGTAATGTAAGAAATTTGCTGATTAACTTAAATTTAAATATAATTTCCGACATAATGGGTTCACTTTTGCTGCATTAAAAAATGCTTTTCCTCGATTTGATTCGTTTATTTTTTTATTTAAATAAATTCAGAAATTCAATATTAGAATGTTACTCAATATAGGACACAAAGGAAACTTCAAACGCTTTACAGTTAGCACCCTGATCCTCGGATCAACAAGCTCTGGGTTTGAACCTCGATCTGAACGTGGATGTTCGTAATGATTCTAAATCCATTTGAGCCATAGATTCCGGTCTAATTATTCCTCATGTAGCTAAGCCTAACCCCGTAGTGACAAACCAAACGTTGCCACACCGGTTAAGATATTTATTTTCTACTTAATCTGCTATTGACTGCTTGACAAGGAATATAGCACATATTTTTGACATGTTATTCTTTGTGTTTCTAAAAACATTTTAGAGACAATGATATCTGGATGAAAATATTCCACTCGTAGTAGGAAAGGGAGGCAAATAAAGCGTTTATTGTCTTTTCTCAAAATATCAGGCTCTCATTTTGTTTGCTTTTAGCAACAGCTCGCTTAGAAATTCCCAGATTCACTATTTTGAACTACATTTTCTCTGCCAACAGAAATAAAAACACTAGACTGCTTTCAACCCCAGAACAGCAACACCGTACATTTCACTAAATGTATTTAGAAATTCCTTCTCCGGCTTTTAGCGCACGCCGTACCGGGGATCTATCCATTCCTTCGCGTTTGGAAATATCCCCGAGATTATATAAAACGGGATTTTTTCAGACAGACAATCCAGATTTCTGTGCTGATCGCCGCTGAAAGGAAACGACTTCAAAAATAAAATCCCGACACGGGAAGTAAACTCTTGTTTCCCGAAGGGAAAAAAAATCTCCTAAATCTCTTCCGCTTCATTTTAGGATCCATTTGACAAATCAAAATATGCCCTCTGATAAGCTGATGGCAAGGTTCTCAGTGCAAAAGTGATTGCTTTTTTGTGTGTGTTTGGGATGCTGGGACGGGGAGAAGCAGGGAGTATTCATCCTTTCCCACAACACGAAATCCCGTTCCCCACCCACTGCCAATCCTCGACTCCTTTCTCAAGTCCAAATAGCGTGCGTTTTCTTTATGTTTACTTTATTTTGATTATATGGAAGAGATCCAAATAGTGGAAGAGAGAATGCATTTCACTTTTTTGCTCTACGAGATTTGCTCTTTTGGTGGATCTCGTATCATGCGTAACATATGGTTCCCTTTGTAAACTCGCTCCAAGGTAGGATTTTTTGTTACACTCTTTGGGGGCGTTTTTACGGTCGGGTGGATTTTCCACCATGAATCCGTCCCTATTTAAAAGCGCCGGCACTGCGGTGGGCTTTCAATATTTTACAGGTAGCTTACGCGCACTGATTGAGATGGATTTTTTTGAACCTTTGTCGCAGGGAATATATGTGTATTTTCTGTGCTCAAAGCAGGTGTCTTTTCACGTTTGGGTTTGGTACTATTATTCGATAGGGTTATTCCCGTGCGCCAACACCCTCGAGGGCACATCTTCACGAACCCGAGGTACCCTAGTGATCTGGGGCCGTCGTGACTCAGTGGGTATGCCCACTGCGCTAGCAACCTTCGAATTGTAGGCGGAGTAGGTTCGATTCCTGTCAGGTGCATTCCTCCCTGGGTGTATTTCTCTCTTCTGTGTCAGTTAAACTTTCATTGTGGGTCCGTCTATTACTTGATGTTGTATATCTCGTGTCTGGCGCAGCATGATCAAACATGGCCCATGGGCCATAAAACCCCCAAACCAACCAACCCTAGTGATCTATTCTTTTCCCAATTGGTTTACTACCTCTGGAAAGTCGTACCGACAGATGGTCTGTCGGTACGACTTTCGTAGAGTGTATGTACTTTAACTTTACATTGGTTGTCTTGTGTTTGGTACAGCTTTGCCAAATATGGTCATTGCGCCATAATACATAAACCAACTAAATATTAATCGATGTTATTAGTTCGAGATCGAGTATTCCGTGCTCTAATTGTTCTGTAAAAGAGCCTATATGCACTAAATCTGAATAAGAATCGGTTGGAAAGTTCTGTACATTCAGTTTGCGACGTTTTTATATAAACGCGTTTTCTAGAAAGGGGATTTTGTATTCTAAATTGGTGCCTCCCTTTCATCATGGTGGATTTGCTCACTATTAAAAATCAGCGAGTTGTAAGTGATGCAAGTTCAATTTCTGTAACTTTAGGTGTATTTTTCTCCTCTAAAACTTTCCCTTATTTTGTGTCCGTTGATTACTTGACGTTGTCTGTCTCGTGTTTTGCACAACCTGGCCAAATACGACCCTTGAGAAGAAACTGAACCAGCCCTTTCATTATGAGCGTTACTTAACGTGATTGGATGTTAGGTTGTAAAAACCAATTCCTCTTAGTGCGACTTCTAATTTCTCACTGTAAATACATTTCTTAACAATAAAAATAATAGAACTACGCATTTTGTCACAATTAAACATTCAGAATTTTGTTACAAATTAAGAGCTTACATGCCTTGAATTATCTAATATAAAATTGTCGTTAAATTACCTTAAAGTAAGCAATGCAAGCAAATTTTGTACATAAGTTATGGAGTTTCAGAGAGTTTTCGCCGCAAGATGTTTTTCCGAATGTCTTTTAACTCGGTAAAATTGCCCATTAATTTCGTAAACATCAAAATTCATCCAAATGACATGATTAATTTCTTTACAGAATCCAATATATAATGTTAAGTAACTCTTATTTCGATTTTCTATGAAAAACGCTTGAAATAATTTCTGTTTCTCAGTGATTAAAGTGGTTTTGCGATTTCCTAAAAATTACTGCAGGCACTATACATAGCTTGACCTTTTCGATATTCCAATTTTATGAATTTCTATGCCTCAGAACTTCAAGAAAAATTTAAAATCCCTTTGTTCTCTTGTCTGTTTTCAGCTTTCGTGGTATTCCTTTAGTGATTTTTACTTGCTATGGAAGGTATTTCTTATTAGTTCCTAGAAGGGTATAAATGCATAGTCGGTTTAATACTGCCAACATAATTTAAAGAAACGATGTAACGAATTTTGTAGCTAACGAATGAAACTTTAATGATAGTCAGTTTCAGTATTCTACAAAAGTATTAAGAGTAAAAAGTTATCTAATCAATGAATGAAAAGGAAACAATATACAAGGTGCACAAAAGAGTACCCGAAAAGATCTCAAAGTCGCACTTAGAATTTAAAAATCAATATAGCACCATGAAATTGCATTTATCTTTTTAGTTGTCATGGTTGATACTAATTTAACTTCAAAAACCAACAAAATAACATGTTTTTCCTAGGGAAAAATAATTTCATTTTAGAAAAACACTTTTCTAACATACATCTTAAGATCACTGAACAGTTACAAAAGTATTTTTCTTTGCAAAATCACTTATGGCAACAATCATACGAGGCAAGTTAAAAAGTTTTCTAGAAACTGGATCAATTGCAGACAAGCAAGAACACACGCGGATCTTCATTTTACCTTAAGATAAATTGAATTAGCAATATAAAAAGAAGTATAGTAGGGAATTGTCCAGAAAGTTTCAAAACAATTACAATTTCATCCGTACCGGGTTATGTTGTCATTAAATCAACATTAGAGCAACAATCGCTGACATTTGTTTCGGCCCTTATCGGAGGGTGGCATCAAATCTGCTAAAACGAGCTCGAATTTAACAATGATAACGACATTTTGAACACTTATGTTTTGTTATTTTCAGAAAGATTACATTCCGTAATTCATTTACTTCTACCTTATTTTATGTTTAGAATTTCTTTACCTTGTTTAATAATATCCTTTTATTTAAGCGATGTCTTAACCACACAATAGTTAGCTTTAAAACGCTGTCGTAAATGCACAGGGATAATAACGTGATTGATTGATTTGTAACTCTACGGTAATATTGTTTGCAACACAATGACTAATTCTGTACCCTAGAGGTAAACTGTCGCAAGTCCATTTTTGGCGGTTTGGAGTTAGAGCGCATTTTTTTATGTAGAATTGTTGATCTATCTAGTGGTAAAGTGTGGTAACTGTCAGGGACTTGTATTCTGAATTAGTGATCGATTAGAACGACGTATATGTCCATGTTCTACAAGTGAAAATTTAGTTTTTCGCTTTCCTGAAAAGTAGCCAATTTGGACTTACGACACTTTACCTCTGAGGTACAGAATTAGTTACTGACCTACTGGGCCCTCTAATCCCAAGGTGCCCGAGCGATCCGTCCTCCCTGGGTGTATTTCTCTCTTCTGTGTCAGTAAAATTTCATTGTGTGTCTCATACTTGATGTTGTATGTCTTGTGTCTGGTACAGCATGGCCAAATTTGGCCCTTGCGCCATAAAACCTTCCCATTCAAACCAACCAACCCTTCTGTATTACCCTCGCGTCTTTTTGTTTGGCACAACTTGGCCAAATACAGCTTGGTCAGATTTCATCCCACTATGTTCCCCAATCCCTCTTTTTCAGCTTTCATCCACTACTCTGTTTCCCAATTCTTTTTCAGCTTTCATCTCACTACTCTGTTCTCCAATCCCTCTTTTTCCTGTTATCTGTCTTGTGTTTGGCACAGCTTGGTCAAGTATGGCCCTTGCGCCATAAAAACTCAATGCAAACAACCCTCTTTTCCTTTCACATTTTTACTTACGTTGTCTTGTGTTTGGTACAGCTTGGCCAAATATGACCCTTGTGCCATAATACCTCAAACCAACCTACTGGAGAATAGCAAAGACAAATGTCTAAAGACTGTTTAGTGGTGGTCTTAAAACTAAATGATTCTTGCTATTGTATTAATATTTGAAGCGCAAATTTGTTTCTCATGTGAATTTCTACGTCGTGATTCTAAGACAAGCATAAAAACTGGTAAACATTTCACCCCAAACCTGTGATGGAGTCATTACGATCTCATCCGTGGCTCTATAGTCGCTCATCTTAGTGTTAAAATTGCTTTTCCAACAATGCTTTCACGTACTAAGTTTTACAGGCCTCGTTACTACATCGATCGCTGTGAGCCTCAGTTTGACATGATGAAAGAAACCCCCGCATGTTGCTGCTCATTTGATGCTACTTAAGCAGAATCTGAATTTTTCCGGCTCCCAAAAATTCCATCGATTCCTCCTGTTGAAACATTTTTTCCCACTTCCCCTTTTCTTTCGCACGTAATGAGTACATATCCGCATAGTTGTGGGAATAGTCCTCTCAAAATCTTTTCCTTAATTAGCATTCTCCGGGAAAAAAGAACTCCCCTTGTCTAAGCGTCACTTAGAGAAGCATCTTTACCTGAAGACGAGGAGGAGAGGAGAAGCGAAACCTGTTCCATCGACCGATGGTCTTTTATTTCCGGCCCTCCTCTTCCATAAAAGATTTTCTTTTTCGACAGTCTAGCATTTACTCCATTCCTACCTTGCTATAAAACACCAGGCATGCTACTTACTGATGGCATTGAACACTGCCTTTCTACCACTCTGCTGTACCGTGGACTGCAAGTGTCACCTTCATTTTCTTCCTTTTTCATGGTCTCCCCTTAATGATATTATTGAATCCCACTCTGGGGTGTAACGAAGGGGGCGGGTGATGGTCTGACGGGGGTATTCTGTGGGGTAGAGATATCTACCCCTCCCCCTGAGCGAAGGTCTGGATATTGTGGTTTTGTCGTTCATGTTTTTGATCAAAAGTGTCTGGAATTTACTTTTTTCTGCTGCCTTTCCCCGTCCATTATTTTTGGGTTTGTGGAATAGTCGTTAAAGTTGCGTTAAGGAGTTTGGGAGGGGATTTCCAGCTTTGTTTTGTGCTGCTTTTTGTGGAGCTATTTACGATTTTTGGTCATCTTTTCTGTGACTCTTTTTTAATTTTGTTTCGTTTCCTCGGTGCGGAAGGTGTCGCGGAGGGGGTTTGGTGAGGCGCGCGTGTGCTTTTGTTTTCGGGAATGAAGGTAATGATTTTTATTTTTGGCAGCTTGGGGAGTTTCGTTTTCGTTTGTGGTCTCGATAATCTTCTCGCAGGTGATGTGGGAGTAATGGGGTCCCCTGGTGTCTTAAGAAACGGGCGGACCTGTTAGGAAAGTTCGACAGTCGTGTTGGGGAGAAAATAATGCGCGTTAAATTTCGTATATATCCTGTTCCATATCTCACTTGATTGGCGCACCTTGGTCCAATATTGGTCTACTTCATCCTTAATACTCGTGGCTCAGTGGGTTTGCCCACTGCGCTAGCAACCTGCGAGTTGTAGGCGGTGCAGGTTCGATTCCATTATGAGTATTTACCCCTCAATAGCAAATATTTTGGCGTGTATGGACTTCACGAACCCGAAGGTATCCTAGTGATTTATTCTTTTCCCATGGGCTTAATGTCTGGTAAACCTGGGGATCGCGATCCGAGGATGCCTAAGCTATCTTTCTTACTTTCTCCTCTACATCTCTTTCACAATTACTTGACTTTGTCTTGTGTTTGGCGCAGTTTGGCCGAACATGACCCTTGCGCCATAAAAACCAAGCAACCCTGGGTATTTAGGCCATAAAATCTGTTGCAGCCTCAAGTGTCCTCATGTTGTGGTGTGAAAGTTTAGAGAGTGGGGTACCCGCTCAGGTGTTGACTTTCATCTGTGGTTCAAAGTTACGTGAAAATTTTGCCGTGGTTCAAAATTACGAGGTGTTACAAGTTGTCCTCGGAGTTTCCCTACCGGATTCATCAAGAACCGTCGCCAATAGCGCGTTGTGTTGCTCCAGTACAATGTTAATTCAACTACATACCTCAAGTACATCTTGAGTTATTGCAATCTGATTCATTAAATAAAAAGATGACTTAGAAGAATTAGTTTGGACAATTCAAGGAAACATTTTACTTAAGACTGAAAATTGTTTTAAAAGTTAAACAGTGAATTGTGGGATATTAAACCTTTTTGGGTAACTTTTGGGTGAGGGTTTTATATTTTCAGTTTTAAGCTTTAGAGCTTACTTTTGACAAATTTAGTGCCACTTTTCATGCATAGTTCGTTAGCCTTAACTGCAAAGCATCCATACATTGAAGATTTTATTCGCAATTTGAAAGGTATATAATAAATGGAGCAGTATTCCAGATACTATCTACCCTCATCTGCCCTTTTGGTTTTTCCTCCTTTATTGATTACTTGATATTGTCTTGTGTTTGACGCAGCTTAGCCAAATATGGCCCTTGTACCATAAACCCAAAACAAAGAACCATCCAGATACTATCAAATTCATGTCGAATGCGATTAAATTGATGAATGCCTTTGGCTTTAATTATGTTGATAACGAAAACGAAAATTATTTTTCTTATAACACAAGAAAATACTTGTGAACCAAATCGAGAAGTTTGCGTTTTCATTGCAATAAAATGCGTTTATTCGATGCCAATTGCAATACTTGATTCTCGAGATGTAATGCAGAGGATGCCTCGAGCAGAAATCCCTTTCTGGGCGATACTTTATCTCGGATTCGGTGAAATTAGAGCGGCCTCCTCCTGGAATTCTCAGATGGACTAGTTTCCCCACCGTCATTAAGGTTTACCACCAAGGCCCACCGCACTGTCTTGAATGCGCCATCAATCACTCTGTTCCCACGCGTTTAAATGTCCCCATTCAAAGTACACTGCCGGAGATGGAGTCTTAAGGAGAAGGATGAAAAAGTAGAAACAGTGGATGCATCAGACAAGAGAGCGGTATCATCCGATCTTGTTTTTTTCGCCGGATGTTTTTGTTTGAAATCGTAGGGTGTTATTTTACTTGGGATGAAAAACAAATGGTGCCATACTCAGCGACGATTCCAATTCTCCTGGGGGCCGTGGCAGCCCGGTTGGAAAGGTAACGGATTAGCAACCAGAGGGTTGCGAGTTCGAATCCAACCAAAGACCGTCGTGTAGAAAGAGGGCTGGTGCACGTTAAATCTATCTTCTCCTCAAATGTCTTCAATTGGCGGTGCGGAGCTTTGGGGAGAGCGGGGTGCCAGTTCAGGTGTGACCTCGTCATCTGACAGTGGTTCAAAATTATGTGGTGTTGTCCTTGAATCTTCTCTTCGGGTTTGATCCCAGACGCCAAAAGTCCATTATGTTGCTCCAGTGCGACGTTAATTAATATACCTACCTACCTGTTGAAAGTATCCTAGGATAGGTTCTTTAGACAAAGATAAAAACTGGTTAGATGTCACAGGGGATACTGCAAGTTGTAGAACGAATATAGGCGTGTGAACAACTAACTCATAGGGTTAAAATTTGATCTGAATATTTTTATCTCAAAATAGTTAAGGTGTCTCAAAATAGTTTTAATGAAGTTAAAGGAGCAGGAGAATTTAATGTTATCAAATATTATATTGAATGTTGAAATTAAAAGTGAAGAAATATATCTGAATCTGTAAAAGAATTTAACATAAATGTGTTTCAAGTAAGACGTTTCTTAATCCAAGACTTTTTAAACATTCCTATGTATGTAAACAGCGAACATTTCTAGGTACATTATATCAAATACCTATGCTTTTATATGCACTATTATTATTTTGTTTGGAAAAATAACTTAAATACATATCATTCTACCCAATATAACAGCTTGATCGCAATATCGTAATTGTGTTTTGAAGCTAAACGTCAGTTTGAATTTAAAATACGAAAATGAAAAGTTGCTTCAGTCACTCATTTGAATAAAAGCAAATACCAGTTTTTAAACTAATCTAATAAATTTCAAAATAATGCATTTAAAATGGCTGATATTTAAATACTTAGCTAGTCCCAGAATGATTGAATACTCCCTAAACGAAATTTAAATACCAATGGTATTAATATCTTTTTCTCCCCATCCAGAAAGTATTTTTCAAATTAAGATGTATTTAATATATCGACCGAGCGAAAATCAAAAACCTCCGGCGACGAATGCCACCATTAACTTTCATTTAAATAGAGTCCGAAATGACTTAAGGCACTTTTAAGGCTTCTCGAAAGATTTCAATTCAAAACTTGACTGAAGGGGTGAGATTGAAATACCTCTGAATCCTTTTTGGGAAGTCTCGCATGCTTCATTCGCTCCTGTGAGCAAGTCAACTGTATCCACCTTCTTTGAAACTGACTGCACCGAGTTCTTTCCTACTTATCTAGAAGAGCTTTAGCAATCACGATCCAATTCCTCTTCATTCGAATGCTTTATTAGTTTTAGAAAGGAATGCTGGAAACTCTTTCGAACCGTCTCCCGTTTTTATTACGATTAATAGGATTTTCGGAAAAGTGAACGAATGCTCTGCGACTGTTGGTGAAACGTCGAAACCCGCATGCGTTTTCCCCTTACCAAGAATGTGATTTGCTGGTTCCACCTTTGCTATTGACGCGGAAAGTTTATTGCAAATACAATCTAATCGATGTGGTTTTGATATAAAGGCATTGAGGAATTTCATTTCCTAGAGCTGTACGGGTGGAGATTTTTCTGTGACAAAGTTTTAAATTTTATGTAGGAAAGATGGGGAATGTAAAGTGAATACGTACCTAAAACACGCATCTAGTTGTTTTTTATTTTAGGTAAGGAAAATTGGTTTTTTATTTTATTGGGAAAATTGGCAATGTAAAGCGAATGCTACTTAAAACACGTCTTTGTTTTTTATTTCATGTAAGGAAAATTGGGAATGTAAAGTAAATGCCACTTAAAACGCATCTTTGTTTTTTATTTTATGGAAGAAAATGGGAACAAAGCGAAAGCTACTTAAACAACGTCTTGGTTTTTTATTTTATGTAAGAAAAATCGGGAATGTAAAGCTAATACGTACTTGAAACATACATCTTTATGCTTTTATTTTATGTATTAATACTGGATATTAATACTGAATAATCACTTTAGATATTTTTAACGTTCTTATATCAGAAAATGTAAGAGATATTTTTAAACTTCTAAATATTAAAATATGAGCTTCAGATTCATTATAAAAATATATTTATTCTAGCAGCTCGCTTATAATACATTTTTAAAAACAGCAATCAGTTTGGGTTTTTATAGCGTAAGGGTCATATTTGGCCAAGCTGACAAATACAAGACAACGCCAAGTAATGGACATTTACATACAAGAAAGTTTTGCTGATACAGAAGAGAGGAATACACCCAGAGGAATCAAACATGTGCCTCCTACAACTTGCAGGTTGCTAGAGTAGTGGGCAAACCCACTGAGCCACGGTGTAACCCACTTGGAAGAATAACATATCAAATAGTATATTCAGCATGAAAAGGTGAAAGTAGGAACTGAAAGTAATAATGAATAGTAAGCATTAAATATCTGAAAATCAGACCAGCATTTATATCACATCACCGTATTAGGCCATTGTCTGAAAGTGAAAAAACGGTAACTTTAGTTTGACTCCAACATAAGATTGTTTGGTATACATATTTGGAGTATTAATGCAATGATTTATATATTTAACACAAGAATGTTTTCGAGTACTTCGTTTGGCTGTTTTTATGAAGTTTTATAAATTTTTAAATTTTGATTTCAGTATCATATTTTTAATAAGAGGAATCAGGTTTATATATTTTACTCAGTAGCGTACATTGCGCCCTTGTCCATCAAAACCCTAATTTTGAGAAAATATTACTACTGGTTTAAGCACCAATACATTTGTAGACTTCGATTTTGTATGCCGTTTGCACAAATGAATATTGAGCAGTGATGGATGTATAACGAAATGTAAAAGTCTCTAAGATAACTGTTAATTTTTAATATGAGAAGTTATGGTAATATTTATTATAACTCATATTTATTTTTATAACTCGCATGAATCTATTGACTTATCCATGAGTACAATAATTCGATATAAGTGGTTTAGGTACTCGTTATATTTATTTTATAATTTGATTTGCTTCATCTGAATTTTAAATATTTATAAAATGATGGCATGAACTATAATTGTATTTATTCAACCATTCTTTACTCGAAAATATTTTTATTTCATGTCACTGTTTCGCTACGGTGTTCTTAAATACAGAGTCATTTGTCGAAATGAATTACTTGTACGAAGCTGGAAGTTCATGTTTCGCAACTGACTGGCCATATTGGAGTATAATGTGAGTATCAATGAAATCGGTGATGACCAAATGAAGTCTTAAAAGCATTCTGTACTGGGTTGAATGACGGAAGCCATCTGCCTTTGGTGAAACTTCTGATTCAAGAATCCACTCTAAAGGTTCATTTACACTTGTGACTGTCCAAACCCATTCTCACCCCCGAGTGATCTTCCTCCCTTTCGTTTTTACTCTCGCCTTCCCTTCTGCTTTTTCTTCCTCCCTAATTGTGTTGTCTGTCTCGTGTTTGGCGCAGCTTGGCCAAATAGGGCCCCTGCCACTTAAAACCCAATGCAACCAACCGAATGCACTCTTTGAAATTTTAATCTATAAATCTTTTAAACCAGTCTCTTATATTTTAAAGTTTTTAAACCATCATCTACCATTTATGTTGAAGAAATTCCATTATTTTATTTATTGGCTTTCATCCGTTTGAAAGTTTTTAGCTATCATAATTACATACAAACATGTATTCCAGACTACCATTTATTACTCTGTTTTCAACTGTTTTTATTGATTGGTATGAAATCTTGCGTTTGGTGTAGCTTGTCCGCTATGGGACCTTGCGCCATTGAACTCAAACCAACCAATCGAATCCACTCTCCATTTTTGTCAAATCAATGACCCTCTGGACACATCTTGAGGTTTATACGGGCTTCACTTACCCGAGACACTCTAGTGATAATTTATTTTCCCATGAGTTTTACTGTCTAGTAAACACGGGTCTCGCGCTTCTGGTATACCCAGGGGCCGTCGTGGCTTAGTGGTTATGTCCACTGCACTAGCAACCTGAGAGTTGTAGCCGGCGCAGATTCGATTCTTGTCGGGTGCATTACTCCTTGGGTGTATTTCTCTCTTCCGTGTCAGTAAAGCTTTCATTGTGTGTGTTTATTACTTGATGTTGCATGTCTAGTGTCTGGCGCAGCATGGCCAAAGGTGGCTCTTCCGCCATAAAACCCCCAAACCAACCAAACCTGTATACCCACGCGATATTTTTTGCTTTCATCTCATTCTATTACCCAATCCCTCTTTTTTCCTCCAACCAAAGACCGTCGTGTGCAAGGAGGGCTGCTGCACGTTAAAATTGTCGTGACCTCAAATGTCCTCACGTTGACGTGGTGTGAATGTTTGGAGAGTGGGATTGCAGCTCAGGTGTGACCTCGTCATCTGACCATGAGTAAAAATTACCTAGTGTTGTCCTCCGATCTTTCCCTTCGGGTGTGATCCCGGAACGTCGCCAATAGCCCGTTGGGTTGCTCCAGTGCAATGTTAATTAAAATACCCACCCTCTTTTCCCTCTTCACGCCAATGTTTGCTTGAAGTTTGTCTCGCGTTGGGCGCAGCTTGGCCCCTTTCGCCACCAAACCCCGAAACAACCCTCTTCAGCCGGAGAAAGTCCTCAAGGAAAGTACTTTTCTTTCGAACAAACATTCATTTCGTTTCACACGGCTCCCAGTTTCCCTTTTCCTGCGAACAGCACGACGATTCATTCAGAGATCAATTAATGATCCGGAAATCCCGGCCAAACAAACAGCTTCGTACCCCGCTACGAGGTTCAGCTAACCGCATTCTAGCGCTAAATTGAATCTGAATTTTTCTCAGCCGCCCGAACCCCTGTTTGCCGGAGCCATTCAAACCAATAAACAACGGTACTTAGCAACCAGACATGAAACCGACCGATGCTCGTCTTCCCAGAGCCACTATAAAACTATCCTCTTTAATACAAACAAATAGCTCTTCCTGTGGCTTATGCAAAGATTTATTTTACAGCCGAAGTCTCTCCAGCTCGCTTGTTTCAGCAACAGACTGTATGGTAATCGGCTCCTTCGATGCGGTAATCTCTATTATTTCCAGTGCAATTTTACAGCCCATATCACGTTCTGAAGACTTATTTGAACTACCCTGGGCTATTTTCGAAGCAGGGACGGCTTTGGTTGTGATGTTTACACAGGGACCGGGTCTCGGATTAAAATTAGCGTTACGGCCGTAACTGTGTTACTTATCAATGAAACTGGAGTCGGGAGGGAATTGTTTCTCTGTTTGCTGAGTAAATGTGTGGTATGATCTCTTTGGGCTCGCGTAACGGTGGGTTGCAGCCTCGAGTGCTTGGCTTCTTTTGTTTTATCGGAGCAACCACGGAGTCCTTTCTCCGGGAAAAATGTCTGGTGAGGTTTTTTCGTTTTTCGATGGCTGAGCGTTTTAGCTTAATTGTGATGAGAGGGAAGACTAGTGGTTTTTGTTTTTGTTGTGGGATTCTTCCTCGCCCTCAAAAGCAAAAATATACCGGCAATAAACGTATTTCTTTTAATATTCCCGCTTTTACGGGGATGGGCGAAATGAGTTTTATCAGGAGCTTGGTAGCTATTGTCCTGGATAGTAAAGGATGAGCAAATAGGCTTACTCTGCTCTCAGACCAGATACGGTCCTTTGGATAGGTTTACCAGGCCCACAGACCTATTGCCCCTTTTACAGGGATAGGGTAAACTGAGTTTTATCAGGAATTTGTTAGCTATTAAAAGCTAAAACGAGACAAGAGTCAAGGTAAGTAATCAATGCCGCACTGGAGCAACGCAACTGACTATTGACGACGATCCGAGGACAACAGGACCGCGGTAAACCAGTTGGAAGAACAACGGATTAGCAACCGGAGGATTGAGTTCGAAACTAGGTCCAGCCCACGACCGTCATGTACACGGGAGTTGGTGCACGTTAAATCTACCGTGGCCTCAAATGTCCTCAAGTTGGCGAGGTGTGGAAGTTTGGAGAGAAGGGTGGTGCCAGCTCAGGTGTTCTCGTCATCTGACCGGAATTCAAAAATACGAGGTGTTGTCCTCGGATCTTTCCATTTGGGTGTGATCCCGCACCGTCGCCAATCACCCGTTGTCTTGCATCAGTACGACGTTAATTAACTACCTACCCAAACAAACCCTGTGTAAAGCCTTTTAAAATAATATATTAGTACCGATATTTAGAGACACCATTTAAAAATACCTCCTTATACACGCGTGCATTAAAACTAGAGAAGTGTGAAGAATGAGCTATTTTAAAGAAAAGCTCGTATTTGCGGTTATATTGTTTCAAAACATTGCCCATGTTTCACCCGAAAGTCGAGATAATTTCATGAAACACTAAGCTCCACTTGCAACTATTTTCACGCACTATCTTAGCGCTCTTTAAAGAGCTTAGTTCTCCTTTCCGAAATCAATTAGGTGTTCCCTTTCCAGTAAGCAAAATTCAGCCCTGCTCGCTGGATGGCTCCGAAAATTCATCGTTAGTCCGGGTCAACTTGGAAGCAGAAGTTTCGCGCGCGGTCGCTGTAATTAATTGCTCGCTCTCACGCAACTTCACGCTACCGTTGAACGTTGATGAAAAGCAGTTTGTTTTGACTTTTGACTTGGCACAAGTTAAACTTCGGAGTTTCCTTCCAAAATCCATATCAACTATTTACCGAATACGGACTACATGTTGCATGTCTATTCCCGATGAAACCAAAATTTATTTTACGTCATATGCCACTGATCTTTGTCTGAAATATATTTGTGGGTATATTGGTAATATAGTTTTATGTTCTTGATTTAAGGATAAAAAACAAATCGTCAGCTTTGAGCCAAAACTCATTAACTGACACTTTTAGGAAAGGCATTTTTTGACGCTAAATGATGAGAAATACATTTCCTTTTTGTATTCGGTTTGAAAGGAAACAACACCAAATCAAAATGTTTATAATTTTTATTTTTGAACTGAAAACTGATAGTTATTTAATCGACTGTGCTGTAAAATTTGTTTTTTCCCCTTGTCATTTAATGAGTTTCCGCTCTAAACCAACGAAATAGACTCAGTTCTATAATGAACCGTCATTTTGGAGCGTAGGTCTATGACTTGCAGATCGAAGTTGAAATGAACTAGTCGAATATCGTTTCAAAGAGTTTATTTAATTTTTTATAAGTGTTCATCGGTTCAAAAGAGAATAATTTTTTAAATGTTCAGTTCAAACCAGTATGAAATGTTAGTATGTTTGGATAAATCTCGACGAGAGCTTTAAAAAGATACCACGCAATCGTGTTGCACTCACGGTTGCCGAGATAGGCTGAGTCGAATGTTGAATCACGGGCACAATGTATTGCGCTGTTTTTGAAATGGACTCCGTGCTGGATACGAATATGCCAACACGATTACTGTACGACACGTATTTTTAACGATATCATTTCAATTGCGACTTATTTTGTTAAAGGCTGTCTGCCTGAAAGTCGTCCCATATTAACTACGTCAAAATTAAAACGTGGATGTTATGTTCTAAAACAAAGTAGCAAATGCAGAATACTAAAACTGTTATTGTATGAAAGAAAACGGTTAGTTTACACACACTTGTGATAAATTCAATCTAATAAGTTATAAATTTCAGAACTAAGTCCACTGATTCAGAAACAGTGTAGCTTTAATGTACAGTTGATTGAAATTTGAATCCTCAAATTAATAGCCTATTTAATGGTGAACACGGCATACGGAACAAGTATTTGTAACATGCTATTAGATATTAATTATATTTCCATCGCATTTAGTAATGCTGTAATGTAAGGTTGTCTCATGTGTTTTAGACATGAGTTACCAATTCAGTGCCCAATTTGTTTCAGTGAAGCTGAATGAAGAAAATATTAAAGCTGAAATCATCGGGAAATATTTACTAGGGGAGTTATAGTAAAATTCGTTAACAAAAAAATGAATAAAATATTACCTTTATTGCGCTAATTTGAATACCTTAATGTTTGTTCCAGTACATTCAAAGATTTCATTCATATTTTAACTGCGTCAAAATATCTCAACTCTCCTTAACCCTCCAAGTGATTTCAACGAGATATCTCGTTCATCAAGATCTGACCAATTTTGTTAATTCCGAGATATCTTGTCATTAAGGTATTGCCGATTTTTTTATGATAACGAGATAAAGATCAGGTCAGTTGTCTTCTAACGACGAGATATCTCGCCTATCAAGAACTGGACAGTTTTGCTAATGACGAGATACCTCGTAGCGATAACCACCAGGAGGGTTAAATTTGTCTTTGCTGAGAAACGGCTTTATTTTCAATTTTGATTAGATAATCTCATTTTAATACTCAGTTGCTCTTTTGAAAATGGGCTGAAACACGACCGAGAAAATGTTAAAATTACATCTTTTAAAGCAATGAAGTGCTATTGCTGATTTTGCCTTCGATATTCATTCTCAATTTTAATTGATTCAGAAAAAAGGGGCAATTTAATCGACAAATTTAGGAAGGAAAAATTTCTCGTAATATTTTCGTGTATTTCTAGTATACGTGTGAGTCTCCTGTTTAGCGAAGAAAGTAAATAAAGAAAAGCATACCTCCTGCAATCGATCATTTTGCATAGTTCTTATCAACTCTAAGAGGACTGCAAAAGTGAGGTGGTATTTTTTCCTTTAGGGCCGTATATGAGTGCCCACATCACGCTTTTTCTTGCTTTTTTCCGAGGATAAGGGGTCGAATATTCCTAAACTTTTTCTTTCAAATATTATTCCGTTTACTTTTTGTTTGTATGTGCTAGGCGATGTCAAAGTCAACATGCGAGACCCGCTAGAGCTGCAAAAGTAGAATGTTTACATTAAAACTGAGTTATCACTACAGTGCAGGAGTATATTTTTTCAATAAGACATTTTTTCGGCTGCGAACTTAGAAGATGAAAATAGTAAAAGGATCTGAAAATGGATATATTTTTTCCCTTTTTGTGACTATAAATGTAAAGAAATGCAATTGGCATATTGTGAATTTCCTTCTGGTTTCAATTGTAAATCGGATTCATCTATGGTTTCTAAATATACGTGTGTGAATAGTGATAAAGTATTACCTTTAGAAATAAATGTCTTACAGTTTTGAAATGAAATGCTTCATGTAGAAATAATATGCAAAGGTAAACCATCCCAGTGGTTATATCTCGTCAGTCTCGGGAATAGCAAAACTAACCAGATCTTGATGAACGAGTTATCTCGTCATTAGAAAACTGAGCAGATCTTGATCTAAAAAACGTCGGTAGTATATTGATGACGAGATAGGGTAAACTAGATAGTTATTGACATCTTGGAGTTATTGACACCCTAATCTTTAATTAAAAAATAAGCTTTCGTGTCAATGTTCAGTCTCAAATAAGGGCGGGAAAAATTCCTTGTGAATCATAGAAGTTAGCTGTGTTAAAAGATTTTCAAACTGTAAATATCAAGAAAGGTAATATAACCGTAATAAAGAAGTATACAAACGAGGTACTAGTTTAAGAGGACGGTTTCTTCTGTTTTTGCTAAGAAAAGAGCATGAGCATGTTTTGTAAGATAGATTAGCCATAGTTTCCTTTGCATAAGTCCATCTATACTGCAAAAATAAACTAAATAAGAATGAAGGGATATCAATAACTGTCAATACCCGATTTTGCACTATTTATTCTCAATTATATTGCAAAATACCTTCCAGGGATAATTTTTTGTATGAAACCCTTTATTCAGTTTAAAGTAGAGCAATTCAGGAAAAAAGTTATAATGAATTTCAACTTGATTGAATTATTTTTCCCATGAATTTATAATATAAATATTGCTTTAAGGGTGTCAATAACTGTCTTGTTTACCCTAACTCGTCACTAGCAAAATCGGTCAGATCATGATGGACGAGATATCTCGTCGAAACCACTTGGAGGGTTAAAGTGAATTATTAGGAAATAAAAGATGAATTCAATGACAAATATTTTCCCTTTAAATAGAATAATATCAACTTTGTCTGATAAGCACAAACAGTTTTAAAGGGCCACGGTAGCCCGGTTGGAAAGAGAAACGGACTAGCAATCGGAGGGTTGTGAGTTCGAATCCAACCAAAGACCGTCGAGTACAAAGGGAGCTGTTGCACGTTAAATCTGTCGCGACCTCAAACGTCATCACGTTGGCGCGGTGTGGAAGTTTGGAGAGTGGGGTGCCAGCTCAGGTGTGACCTCGTCATCTGACCGCGGTTCAAAATTACGTGGTGTTGCCCTCGGTCTTTCCCTTCGTGTTTGATCCCGGACCATCGCCAATAGCCCATTGTGTTGCTCCAGTTCGACGTCAATTAAATACCTACCTATCCAAGCAGTTTTAACCAAATATTTATATTAAATTTATCTAATTCGTTGTTTAACTCAAAAGGAAAAACCTCACTCAATGAATGCAAAGTTCAGTGACACTTGATTTAAAGTTTAAATGAAGATTACACCACAAGGGGCGGATCACCGCTAACTTTATTCAGCGCGTAAACTTGAATTAAAGATTGCATCAGGCTGAACCTCGAGAGTTTTCGATAGGTAAATACCGATCAGTGATGGTTTCTCCCAAGTTTGGAGGATTTGGTAGCGGGATAATTGTAGTGATTAACGTAATAAATACCCAGCGCGGAGATCTCCGCATCCTTAAATAATCTGTTATGGAAGACTAGGTTTTTAATTCAAATGGAATTGGAGGATTTTGTGAAATAAATGGTTCAACTGACTTGTTTTAGTATTTGTATCTAAATACAATTACATTTACAATTCCTCAGAAGCATAAATTATTACATTATAAGTTATAGAAATTTACGTCATACTCGGGTTGAGGCTTGTCGCTATGGTGACGCTTTTGCTATGGGAGGGATAGTTAGACCGGATCTACGGTTTAAGGTGGATTCCGAACAACTACGAGCATCCATGCCTTGGATGAAGTGGATTCGAACCCAGAGCCAGAACGTTAAACACACGACTACCAGACTCGTCATATTCAGGGTTTGCCCTCAGGGGACATCTCCTTTAGGTATGTACGGACTTCACGTACCCTAGGCACTCTAGGGATCTTTTCTTTTCAAATGGGGTTTAGTGTCTTTAGTAAACATAGGGGTCACGCTCTCGGGATACCCAAGCGATCTTTTCTGCTTTCATCCCACTACCCTGGGGCCGTCGTGGCTCAGTGGGTATGTCCACTGAACTAGAACTTTCGTGTTGTAGGCGGCGCAGGTTCGATTCCTGTCAGGTGCATTCCTCGCTGGGTGTATTTCTCTCTTCTCTGTTAGTAAAAACTTTCATATGTGAGTGTCTATTACTTGATATTGTATGTCTTCTGTTTGGCGCAGCATGGCCAAATATGGCCCTTGCGCCATAAAACCCCAATCAACCACCCTGTTCGTTTCCAATCCTTCTCCTTCACGACATTTTACTTGACACTGTCTTGTGTTTGGCGCAGCATGGCCAATTATGGCCCTTGCGCCATAAAACCCCAAACAACCACCCTGTTCGTTTCCAATCCTTCTCATTCACGACATTTTACTTGACACTGTCTTGTGTTTGGCGGAGCTTGGCCAAATATGGTTCTTCCTCCATATAACGCCGTAACAAGTAACTAACCAACCATATTCACGAGTTGCATTATTTAATATACCTCGTGAGAAATATCGTAATCAGTTGTGTATACCTGTTTCAAAGTTAAACTGCACAATGCAATTTATTCAATTAAATCGATATTTCAAAATTTCTGAGAAAACTATTATATTTTGTAATATGGGAGTCCAACTTTTGAGTTCTGTAATTTCCAATTTCCTATCGAGAAAACTCAACTTAGCTGTTAATCATGACACGTTGGCATACTTTAAAAGGACTTCCACACTTTTATGTAACAGTAATTCTCGTAATAATGAGGAATATTTAATTATCCACTTACGTAAATGCCTTCTCAGAGCTCCGCTTTCTTATGACCATCTATAAACAAAAGACCATTTAGATTCTTATTCTTGTCCAGTATTTTTTAATTCCAAGCCTTAGGATCTTTAAAAGTATTTTTATGCAACTCTTCCTAATTAAAAAGACACTTAGAGCGAAAATTTACTGCAAACATTTCTAAAATAACCTACAAAGAAATACGCTCGCCATAATGACTAACTTATTATCGAGAGGGTCTGGGTTAACAAGGACACATGGCTATAAACCGTGTTTTTAAGTGTCTATAACTGTCATCATTTAAGCATTAGCTTTTTTTGCTGTGATATATAGCCGATCCCAATGCACCTGGGAGATTCATGTGGAAGTAGGCTACAGAGAAAACGAATATGCATTTGTATAGAGCCTCATTTCTACCACTTTTATTCCTTGAAGTCCGGATACCAAGATCTCGTTCGTACGCTCCCTGCTATTTTAAATGGCAGTTCATTGCTCTTTCAATTGCGTGATCTGAATATCTTTTCTTGTAAGTACTGGATGCACACTTCATTCTCAATGTATGGCTTTTATGCTTTCTTTTTGGGTATTACCCATTTAGGGTTTACTTAGAAGCACTTTCCATTGGAGTTGTATCAAAATTGAGGTAAAATATTTAAAGGGCATTTTGACACATTTTTCGTGATATTGTAAGCAAGGGTTTTAACCCAGTTGGTGTTTGTCTTGACGGCCTACAAAACCATTAGAAAATCTTGATGGACGAGATATCTCGTCATTAGAAGAAAATTGATCAGATCTTGATCTCGTCATAAAAAATCGGCAATGTCTTAATGACGAGATATCTCGTCATAAAAATTGGCAATGTCTTGATGACGAGATATCTCGTCGTTAGCAAAATTAGTCAGATCTCGATGGACGAGATATCTCGTTAAAACCACTTGTAGAGTTTAAAACAGTTCCAAAATTATATTTTAACCATTCGAGAGGTCAGGTTATCTTAAATTTTCAAGCATAACGTACTCAAACACTCAAGAATTCTTTTGATTCTCTTGAATAATTTGTTCTCGTTATTCTGTGGAAACCGGAAGGTTACGAGTTCGAATCCAACCAAAGACCGTCGTGTACAAAGGGGGCTGGTGCGCGTTGAATCTCGTGGCCCCAAATGTCCTCACGTTGGCGTGGTGTAGAAGTTTGGAGAGTGGGGTGCCATGCTCAGGTGTGACCTCATCATCTGACCGTGGTTCAAAATTGCGTGGTGTTGTCCTCGAATCTTTCCCTTCAGACCGTCACCAATAGCCCCTTGTAATACTTATTTTATTTATTTAGTTTTTTAAAACCGATTTTTAAACTATTAAAACTTCGCCTACCAGATTAACTATCAATCTTATGCCAGAGATATTTTTATTCAAATAATTTTGAAATCTTAGAAGAATCTATATAATACATTAAATTTTCGAAACTGCAGGTATACCTATGGAACGTTAGACTTAATTTGTTATATTTATTTCATTACTAATTTAATTTGGTTGTTTTCGGGTTTTACGGCGCAAGGACCATATTTGGCCAAGCAATTTAATTTGGAAACTGACTTTAAAACAATTAAAATGACATCTGCCATATAGGTCCTCAATTGTGTATATATATATATATATTCCAAATTTTTATATTAAAATAATGTAAATATCTAGAAAAATCTATGTAATATAACATTAAATTTGAACAAGAAATTTGCAGACTATTAGCTTTAGTTTGTAACATTTAATAAGTGAAGTTGATTCTAAATTTAACAATTAAAATTTAGAATTCAACAATATAACAATAGAATTCAGCAATCAACTTCTAACATTCTATGCCAGAATTACCTGTATTACCTTTCGTTATTCTGTGGATGTGATGGAACATTTCTGTGGCTTATTACGTTGCCTGGAACCCGTCATATAAAGCAATTTCCAAGCGATCATGGAGCTATTGAACATTATTATTTATGTATGTTATCAATAAAATGTTTGACATGGGGATGACATGCGAGATTTGAAACCGAATTTATTTCATCCAAGGTAGCTTTGAGTGGAAGAACTGGCATGCCACGCATCATGCGAGATGGGCTTTTCAAGAAATACTTTCCCGTTTCCGGGAATGGGAGCACGCTGAGTTTCTCTGCTATTCCTCCTTTCAGTCATCCAGTGTTTTTCTTGCGTACAGACGTCGCTCAGTGTTCCGTGAGGTTTCATTTTTATGCTCATAGTGTTAGCTTTCTGGAAATTTCCTTCAGCTGCCCCCAGCAGATGCGATTCATTTTAAATGACGGTTTTTTCCACACCAGAGGGAATTCTTTCGGGTCGGGGAAAATACGTAACCAGATTTTTTTAACTCCGAAAATAATTCCGTATTTATCCATTATGTAGAAAGTATTGAAAGTTGTATACCAGGTTTCAGAAAAACAATCTCAAGAACCACACAACTTTTGTGTTTTGTTCTTGCTTATCTAATACTGTTTTAGCTTGGTTATTTTTCCGAATTGCTTAAATTTCTTGAACATGTATTAATGGTGTTACGCTTTGCGTGTATGTACTAATTGAAATGAAGTGATACCTTTATTTTAAGTCCCTCGGGGGCACATCTTTAGACGTGTACTCGCTTCACGAACCCGAGGTATCCTAGTGATCTATTCTTTCCCCATGGGGTTTACGGTCATTGGTAAACTTGGAGGTCACGGCCCCAATGTCCAAGTTATCCCCACGCTTACCTACTTTCTCTTTTCCATCCTAAGAGCCGCAGAGGAAGAGCAACGAATCAGCAACCGGAGGGTTGCAAGTTCGAAACTAGGTCCAGTCAAAGACCGTTGTGTACACAGGGGCTGGTGCACGGTAAATCTCTCATGGCTTCAAATGTCCTCACGTTGGCTTGGTGTGGGAGGTTGGAGAGTGGGGCGCCAGTTCAGATGTTGACCTCGTCATCTGACTGGTTCAAAATTATTAGACGTTATCCTTGATCTTTTCCCCATCGGGTTTGATCCCGGAACGTCGCCAATAGCTCAGTGTGTTGCTTCAATGCGACGTTAATTAACTACCTACCTTTCCATACTTTCTTTTCACAACTACTTGACATTATCTGTCTTGTGTTTGGCGCAGGGTGGCCAAATATCGTCCTTGCACCTTAAAACCGAGATGCAACCAACCTTTATTTTTAGTTATAGGCACATAAAAAACTATATATATGGTGGCTTCGGTGGCGTTTTACACTGTCCTAACAACTTCCGAGTTGTAGGCGGCGCAGGTTTGATTTCTGTAAGTTATCCTGGATGTATTTCTCTTCTGTGTCAGTAGAACTTTCCTTGTGCGCGTCTTGCCGTCTTCTGATTCATATTTGGCACAGCTTGGCCAAATATGGACCTTGCGTCATAAAACCCAACCATAGGCTAAGATAGTAATGAAGTCGATTAATAGAATAAGGGGTATAATAAGTATAGCAGTATAAGACTGGAATATAATTTTTTAATTTTCGAAAACTAAACAGAACATGTAATGTATATTTGTTAATTAGAAAGGTCAAAAATTAAATAACAGTGATATAGCCTTAAAAATTTTGAGTTTTATTTTATTTTTCCGGTTTAGTATAAAAATCTTTTTGATATACATTTATAAGTCGTAGGGCAGTGCCCGTATTGTGTTTCGAAAGCTCAAAAATGATCACATGTAGTTTTTAGAGACGTCTGCAAACATTTGTCTGCTGGCGAATCAACAGATGTTTTCGTGACGTATATTTACCAGTACACGTTCTCGCTCAACTCAAAAAATTACGGAGATGCATGTAGATACGCATCAAAAGTTTCTTCGGAATTTTTTCTCGCAAACAGATTTAAACATCTCGGATTTGGACAAGTGGTATTTATCTATGTCTAACCTACTTCAAAAATATTTGTCTTTACTTACGTACCTTAATACCTTACCTTACCCTACCCTACCGTAAAATACCTTAAAATTATTGTACTTATCGGAAAACGTTTCAAGGAAAGACTTAACAGTAGCTGAATGGTTCAAGGCGTCGCTCTTATAAAACTGGAAGACTGAAAGCACTTGGTTACGAGGGCCGTGGTAGCCCGGTTGGAAAAGTAGCGGATTGGCAACCGAAGATATGCGAGTTCGAAATTCGATCGAACCGAAGACCATCGTGTACGTGAGGCTGGTGCATGTTAAATTTGTAGTAGTCTCAAATGTCCTCACGTTGGTGTGGTGTTGAAGTTTGGAGAGTGGGTGCCAGCTCAGGTGTGACCTCGTCATCTGAACGTGGTTCAAAAATAAGAGGTGTTGTCTTCGGTCTTTCCCTTCGAGATTGTTCTCGGACCGTCACCAATTGCCCGTTGTTTTGCTCCAGTGCGACTGTAATTTGCTACATACCCTCAGGTTCCATGGGGGCTGGTGCACATTAAACCTGTTTTGGTCTCAAACGTCCTTTGGAAAACGAAATTTGGGAATGGAGTGCAAGCTCAGGTGTTGAAATCGTCATCTGGTTCAAAGTCGTCGCCAAACGTCGGTTGCTGCTCCAGTGCAACGTTAATTCAACTACCTACCCACAACCACGTGACAGATCTTCAAATCGAGCGATCGGAATAAATAACACGAAGCTGCGCGGTCATGTTTCGTCTATTTCATTAGAAGGTCGACGGTAGTTCGGTGTTAACGTATTTGACTATCATTTAGGCTAAGATAGTTACTTTTTAAGATAGATATACTAAAAACAAAACGGGGAGCGTTCTTTTAACACTTCCCCTCCACACTGTTATCGCATCACAAACAACTCAAAAATTTCTACTTAGCCAAAGTAGTTTCTTTGTGTCTGAAGAGTAAGGCTAAGAACCATCAGTGCCGAAGCTACACACGTATTTTGTTATTTAGATTCAAAGTCTGGAGTATTTTTCTTCTGGATGCGTGCTTCTTTTGCATAGTAATCATAAAATCCTTGTCGTGTGAAAAATCCCTACAACCCAGCGTCAGCTGCGTGGAAGCTAAGCTGAGTAGAGGGAAAACGCATTTCGGCTTCTTATACTTTTGCGTTATATTCTTCCATGAATTTAATAACTTTCCCCGAGTTTTCTTTTGTTATTAAATGTCTACGCAATCTCCCGCTCCCAAGTATCGCGGAAGTTGTGTTGTAGTTGTATGGATCACATATCTTCCGCTGTAATTAACTATTTATTTCGCCGCCAACATGGCACCCTTTTCGAATTTTGTACATGTGCTTTGAAAGGGCATTTATTTTTTCTAACCATGTCTCGGATGCTGTTCTCTGAACGGTGTAATGTTGGAGGAATATATTAATAAACTCACGTGGGGGGGGGGGAAAGTTGCGCAGTCTGATACCCGTGGAAATTATGCTCGTTTGAAACTAATTTTGTGCAGTATTTGGTAATTATGAATGTATTAACCCTCTTGTGTGTGGTGATTGTCTCGACGATATGATATTAGCAAAACTAACCAGATCGTGATGGATGAGATTTCTTGTCATTAGAAGAAAACTGACCAGATCTTGATGGAAGAGAGATATCTTTCCATTAGAAGAAAACTGACCAGATCTTGATGGAAGAGATATCTTGAAATTAGAAGAAAACTTACCAGATCTTGATGGGAGAGATATCTTGAAATTAGAAGAAAACTTACCAGATCTTGGTGGAAGAGATATCTCGTCGAAACCACTTGGAGGGTTAAAAATTTAGGTAACCTCGCTCAAAAACATTTGCTCTTACATAAAATAGATTTCGATAGACCTCGGTCAGTACTAGACACTTTGAATCGTTGGAAAAGTTACTTTTGACTATAAAATTATGCAGTGTTTGTTTTTATGCCACAAGGGCCATATTTAGACATGCTGTCCCAAACACAAGACAACGTCAAGTAATGGACATACACACACAAAGCTTTACTGACACAGAATAAATACACCCATGGAGGAATAGAACCTCCGCTGCCTACAACTCGCAGGTTGCTAGAGTACACAAACCCACTGAGCCACGACGGCCCCACCGTATGTAAAAGTAATCTAGCAAAATCGTAATTGACGTTTAATGCATTTATCCTTAAAGGGACTCAGTAGCAAAAATTGCCCCCAAGATTTTGAATTTTTTATTACTTTAATAGCTATATTAATTACTTAAACATTCCTGTGAAATTTTTAATTGACCTGATCACTTTTCTTCACTTTCGAGCTATTTTTCTGAACGCGTCCTTTGAACCCTTGACATCAAAATATCCCATAAGTCAAAATTACCCGTTTTAATAAGAATAACTGATGAGACATTTCTTATAAATTCCCCTGACGTTTCTGGTTTCTTTTGCGAATTTTCTTGATTGTTTCAAATTTCAAAGAAGCATCAGCTGTGTTCAATTGTTTTTCGTTTCTTCTTGATATTGATGTTCTCAAAATTCAGATAGGTATTTTCATTAACGTCACACTTGGAGCAATAGAGCGGGCTATTGGTGACGGTCCGGGATCAATCCCACAGGTAAAGATCCAAGGACAACACCACGTAATTTTGAGCCACGGTCAGATGACGAGGCATTACCTGAGCTGGCACTCCACTCAAAATTCAGGAAGCTACAAGAATGGTTGCAAGAGCAAAACAAAAAAGCGGAATTGGGTATTGGAATAAGCAAAATTTATTATAAAATGACGCTCAAATATCAAATTTCAACGTTCTGGAAAGTTAATAAAATTGGCTCAAGCAAAGCGAGAAAAAGATAAAAAGCAAGCGGGAGTATAGCATGGCACGCGAAAGTTCAACTGAATATTTCTAACAGTTCGTATAAATAAAACGAATCCATAGTAATTTTTAAGGCGAGTCTGATTAATGTTGTAGCAGAGTACTTTAATTCCTACCGTATAGCAAACTTTTTAAACCGATTTTTTTTCATACTTCGGTTTTTCAGCGTTTGCGATAAGTTTAAAACCTAAAATTAACCCACTTACAGGCCGATTTTTTGCACAATTTTAGGTGATGTATTTATATTTTACTTTTTATTTAAAAAGTAATTAAGTTATGAAAAATCTAATACTCTTTACGTTTAGACATGAGTATTGGAGTATATTAAAAATATTATATTAAATGATATATTAAAAATAAATGTCGCACGTTAAGTTATTAGTATTGAGAATATTAAAAACAACTTTATTGAAACGTTTAGATGTTTTTAAAATTAAAGATTCAATTTTTAACCCTTTATTCTTTAAGAAAGTATTTTTTTATTCAAATACCCGTATTTATTTCATTTACTACAGATAATCGCCCTCAAGAGCACATCTCCTTTACGTGTGCACGGGCTTCACTGACCCTAGGTACTCTAGTGATCTTTTCTTTTTACATGGGGTTTTCTGTCTTTAGTAAAAACGGGGATTGGCTTTCCGGGATACTCGAGCGATCTTTTTTGCTTTCATCTCTCTGCTCTCTTCCTCAATCTCTTTTTTTAGGAGGAAATGGTAGCCCGATTGGATGAGTAACGGATCCGTAACCGGAGGGTCACGAGTTCGAAATTTGATCCAACCAGACTCGTGTACATGGGGCACTGGAGAATGTTAAATTTGTCATGGTGTCAAATGTCCTGACGTTGCCGTGGTGTGGAAGTTTGGAGTGTGGGGTGTGGCTCAGGTGTTGATCTCGTCATCTGACCGTGGTTCAAAATTGCGAGGTAGTATCCTCGGGATTGATCTTTCGCTTCGAGATTGATCCCGGACCGTCACCAACAGCCCGTTGTGTTGCTTTAGTGCTACATTAATTCAACTACCTACCCACGCTCTTTTCCCTTTGACGATACTTTTTACTTGATGTCGTCTTGTGTTTGGTGAAGCTTGGCCAAATATGTTCCCTTGCGCCATAAAACCTAAATTCATCCAACCAATTGGGTCGCGGTAGCCCCGTTGGAAGAGTAACGGATTAGCAACCGGAGGGTCGCGAGTTCGAATCCAACCAAAGACCGTCGGGTGCAAAGACGGATGGTGCACGTTAAATCTGTCGTGGCCTTAAATGTCCTCACGTTGGCGGGGTCTTGGAGTTTGGAGAGTAGGGTGCCAACTCAGGTGTTGCCTCGTTATCTGACCGTGTTTCAAAATTACAAGGCGTTTTTTCGTTATCTTTCCCTTCAGGATTAATTCCGGACCATCGCCAATAGTCCGTTGTGTTGCTTCAGTGCGACGTTAATTAACTACCGACCTTCATATCTTTTTCCCTTCGACGACATTTTTTGCATGATGTTGTCTTTGTTTGGCGCAGCTTGACCAAATATGTCTTGTGCCATAAAACCTAAATTCAACCAACTACTGATATTCAAATACATTTTCGTTTCAAGTATAAAAATAAAGAAATTTTTACGCGTACCGAGTCCCTTGACATGTTTCCCCCTCCTAAATGTTCCTTATCGTAATGTTGGAAAGGTTTAATAGCAGCGGATACAAGAAACCCATAACACGCAAAAGGAAGGATAGGCTGTCGCAAAAAATAGAGCAAGAACTGCTTCAGAAAGGAAGCTCTTAAGATTTTTCTGCCCTTGCAAGGAAGGCGCTCAACAGATGTTTGGAATCCATCCCATTATTATGCGTTGCTTTCTGGTTTTGGTCCATCTTCTATTCTGCGGCCACAAGATTTCGGAACGATTAATGGCAAGAGGGTCCAGGATCTGGTTGTCTAGCGGGCTTTCCTCGCATCGTCTCTTGATTTACTGTCGTGTCCGGAAGGGATGCTTACTTGCAGAAGGCTAAGATTAAGGATCTAGACATCTGAACTGTTAATGGCAAGGATTTGAAAAGCTTACCCCTTCTCTCTCCGCCGTTCGCCTTTTGGCTCGCTGCCCAAAAATCCTTCTCCCGCCTCCCTCACAGCTACATCTAATTGGTAGAGGTGATGAGAGAATTTTAATTTTCGTCTGTATACATACGCTTTTTAAATGTTACTTGGGATACCGTTTGGGAGGCTTCCTTCCAGACATTGAGCCGAGGGAAGTAATTGTGTATTTATTAGTTAATGCTTGGCTGGGAGTGTGTCCTTGATTTAGGGTATGGCGGTAGTGCATTCGGCTCTTTTGTTTTTGGAGTTTCGCTGATACTTGAGCTGTCGTTGTGAATTTAATAAAAATCGAAACGAGGCCGATGCTTTTAAGACGTCGGAAAATGATGCTGAAATGAAATTGGTTATAGGCTCTTGTGAGGAAATTATCGTTCAAACGAAGCGTTCCCAGTCGCTTGTACGCACTGAAGCCTATTTTCAGGCCAAGTGAAATGATTGTGTATACTTTCAATATGAAAAACTTATCATTTGTTTGTTATATTCTGCATTTTACAGTTTCAATATTTACTATACTAATAAATAAATTTCCAGTACACAAATGGATAATTTGTTAATATAAAACTATAGTGTACCGTTTTCGATACACATGATCTGGAAACGAAACTTAAAAACCGACTTGACAGGGAATAGGTTCAGTGAGTATTTTGAAGTGTGGCTATGTATACATTAAGAGGAAGATGCAATATTTTTTAACCCAACTTAACCCTCTTCATCAACTTAACCCTCTTCATCAACTTAACCCTCTGACCATCACGAGAGTAATATAGTATTGCTTTTACCCCACAGCACACATAGCTAAATAACCACATCGATTGATTGAAAGAATCTTAGGAAGGATTCGAAAAAGTCTCAAAACTAGTTAGAAATCAAGCAAGGAAGACTAGGATGCAGAACAGATATACGCGTGTGAATCGAGGTTTAAAAGTTCATTTTATCTATAGCAGGGCCGTGGTAGCCCAGTTGGAAGAGCAACGGATTTATTAGCAACCTAAGGGTTGCGAGTTCGAAACTAGGTCCAGCCAAAGACCGTCGTGTACACGGGGGCTGTGCACGTTAAAACGTTCGTGGCCTCAAATGTCCTCATTTTGGCGTGGTGTGGAACTTTGGAGAGTGGGGTGCCAGCTCAGGTGTTCTCGTCATCTGACCGTGGTCCGAATTTGCGAGGTGTTGTCCTTGGGTCTTTCTCATCGGGATTGATCCAGGACCGTCGCCAATAGCCCGTTGTTCTGCATCAGTGTGACATTAACTACCTACCTTATCTATTGCAAATATTATATTTTCAATTACTGCGTCATTCGTTTGGATAGTGATCAAAATGTATCCGAACTTTGGACAGAAAAATAAAACTGCTTTTCTTATTTAATGCAAACCTAGCCTCTTCGAAATAGATCTTCGTCCATGGTTCTGCTAGAAGCACTCCGCCACTTTTCTGGATCTCTAGCAAGTGCTTCATCGTATTTTACTATATTTTATACTGATATATTTCCCTTAGAGTGTTGCTTCAACTTCATTTTTTGAATTTATTGATTCTCGTACCAATTGAAAATTAACGCAACATTACCGAGCTTTCACGATTGTGAAATCATTGATTTAAAACGTATGTATCTTATCTGAAAATTTGACCATTGCTCTTTTCATTATTAAATGTGTTGCTTCAGTGCGACGTTAATTCAACTTCCACTACCTACCTAAAATATTACTGTTCCAGAATTTTAAAAATTTCTGACCGTCCTATTGCAAACGTGGCGCAGTTTCTGATAGTTAACATCGATATTAAATGCAAAAATACTCAAAACATTGAGAAATGGAGCCTTGATCATAGATATTAAAAACCATGAATATAAATACTCAATACTGAACTTGGTACTGAAGATGTCAACAATAAATATCAATCATCGCTATGCATGATACTTTTTGCATATTGAGATTCCGTGACTCAATGGGTTTGCCCACTGGGCTAGCCACCTGCGAGTAATAGGCGGCGCAGGATCGGTTCCTGTAACATACAATAAAAGGTTTGCTGACCCAGTGTGTGTACGGCCATTACTTGATGCCTGTCTTGTGTCAGGCACAGCTTGGCCATATATGGCGTTTGCGCCATAAAAAACCCAACCAACCCTATTGAGATTAACCTTTTGAGTAATTGGACGAGAAAGCAAGAATAATATATGCTGTATGAAGTAACACATGAAGTTTCTGATCCCATGCGCATGAAGTTATCAATCTGGAAATCAATCTTCCATCGACGACTACTCCAGTTCCATCATGTTTGCATTCCTTCAAGTGAGTACGGGCTTCAAAGACCCGAGGTACTCTAGCGATATTTTATTTTCATATGGGTTTTACTGTCTTTAGTAAACACGGCGCGCCCGCTCCTGGGAAACCCAAGCGATCTTTTCCTGCTTTCATCGCATTATCCTATTTCTGAATCCTTCTTTTCTCCCCTTTCACGACATTTTTTTGCTTGATTGGTTGGTTGGTTTTATGACGCAAGGACCAAATTTAGCCATGCTGTGCCAGACATAAGACATACAATATCAAGTAATAGACACAATGGAAATTTTACTGACACAGAAGAGAGAAATACACCCGGGAAGAATGACAGGAATGGAACCTGCACCGCCTACAACTCGAAGGTTGCTAGTGCAGTGGGCATAGAAATTGAGTTCTGACTTTACCATAGGATATAAGAGAATATAAACACCGCAAGTTAAAATGGAATAAGTAAGCATTTCAAGATTTTATTCGCTATTTGAAAGGTATATAATAAATATGCATGATTCCAGATATTATCTGCCCTCCTACTTTTTGCTTTTTTCCTCCTTTGTTTATTACTTGGCGTTGTCTGTCCTGTGTTTGGCGCAGCTTGGTCAAGCATGGCAATCGCTCCGTAAAACTCAAAACTATCATCAGCCCATCATGTTTGCTTTAGATTGTGAAGGCCAATGAGTCAACCAAGTTCACTCCTATAATTATAATATAATTAACGTTACCCAAATCGAGAATAATCCGCATTTTGATTTAAGAGCGTCGTTCTGTGAAACAGTAACCTGAACTTGATAAGTATTTCTGGGAGCAAATCAACTGCGTCAGGGGGATAGACCGAACATTAAAGTTGTAAAAATTATCTTGGTCGTTACTTATTTTGCGTGCAATATTTTGTGCTATCGAAAGAAATTTTCGTTCTTGCTGTTCGAAGCTGGAATTTGGCAAGCTGCCAATTTTGTCCTCGTGCACTAATTGGCCCGCTCTTTTTTGTGTGTATGTGGGACTTCCTATTTCATTTAATACTTTACATCATTTATCTTATCTCTCCGTAGGGCTATTCGTGAATAATCCCACATTCGAGCAATCTATCGAATCTACTGTGTGAACATCATGGAATTGTAGCGGGGGAGGACTGAGGGGGGAAATCGCTAGTTTATGACTGCACACGTACACTGAACAAATTCGTAATCGTTGTTCTATCGATAAAAATTCGACTTTCCTCTTAGAATCTATCTCCCCAGTTTGATTATTACTGTAGCAAACAAGTATAAAAACTGGAGTCGAGCCATTTCTCATCCGGTCGCAAAATGACAACGTTTAATATAGTCCTCAGCGCCCTGAATTAAAAAAAAGGATGCGGCGGTGAGGTTTTTTCGCTCTTTATGGAATTGGATTGAAAATTTTGGGGAAAGTGACTTACATTACGCGTTAGATAAACAGCGAGGTGGGGAAAAAATAACGAAGGACCAGATCTTCCAAGCGCCTCGAAATTTATAAAAAAAATTGGGGACATTGGTAAGCGCTTTTTAAAGATGCCATCATTAAGGGGGAAAGCGAATCCTCTTGCTGGAGAGTAAGGCTGCAGATAATATTACTTTCTATTTCGTTTTTGATTTCGCAGTTTCTTAGATTAATAGAGTTCTCTCTTTTCTGCTGCGATGAAATTAATCTTCTGAAAGCATCATTATGAAACTAATTTTAATTTTGACATGATGCTTTATATTTTTTTATAATGGAGCGGTATTATATCCTTTGATAGACAGAATAATCGAAGTTGCGCTCATGAATATGCGCTTCATAAGAACAATATCGCTGAAGAAAAGTATGTTCTACTTAAGATATCGCTAATGGTATTACATCTTCTCAAATTTAGCACGAATATTAGCCATTGAAAATTTCTTCGGTATTAGGACAGTTGAAGAATAACTTGTTTAATGTTGGCTCTATTCGCACTTTAAGTGATGGTTGGGTGGATATTCTAAATAGAAGACACTAGTAAGGGATTTTGTTATTTCGCAGTTTGGATAATTTTATTGTATTCAAATTTTAAATTGAGGATTATATTTGTAAAGTTAAAATATATAAATCTTAGTGGGGGGGGGGGTATTTTCGACCATGAATTTTGAACATGCTTCTAAATTTTAAAATTCTTCACCTGGTTGATTTTTTAAATATCAATTAAGTGTTACGTATTCCTCAGGGTCTATCTAAACGGCTTGACCTGTCTAATTCTTAACACCCTCAAAAGTGGCTCAGGGTTTACTCATTGTCCCAGCAGCCTGCAATCTATAAGTGGCGCAGGTTCGATTCCTGTAAGTCCATAAATATCCTGGGTGTATTTCATTCTGTCAATGAAAATTTTCTTTGACTTAAAAACTTAATGGAAGAACATTCTTTGGCGCAGCTGGCCAGATCTGGCTCTTGTGCCATAAGAAACCCAACCAATCTCTTGCCGGACCAATACAGGACAATACAATCTGCTATACTTCAATTAAGTGATATTTATATCAAAATAAATCTTATATTCACTTAAACAGACTCGTAATTTTAAATGGACTGAGTAGACTAGTCTAAAATAGCCGTCTACAGCTCGCAAACTAAACGAACCACCAGCGGCGCCTATATACATATCCTTACATACGTGCATAGCATGCATCCTTACGTGGGTGCATAGCATACAACCTTACGCGGGTGCATAGCATACAACCTTACGCGGGTGCATAGCATACAACCTTACGCGGGTGCATAGCATACAACCTTACGCGGGTGCATAGCATACAACCTTACGCGGGTGCATAGCATACAACCTTACGCGGGTGCATAGCATACAACCTTACGCGGGTGCATAGCATACAACCTTACGCGGGTGCATAGCATACAACCTTACGCGGGTGCATAGCATACAACCTTACGCGGGTGCATAGCATGCATACAACCTTACATAGGTGTATACAAATGTTTTGTTCTAGTATACGTTAGTATTGGTTAGACGACACGAATTTAAATCACCAATACACTTTAAACGAAATGATCAATAGATTTTAGAATAAATAATTTGATTCATGCTATTTTATTAAAGGAAACATAAAACATAAGCACAATTAACTCACTGTTTCTGACCATCCGAATGCATTCTTTCGCTCGACAGTCCCCAACGAAGCACGACTCAACACGAAAACAACCCTTTAAACTCGTCATTTCCGAGGCATGTATGAATTTTTGCGTCTTAAGCCGAATTCGAAAAGCTTAAAGGAAGAGAAGACGGACTCTTGGCTTGTTGCCCCAAAGGCTTTCCATTCTAAATTACCTTCTAATTTGCAGCTCTGTTGTGCTATCCACAAGAATTATTCTTCCGTTGGGTTTTCCCCCTTCAGGAATACGATGCCCGGGTTTCGAGCTGCACAGGATTGGGTTTTTATCCCTTGAGCCTTTTGATAAAGACTCGATTCAAGCGAAGTGAGTGGGATAGAAGTTTCCGTTCCGAAATAATTACAAATAGATGTTAAAAGATTACTTTGAACGTATTTTGCCAACTTCTTCAATATCTAGGTACCTTTAGAGTATTGTTATTTTTCCAATACGGAATTTTGCATAAAGGTATTCTATTTTCGATTCAACAAAGTGAGTCGGGTAAAAGCTTCCGTTTATTAATAATTACAAATAGATGCTTAAGAGATTACTTTGAACGTATTTAGCCATCTTCAATATCTAGGTACGTTTAGAGTATTATCTTTTCTGTTATGACATTTTTCATAAGGAATTCTATTCTAGATTCAGCAAAGCGAGTCTGAGTTAAAGCTATTTTCTTGCTAATTAGAAGTGGATGACTTATAAAAATTCACTAAACGATTTTTGACAATTTCTTCGATATCTAGGTACGTTTCTAGTATTTTTGGTACTTTTATAATAAGATATTTTACTTAAAGGTATGTTTTGGATTAGATTGAATATATTTCTTTAATTTCATTCAAACATTAAGTCCCTATATATACATGGTCTTTTTAAACCCTTTTGGTGGTTTATCTTCGTGTCAAAATCTGCAGTGTCGTGTCCAGCCTATGGTACAAAAATCTGTCCCAAACTCACTAGTTCTGGACAAGGGACAATTTGTTTTCATTCCCTTGAAGTAATAGGGCAGTTTTGTCTCGACAGGGTATCTCGTCCTTAGCAAAATCGATCAGATCTTGGGCGAGATATCGACGAAATACTCGGAGGTTTAAATAGGAACCTGATTTCACCATTGCAAATAGTAAGCTTTTTAATTTCCCTAATTGTATATTTGTGCAAATTTTAAATGTGCTTAAGGGGGTCTGGGACTCAAAATTCTAAAATCTTCAATTTTAAAGTTTTTGTTCTGAAATTTTTTCTGTAGGTATACATTGTATTTTGCAATTATAATAACTATTTTATATTTTCAAAACTTCAAAATTTTTTTATTAAAATTAAAAAATTAAAAAATTTTGACGTTGGACAAAATTGATATATCTTAAAATATTTTATAACAAATCACTTCATTTTTGCACTAATTGACTCCTAAAAGTTCACACTTTAAACTGTCTTCGTGATTTTCGGTTAAAACAGTTAGAAAAAATTTAAAAAAATATTTTCTTCAAAAACTACATAATACACATAGTATACAGAGTTCGAAAAATCATAGAAAAAATAATAATATATATATACACAATTGCTGAAGACAAATTAAAGAAATATATTTGAAAAGTAATTGTAGAAAATTTCATTCATTTATAACAAGTAGTTTTGAAGTTATATCCATTTTTCACTATCGAAATCCCATTTAACAGAAAAGGAGAAAAAGAGCGTTTAAAATTATGAAAACATTCAAGTTATTAAAAAGCACTTTTGCATACTTTATGTTTGTTTAAAATCCTCCTGGATAGTATTGCGTATTACTTCTTAGTTTTACTGCTTCATTTAATTTAATTTCAGCAAGTTGGACCTTTTTCCTATACCTTTTAAAAGTATTTGTGGACTTCATCGTCGCTTTCCTGGACCGCCTACAGTCCTTTATGGAAAGCGTTATTGAAGTATATTGAAGTACAGAAAATTTGAAAACGTGCAAATTCAACAATAAAAACAGTGAGAATATTACGATAATCAATTCAGATCACTTCAAGTGTTCGTAACGTAGTTTATTTGAGTTAGAGAAAAATAGAGCTGAAACAGTAGAAAGCATACTCCAAAACAGTTTGTTTACATTATCTGATGGGTCAGGCTCATTTGATTTGCAGCTGTCATGTTATAAAAAGCCGAATATTTCCGGTTCTACTGATGGTAGAAACAAAATGTTGGTGTTATTTTATTCAGAAATACCTATATTATTTTTTAATATAATAAATTTTATTTTGACTTTTTTCATATTTTGAGTCCCAGACCCCCTTAATATAATAGTTTTTAAGAAAAATCTATATTAACTTATTTTGTGTTGCTTTTATTTACCAAGTTAAAAGTACTGCCAAAATCAGTCTGTTTTCTGTTTTTAAATGTTTGGGCCTTTTTACTCGAGTGAAGAACTTTTCTAGGCGTAATGAAAACGTAGTTTTTATGTTTAGAAATTATTTGCATTAGTCGTCATTTTGATTGTTTTTAGACGATTCATTTTACGATTATTTGCCAAGTCTGTTAAAATTGTAGTCAACTTAACAGGAGTTAATTTCTAGAGCGAAAAAATATACTATCAACTTACGCGTAAAAACAGTCTAAAAACCAGAGGATTCAAAAGGTTGCCCATGCATCCTTATAATAACTGTATATCACCAGTAGAAGCACGAAAAAATGTACCCTCCTAAAAACTTATCTATTGATACTTTGGTTAGAATTCAATTAAATCGACGAAAGAAATTAGTACGAGAAAGATTTTCTTTCCCGATTTTAGACACAAATGGTGTTAACTTTCTGTTAAAGCTACATTTTCATTCAACATGCTTGTCCCATAGGCTCTCTACCTCAACTCAGTTATTGATTTTGTAATTAACAAAAAGCCGTTCACACACTGCCACTACTCGAATATGCCACCAGATGGCGTTTTAAGTGTTCACAAAGCAAAGAAAACTTGAAATGTAAATTGCTCAACAGAATAAATAGAAATTGGTCTATTTTTCCGGGGAGTTTGTACAAGAATTATAAACTTTAATGTATTTTTAATGGTATTTGCAACTTCAATGTATGTTTCATAAAATATTTTATAGAGAACAAATAGGGGGATAAGTATTGCAGAGTAGAATCGCCTCCCTTTCTTTAAAATCTTTTATAGTACTCTTAGAATTTTAATGCCGTGGGACTATAAAAACTTTCGAGAGCAATGAAGTTTTACATTACTTAAATGGACCTTGAACTTGGATTTATAGCTTTTGAAACTAAAATAAATCATAAACACAGTATAACACTAGCTAAATTTAGTTTGATCAAGCGATTTTCCTTTTATTTAATGCTAATTTATCCAAATGTTTTATTCTAATGTTTTGAATACATAAAAAAACTAATTATACGAAGCATTTCTATTAATTTTACAGATAGCCCTTAATTATAAAATTTCAATTCTTAAAATCAGGATCCAGAACAGAAATGACCTAAACATGGTTTTGTTGACATCTTGTATAGAACAGAAATCTTCTATGTACTTAAGTCTCAATATAAAGAAAACATTGATTTTAAAAGTCTTAGATGCTTGCCTATGCGTAGTTTCAATACATTTCTGATGATTGAATTTTGAACAGATCGTTTTACAAGTAGATTTTAAATATTTAGAGGTTAAGGAATTTTTAGTTTCTTTTCGTAACATAATTTAAATTTTGGTTTACATTGTCTACAGAACTTTTATTTTGTTTAATGAAATACAAGTCAATAAAGAATCAAGTCTACAAAAATGAAAGTGAATAGAAATCAGGTCTACGGTAGTACATCCATTACGAATGGAAACTCCTTCAGATGCTTAGATACCATAGGAGGTTAAAAGAAGTTTTGCACAAATCAAATAAACCATCTTCCTCACGATGGATCACACCGCGCTAGTAGCCTGTGAGCTGTAGGTATAGCTGGTTCGATTCCTATAACCAACCTGCGTGTATATAACTCTTCTGTGGAGATCACATTGGCTCTGAGTTTTCCCACTGCGCTTGCAATCTGCGGTTCGTTGGGTTGTATGGCGCAAGGGTTATATTTAGTGAAGCTACGACCAACAACTTCAAATGAATGGACATAAATTCAACGAAGGCTTTACTGACACGGAAAAGAGGCCGTCGTGGCTCAGTGGTTATGCCCACACTGCTCTAGCAACCTGCGAGTTCTAGGTGGTGCAGGTACGATTTCTGTCTGATTCGATACTCATTGGGAGTTTTATCTTCTGTGTCTTTAAAACTTGTATGTGTATGTCTATTATTTGGTCTGTATTGTGTGTGACGCAGCATGGCCAAATATGACCCTTGCGCTATAAAAACCCAACCAATTTGATACAGAAGAGAAATACTCCCATGGATGAATCGAAACTGCGCCTCCTACAACTTGTAGGTTACTAGCTACTGAGCCACTGTGACCCCATTAACCTGCAGGTTTGGAGGAACAGGTTTGGTTGCTGTAACTAACCCCGGGTTTTTTCCCATCTCTTCTGTATCAGTAAAACTTTCCTTTTCTGTGTGCGCATGACCATTACTTGACGTTGCCTGTCTTGTGTTTGGCGCAGCTTGGCCAAGTATGGCCCTTGCGCCATAAAACCCTAGCAACCATTTACCTTACGGAGCACATAATTATTCCCACAGCTCTTGCGTTTTCCACGTCTTTCGGACCAGATTGTCATCCTCTTGTGCTCCTTTGGAAAGTTAGACTCCTATTTGTATCAATTGATTACATTCTATCCTTCATCTTATTTATCTTCATATTTATCAAGGGGACTCGGTAGCCCGGTTGGAAGAGTAGCGGATTAGCAATCAGAAGGTTGCGAGTTCGGAACTAGGTCCAACCAAAGACACGGGGCTGGCGCACTTTAAATCCGTCGTTGCCTCAAATGCCCTCACGTTGGCGTGGTGTTGAAGTTTGGAGAGTGGGGTGCCAGCTCAGGTGTTTACCTCGCCATCTGACCGTGATTCAAAATTACATGGTATTGTCCTCGATCTTTTCCTTCGGGTTTGATCCCGGACCGTCGCCAATAGCCCGTTGTGTTGCTCCAGTGCGACGTTAATTAAAGTACCTACCTTCATATTTATCAAGCGCTGAACGTGACTTCAACTTCTCTCTTTTATAGCAGTACTCAATTAATTTGATATTAACTGTAATGCGGAGGTACGCTGATTTCAGTAAGGTACTCCGTAATTGATACGTCCGTTCCGAGCTGGACGGAATAAACATTGATTGGCACGGCTTGGCCCTTGAGGTATAAAAACCCAACCAACCTAAAGATGGATTGCGATTTTATCTAACAACTGAGATTAATAGTCTTACTTCAATGTTTTTAAAACGTAGAAGTCGTAGATGGAATTCTTTCTAGTAGGCTGTTTTTCCGGAATTCAAGTTTCTCCCGCATCTATGCAAACCGCTGAAGAGGAAGTCTCCCGGAGTCATTCTTTCCCCAGCGGCGCCAACTTTCAAGAGCCATCGTCAGAAGAAAGTTGGGTACATGGTGGTCATTTCGACCCCCGCTTTCTCTGGGTTTCAAGCGTCGCATGACCCCATTCTTCTTATCGGAGTTACAAGACCGTCTTTCCTGTTTCCATCGTCTTCCCGGCCACGATGTTCACCATCATTTCTAATGGCTGTCCCGGATACGGGAAGAGCATCAAACAATATCCCTTTTTTCCTTTTATTGTTTCCGACAATCTTGCTTGAGTTGGGGGAAATTCTTTTTCTTCCTAGCTTTGGCGTTTGAATTCCTTTGTCTATCCATGCAGTGTTAAACGCTTGGTTAGCTCATATCTTTGAAACTTGCCTTTAAAACTACGTGAAAGCCATTGTTTAGCGGCCAATTTAAGAACATGGAGTCTCGTTATTTATTAACTCTTCGCACACCCCTGCGGAAAGTTGCCTTCCGCGCAGGATTTAGATTATTAAAGTTCAAGGTAGTTGACATTAAATATTATATGGCGTTCGTGTTTTATAATTTACAAGGCAGCGCATTATGGGTTTTTATTGCACTTGCATCTTGAGATCTGATATATAATAGTTTAAAACTACTCTAATATATTCATTTTTGATACTTGCAAACAGTGGGATCTGTATATCCTTTACATTTATTATGAAAAATTATCTTGTGATATATAAAAGAGCACAAAACTATCTATCTTCGATGCATAGATCATTTTGTCACACATTTTTCCCCCAGGAGAGTATTTAGAGATTTTTTCCTTCTCCAACAATTACTCAATTATTTGACAGTGGCAGATATTTATGTATTGAGACTAGACATAGTAATGTATACCATGGGAAAGAGCAAAAAATGTTTGACAAGATTATAGTATAGTCTATTTTCAATAAAATTGTACGTAGTGCCTTGTCTCCCATGAATAGAAACATTTTATGAATTCGAAGGGAAGATGTACTATGTATTTTACTATCAAAAATAATTCAAGTATTATGCATCCTGCGTAACAATATCTAATGCTTCTCGGAATGAAACTCCAGATCACTAAGCTTCTAAAACATAACAGTACATTTGTATTACATAAAAGGCGGTTTTCATATTTTTCAGTCAGCAACAAAAAGCAATATTGAAACAGCATATTGAATTAAAGCATCATAAAGAAAATAAAAAGTTATATTTTGTAAAACTATCTGACTTATTTCTAGCAAGAGATTATATTCTATCAAAGTTATGAGTTACAAAGCACATTCCTACGAGTATAACTTTATAATAAATTTATACTTTGTAATAACTTTATAACTATAATAAATTTATATATTAATAGTTATATCCTCTGCTTAAGCAGAAACTGATAAGCAACATTTTTCCGGAGAGAAATACTCATTTTCATGATAAAAAATACATCGTCAGATTATAATGTTTAAGCTTTTGAGTGTTACGTTAGTTTTTGTTTTTTGAACTAAAAATTAATATTCTAAACAGCTGTACGATAAAAATATATACTTTGTTCGTTTGAATTTCTGCTATAAGCCGCCGATATGTAAATGAATCTGAATGACAGCATGTTTTATTTCAATCTTTGTTAAAATAGAAGTAAGCCATTTTCATGAATTGTCTACGATTAGCCATTTTTATTCGTATGTAGTTAAGATTTCTATCGATACCATTCTTTTGATATTTAATTTTTTCGTTACCTTTTAAGCCTAGATAATGGATTTGTTCATATTGCGTTTGTTAATCGTGTATTTTTGGAAATTAAATATATTTATTATGCTACTGGTGACTACATTATATATTAACCTAGCCTACATTACTTAATAATATTGCATTTTATGTTGAATATAAATACCAAGAAATTGAAAAAAAATGAAAATTGACAGCAATTACTACATATACTTAAAAATTTAAAGATTGGTTCACACTATAAATTTGTCTACATTCCTTGCACACATGTTGATAGTAACATCCTCGGCTTAGAGCAGAAACTGATAAACAACATTATTTCGGAGACACTAAATGCTTATTTTCATGATCAGAAATATATTGTGGGACTATAATCTGATTAGCTTTTGAGTGCTATATATTGGTGATTTGTTTTAGTATCCAAAACTATCCTGTGAATATCCTTTAATACCAAAACCTATTCGTAATAGTCACCAGTTCTGGGCAAGGAACAATTCGTTTTTATACTTGGATCTTCATTCCCGCTTGGCGTATAGTTTTATTTTGACGAGATATCTCGTTAATAGTAAAATAAGTCAGATGCTGATGAACTAGATATCTCGTCGAAAGCATTTGGAGGGTTAATCATGTATCATTTACTAATAAGATAAATAGATGTAAAAATTATATGAATAAGTCATTAACTTCGCATAGTTAAGTTTTTCAAGAATATCTCAGACCTTTTCTTTTAAATATTTTGCAAATAAAACAAAACTAACGTGTTTAAATTTAATTTTCAATATTTTGCTGAATGTGGGAATTTGTTATTTCGCTTAGTTATGACTCAGAAACAAAAAATGATAGCTTTAATTCATAATTCATCAAAAAAAAATAGCCAAAAGAAAGTTTTTCCTTTACTTTTCCTCACTAGTCTTCGTTTTGACTTGAAATAAGGAATCGGAATCAATACATCTCCCGAATGTGCTAAAGCACACGCTTCGATTTCTAGCGAACAAAAGTTCCTTCCCAGTTACTTTTAATTTCCGCAAGAATTTCGAAACCTTTTCTCTTTCAAACTTTTTTCCCTTCCCCGCCTGTAATTTCTTGTATACTTTATTCTACCTTTTTTGTATTTTTGGAAAAGTTTTTATTTTATTTTTGGGGAACGGTTTTGGATTGTAGCCAGGTACCATTAAAGATAGTCGGTAATGGGCAGCCATTGAGTAGCAGCGCATTCTTCAATTTTTATCTGTTCCAATTTTTTGTAGTTCAAAATGCTTGGCAACTTGATCACGGAGTTTCCATATTTGTCAAAATTCTCAGACTGATCGTAAAAATTGTTTGTAGAAATTCCGAACAAATGGATAGAATAGTGTACCGCATTTTCTAAATCTTTTCCTTCCTTAATTTATATGCGTAAGTGCAACTGCGGGCTAAGTACGTGTGCAAGTTGAGCTACTTTTTTATGTTGCATGGGATGCGTTCGTTTTATTTATTTCAATCAGAATGAGTTATCACTGCTAACAACATCACAGATTTATTCTTCTATCTATGGATGCATGGGTTAGTAGCTAATTATTTTTAACTGCTGCGAATTCAGTCTTGTTTATCAGAGGTAAGTTAAAGTTGCAAAGAAAGATGAGATTAGGTGAAAATATATAGATTTGAAAGATAGCGTTTCGAAATTTATTTAAATAATGAATAGTAGTTTAGTTTTATGAACTAAATGTTATTCGTTGGTATTAAGATACATTCGTCAGAAAAGAAGATAAAATATGGATGATATGAAAGAAAAAAAATAATAATATTTTGGATATACCTTCCGTGTCAGGGCAAAAGGGGTTAATTCAAATGGCCATTTTTCAGAATCTAGTTGAATATTTCACTATTTTCTTACAAATATTTGGGAAGAAAAGAAGCGTACCATGATACCAATAATTGTAATTTAGATTCGCAGATTCATTTAGTTTCGATTATAAGCATATTATATTTTTCAAATTAATGATGCACTTGACTCCTTTGCACACATCAAAAGTCAGGCTTAACCCCTTTTGCCCTGTCATGGAAGATATGTGGATTGAAATATCTTATTTGAAACCTTTACTTTTGTAAATACATTGAAAGATTTTCGGATTTTTAATTTGCTTAAAATAAAATTTTTTAAAGCACTTTTTCAATTAGCTTGTATAAGATGTTTGGGAGTAAACCTTTTTATGTATATACTTATCTTTGCTCTTTTTAAATCAATCAACCTAATTTAGAAATAATCGAGTTTTGAAAGAAGTCGACATTTTCCTTCAAGTTTTCTGCACTACTTCGTACGATATTTTTCTTTGTATTAGCATATAAAAACTAGCATTTTATTATTAATTTCGGAATTCCCACCTTCGCTTTATAGGTAGAAAATTCACGCATACATTGGTTCTCTTCACAAACCTCATTCATCAAACTATAATATCAAATGATAAATAACCTTCTACTAAAATGATAAGACAGTACTTTAAGATATGCATAATTATATTGCATGTTATCTTAAATTTGCTTTTCAGAGGAATGTTCTTAAATAGAAATAACTTCAAATTGAGAACTCGTTAAAATAATTTAACTCAGCCTAAGAAAAGGAACTTTGATCGATTATTTGTTACCTGGTAATTCAATTTTCAAATGGTACATTTAACGATACATTACCCACACACATAATAGAAATAAAATTATTTTGATTCACCTGATCGTAGTAGATTCCATTACGGAATTGTAGGGATAAATAACATATCCCCATTCAAATGAGCGAAAAGAACCGTGCACAAGTTAATCCGCATGGATTGTGAAATTGTGATCTAGGTTTGGCTACTTATACCTGTGCAACTTAAATAACTGGAGATAATTTCACTTTTTTGGGCGTTCATATCTTTGAACTTTAACACACGAATAAACGAATTGTATTAATTCGCTCGAAACATGAGGGCCATTTATGAATAAACAAAATAATCTCGATTCTTACACAAGTTTAGAGTTTTGATTATCATCAATATATGATCATGTATAGTATATTCGGAGTTCTGACATTTAAACATTAATAAAAGTTGTATTGATTTGCACTAACATTGATTTATTTTAACGTTTAAAATAATTTCTTCATAAGCTTTTGACTTAAAATGCCTTGGATTTTATTATGGATATTTCACACGCTTCGTTCTCTATTTGTTTCATGAAAAATGTTTAACCTAATAGCAACCTTATTAGCATTTTAATTTTTAACCCTCAAATTGATTTGTAGAGATGTCTCGTCCATGAAGATCTGACCAATTTTACTAATGACGAGATATCTCGTCATCAAGATGTTGCCGATTTTTTGGTGTGAGATCTAGATCTGGTCAATTTTCTTTTAATGATCGTGTTCTTATAATGACGAGATATCTCGTCCAACAAGATCTGCTCAGTTTCACTAACGGTGAGAAACCTCGTCAAGACAGCCACCACGAGTGTTAACACATTTCAACAAGTCTTAACAATTACAAACAACCCCAAGGAAGCTGTTTAAAATTAAATAAGCCAAGAGTGTTCTAACAAAAGCATAATCTTAAAACGCAATAGAAAACATCCACGAAAATTTAGCACGAGCAGCTTACAGAGGATCCAAAACGACTTTATGAAACGACGGACTATCTTCAGAAAATGGGATGAAGTTCTTCCTTGTACATAAATAATATTTTCGAAGCGATAACTGCCGAGAAATAGAATTTTAAAGTGAAGTAAAATATTTATAGCAGCTTAAAAATACGAAACGGAAAATTTTGTTGCTCCTTACGCTAAGATTACTCTCGGACTCTGAAGAATATCGGTGCTTATTTTTGAGTATCTTGTCACTTAGGCGTTTTTGATCAAAAGGAAATGTATGCTTTTATTAAAACAAGCTGGAAATGATAACTGAAAATACCGTGGAATTGCAAAAATATTAAATACAGTGCTAAAATCGATACTTGGAGTATAGAGTCACATTTCAAATTGACAGATGCTGCCGTAAAACAAGGGTGACCGTAAAATAAGTAATAAAAGCTGGCTGTAGTGATCGTAAAAGATGCTCTTCCGAGTTCTGTTCTCTCTACATTTTCTGGCCCTATCATTATCCTTTCTTTTCTCCCCGGAAAGGTTGTTTGTGGTCTATTAATAGACAAACCCTCATGTCGAATCGTAACCTCATGGCCAACAAAGTGTTTAGAGCTACACAAAGTTTGTAAACTGCATTACGCTAATAGGAAATAAACAGTATAGGGCATCATAAGGATAACATGAAGTCCAACTAAAATTTAGATTATTAAATCTTTTATCAATGTGTCATCATAATGTATAAAGTTGAAAGGTGAAAGACAACGCATAAAAGCAACAACAAATACCTAATGGAACAACTGACATAATTGCGAATATAAGGAATCGGGAGGGGTCAAGTAGACTGATTGAATATGAGATGAGTGGATTTGCTGGCATTGGTCAGCATTGGGTGTGAAGATGAATTTTATTGGGAGTAGAACAACCGGCAAAGGACAGAATCGATACGACACATAAACATGTGTGTGTGACTTAGCACTTTTATGATCACTGACCATTATGTAAACTTATGAAATCCTTATGCTACCGTGCTTGTCAAAAGGCAGTCTCCACAATTTTAGTCATTTGCCAGTATTCCTTAGAGGGTACATTAAGGAACAGAAATGAAAACAAGTATGAACAACATTTTTATTAGCCCAAATAATACAATTTGACGATAGTTGCAAGCCTACTGTTTCACAGTAGGTGCTCAAAGTCGAGACCACCAACAGAAATACACGCATGACAGCGCCGACGCATGGATTACCGTACATGTTCACACTTTTCTGGCCTTTCGTGGACACTTACAATCACGAACGCGACAATAGAATGAGGTCAGTTTCGGAGTCAATAGGAGATACATTTGAGGTATCCCATGAGGATCTTAGGTGGATCAAGATACAATCGATCATCAACGATACAATCTCATAGCTGCTCGTTCGTTTCTCTTGTGTCAGTGAAACTTTCCTTGTGTTATGTCCTTCACTTGAAGTAGTAAGTTTGGTGTTTGCCGCAGCTAAGTCAAATATGGCCCTTGTGCCATAAAACCTAACCAATCCATTAAATAGGGTATACAATTTTAACTACATCTAACCAAACAAGTGTTAATTTAGGAGATTAGTTGCAGAAGCGTGTACTGTCATATAATGAGTGTATAATGCTATAGAAATGGCCGCTTAGTTTTATAATGATAGTTCCATACATTTTAAAAAAGGGCCGCGGTAGCTCGGTTGGAAGAGTAACGGATTAGCAACCGCGAGTTCGAATCCAACCAAAGACCGTCGTGTACAAAGGGGAATGGTGCACGTTAAATCTGTCGTGGCCTCAAATGTCCTCACGTTGGCATGGTGTGAAAGTTTGGAGAGTGGGGTACCATCAAGTGTGACATCGTCCTGTGACTGGTTCAAAATTACGTACAAAATCTTCGGACTTTCCCTTCGGGTTTGATCCCGAACTGTCGCCAATAGCACGTTGTGTTGCTCCAGTGCGAAGTTAATTAAAAAATACCTAAAATAAATACATACTTTTAAAAGGACAAATTACATAGCACGATAAACAAAAAAAATTTTCCCGCAGTCTCGGAAATACCCCACTTTTCCTCTGGAATTCATTCCTAATGAAACACCAGCCTAAAAGATTTATTCCTAATGAAACACCAGCCCCAAACGATTTATTCCTAATGAAACACCAGCCCCAAAAGATTTATTCCTAACGAAACACCAGCTCCAAGAGATTTATTCCTAACGAAACACCAGCTCCAAAAGATTTATTCCTAATGAAACACCAGCCCCAAAAGATTTGTTCCAATCGTTCACGCGCGATCGAAAATATTTTACAAAGCCCCCAAATAGTCATAAACGAGTGACTCCTATCAATGCACCTCGACAACGCGGTTTAAGAAGATATATACACACAAAAACCCAGCCGAGCGAGAAAAAACTCCAATGCCAGATATCAGCGGATTCCTCATAAACGGCGTCGCCCGTTCCTAGTTCATTTTTACGGCTTAAAACTATGTGATACATTTGTCAGACTGAATTTAGCCAAGTAACCGTTATCTGCCCTGCTGTCATTCACACTGCGAAGGAATGGGACACGCTGCTCTTTCTTAACAACCCCGCTGAACATCTAGTCTTGCAGCACGCTGATAAGGGCAGAAAGGAGAACCTTCCCGGACTTTTTCCGGACAGGAATAATATCTCGCAGTTAATGCACTTCTTTTGGGCCTGCCGTGTGACTGGGCTGCGATTTCTTTTCAGGTTGCTGCCTGGAAGTGTCAAATTTTGGATTTCTCGTTTTTTGTGGGGATATTTATTTGCGTCTATCGCTGAGATTGGGGTAGCCCAGTATTGGAAATTATCAATTTTCCCTGTTATTATTTCAAAGTAATAACTTGTCAGTTTTTCCTGTGTTATTATTTCGAGTTATAAATAATTTAGCAGTTTTCCCTAAATTGTTGGTCGCCATCTGACCGTGGTTCAAAAACACGTGGTGTTGTCCAAGGATCTTTCCTTTCGGGCTTGATCCCACACCGTCGTGGCTCAGTGGGTATGTCGACTGCGCTAGCAACCTTCGAGTTGTAGGCAGCGCAGGTTCGATTCCTGTCAGGTACATTCCTCCCTGGGGTATTTCTCTCTTCTGTGTCAGTAAAACTTTCATTGTGTGTCTTACTTGATGTTGTATGTCTAGTGTCTGGCGCAGCATGGCCAAATATGGCCCTTGCGCCATAAAACTCTCAAACCAGCCAACCTGGACTGTCACCAATAGCCCATTATGCTGCTCCAGTGCGACATTAATTACCATTGCCATTAAAGTTTTGAAAAGCCGAATTTAGTATGACTGTCGAAGTCAAATATATTTAGTATTTTAGTATATTATATTAGTATATTAGTCAAATGTTCGGTTCCATTTACTTTATGAATTCAAATTGGATTGGAGGGCTCCAGAGTCACCTCGAAAAATATCCGCATTCATAGATAATGTATGGAACGTTTTGGCCGAAAGTGGTTCCCGAGATTTGTATCTGGAGCCGACACTCCAGGGATGCACCCCACTCTGGAAGACCATCACACCTTGATGAGACCCATCTGAAGGACTGACTGGAACTCAGGTCAGAATTGTCAAGAACTTGTATTGGCTCGGATATACATGGAAGATATGCAATGAATTGAGTGCAACCGAGCTTGCGCGTTCATCAGTTTTTTCTACTGACGAGATACGTCGTTCATCTCTGGTCAGTTTTTTATAATGGCGAGATACCTCATTCAAGATCTGGTCAATTTTTTATAATGACGAAATACCTTGTTTATCAAGATCTGGTCAGTTTTGCTAATGACAATATACCTCGTTCATCAAGTTCTGGTCAGTTTTCTCTAATGACGAGATACCTCGTTCATCAAGATCTGGTCAGTTTTGCTAATGACAAGATGACTACCAAGAGGGTTAATTCAACTAGCCCCTTGGAATTTTATGTTAAAATTTATCGTTCTTACTGAAACAGGTGGTTATTGCAAAAGAAAGCTTTTTGTACATCTAAGCCATGTCAAGATGCGACTGGAAGTAAGAGAAAAAGCTCTGAAATATTTTATTTCCCAACGAGCAGTTTCGACGCCTTCCTATATAGATAAGAGTTTTATATTGCGTTTTCTAAAAAGTAAGGGTGTGGACTATCCCTGCTTAGAGGAGGAGGCGTGGATATATTATCCATCGGATGATATTCTCCCTTTTGAGATATGGGGAGGGAATCCCCTATTGTATTTTTCAATCTGCTCCTTCTACCGAAGTTCTCGCCATTTGCTATCCCGATACGTCATGGAATAATTCTATGCCTCAAAATTTATGAAGAGGTTGCCAATTTCAAAAATGAATCGCTCTTCCAACGCAAGATAAATATCGCCAACTTTCTTTCAAGTGCCACAGGGGTATGCAAGGGAATCTGGAATCTGCTTAGTTATGCTGCTGGTCTTTGAAGTATTGAAGTGCTTTGAGAAAAGAATCCAGTTTACGAAATGGAATTGGAGGGATGGCGTACACACCCAGCGGACTTGTTCTTTCATGTTCCATTATTCTTTCTAAAATACCGTGTATTGTTTCTTCCTTTCTGTTACTGAGATGCGTTTGCGTGCGAAAGATGACGAATGGCGTGATGTTGTATCTTTCAGACGCTCAATTTTAGCGAACTGCCAATCCGTCATAGAATGCTAGATGAATTGAAGTATAATTTACATACGCCTTTATACGTTAAAGCGTGCTTTTTGTACCTTTAAAATAAAAAAGGTAATTCAATTTCTGAAATGCATTATATTTAACACTTATTTATCCTGTTTTATGGGGTGCTTGACAGGATGTTATTCTTATTACGTCGAATAATTCATTTTATTCAAACATAGAATCTAATAAATTGAGAAATATATCAAATTCGGGACATTTTCATAACTTGCCACTATTATTTTACTACATTACATCATGATGGTTACGTAGGCTGCGTAGTCTAATCTTAAGGTGGACTCACTAAGTGAAATGGGTGAGGAAAATAGGTCGTGAAAAATTGAGTCAGCCGAGCTTTCCTTTGTTTCGGGCATGGTTCGAATCATGGTCTAAGTTCGTATATTCGTAGTGGTTCGTATGCCCTTTAATCCATAGGTCCCTCTCTAATTTATTTGGTATGTACAGTATAAAGGGGTCAAGAATGGCAAATCAAACCAAACTCTGTAGACCGCTGTTGATCAGTGAGTTTGCCCACTGCGATAGCAACCTGAGAGGTGTAGGCGGTGCAGTTTCGATCCCTATAACCCATCCTGGATGTATTTCGTGCTTTTGTCAGTAAAATTATATGCATGTTCATTTACTGAACGGGATGCGGTAGCACAGGTGATAGAATAGAGGATTAGCAACCGGAGGGTTGCGAGTTTGAAACTCGATCCAACCAAAGACCGTCGTGTACGTGGGGGCTTGTGAATGTTAGATCTGTCTTGGCCTCAAATGTCCTCACGTTGGAGTGGAAGTTTGGAGAATGGGGTGTCAGTTCAGGCGTTGACCTCGTCATCTGACCGTGGTTCTAAATTACGAGGTGTCCTCGATCTTTCCCTTCGGGATTGATCCGAGGGTTGGTGCGAGGTCATCGGCGCAGTTGATTGGATCTGATCAATTGTGCCAATGACGAAATATCTCGTCATCAAATAGTGCCGATTTTTCTATGATGACGAGATCATGTCCGGGTCAGTTTTCTTCTAATGACGAGATATCTCGTCCATCAAGATCTAGTCGATATTTTTCTAATGACGAGACATCTCGAAGAGACAAACACTAGGAGGGTTAAGAACATATTTTACTTGAGCTTGGATAATTTTTCTTCAATATTTAAATTATTTTTAGGACGGAATACTTGGCCTTTTTATCTGCATTTTTATTATATCCCAATATAGGCTTTAATCCATTAGTTTTATTATTTTATATTTTCCCACGTATTTACAGGGCCGTGGTAGCCCGGTTGGAAGAGTAACGGATTAGCAACCGGAGGGTTAAGAGCTCGAATCCCATCTAAGACAGTCGTGTACAAAGGGGACTTATACACGTTAAATCTGTCGTGGCCTCAAATGTCCACGTTGGTGTGGTGTGGAAGTTTGGAGAGTTGGGTGCCAGCTCAATTGTTGACCTCGTCATCTGACCGTGGTTCAAATGTGCAAAGTGTTGTCCTCGGTCTTTCCCTTCGGAATTGATCCCGGACCGTCGCCAATAGCCCGTTGTGTTGCTCCAGGGTGACGTTAATTCAACTACCCACCTGCCATTTGCTTGATACTGTCTGTCTTGTGTTTGTTGCAACTTGGCCAAATGGTCCTTCAGCCATAAAACTCAACCAAGCCAAACCCTGATTTTATCTAAATCTTGATTACATCAAACGGTGCGTGTGGAAACAAACTAGCTTTATATTTTATTTCCACTGTAATATAGTATTTTATGAAAGAACCGATGCCAAATATCGAAGAGATTGCAAATGAGTCTAGTGACGAAACCCCTAAAACTACTTGAAATGACTAGAGCGAAAACCAAAACCACCTAAAACTATTTTATGTGTCTTGCCGTGTTATTGCGAGGAATGTACTTCTGGGAGTAGTCTAGCACATTAAATCGAAACCCATCAGTATAAAGTCACGTAGTTTGTAGGAATTTGCTTCTGGAAGGCACATCAATGGAAGAACTTTCTTGAATGGCGTAGTTCTTAAATGTCATGTTTCTGGAATGAGTTTCTGAGATGAAAAGTGATTGGCAAATATGCATGGAGAACTCAAATTCTACTTCTAAAAATGTCAAAGGTTTCCGTTAAAACGTGGTAATTTTTAACAAAACTATAAATTTTGAATACGTAACAGGGCATACAGGAACACAAAAGGAGTAATGGTACCTGATCAATTAAAACTATCCTCTGTAACTCCTAGGCTGATGGATTAGCAACCGGAGGGTTACGAGTTCGAATGTACAAAGGGGGCTGGTGCACGTTAAATCTGCCGTGGCCTCAAACGTCCTCATGTTGGCGCGGTGTGGAAGTTTGGAGAGTGGGGTGCTAGCTCAGGTGTGACTCCGTCATCTGACAGTCTTTTAAAATTACGTGGTGCTGTTCTCGGATCTTTCCCTTCGGGTTTGATCCCGGATCGTCGCCAATAGCCCGTTGTGTTGCTCCAGTGCGATGTTAATTAAAATACCTACCTAGTGGTACGAGGTAGTTTGACTGCAAAGCTATACGTCCAGCAGGTAATGCAGCCTGTATTGCCTTTCATATCACGTGTCCAAGGACTATTTAGCACATCTCTAGTACGGGCATTACAACCCTAAGGTATGTATTATAAATGTATGTATTGTACACTTACAATATACATACATCGGGGTATGCGTTGTAATGTACATGTACAACATGTAAAGGGTTAGATACACTTGCAATACATTCGTAACAACTTTAGATACATTTGCAATACATTTTTTGTTTCTTACTACTAAATGCACTGTAGTCGTTTCAGACACAAACTTTATAGCTTCAATAAATATTTATTATAAAACATACTGAATACAATGAATTATAAAGTATCGAAAATTCACACCTAGTAAATGTTGTACCCATTTGTGTTTATATATCTAGCATTATTACGAATTCAATTTTGATTTCCAATTGTATTTTTAAAATATGTTTTTAGGTTACTTTAACAGTTTAAATTCCTTTAAAATACAACTATTCCGGATGAGATTCTAGAGCGTGACCGATTATTTCTTTCCCACATAACTCATTTTTTTGACGTAGATGTCATCCCACTCCTATAAAAATAAGCCGAAACTAAACATCACACATTTCCAGAGTCAAATAGCTTATCGGTGCAATGAATTATGCATGACTTTTACCCTGGATTTTCAGGAAAATATCGGGAGAGAAATTCTCCTTTGTATAAGGAGAGAACCCAGGCAGTCTCCTGCTCGAATCATTTTCTTCAATCGCACTTTCTCCTGAGTTTCAGTTTGAAAAATATCCGTATAAAAATGCATGCATGGAATTCATCTCAAGTTCTCGTTAGATCCATCCCTATCAGCATGTTTTTGAGTTTAAGGAAGTGGAATAGAGGCACTAAGTTAATTACTTAAAATAAATAAGCCCATCGCTTTATGAACTTCGAGCAAGAAGTGAACAAAATTAAGTTAATTACAGGGTATAACATGTTTGGATAAACTGGTACGCCTAGAATAGGGGTGCTCTAACATGATTTAGTTGTGATCAAATTTTGGTTGGTTGTTTTGGGGTTTCATGGCGAAATGGCCATATTTGGCCAAGCAGACAACACTTTTAAGCAAAAAATGTAAAAGGGGGAAAAGGTATTGGGAGTAGAATAATGATCAAATTTTTGGAGACTGATTAAAATACAGGATTTAATTTCTTCAGATTGATTTTCGGGAAGTGTATTTTTGAGTTTAAGAAAGTGGACTACAGGCGGATTGGTTAATTGCATAGCATGAGTAATAAGCACATCACTTTAAGAACTTCAAGCAAGAGGAGGAACGCTTATACACTAGTGTACAAAATTAAGTGAATTTTCACTTTGGGGTGATTATCTCCAGAACTACTGGACATATTTTGATGAAATTAATTATGTACATAGGCTGAAATAATACAAAAAATAACCATTCAACAGTTATGGTACACATGCATGATCATGCGTGAGACTCATCAGCGCAGGAAGGTCTAAAACAGGTTACAATATCGACACAAAAAATGGGTTAATAGGGGTATGGTCCCCTTTTATAGTTATACAGCTCTCACAGCGTGAATTCATACGGGAAATGATGGAGTTTATGAGTCCCTGTGGCAGTCGATCCCACACCTCCAGCAACGTTGTTTTCAGGTCCTGGATGGTTTTGGAAGAGGGAAGGCGAGTTAAAATTGCCCTACCAAGAGAGTTCCAGAAATGCTCTATAGGGTTTAGATCTGAAGATCTGGGTGGCCAATCCATCCGGCAAATATCCTCACTTTCCCGATATTTGTCGACCAGATGAGCCCTATGTGGACGAGCGTTGTCGTCCATAAAATGAAATCAGGGCCAACTGTACCCCTGAAAAGGTAAACAGGGCTCCAAGATCTCATCCCTATATCTCACAGCAGTCACAGAGCCTCTGTCAAAGACATGGAGGTCTGCGCCCATCCAACATGATGTATTCGATACTAAAGATTTGCATCTTTGTTTGGAAGCATTAGTTTTATCTTTCGTTCAGTACTTTTCGAGAAATTCGACAAAATATGCAAATTCCCTTTATTTTGAACACTAATAGGATTGGATGTTTGGGTCTTATGGCACAAGTTTGAAAAACGAAAAAGCTGTGCCAAGTACAAGATAAAGCAATAACAATGAGGGAGGAAAAAAAGCAGAGAAGGGTACGAGAGGGTAAATAGGAAAGGGAGGACTTATCACTCAATTACCTCGGAGTTGTGATGCCCGTACACACCTAAAGATGTGCTCTGAGGGGGCTTATATATAAAACAAAATTAAATTAATTACAAGAAATAGCATGTTTGAGTAAATGCTGGTATGCTTAGAATAGGGAAACTCTTACATTATTTGTGATAAAACTTTTGGAGACTGAAATACAGGATTGAATTTCTTTAGATTGTTTTTGTTTAAGGAAGTATGTTTTTGAGTTAAAGAAATTGGAATAAAGGCGGATTGCTGAGTTAATTGCATAGCATGAATAATAAGCACATCACTTTATGAACTTCAAGCAAGAGGAGGAACGCTTACATGTAAGACAAAATTAAATTAATTACTGGAGATAACATGTTTGGGTAAGCGCTGTCATGCTTAGAATAGAAGTACATGTCGGTGATCGAATTTCTGGAGACTTCATTTAATTAAAATACAGGACTGAATTCCTTCAGATTATTTTTGAGTTTAAGGAAGTGGAATAAAAGCGGACTCGATAAGTTAGCTATGCGATATGATTAATAAACGCAGATCATGAGCTTCAGGTACGTGGAAGAACGCTTACAACAAAATTAAACTCAAAAGAGAACACGTTTGTGAAACCCTGACATGATTTAGAATAAAGTACCTAACAGGATTTGTCATGATCGAATTTCTGGAGACTTAGTTTGGTTAAAATGACTGAATTTCTTCAGATTGTTTTGGCTGGAGCTGCATGAATTCGATTTTTCATTTTTACATAATGCTAAAGCACTTTATAAAAGTATATTTTCACATTAATACAATCCACGATATCTTTGTCATTGCATTAACCCTCCTGGTGGTTTATCTTTGGTTGAAAACTGCCCTATAATGGCCACCTCTGATGCAAAAACCTGTTTCAAACTGCCACCAGTTCTGGGCAAGGGAAATTTGTTTTCCTACTTGCGTCTTCATTCCCCTTGGAGTAATAGGGCAGTTTTGTCTCGACGAGATATCACGTCCTTAGCAAAATTGGCCAGACCTTGGACGAGATATCTCGTCTAAACACTTGGAGGGTTAAGCACTAATATTTAGAAGAGTATAGAACGAAAACCTGAGCCATGTGTAAGAAAACTGGTAATGCTTTCGGGATGTTTTATTGGATTCTATGAAAAACAATCTATAAACACTCAAACGAAAAAGTGTTCATTGATTTTCTGGTGTAAATATTTTTCTGGGTCATAAGTTGCAGTGGGCGTATCTTAGAAATATTATTTGATCTTTTGAAAAACAACTCAAATTGTATTGATTCTTTTTCCTTGACACGCTTTAATAGCCCGTTGTGTTGCTCCAGTGCGATGTTAATTAAAATACGTACCTACTACCTAGACATATCTTACTTTTGAAACGTATTTTGTATTTGTAACGTATTAAACGTATATTTGTAACGTTTTCAACGTATTTTACAGATATAAGTAACAATTACAATTTTAATTTACTGAAAAACGAGAAAATAAAAACGATAATATTCATTGAAAAATTAATACTTGAAATTCAAGCAGATAAACTTCAAAAAATTTTCAGTCAGTTTGGTGATAGATTTATATCTTGTGCCAAAACAAATAAAATTACTTGCTGACCCCACATTTCTTATTCCCTTCAAGATTAATCTTTTTTATTCTCATTCGTACCCAACTTCGCCCTTTTTCGATTTTATTTCTTTAAACATCCCGTAAGGCTTTGCAGTAAAGCCGTGAAGTGATGAAAATTGTTTGGCGCCAGATAAGGATTACGACACGAATGTTGTAGAACTTTACACAACGCATTTCCTCAACCGTTCTTGCTGTCAAAGCTAACATGTGATTGGGAGGTAGGCATTGCCTCTGAGGACTTGTGATTGATGTAATGCTGTCAGTACTTACTCTAGAGAGCGCACTTTCATCGAAGTTGAACCTTCAATTGCACAGGGTTTCATATTTTCAGTGAGAGCAGATAACGTTGCGCAACAGCTGAGGCTAGCACTTGTTCCCACCGCAATAACAAGTGGTTTTCCAGCAATGGGTCTGGTGCTTCATCCGGAACTTTCACTGCCAATAAAATAAACATAAAAAATGTTCTGACAGGTTACATATAATACGCTCGGTGGTTTTTCCTTTTGGGTAGGTAACTGAATAAAGAGAATAGTCAGTTTTGAAAATTTTCAAACGAAACCGAGAAATATACTGTGGTGTTTTAATTACATTTAGGTAAACTTTTTCAGGTAATGTACCAATTTTATTTTGAATGTTTATAAGGGTATCAGATTGCTTAAGAATTAAGGTACGTTGATGACAAGATATCTCGTCATTAGCAAATTAGATCAGAGTTAGGAAGTGTCCCATTTGAAGCATTTCACAATTTTCCATGGTCATGAATTGTTTATCACCAAACTCGAATATCTTTGACAGTTCCGTAGTTTAAAATGTTTATCAATAGCTTTTAACCCTCTTGGTGGTTGTCTCAACGAGATATCTCCTCATTAGAAGAAACATCACCAGATATCTTGATCTTGTCATAAAAAAATCGGCAACATCCTGAGACGAGATATCTCGTCATTAGCAAAATTGTTCTGATCTTGATGGACGAGATATCTCCTCAAACCACTTGGAGGGTTAGGAACTAAAATTTTCTTTATTTTATATCGATTGAACATTTTGTCATTGATACCTTTCAATATTTATTGTGTTTTGTCATTTTTGGTACTTTATTCCACTGTCATATAAATGGATTTCTCTGTGACATGAATAAATAGATGCATAAATAATAGTAAATAAATTATGGTGAGTAGTTTTTGTTGTCTAAAGTAAACAAAAATTAATAAAATGGTTATGAACAAATGTGTCGCATTACCTCCTACATATTTTCTTAAAGACTACGTTTAAACGAATCCATTTCACCCGTAACTCAAGCTCATGGCCAAATATGGCCCTTGCGTCATAAAACCCCAAAAACCAACCAAACCGTAACACAACCACCGATAGCTCTAATCCAAACATTTGAATATTTTTGTTATATACACTGCTGGCCACCGTAAATGCAACACCCTGAAGGAAGCATGCAAATAATATGAAATTTACAACATGCATTAGCGGAGGTGAGATATGCAAATGATTAGAATTTCAGCGCAGACGCACATCACGCGCGCCTGTGGCGCCACTTCAAAGCGCTATTTAAGGCTTGGAGATTTCGACGATTTCAAGTACGGCAATTGTGTTTTTCTTGTGGTTTTAAAAAAAAACGATCAATTATGCCTCGTAGAAAACAGCGATCATCTTTTGATCAAGTATCCGAGTTCGACAGAGGAAGGATAGTGGCCTACCGAGATTGTGGATTATCTTTCAGGGAAATCGGTAGTCGTGTTGGACGAAACCAAACAATTGTAATGCGGATATGTGATCGTTGGATGCAGGAGGGTACGACGGACCGACGTGTTCGATCGCATCCACCTCAGTGCACCACTTCACGTGATGACAGGCAAATTGTGCGTATGGCAGTGACGGATCGCTCAGCCACATCACGAACCATAGCACAGCACATTCAGTCTGTACCGCATCATCCAGTGTCTGCGCGTACCATTCGACGCCGTTTACAGCAGAGTGGTCTGTCCGCAAGACGTCCATTGCTTCGTCTACCCTTGACGCAGAACCACAGACGTTTCCGCCGCCAATGGTGCGATGAAAGAAGGATGTGGACGGCAGAATGGAATGAAATTGTCTTTACTGACGAGTCACGCTTCTGTCTGCAACACCACGATGGTCGGATTCGAGTCTGGAGACACCGTGGAGAGAGGATGCTGAACAGCTGCGTTATGCACCGCCACACTGGTCCTGCACTGGGTATTATGGTATGGGGCGGTATTGGATATCACTCTCGCACTCCTCTAGTACGCATTGCCGGTACTTTAAACAGCCAGCGCTACATCTCCGAGGTGTTGGAGCCAGTTGTCCTTCCTTACCTTCAGGGCTTGCCCACAGCCATATTTCAACAGGATAATGCGCGACCACACGTGGCACGCATTGTCCAAGGGTTCTTCGTCAATCGCCAGATTGAATTGCTTCCCTGGCCAGCTCGCTCTCCGGATCTTTCGCCGATAGAAAACATGTGGTCCATGGTTGCTCAACGATTGACCCAGAATACATCCCCAGCTGCCACACCAGATCAACTTTGGCAACGTGTGGAAGCTGCTTGGTCTGCTGTACCCCAAGAACACATCCAAAGTCTCTTTGAATCAATGCCGAGGCGTGTGGCAGCGGTGATCTCCAACAATGGCGGCTACTCTGGCTACTGATTTTGGCAGGAACCACACTTCACAGAAGTCTATAAATTTAATCATTTGATACTTGGTCAACATGTTATCTACAAAATAAATTTTGTTGTGATATCTCTTGTCTTTCTTGGTGTTGCAATTTGGGTGGCCAGCAGTGTATTTATATATTTTTATGCATTACATATTTTTATGCATTACATATTTTTATGCATTACATATTTTTATGCATTACATATTATTATATTTATATATTTGTCATTTTTTGTACTTTATTCCACTGTTATATAAATGGATTTCTCTCTGAAATGAATAAAGCGGTGCATAAATAGTAGTAAATTATAGTAAGTAGTTTTTGTTTAAAGTATACACAAAATTAATAAAATGGTTATGAAGAAATGTATCGCATTACCTCCTACATATTTTCTACGTTTAAACGAATCCACTGAACCACCGCTCTAATCCAAACATTTAAATATTCTCGAAAACCCAGCGGAGTAAATCGTAAAATCTCGTCCATTCAATATCCGATCCGCCCTCCTGTTTTAATGGACAGGTATCTCATTCGCCCTTTAAGAGGAGGCAAAATGAATCGTCGAACGAGTCGGGTGAGCATAAATATTTATACACATCCGCTCCCAGATCAAGGGAGTCTCGAGTTTCCCGAAAATCGTCATTTATTTCGAAAGGGCACCAAATTTTATTTGTGCTAAAGTGTCGAAAATTGAAACTCTGCCCGGCGTTTCCCTCCTGGGCAAGCGGCGAGCAAACCGTAATTGCTTCTGACGCCCGATCCATTTGTCAGTGGATCCCCTAATCCACGGATTCCCACCCCCTTTTCTCGGGCACAACACCGAAAAGAAACGATCAATGCTGCATGCCGAATAAAATACAATGGTAATTGCTGAGGAGATTTTGTATCTGAGTAACATGGCGGGCTTTCTTGGGACGCAACAAATTGTGGTCGGGGTAAGTTGGATATTAATGGGGGTGTATTAAATTACTGGCTGCCATCGGTTAAAATGATCGGGACTCCGGGCTTCAAATTAATTGAATTGCGCGGTGCCGTTTTGATGCGGGCCGTGTTTCGAAAACATCGGGGTAGTCTGAGAGTGGTCTGAATCGCACAGGTAAGACACTGTTCTAGTTGAAATCGTTGAAACTTGTGGTACTCTGTTTGATATGCCGCGTTTGATGTATCTCAGTGGATACGTGTCCTCCATTATGCTGCATGTAAGCGAAACATAGTTTAACACTTCAAGTGGTTTCGACGAAATATCCCATGTTCATCACGATCTGACCCATTTTGCTAATGACGAGATATCTCATCATCAAAGACATTGCCGATTTTCTTATGAGATATCTCGTCCATCAAGATCTAACCAATTTTGCTTATGATGAGGTATCTCGTCCATCAAGATCTAACCAATTTTGCTTATGATGAGGTATCTCGTCCATCAAGATCTAACCAATTTTGCTAATGACAAGATATCTTGCCATCAAGATACTGTCGATTTTTTTGTAAGATCAAGATTTGTTCAGTTTTTTGTAATTGCGAGATATCTTGTCTATCAAGATGCTGTCAGTTTTGGTAGTGACGAGGTATCTCGTCAACCCAACCACCAGGAAACCCTCCTGGTGTTTGGGTTGACCCAACAAGATGAACAGGTGTGTGTTCTAAAATTTCAAAGAATTTATAATATGGTTAAAGTATGGATGTTTATATATAAATATGATACGAGATTTAATAGTTTTAATATATTTTGCTCATAAATAATTTTAGTTATAGTTTTACATGGTGTTAGAGATATTAAAATATATCCGTTAATTCAGACTAAGAATGATCTACTTAACTCAGAAGAAGAATCTCTTTATCAAAGAGTGATCTAAGAATGATCTCTTTATCAAAAGATGACCCTACAATGACAAACCAAACCAGACTTGAGAATCATAATACAAAAAGTTATAGAATTAGGTGCTTAATATTATGTTTGTTCAGTTCAATATTGTATATAGAAACAGTTCAGGTCAATATTGTATGCGTACAGTAAGCTTTAAACATCATATTTGATATATTGGTAATATTTACCAATAAAAATTAAAGTACAAGATTTATATTCTACTTCCACGAGACTAGAGCCTGAACTTTCGTTTATAGTCGTTTTTTTTTCCTTTTTAAATACTTACGTTACTTTACTGTTTCATACAACGAGTTTTGCTATCGGAAGTGAAAACACTTCGTCTAGTGCATTTTAAAAAGCAACTAAACGCTAAACTTAAAAAGGAAAAGAAAATAATTTTCTAAATATTTATTTTTCATTCCGTTATTTCTTGTCATTTCAAGTGGAAACAATCCCTTAGAATCGATTCTCGCTAAATGGAGACTGCAATTTTTTCCAACTCGATTGAAAGCGTTCTGAGAAACTCTTCAAAGAGAATCCCAGAAGCCATTTATCACATTTCAGACAAGATATAACTTAGTTTTTCTTTGTCACTCTTATCGTTACTAGTTTTATTTACTTGAAAAATATGATATGGTTTAAAGATCGCTTAAATACTGGTGGATCAAGCTAAGTGCAAATGCTAGGGATTTTCCAAATAGATAATCTAAATTCTCTATAAAATTAGCAATTTAAAGTTATAAATATTTTTTGATTCATCCAATTTTAAACCTGTGAGCGTCGAGATTTCCGAGTAGAGTACTATTGCTTTTGCCTCGCAACATTCATGACTAAAAAGCCACATCTGTTGGTTGGAAGAATCCTAGAAAAGATTCCATTGGATGGAAGAATCCTAGAAAGGATTCCATTTGTTGGAAGAATCCTAGAAATGATTCCATTGGTTGGACGAATTCTAGAAATGATTCCATTGGTTGGAAGAATCCTAGAATAGATTCTATTGGTCTAGAAGTCTAAAACTGGGATACATTATGTGCGAAAACTACTGATTGTATGTTGGAATAATGCGGGTCTGACTTCAGAGGGTTAATGTGGAGATCACTCAGAGGGTTAACGGGGTCCTCAAAGAGAGCTGAGTCGATTACGGCACGATTTCAAAAATAGTATTGTGTTGGATTTTCTCTATTCTACTTTCTGACCTCTAATGAAAGTAGTCATGGATCATTTTGGATTTAGTGTTAACCCTCTTGGTGGTTATCTCGACGAGGTATATCGTTATTAGTAAAACTGGCCAGATCTTGATGGACGAGATATCTCGTCATTAGAAGAAAACTGGCCAGATCTTGATCTCATCATGAAAAATCGACAATATCTTGATGACGAGATATCTCGTTATTAGCAAAATTGATCAGATACGGATTGATCAGGACGATATGTCTCGTCGAAACCACTTAGAGGGTTAAACCATATACAGGAGTGTAATACTGCGTACGCACAGTTATGACTTTATCCAATCTTCGTGCATTTCCTTGATATCACATACCCAAGTTAGATGCAGAGTTAAATAATATTTTCCACTGCAATATCGGACTAAAAGCAGTCAAAAACATCTGATTAAAAGCCAATATAAGCTGATATTCAAATTCATAACTAGCAATAGCGAAGTGAAAAAGCAAAGCACATGGCAAAAGTACAAAATGACACGATCATAATGCTTGAAAATTCTTACCTGAAAGAGTTTGCATTGCTAAATCGCTTAAATTTATTTCTATAACCAAGTGAATCGAAATATTGAAATATTAATGTCTGCACCAAGTTAAAAGTGAGATAAATATTCGGTTTCCCGCATTTAAATGTGTGATGGAACCCGTATCCTCTTCCAATTATATTCTCCAGAGCTTCAGTGAAAATCAATCAACTACACTCATGGTGTTCGAGACGATCTTTTACTTCCTTATCAGAATTTACGATAATTGCTCTAATCTGTCATTAACCATCGTTATCTGTCATCCGTTGCGTTTAAATCTGATTACCATGGGACATTTGTTAGAGTTACTTCGATTGTGAAGCGCTACGGTTTTTAACTTTTTACTTTTAAAACCGTTCTGTTTTTGGTTTACCTTTGTAGACCATATTTTTGAAAAGGGAAAATTTAATATTTTTATTGAATAAAATATGGTATGTTATGAGTAGTATGAGAATAATATATGCATAGTTATGAGTAGTATAGAATAAAATATGGTATGTTATGAATAGTATAGGAGAATAATATACACTATGCAATGAATAGTATGGGAGAATAAAATATGCCATGTTATGAACAGTATGAGAATAATATATGCTGTTATTAGTATAGGAGAATAATATATGTTGTGTAAAATATGAATAGGACAGGGGAATAGTGTATGCTGTGTAATGAACAGTATATGAGAATATTTCCTATGTTGTGTGAATAGTATAGGAGAATAGTATTTTCTATGTAGTGAATAGTATAGGAGAATAATATATGGTATGTTATGAATATGGGAATAGGAGTATAATATAGGGTATAGTAGAATAATATATGCCATTTTATGTACGTAAAATAGCAATACTTTTAAATATTTCCCTAATATTAGGAGGGGGCGTCATTGCTCAGTAACTCATCTCTCCAACTTGTTTTGTGTGGTATTTTAGACACGACAGGAATCCATCTCAATAGTTGCCCTAATCTTACTGACGGCACAGTGAATAATACTGCTGATAGAATTACATATATTTTGTTGCAAGATTATTGGACTGCCATGAAACAGTTATAAAAACAATCGCAAAATGCTATTGTACAAATTTAAAACTTTACAAAATCCTTCACTTACGAACTTTAAACTGTGTTTTTAATGGCTTAAGACGAGTGAATATGAACGCGTGTTAATGAAATTAAACTATCGTGAGAATCATTCAAAACTAATTCACTCCTATCAAACGGAACTTGGATGATAGCTGTAGCAATCGAGTACTATCATATCCCAATCTGAGCGTCCGCACTAACAATGAAAAACAAAGAGTAACCACATAATTAGACAAGCAAGCAGACTCCCGTTTGCGTGATCTGTAGTGGCCTGGGCGCATGCCAAATCTAGGGTATATACCTTTAAGAACAATATAATCCAACATTTGGCAAACCCTCGATCTTTCACCTAATTTGTCTTATTAACTCTGTCATCTGGCGGAAGGCCAAAGCGAGCCTAAGTAATAGATGGGCCATATAGGTCTGCTCGAGTGACATCTGCCTTTTGGAGGGGAAGTTGATATCGAGGAAGAAAACAATGGGCACAGAGGCGACAATAATGTTATTGGATTTTCAGGAATCATTCGACGAAATGGAGAATGGGTGAGTTTTGTTTGCATCGCACGGATACCCGTGACCGACTCCTGATACCCATTCTCCGGAACATTTGGAATTCCTTTCGGTTGGTCAGATAGAAGGATCTTTATCATTGCTTCCCGCAAAGGTGAGTACTGAATGAATCTCTTAACAATTCCTCTGGCAAAGAATTCCCGAAAGAGTCTGAGGCATCAGAAAGTGGCACTAAATTATGGACGACGTTGATGTGGGGCTATCTCTTATTCATTTAGGGGTAGTGTCTTTATTCGGTTCCTTGATTGTTCTCTAAACAAATGTGGCAGGGCACCACATGGGGGTCCATGGAACCAAGTCATGATGATCATTCTCCGGATTATTTTGGATTCATTCCAGACGGTTAGAATGATCTTCATCATTGCTTCCCGCAAAGGTGATTATTTGATGTTGTCTGTCTTGTGTTTGGCGCAGCATGGCCAAATATGACCCTTGCGCCATAAAAACTAACTAACCCACAAAGGGAAATGCAGAATTAATCTCTAATCCCCTGGCAAATAATTCCCGCATGAAACTGACGCATCAAAAAGTGGTACTAATATAAGGATGGCGTTGATCGACACTTATGTGTATTTCTATCTTCTGTGCCAGTAGAAACATTCCTTGTGTATGTGTTTGTCCATTTACTTGACGTTGTTTCTCTTGTGTTTGACGCAGCTTGGCCAAATGTTGCGCCATAAAACCCAACCAACCATAATTTTACGAAATGGAAAATACATCCCTAATATTTTTTTGCGAGCTAAACATTCAGTTTTTGGGATGTACATTTTTGTTTCATAAGAGAACCCGTCATCTAAACTGGTACTGGGCCTGTGTCTTCTTAATGTATGTCTCAACTTGGTACTGGGGCCCTTCATCCAACTTGGTACTGGGTCCTACCATCCAACTTGGAACTGGGTTTCGTCATCCAACTTGATACTGGAGCATCTAGTTTGGTTTATGGACATCCAACTTGGGTTTTAAACCCACTTAGTAACTTGGCACTGCGGCCTATCATCCAATTTTACTGGAGCTCGTCTTGCATATGTGTGTGGGGCTGAAATGTGGGAAAAATGTTAAAGGGACCGTGTACACAGTGCATAACGTGTATTTGAACGGAACTAGGGGTATCTGATAAAATTTAACGACCAACTTGTGTTTCCAAGGGAAAAAGACCTTGGGTCCAAATTTGTCGACAATTCGAAAGAGCGCACCCTGTTTTTACGATATCCAAACGTGTTCAAAGATCTATACGATAATTAGTCATCATTTACTGATTTTTTTCACTGTTAACTATTCACTCCTACTTCGCTAACGATACCTAATTCTGTTCCAACAAATTCTGTTATGCTAATCACTCACTCCTATGTGGCTAATTAGTTCCTCTTTAGGAAAATAAAAAAACTTCATGAAACTGGTGCGTTTGGCAGACGATTAATTTCGATGTTGACATCTTGACGAAAGAGATATTTAATTGTTATAGGACTATTTGGACATGAAAATACGTCAAAATATACAAACAAGGAAGAGCTGATTACAAATGAATTTCACACAAGCTGCGATTGCTTTACTTACATTTAAATAGTATGTAAAATAATGTCTTTAGTTATGCATTATCTACAAAACTAAGCATTGTTTCTTTTGTCCATCTCCTCGTAAATTAACCCTCCAAGTGGTTCTGACGAGATATCTCGTCCATCAAGATCCGGTCAATTTTGCAAATGTCAAGATATCTCGTCCATCAAGATTTGGTCAATTTTGCTTTTGGTGAGATAAATCGCCGAGACAACTCGAAGGAAATGAAGATCCAAGTATGAAAAACAAATTGACCCTTGTTTAATACTGGTGGCAATTGGAACGCGTTTTTGAATAAGCTGGCTACTACAGGGCAGTTCCACGACAAAATAAACCACCAGGAGGGGTAAATCGTGGCAAGAGACATTGATGTCAACTAAGAAGCTAAATGGAATACTTTGACTGCTTTCAGACAGTCGTTTGATGATTCAGTAAGTACAATATGAAATGTATGGGCATGGTTTATACTAATATTTAAAACTTAACTCTTAATATGATGGATTTCAAAAAATGCGAAAATTAAATAGACGTTACGTGAGGGTATTTCATCGTAATCGGATTCCTTTAAGCTCTTCGGTTCCACCGGCTTATTTGTGAATGATCGGCTAGATGAATAAGTCTTTTCTGTATGAAATAAAATAGAAGTTTTTCTGAACTTTTAATTTTTAAGGGAAACACCAGCAACCTGAGTTGTAAGAACTATAAAACCAAACCAAACAAACTTTATGGGAACTAAGTTGTGTTTATTAACTCTGATGTGTACTGTGCGTGTTTCGATATGGTCTAAATAAATAAAATACTATTAAGGTATAAATATAAAAAATGCTTACAAAAAATTTGGAAAATTACCTCAGGCAGCTTACCTCTCGATTCTTCACCCTACATGAGACTTCACTAAAATGTTTAAAAATTATGAGCAAATCAAGCGTCAGAAATATTATTGGAAATGTATTTCTATCTTTAGTCTGACTACAAGAAAATATAATTCATTACTAGGAAATAGCTGTGATCAATCTATCCAGTTTACATTCCTATACATCATGGCCCTCATTGGCACATCTTTAAGTGTGTACGGGCATCACAGCCACAAGGTACCCGTGTGATCTGTCCTCCCTCTCCTGATTTACCCTCGTGTATATTTGTGCTTTTTTTCAATCCTCGTTGTCTTGCCAAAAATGGCCGTTGCGCCAAAAGGCCCAAAATCAACCAACCCTATACATCAAGTAAAATTTTCATTCCAAACCTTTCTTCACATTACGCCATTTAATAGATTGCTGAAAATGATTAAATTCGGCGTATGTCTTGACTATAGTCGGCCTGTTATAATCAACTTTTAAAATGCGTACAAAATACAAGACAAATGTCGAAGCCTCCTCAAATGTCATTCCCTCATCTCAAAAGGATGGATAAATTGCAATTCTTTCCAAAAATTCAAAACCTTTCTCAAGACAATAGCGCTTGCGATTGGGCTCAAGCAAACTGTTTCGCCACAGCAATTCTAGTTCACGAATACGATATTCTAAAGGTCCCTTTCCTTCGTCTACTCGCGTCTGCGATTCAAGGCTGGATAACTACGGCAGTACCAGTTCTGTTATCCCGACCTTTGCTTTTATTTGTGTTTCCATAAAATCCCCCACGATGCGATTTCATTTTTGTGAGACTTCCTTCTTATTCATGAATAGTTCTCGAATCCCATCACTATGCCTTTATTTCTATAGTCCTCGATTTTCCTTGCTGGTTCCTTCTTCCAGGGTTTCTCCTTCATTTCCTATTATATTCTCAATTCCTTTCTTATCTCATGCATATGGAATCGCTGTGTAGTCGTCCAAATTTTAATTTCCCCCTTTAATCTGATTCTTTTAATGCGTTGCTTTAATCCCTTTCTGGGGTCCACGTGAGTATAATGCCCGGAAATCAAGATACGCCTTCGTAGGAGATGCCTGTGTTCCATTGTTGAGATTGAAGAATTAACCCATTTCACATTGACTGATTCTCGCTTTTTTTGTCTTTACGCTTGGATCGAAATAACGTTTTAGGCTAAGGTGTGTAACTGCAAAAGTAAAACTGTCAGGTCGAATATTTCATTAAAAATAAGAGTCTTATCATTTTAGTGCTTCGTTACCAAGCAAAATACTTCCATAAGCAATTAAAATACCTGTCAAATAGAATGCAAATTCTTGTTAAATATAATGCAATACCTGTCAAATAAAATGCAAATGCCCGGTAAATGTAATGCAAATGCCCGGTAAATGTAATGCAAATGCCCGGTAAATGTAATGCAAATGCCCGGTAAATGCAATGCAAATGCCCGGTAAATGCAATGCAAATGCCCGGCAAATGTACTGCAAATGTCTGGCAAATGTAATGATAATAAATGAATATCTTAATTATTAACGGACTAGGTAATATCAATCGAGTAAGAACTAAAAAGAACCATTGCATGGATAGTAGTTTATTACCTTAAGTCAGTGATTCTCAACCACTGTGCCGCGGCACTTTTGTGTGCCGCCAAATTCTTAGAGTGTGCCGCCAAATTTTAATAAAACTATTCATAAAATTGTTATTGACCATTTGACAACATTAGAGGAGAGAATTATTCATTATTTCCCAAATTTGATTGGGTTCGTAATCCATTTGTGATAACGAATACTTCTGTATTTGAATTAACTTTGAATGAAGAGGAAGAACTAATTTCGCTTTCTAATAATCGAGATTTAATTTTAAAATATTCGGAAGAATCAATTAATTCATTTTGGATTAACATTAGATGCGATTATCCCATGATAGCCAAAAAAGCTTTAAAAATATTATTACAATTTTCTACATCTTATTTGTGTGAATTCGGATTTTCAGTATTAACCAACATAAAAACGAAAAAAAGATCAAGACTGTTAAATGTAGAAGACGATATGAGAGTAGCATTGTCATTTTTACGACCAAATATAAATGAAATTATCAAAAAACATCAAGCTCATATTTCTCATTAAAAGTATTCTTATTATTACCTTGTAATTAATCCCTTAATAAACGTACTGTTGTTTTTGTAGTACATATTATATTATTTTACATTCATAATTATTATCATAAACTATTTTACAGTGTATTATAGGTAAGTAAACAACTTTTTAACTTATCTTTTTCTTTGTGTGCCGCCAAATTTTGAAATCGTTAAAAGTGTGCCGCGACAAAAAAAAGGTTGAGAATCACTGCCTTAAGTAGTTGAATTTCCCTTAACCTGTGATGAAACGACTCCTTCAATTAATGATCAAATAATCTTAGTAAAATTTTAATTCCACTTTCTTGACTTTTATACTCGACATTACGGAGAAAATAGCTATCACGCACAAATTATCATGGACGGTTGTAGAATTTTGATACATTTTGCTTTGAAAGTAAAATGTTGTATCAACTTAACTCAAATTGCGTCCAAAATTAACTATTCAAAGTACGTACTTGAATGATAAGATTTGATATCAGAAAAACATCTTAATACAATTACGAAAACTGCCTCAAAGAACAATTTGACTCCAATACAAAAGTATTAGACATTGTCAACAATGTATAAAAGTCATAAATTTTATGGTAACCCTTCCAGGGGTGACGGGACGTCTAACATCTCACCTCCTTGAAATAGTTAAGGCTAAGTATATGATTATTCCAAGTATAGTAATCTTGAGGGTCATGCACGCATTATTCCTCCATGAAAAATGCAGTTCCCCTGTTTGACTTCTAACCAGTTTTTTGACTTGTAGAGTCCTAAGATTCTCTCAACAGAAACCTGTGATTATTTAGTCACTGTTGTGTAGATTAAAAGCAATAGTATGTATCTCAGAAATGTGATGCTCAGAGTTAAGGATTGTAAAATATATAAATATTCCCATTTGATATTCTTATGCCTAGGAGTGGCATAAATGGGCGGTGAGACAAGAGGGTCCACACCCTACTCCTTGAGAAACTAAATTTTTGTTATGTACCAAATGCATTCGTATATGGTGATAGGTCCTGACCCATAATTTTTGAAAAAAGAATCATGGGTGAAGTTTTTTTCCCTTCAAAAAACAATCATGGGTGAAGTTTTTTATTTTTCCCCCCAAAAACAGTAATGGGTGAAGTTTTTTAATTTTTTCCAAAACAACAATCATGGGTGAAGTTTTATTTTTTTCAAAAAACACAATCATGGGTGAAGTTTTTTATTTTTGCAAAAAACAATCATGGCTGAAGTTTTTTCAAAACATTTTTAGTAGTGATTTTCACACGCAAAGGGCCAAAAGTTAAATAAACAGTTGAATTACATAAATTGAAAAATTCAAATTACTATTAAAATAATTACAAAGTGCGCAAATTAAATTAGTCTTAAACACACCGCTACAATATACCAAAGTAAATTATTCTCCCGAGATCAACTGGATTACTTTTGTCTTGTAATGACTGCATACAAAGACGAACAGCGCTCTAATCTGACACTCGTGCATTAGAAAGAATGGGAGCCTTCGCACTTGATATATTCCATCTGTCTTCCGTTCCGTTTTTCCGCGGCGTCCTCTGTTTCCCCAGATATCTGCCACTAATCTTCTCCGTGATTGCATCCCGTATTTTCTTTCCATTCCCACAGCCTAATCAAGTATTTGACCTGACCACCGACGCTCATTGATTCTGGCGGCGTGTATTGACTGCCGTTTTTCATGGGTGGCTTTCAAATGGTCATTCCTTATTAGCCTTATGAACTCCTTATCTGGGATTGTACATCCCAGCTACTGGCAAATCCCGTTCTCTTACATGATTCAACTAGAGGGAAATGTTTTTGATTTTTGTGGTAGAACTCAAGTGGTTTATTGTAGTGCTTTATTCTTTGAGAACATTGCAGGTAAAAACAACACTAAGATTTGATTAGTGTTGGGAATGTGATAGGACTATAATAATAAACTATATGACATTTTATTCTAATACCACCTGTTTTATAGACCTGATAATGGATGTCTTCATAATGTTCTTCAGTAACTAATCTATCCTTAAGTAATCCAAAGGCCACATTAACCCCCCTAGTGGTTGTCTCAATTCGTCATTATCAAACCTTACAGATCTTAATGGACGAGATATTTCGTCATTAGAATAAAAAAATTGACTGGTTCTTGATCTCGTCATCATAAAAAATAATCAATATCTTGATGACGAGATATCTCGTCATTAGTAAAATTGGACAAATCTCTTAACGGAAAGCACTTCTAATATTTTGTAATAAAGCAGTCACAACACTTTAAAAGGATTTTTATTAAAATATTTAATACAGAATAGTTACTTTTATTTATATCTATATTTATATATAAATATTTTTAATTATAAGTTTCTTTTTCTTGAAAGTTGGAATTTATATATAATTTCACTTTAATAAGAGCAACGATTTTTCGTTTTGATTTACTGAACTAGTATAAATACCGTTGCTTGTAGTTGACTATCGCAGTAACTGAAAGTTATTCATTTAGAGGGACAAACTATTTCATGCAGTTGCAGATTTCACAGTTAAATGAAAGACCAAAGTGAGTAGGAAATGATATCAGTACTAAATCTTTTAGCTTAATACTTTCTAAATTTATTACTTCACTAAATTATAATTGCAATTCGGATAAAATTGCAATGAATCGATTAAAAATTGATTTATTATATTCCATTGTGTCAATTCTGAGGGGATTGTAATTGAATACTCGTAAAGAACGATCCTTTCCTTAAAAAATTGTTTAATTCTGGTTACTGTGGAATAATTCTTAGCCCATGAGCAGTTACTTCCATGATTGTATACGAAATTTCAATGCTGTTATAGTATCATTCAAATATTATAACATATTTTCATTTTTAAATGTTTCAATGATTTATAATCAAACCCAAAAGTGTTTGGATCAATTAGCATCAGGTAACGAGAAAAGTTCGAGCCGTTTTAATCAATAGAGATAAATGGTACACAGAATAGATATACAATACTTTATTTAAAAAAGTATTCACATTTGGCGTCTTACCATTTTCCAGTGATCTGACAACTTTTCCAGTGAACTGAAACGAGTGACAACTTTTCTATTCCTATTTTTACAAATATTTTCCGATTGAGCCCTCGTATCCAATTTGAATTCATAAAGTAAATGGACCCGAATATTTGACTTTGACAGTCATACTGAAAGCAGCTTTTCAAAACTTTAATGGTAATAGTAATTAATTGTCGTACTGGAGCAGCACAAAGGGCTATTGGCAACGATCCGGGATCAACACCCGAAGGAAAAGATCCGAGGACAACACTTAATTTGAATCATGGTCAGATGATGAGATCACAACTGAGCTGGCACCCCGCTATCCAAACTTCCCCACCACCCCAACATGAGGACATTTGAGGCTAATCCGGTTGCTCGACGGTTTGCTAATCGTTACTCTTCCAACCGGGCTACCGCAGCCCCTTCAAAACTTTAAATGCTTGATTTCAGTAAGTGTGATACACCGGTAAATTCTGTTTCATAACCTTTTGTCTAAGCCTACATAATCACACTTTTTTGATAGTGTTAATGTAATGTTTCGCAATGACAAAACCTAGAAAAAGGCACGAACTTTCTTGGTTACCTGATGCATCCTGATCTTATATATTCAAATCGATTAATTTAAGTGTTTACAATTTAAACGGGATTTCAATGAGTTACGACTTGATTTGAAATACCAGAATTTAATATTTAGCAGTTACCTTTTATATCAGCGAGAGTAGTAGGCTACGTTATTCCTGGTATACCATATGAATCCCGCACGTTCCAGGTACCGAGTCTGCGTAGTTCATATTGAGACTCACCTTACGGGGAAATTTGAAACTTGCCCCTGTACATCAGTTTTTCCTTGGTAAATATCAGTCAGCAGGAAAACGCTTGAATTCCACAACTTTATATCCACTGCGCATCACGAAATTTTCGAATTTACAATTGGTTTTTCCCTAATAAGATATTTAATGATTGAATTTAATGACTGAACTTTTAATTGAAAGCTAAAATGTATTACACCTTAAGATCAATTTATTTCACTCTATGTTTTCATTTTTGGTGGTTTTTAGAAACATTTTGAGAGAAACAAATGAGAAGGAAGAAATGCATCTTATTTTCTTGAGCAATTGTTAGCTGTTTGAGAAATAGCTGTTTGCGTCCTCATGAGGTTTAACCAGCACATCTACAAAAACCTTACGTGTAAGATAAATCAACTGTTGCGAGTAGAGTGATCGTAGGCGCGCAGCCCATATACGGCCTTCTAGACAGGTTTAAGGTTTACCCAACCCGCAGGCCAGGTACGGTCCTACAAATAGGTTTACCAAGCTTGTAGACTAGATATGATCCTCGAAATGTTTTTATGCCCACAGACGGTGAAGCGGCCCTCCGAAACATTTTTCTCGACCCGCCGGCCAGAGAATAAGTTTACCTTGCGCTTAGACCAGATACGGATGGCAGATATTTTTCGAGAGGGTACTCATTCATAACAAATAAATATTAAATAAAGTAGCAAATCAGAGCTTAGCGTTATTTCGCAAATAGCTACATTGAAATTTGTGCATGTAGATACTATATAACTATATAATACACATAATTTTTTCTTGTTTACTATTTTCAGCATTTGCATGTCGTAAAAAGAATTCCCGCAAAGCTCAATTTCTTTTAATTGTTCATGCTTTAAAACAATACCCACAAATTGAGGCCTTTTAATTTCTAATTTACACAACAAAAAGACGCATTTTTATAGCATGAATTGTTGAACAACTTGAGAAATGCTGCGGAAACATGCCTACTTGGCGAGTGAAAACTAGTCGGGGAAGTCAGCTTTAAATATTTTATAATTCGTTCAAATGAGTCCCTTTTTAAAGTGTTTGCTTCAATTCAACTGTGGTTTTACATGAAAAAATGTATTTCACAGAATTTCATACTGAGTTAAAAGTATCTCTATTTTCTTAAAAAAATTTTTTCAAGTAATTCGATTTCCCTGAAGATGCAAGGTTTTCTTAAACTCAAAAGTACAACACGAAGATGAAGCCCTCTTTAAACTCGGCTCAAAATAAAAAATAACTAAGCCTGTAAAAATGAAATTGAAGTCCTAGGAATTGGATTTTTCTCCCTTGACTGTAAACGAAGAGCGAGTTTCTGACATAAGGTTATGTAATATGAAACTTTTATTCAAGTTTGGTTTCATATATCTGCTGGTTTAAGTATTTATATCTTTTATACCTTGAATCAGTGCGCCTTTATCTTTAACTGTAAGCTTATTGCTTCACTTAATTTTACAAGTTAGCTTGAAGATTTATCTCATTCTCACGCATTAATCTTTTAGGCTGAATAGCCAAATAACTTAACCTATTTATTAGTATTAAAATATGCGATGTAAATTCATCCTTTAGCGCATTTTAAAGTCCTGGTTTCTTTAAGATGTTGGCACGCGTTGATATTTTTCAATGACACAAGGCGTTTTCCTTCCATTATTTCTCGGTTTAGCACTTAATGGTTTTGATTATTGTTAGCGAAGAGGGATTCCTATTAGAAAAAATTAAAATAATCACTTAGTATAAAATACCATTAATAATACAGATCTCCCAAAAGGAACTCAATAAAAACTATCCATATATTACTAATTCTACTATATTGGAAGTGATGAAATTTCCTGAATGGTTGCTCAGTATGATCAAATGTTTTCAATATGTTAAACTTGAGTATACTTCAAGCCTCAAATTCACGTATTTGAATATTTAAGTTTAGTTTCGTTGGGTGTATTTCTTTATGTATCAGTACCATGGGTGTATTTCTCTGTCCTGTATTAGTAAAACTTTCCTTGTGTGCATATTCATTGCTTAACGTTGTCTGTTTTGTTTTTGGCTCAGCTTGGCCAAATATGGTTCTTGTACCATAAAAAAACCCCAACCAACTTCCCAGTTGAAGAGTATGTGCAAAAGATGGATTACAATTTGAAAAAGAAATCTATTCAAAAAATCTTTAATGCCTTTAAGCAAATATTCCATAATAATTTTTTTTACGTATATTATCTTACATACAAAAAGATTGAACAGCACCGATATCTTTTGGGAAATAACTAAATATAACAGATTTATCTGTTTTTATAGTAGTTTCGTTGGGGCCCATATAAATTCATCGGTATGACTTGTATTTACGTATCTTATTTTAACAAAGGTTGTTTAAAGCGCGTAATTAGCTAGCAAATTGCTTTTAAATCGAAGTTTTACATTGATCCCAAATACAAAATAACTTTGTAGCTTCGAATAAAAATAAGTTTTATCATGCGATCTAAAATTTAAACACTGCTATCAAAGCTCTTTCCAACATTTCCGTTAAACATATTAAAATTAAAAATCCATCCCAATTTTATTTCTAAGAACGTGCTTTCACCATCTAAACTACTCGAAAGCGAAATCTTTAATCCAGAATTTTGAATGTAAATATATTGAGAATGTAAATATATTTTAACACTATAAATGTCGATATTGGAAATACGTGGTATTCCCCATACAACTAAAGGACCAGCCTAGGCTCATGGTGTTTGCAAGCTGTGATTACCCTGGAGATGTTTCTCTCCTGTTTCAATAAAAACTATCCTTGTAACTGCATGTCCATTTATTTGATGAAAAAAAAGTATCTTGGTACAGCTTGACCAGATCATAGACCTTAGATGTAAATAGACTGAGCTTTGACATTAAGAGGAGCTTCAAAAAGTGTGACCAACATGTAGACTAGTAGTCACATGATTGCTCTGAAAAATTAACTTCGTTGACCGATTTGGAATCTTATCGCCTCGTTTGGCTATATCTAATGACTATAATGAAGCTATAACATCTAATGATAGGTCTTTGAATGCGTATATTAATAGAGTGGTGACAAAATTGGCGAAAATTGCCCAAGTTTACCACTAAGTCGCGGGGCTAATCAAATGATGAATCAATGGATGGGCGTCTTCCTCCCCGTGAACCAATCAGATGACGAATGTTCGGTTCCACTCAGTTGATGAAAGTAGTCTAAAGGTCACGTTACTACTAGTTTTGGCCACATGACCCTGGGCACATAAAAAGTTACCATTTCTAATTCTTTTATATTTCCTCTATGGGCCAGACCTGGCTCTTGCACAAAACCCAACAAACCCAAATAATTATAAAACTTTTGAGTCCCTAATTATATTTGCAAATCAATATGAAAATGTTTTTAAGGCATCCTTTATTTTTCTCGTTTTTAAAACTAAATAATCCGTGCTCGTCAACCCGTCTCAGATGCATGGAAGCATAAACTTCCTTTGTTCCGCATCCTGCTTCCAGTGCTTAAGGACCGCGGAGTTCCTTAGGAGTGCTTTATTGTAGCCTGGGTAATTGAAAGATGAGTTTCCTTTATCCGCGGTGTCATTCTCTTTATGTTTGGCCATGGCTGGAATCGAATTGCTTATGCAGCAGAAATACTTAAATGGATACAGTAAGCTCCATTAAACACTTTACTATTTATGGTTTGGAACTGGTATGGGTTGTCTTGGAAGGAGGAAACATGCCAAATTCATATTTACGCAGTACATGTCGCAATGATGACACTAAATTTATTGTTGAATGTCATCAACAATTCGTGCTTTTGATCTGTAGCATTTTTCCGGGACCAAAACTGAAGCTATTAACAATTTGTCTTCGTTCTCATTAAATCGCCAATAGCCCGCTGTATTGCTTCAATGCGACGCTAAGTAAAATACCTACCATCTTCGTAATAGCCCATTGTGTTGTGCCAGTGCGATTTTAATTAAAATACCTACCTACCATCTTCGTGGAGCTGTCGTGACCTAGTGGGTTTTCCCACTTGAGAGCTATATACGTCGCAGGTTCGACTCCTCTAACTACCCTGGGTGCATTTCTCTTTTCTGTATCAGTAAAAATTTTCATTATGTGTACGTTCGTGTGTGGAAGTTTGGAGAGTGGGGTGCCAGCTCAGGTGTTGAACTCGTCATTTGACCTTTCAAAATTACGAGGTGTTGTCCTGGGTTTGTTCTCTTCGGGATTGATCCCAATAGTTCGTTGTGTTGCTCCAGTGCGATATTAATTCACCTACTTACCTTCAGTGTGTATGTTCATATGCTTGACGAAAAAACATTGCTTGGCGCAGCTTGGTTAGATCTAGCCCCTTCCGCCATAAAAGAGCAACCAGTTTCTTCCTACACACAATAGAGTATTTGGAGTATAGTGATTCATATGGTTTCAGTTCAATGTGAACTCCTAATGTAGCTTTATCTTAACGTTTTACGCAATGGGCATTAGAAATTAAGCTTTAAAGACATTGTGCACAAGTCTGAGTTATTAAATTTAATTACCTGAAACAGTCGCCAAAACATTTCTGTTCTTTCCTAATATTACTTGACTTGTATGCTCTTCAATACTTTTATTTGGGATATGGTTACTAATTTATTTTAATCTAACTTTCTATAGATATTTCAAAGTTAAAAAACTATTTGAAATAAAATTGCATATATATATGAAATTCATTTTCATCAAATGCATATTTACTTATATTTAAATTCTAGAAAGCATTAACTACTATTTTTATGCGAATATCAATATTTTTGCCTGGTGCCGCTTGAATTTTATCTTTGGAGCCTCCAACAGTAGCCCAACATATTCTCGTTTCATTTATCAAGCCTTTTCTTGGATAGATCTGATGGAACCGTTTTTCATACTCATACGAGATCACTCCCATCAATTGTGGAAAGCTGCAAACGGGAAATGCAAAAAATATTCATCTTCACAGATATCCCCAATGCTATGCGGAAAATAGTTCACAGAATTTTTCGCATACGCCTTTGCGGAAATATAGAGAGGTGCAAAGCTAAACTGCTTTCAAGCTCTTACAAAAAGTTAAATTTAGTTTGAGGATATTCAAACAAGTATTAACAATAGTCCCTTTATGAGTAGCTAATGAGTTCGCGTTGAGTGAGCAAATACATTAATTTTTAAGTTTTGAATTGGGGTCGGGGCTCAGTGGGTTTGCTCCCTGTTCTAACAGCCTGCGAGTTGTAGGTGGAGCAGGCTTGATTTCCGTAATTACCCTGGGTGTTTCTCTAGTGTGTCAGTAAAACTTTTCTTGTGTGTATGCCCGCTTACTTTACGTTGTCTTATAATTATTTGCCTAGCTTTAAAAGCGAGTTAGTAAAATAATGTTTAACGTGAGCGTATGTGGTTGAATTCGTTTCCGTTCCACTTCCAACTTCCAGACAGTAAAACTTTTCTTGTGTATGTCCGTTTACTTTACGTCGTCTTGTGTTTGGTATAGCTTGGTCAAATGTCCCTTTTTCCATCAAACCTAATCAACCTAAGTTTTCGAATACCCTGTATATTAAATTGTGAACTGAAGCTAAGCAAAGGCAGTAGATATCTTACTGTCTTTAAATGTCCTTTTCTATTCAAAAATTTAAGTTGTAAAGATGGTGATAAAATTTTAAATTTCTACTTTTAAATCCTGAAAGATACAAACAAGTGTGTCCTTTTATGTGAAGGTGCTTGGCGTACCTTGACCAAACATGACCGTTGCGTCATAAAACCCAACCAACCTGAAGGATACGCCACAAAGAAGCTGGAAGAGGTACGGAAACAAATTCAACCACATACGCTCGCACAATGTTATTAAACTAACTCGATTTTTACCCTCCTGGTGATTGGTTCAACGAGGTATCTCTTGTCATTAGCAAAACTGACGAAATATCTCGTCACTAGGAAAAAACTGACCAGATCTTGGTCTCGTCATCATAAAAGAAATCGGGATGTCTTGATGACGAGATGTCTCGTCATTAGCAAAATTAGTCAGTTCTTGATGGAAGAGACATCTCGTCAAAACCACTTGGAGGGTTAAAGCTATGCAAAACAATTATACGTTTCGCCACAAAATCAATAAGACGTTATATTTAATGCCAAAAAATAGCTGTCCAGGTCAGCATTGTACTAATTCAGAATTGCCCTCAAAGAAAAGTAGCGCAATAGAAATATATATTTCAATACGGAAAGAACTAGCTTCAATATTAAACAATCATAGTTAAAAATCTATCCTGAAACACACACACACACAGAATAATGTTGCAGATCTTCGGATTTGAGTACTAGTCAGCAGCTTACTCTAAAGAGTCCTTGGAGAATTGGGATTCGGGAAAAGAATGGCCCGTTGTGGCTCAAAGGCTGAATAGAAGAGAATTAGAAATATCCTCGAATCTACTGCATGGTCAGCATTACGGATCTCGACGAAATGACAGCTATTATACGGATTACAGGACATTCGAAGACACCATTAACTCGGTCTGGCGTCTGAAACGAGCTCTATCCTTTACCCAAAGGCAGTTTTTAACTCCGAAGAATAGTTTCCAAATAGATTCCTATTTTGCACGGAGTACGCAAAGGAATTCTGGAAGTTTTAGAGGAAAAGTGATTTTTAGAATAATATTAAATCTTGCATTTCCTTCATACTGTTTGATACAATTTATTTCTACATGCGAGCGTTTACATTTTTGTTTTAATACATTAATTAATTAATTTCAGAGCACAGTACGGTTAAAAGAGAGGGGCAGGATATAGGAAAATGTTGTTTGGTGTGTGAAAATTGGTATATGTCTAATGATACAAGAAGCACAAAATCAAATGGTTTTAGATGTTGGAATAAAGCTGACTGTTGTAACGGGACATTACCCACAATTTCAATGGTCAACCCAAGACCCTCAAACCTAGTTTCTTCAATAAAATCTTAAGTATTTTGTGTTTAAGCGTGGTATATATCCTTATTTGTGCCCATCAAACTAAGTATTTAGAAGAAAATATTGCCTTTTGGTCATATTCATGTCTAAAAATTGTTTTCATGTAAAAAAACATACCAATTGTTTTTTAGACATATTCATGTCTAAAAAACAATTGGTATGTTTTTAAATATGAGTTTAGTAGTATAGAAAATATTAACCCTCTGAAGGGTTCGCCCGCATCTAACCGTTCTGCAACTGTAGTCTTCCCTGCATGACTTCTAACCTATGATCTCTTTTAAAAAAACAATCTTACCTTAGATTATTTTCCAACTAAAGATCCACTTGGGGTACATCCTTTGATGTGTACAGGCTTCACGAAGCCGAGGTACCCTAGTGACCTATTCCTTTCCCATGGGGTTTACTGCCTTTGGTAAACATAGGGGTCACGACTCAGGATACCTAAACGATCTTTCTCTACTTCTTTCCCTCCTTTCTTTTCCCTGGATGTATTTCTCTTGTGTTTGTCAGTAAAACTTTCATTGTGTGTCTATTACTCGATATTGCATATCTGTCTGGTGCAGCATGGCCGAATATGGCCTTGCGCCATAAAACCCCAAAACCAACCAACCAACCCTCCTTTCTTTTTATAGTTACTTGCCATTGTTTGTCCTGTATTTGGCGCAGCTTGGTCAAATATGGCCGTTGCACTATAAAACCTAAAACCAACCAAAGACCTTAAATGTCGTGGTCTCAAATGTCCTCACTTTGGCGTGGTGTCGAAGTTTGTAGAGGGATGCCATCTGAGAGGGCCTTGACCTCGTCATCTGACGGTGGATCAAAGTTACGAGGTGTTGTCCTCGGATATTTCTCTACTGTGTCGATCTCGGATCGTCACCAACGGCCCGTTATGTTGCTCTAGTGCGAACCAATCGATGTGGTTATTTAGTAATGTGTGTTTCGGGCTAAAAGTAATACTACGCTACTCGAAAATCTCGTTACTCGGAGGTTTAATGCTGTGTTCTATCTAATATATAACACCCATCATTGCTTGAAATAAAAATATTTTGATGCATATTAAATTTTATGTTAAAAAGCACTCGAATTTTTATTATTAAAAAGATTTTTCCTGGGCAATCCCCTTTCTCTGGGCTCTACGCAACTGCAAGCGATAAATTACTCGCTAAAAGAAAAACCGAAATGAAGTTTTATAAGCACTCGCTTCCGAAACAAAATTCTTAAATGCAACAAAATATGAGATGAAAGAGTCCATATTTTCATCTCTTCGGATACGTTTTTTGAAAATCGCTTTTGCTTGTTTATTTCATCAGCGCGTGCTTTTTACCGCGACTCGAATTTTCTGCTCCTGGAACAGGCCCGAGAATTTCGCTCAAACTTGACTCATTTCTTCTTTATTCCGCTTAATTATATTCTTTGTCTAGAGTTTCATTTTAAGGAGTTAAAAAAGCTGTCGGAATTTCGGAAAAGGATTCAAAATGTGCAGCAAAATTTATACGGGAGCGTGAAACTTGTTTAAAAGTTAGACCACGCTCAAAAATTTAACGATACACCGCGAAGCACTTTCATCGCCATATTCAGAGCTACTTTCAAAATGTTCGTTGCGTAATTTAATTAGGCAGGGTCATTTAGTTTGCTTTTTCCTTTACTTTCTTTTTCCACATTGGTTTTAAAAGTTCTCTTCCAGTCACTCTTCACTCAAGGAAAGGGTTTTTGTTTTGTTAATCACGATCTTGAAGAGCGTTGAAAGCTCTGCCACGCGAGGATTTCAATTAACCCTCATTAGGTTTGGAATGTCCTACAGCGATTCCAAATGTGGCGTTTAGCGCGTTTGCACATCGATGGAATTCCGCTTGCCGTCTTCCTTTGTTCGAGCTTGAAAAATCCCTGTATTGGTTCATCTGCTCTTTGAGATCCATTGAGGAAAACGGGCAGTGGTAACCCGGTTGGAAGAATAATGGATTAGCAATCGGAAGGTTGCAAGTTCGAAGGTCCAACCAAAGACCGTCGTGTACATGGGGGATGATGCATGTTAAATCTGCCGTGGCCTCAAATGTCCTCACGTTGGTCTGGTGTGCAAATTTGGAGAATGGGATGCATGCTCAGGTGTTGACCTCTTCATCTGACCGTGGTACAAATTTACGTAGTGTTGCCCTCTGACCTTTCCCTCGGGGATTGATCCCGGACCGTCGCCAATAGCCCTTTGTGTTTCTCCAGTGCAACGTTAATTATCTATTTACCTAACTGTTTTCATCCCACTACTCTGTTCACTAAAGTGTTTCGTATTCCCTTTCGCATTTTTTACTTGGCGTCGTGCGTTTGGCGCATCATGGCCAAATATGGTCCGTGTGCTATAAAATGGACAAAACAACCCACCAACCTTATAGACCGTCGTGCACATGGGGTTGGTGCACGTTAAATATGTCGTGGCCTCAAATGTCCTCTCCTTAATATGTCCTCTCCTTAATGTGTCCTCTCCTTAATATGTCCTCTCCTTAATATGTCCTCTCCTTAATATGTCCTCTCCTTAATATGTCCTCGCCTTAATATGTCGGCCTTAAATATGTCGTCGCCAATAGCCCTTTGTGTTTCTCCAGTGCAACGTTAATTATCTATTTACCTAACTGTTTTCATCCCACTACTCTGTTCCCTAATGTCTTTCATTATCCCTTTCGCATTTTCTACTTGGCGTCGTGCGTTTGGCGTAGCATGGCCAAATATGGCCCGTGTGCCATGAAACGCCAAACAACCCCACCAACCTAATAAAAATACGACAACACTACAGTTTTATTTCACGGATTTCTTGCATACAGCGCGAAACAAGCACCTTTATTTCAAAAAGCATCGGAACACATCCGTCTGCTCAGTTCCTCATCCCAAACGCCATCCCATTCGCACTTTTTAATACCCGCCTTCCGCCATGAATGTTTAAATAGAACCCGGCGACACTTCCCCTGTATCGCAAGAGCGGAAAAAGACCCGTTTATTAAATACACCGAGCATGTTCTAATTTCCGACAGTGCCTCTGCGTTCGCTCACAAACGAACTTGTAAGGCGAGACGAATATTCTGTCTCCTTTTTTCCCCCGATCCCCGCGTTAATCAAAGCCTTTTTGTGAGTAGATAATTTTGCTGCGCTCATCAGCCGTAGAAGATCTCCCCCGACCACAGCTGATACGAACACAAAAGTATTTCCGAAGGATTGCTTCTTATTAAAGGCGAGGAGCGTGTTTGTTTTACTTAAATATTACCACCGGAATCGGGTTACAAACCGCCTCAATGAGGCTTGGGCGTATGTAATAAGGTGACAGCGGGGAGTGTGCTACTCGCGGCATGTCTTGCAAGCTCCGTCATCGGGGATCGTCCAGGTGAAATCACTGGGCTGTTTTTTGATCGCTTATTTCACCATTTTCCGGTCGACCCATACCGATCTTCATTATATTCCTTTATTTTTGTGTGATGTGACATTTTTGTCTTCATAATATTTTCAAAGCAATTAAGTAGTTATTCTTGTCTATTGAACAGGGTGGTCGTGACCCCGGGATACTCAAACGATCTTTCCCTACTTCTCTCCATCCTTTCTTTTCATTATCTGTCTTGTGTTTGGTGCAGCTTGGCCAAATACGGCCCTTGCGCCATAAAAAAAACTAACCAGGGTGTATTCCCTTTTCTTGAGTGTATATGTCCATTTATTTGACGTTGTCACAACTTGTCCTTTGCGCCATAAAATCCAACCAACCTAGAGTTTGGCGTTAAGAGAAATCCTATATGGTCCTTTCTAGTAGTGGTACGACAGTTTGACAGTACAGCGATACATCCAGCAAATTCTACAACCTGCTTTGCCTTTCATGTCAGGTGTCCAAGGGGTGTTATACAAACACGATAACGAACGTCCAGTCACATACGGTTCGTCCATCCCAGATGTTCCTTCGTAGTATTAAAACCCTTGGACAGAAAGATCCCCATATCTGTATCCCATTTGATTATGTCTAGGACATGCAAGGCCATCAATTGCACCTTCCCCGTAACAGTAGGGATCTGTAGCAACAGCTGCAGAAGGCTTGGCATAATTTGTCACTTAATAACACAGGGACTCATGCCACGCCGTATGTATCGGCATGTATCGCCAACAGAGATGACATTTCAACTTGATTATTTATGAACTTATGTAATTGTGCAATGACAATGTCCTCTAGATTTGAGTCATTTCGTTATTTCTTCATGTACATCACACATGCTACGTTCTATTCAGCTACGAATCCCATTATGTTCCCCAATCCCTCTTTTCTTTTCGCCTTTCACAACGTTTTTTATTTGACGCTGCTTTGTGTTTGGCAGCTTGGCCAAATATCAAACACACAAATCGTCACAAATAGATAAAATAACCAACAACCATTCATCTACGAACACTAGCGTTGGGTGTTTCTACTTTTTGGCACAGTATATTTTACTTTGCATTAAGTGTCTTGAATCGAGCTTATTTACTTCTAAGAAAGACGTGATACATGAAGATTATGGGGTACCAGAACAGTGAAGATGTTTGTAAATGGTGTTTTTTTATTGTGCCTAGCAGAGATGGTAGAATCAATGCCAATTTATTACTCCGTAGGGCGTAATACGTAATTAAATTGGATCATTTTTAAATTACGCAGTTATACGTAAGACCTTTAAGGTATTAATATTTAAAATAAAACGCAGTCGAAAAATGATTCAATCTAATTAACCCTCGTGTAGCAAAAAATGAGTGACCAGGGAAACGTATAATTCAGATTCTCATCGAGAAGCTCGGCTGTTAAAAAACCCTGTAGCTTTCCAAATGATCATTGCATTCTTTTTAAATAGTTTTGAATAGATGTGTGCATATTTCTTCACAATGCTCTTAGAAATAGGTTACTATTTGAAAGTAAGGAAATGGGAGTTTTGCGTTTTCTGAATTCTGTAATGGATATGTTATTCTCTAAACATAATTTGGGTAATGATACAAATTACGTTTATTGAATTCTGTTTTTGTTGAAAGTTGTAGCACAACTAGTTAAACATAATTAACAACTGTGTACAATGAATAATTAGGATGCTGGAAGACGTAATTACGGTAAGTGCATGCGCCTCAACTTATCAAGACAAAATTATGTAAGTTACAAGAAAGGTGTATACTCAATTTATGGATTTGTTTTTTCCCTGGATTCTTTTAAAATATTCTCTTGGAGTTTAATTTTGGTATTTAGTGAATTGTTTAATAATATTTTTGAAAATAATTTTTAATATAATTTTAATATTACCCATAAATATTCCAAATCATAAAAGTTATTTTTAATATACGAAGTTTATTCTTTCAAATATAAATTTCAACAATAGGAACAGGTGTATACTAAATTTAGGGATTGAATATATAAAAACTAGAAATTGCTGAATTTAGTAAGACATTTAAATACAACACTTAAACTATTCCAAACCATAAACGGGCGTCGTGACTCTGGATATGTTTACTGCACAAACAACCTTCGAATTGTAGGTGGCGCAGGTTCGATTCCTGTCAGGTGCATTCCTACCTGGGTGTATTTCTCTTCTGTATCAGTAAAAACTTTCATTGTATATGTTTTTCTATTACTTAATATTGTATGTCTTGTGTCTGGAGCATCATGGCCAAATATGGCCCTTGCGCCATAAAACCCCAACAAACAAAACCGTAAACTGGAGATAAAACCAAAATCCCAAAACTAAACTCCTTCATTCAAGTAGGATTATAAATCCGATATCAATACACGAATCTCACTTGATGTTTGCGTCTAAACACTTATATTTTCAAAAATTCGCGTGTATCCAAAGTGTAAAATTTAGTTTAGAAAATTAAGTTTTTCTGGTTTTAACATAGAAAAGGGGGTCCAGTAAAAGATGTATAAAGTCTAAAATCAAGTTGGATAAAAACTTAAATCTTAGGTGAAAGTGTTAGGCAAAAGGGGCCCAAGGCAATTTGACTCAATGGAAAGTTTTAAATGTTTGGAATTTCAATAGGTTCCTCATCACACACACATTAACATATGCTGGTAACTGTTTCAAAATGATTCTGAGTCGCCTTAAGACAAATTTTGGTTTTGAGACTTAAGTGGGGATTTGAAAAGCCGTCAAAGAATGAAAAGCATTCCCTCTCTTGGTAGGTATTGATTCAGATAGAAAAAATGGGTTTCTGAACTTTTACCTCATAAACAATGTTTTGATTCTTTCCTGCTATTCTACAACTTTCATGATAAAAAACCAGCATGAGAGACCTACAAAAATAAACTACTTATACACTTATTTCGGGCAAATCATACTTATAAAACTTATTTATGTATTTATTTCAATCTGAAAATGAAAACTGATCCGCCAAATTAAACTCTTCTATTCAAGTAGGATAGTGTTAGTACTTAGTTCAGTCATGTGTTTACTTTACAAATGCTTAGCATTTCATTAGATTTTAAATGTTAATGTTTGATGTGATTGCTATCCTGATTTTAAATCGTATTTCTTTGAAGTACCTTCATTTTTGTGACGGATTTTGTTTTTCTTATAAGTTCAAAGGGGTGCTGTATAGGCAGCTTGAATTTTCCCTTGGCAAAAATTGTTTATTTCTACCCTGAAATTACCCTTTTGTATTGATTAACTCTCAAATTTACAACTTTTAATGAATTAGAAACATGTATAGTGTTAAATGGATAAATGCATTAATGCTAATGACTTAATTGATTTGCTGTTTACTTCCTTTCATTTTACAAGTTTTAAAGTAAAGAAAAATTCACTTAATTAGAATTGCCTTAGTCATTCCTTATAATTTTACAGATACTTTCAAAAGTAGTATATGATCCTTGTCGCAACTACATCCTTATAACTCTTCTGGCTATCCCTGTACATTGCGTTCAAACAAACAGTTGCATAAGTGCATTAAGATGTGAACGTTTGGGAGAGAAATAATTTTTAGGCACTTGTGTTTAAAAAGATTCACTACCTTTTAGAGCAAAGACCATTTATGACACTCGAAAGCTGAATTATATGGGATACACAGCCCGTATGTGGGGTTTAAATCGCTTTGTATAAAAGATATATGATAAAGTATCGTTTTCTAAAAGAATTTATCTTTAGATTATCAAAATTATTATCATTTCTAAACAATAAGTGCACGAAAACTGCAATTAGCGTTAAAATATCTTTCTAAGGAGGGTTGATTTTGGCATCACCATTTTTGCCCATAAAATATGACATTTTCATCTGCTCTGCAAATAACTGTTGGAAATCGTTCATCATATCACGATGAAGCGTTTAATTTAATCCCTGTTAGTGACATAAAATGATTGATGTATGTACTATGCCCATCTAATTAATTCAGGCCAAATAAATGGGAATTTAAGAGTAGAAATGCAAATTTGAAACCATTATCTTTTATCCTCTTTTTGCATCCAAGCAATAAAATTTATTTAGATAGATACTATGAACTTTTAATAAGAGGGTTTAATTGCCCTTAAAGTATCATATGGTAATAGCTCGGGAGCTGAAATTGTTTAATGAGTTTTTGGCTACCTAATTAATATAAATGGAATAAATATTTTATCGCCTTTCTCCTATGGTTTAAAATAGAAACTTGTTTCTTACAAATACATTTAAAAAGAATCTTAATGTGCAAAAGATAAGAAATGAATTAAGGCTACTTTTTTATATTTCGTCCATCACAGATTAAGATGCAAATTCGTAAATGAGAAATTTAGTGTTTTAATAGCATTCAGAAATTATAAGTTATATAATTTGTAAGCTCCTTTACCCATTAATCTTGGCTATTCATATCATGTGACTTAAAAATAATTATTTGATCGTGTTTAATAAATTGTCTGGAATCTGGTTTTCAGTAGGTCTATTTTTTGACTATTTTTAATCCTTTCAATAGTTTTTAACGTGTTAAAGTTGGCGATAAATTTATTGAAGTTGGTGCTTAACTTATTTAAATTGTCTTTAGATATCGTTAACGTAATACAGATCTATATGGGTATATAATACGGGTATAGTATATTCCATTATTAAATTAAATTTCACAGTGATTTTCGTTAACACGTGGAATAGGAACTACTTATTACTTCGGTCTACTTAAAATTTTTTAGCTTGTCACTTTGAGCTGTTTCAAGCACAATGTCTTCGTTATCTATTGCACCCAATTTCACATGGCTCATGAATCTCATTTAGATTCATTAACCCCAAGTAGTTTCGACTAGATATTCCGTCCATCCTGATCTAGCACATATTTGGTATTGACGAGTTATCTCGTCCATCCAGAACTGGTCAGTTTTACTCATGACGAGTTACCTCGTCGTGGCAACCACCAGGAGGGTTAACATCAACTGTAAATGTAAAAATTATTCATCAAACAAATATGAAAATCGTTAAAGTATCGGAGAAAATGCAAATTTCTCAGCTCACATGGCAGAGCTCCATTTATTTATATTGAGATTTTCCCCAAAAGTCTTAAGATCATTAATATGTAATTCTGGGATAAATTATGATTGTTCAATTAGCAAATGGAGTTGACTTCAATATGAAAATTGAGGATAAATATAGTTTCAACTTTTACATCTCTTTCTATGAGTTTTCAATTTAACCACGACCGCCTTTGCTGCCAGCTGTTGACGTTCTGTAATCAGACTTCCCGTTTCAAATTTCCCTTTCGAGAATGCACGAAAGCTTTCTTAAGAAGCTGTGTGATTGGCTTGGAGAATTCCAATGAAGACCCATTTAGGGGAGGTATAATTAAAGGAAACTATTTTTTGCAGGGCGCTTTGAGGCAAAATTGCATTTAAAAGAAAGAATAGCAAAGTATATATTTGAATGAAATTATTTATTGGTATTGCAAAAGGGCTTCCAGTTTCTAAAATATCAATCAACATCTTACAATCGATAGTGTTAACAGGTTATAGATATCAAGTAGCGAAGACTCATGCCTTAAAGAAGTGTTGACATTTAAAGTTTTATGTTTGTTATGCATAACAAATTCCGTTATCAGTTAAAATATAAGACTTTTTTGAACTATTCTTAACCCTTCTGGTGGTTGCCTCGACCAGATATCCTGACGATAGCAAAACTGACCAGATCTTGATCTTGTCATAAAAATCGGCAATATTCTGATGACGAGATATTTCGTCATTAGCAAAATTGGTCGGATCTTTATGGATGCGATGTCTTGTCGAAATTACTTGGAGAGTTGAAGGGAGATCTACTTCGTTCTCTCTCAAAGTACAAGTATTAGTAAAAGAGTTGGATCGGTAATCTGACTTCCTCTCCATGTAGACTTCAGTCATTGAAAATATGAGTAACAATATAAAACTTAATTATATTATTAAGTCAACTTTAATTTTATTACTTATAATTTAATTAGTGTAAATTTGTTAGCTTTTCATCTAAATTTGTCAAACCTTTGGTTTTCATAAACAAATATAAAGAACGTTTGCGTATGAGAGATGGAACTATACAAATTTCCTGGTTATATTTCTATCACGTTTGATAAAATTATTTCTGTCCAGTCGCTTATTTAATCCTCCAATTGGTTTCAACGAGATATCTCGTCCCTCAAGATTTGACCAATTTTTCCAATGACGAGATATCTCGTCATCAAGATATTGCATTTTTTATGATAACAAGATCTGGTCAATTTTTCTAATTACGAGATATCTGATCCATCAAGATCTGGTCAGTTTTGCTAACGACGAGATACCTCATCGAAACAACCACCAGGAGGGTAAAAATAAAGTTATTTCCTGCCTCTTACAATAGTATATCCTTGGAAATTTTACCTTTTCCACTGAGAAACAATATATGAAATGCGTCTAAAATTATTTTCAATATACGGAGTTATCGCTAAGATCAGTAGAGCAGATATATCAGCAAGATAAAACTTCTTCCTCACACGAAAACGAAACATGAGTAAACAAAACCCGTGCTTAAGAAATGATAGCGTTTCTATGTGAGGGATTTTCAGTGCAAACAAACCAGAAGGAATGTGAAGACTACTTCCGCAACCGAAATGCTGTCGCATGGTACATAGCGGGGTTATCTTAAAAATAGTTTATCGCAGTTTTGGCAACGTTTGGCGTTTATCTAATTCGCATTGATTAATCAACTGCCACATATCAATTCAGAATTTATTTGGAATTTTTATAGGCGAAATACTGAAATCTTATTCGGAAACAAGTCAAATGACGTCACGTACAGGATACGCACAGGAAAAACGTATCACCGCCTAAACACTAGCGACTCCTATATTTATCTTGACCCAAAATTCCTCTTATAGTAGGGCAAAAAATTATTTATCCTGCTTCGTGATAACGTAAATCACATGAAAGAATCGAGGTGTGACAATTCTAATGCGTTAGGATTATTATCTTCATCACCGAGGAACAGCTTAAATACGGCTAAAATTATATTTAACCCTCTTGGTGGTTGGCTCTACGAGATATCTCGTCATTAGCAAAACTGACCAGATCTTGATGAACGAGGTAACTCGTCATTAGAAGAAAACTGACCAGATCTTGATCTCGTCATCATAAAAACAATCGGTAATACCTTGATGACGAGATACCTCATCATGAGCAAAGATGGTCAGATCTTGAAGTACGAGATATCTCGTCTAAACCACTTGGAAGGTTAATATACGGAGTTATCGCTCCTGAGATAGTTAATTAACGTCGCACTGGAGCAACACAACGGGCTATTGGTGACGGTCCGGGATCAATCCCGAAGGGAAATATCCAAGGACAACGCCTCTAATTTTGAATCATGGTGAGATGACGAGGTCAACACCTGAGCTGTCACCACCCCACTCTCCAAGTTTCCACACCACGCCAACGTGAGGACATTTGAGGACACGACATATTTATCTTGCACCAGCCTCTTGTACACGACGGTCTTTGGCTGGACCGAGTTTCGAACTCGCAACCCTCCTGTTGCTAATCCGTTGCTCTTCCAACTGGGCTACCGTCACCCCTTATCGCTCCCGAGATCAATAGAGGGGATATTTCAACAGCAAAAAACTTCCTCGAATAAAAGCGAGTAAGCAAAACCTGTGCCGAGCAAAAGATAGCGTCTATAGTTGGGCAAAAAATTATTTATCCTGCTCCCCGAATAATATAAATCGTCTACAAGAATCGAGAAGCGACAATTGCTGGCTCCCGAGGGAGCCGCTTCGTCGACCTTCGACTAAACTTGCCCGGTTCATGTGATGAGCCGGCCGTTTATGTTAACCCAATTGCCGCGCGCACGTGCAATTGGGGATTAAACAGATGCAAGCGGCGAGATAATGACCAGCAGTTCCTTTATATCTCACCAGCCTATGTACGAGCGTGGCTATTTGCTGTTGCCTTGGATACACCGGCCTGCAGAAAACAAAGCCGCTAGACTCCCCTATTTATTGTCTGGATTCACTATTTATGTTCTGGAGACTACTTTTGTTGTTATGTACTTAGTTTTTTTAATTATCTCGGGACACCCTAGATGGCGTTGTCTGCTATTATTATTTTCTTTATTGGGTGTGGATATCGAACGTAACGGCTTGTAGTAATTAGAGAAGGTGTAATAATTTTTGTATATTTGTTTTTGTAGGTTAGGTTTGCGTTGGGCGTAGATAGAAAAAGTTTGCTCCAAACACCACACCTAACTAATACTTTCTTGGGGATTATGTTTACGGAATTTTTTTGGAGACATAATAGCTCTGCAAACACATTAGGCTTATAGATTTCGCCTGATTATAACCGAGTTCCAAACGTGTATGTAAACCCTAATGGAATAGAAACGGCGCACAAAAACCATTCCAGGTGACTCAGGAAAACATGTTTTTGTTTGTAATTGTATAAATTTTAACAGAAAAATATTGAGAAATAAAAGATGCGATAATGTCCTTAACTTTGTTTTTCTTGCATCGCCTTAAGGGTATAAGATTCGAAAGGATAATGAATTCAGAAATTGAACACTGATAATTAAAATAATTTTAAATTATTTAGATTTTAAATAGGTACATCATAACCTAATTTCTGAAGAAACAATGAGGTATATATATTGAGATATTGTTATAGAAAATTATAAAAGTAAATAAATAAATCAAATAAAAATTGATCATATACTTTAGATATAGTCACCGAAAACCGAACCATCCCTCTTCGTGCATAGTTCATAATAGGGTAAATTCAAAGACTACGTAAAATTACATTAAAATGCTAACAAAGTTCATAAGTTCCAAAATCAATGCTCAATTTTGATGTTAAATCTATCAAAACTTAATCTCGGAAATCACGTTTTGCATTATTTGGTCCAGACGTTAGGATTTTAAGACGTTTAGGATTTTAAGTGTAAGTAGGAGCTCCTAATGTTAAATTGGTTTCCTAAATGTATTCAGGACTTGCATAATATTCCTATCTTGATAGTAATGTCACCTGTAACGAATCCAAACAAAATCTACGTGATGTTTGATTGGATTGGTTGATACTAAAATTATTGGGCATCCTAAATAATTTTAGTATGCCCAATAGGAATTAGGAAATTATTCTTCTAAAAAATATATATAAACAATTTCTATTTCCATCAAAATATAGCAAGGTTGATACACATGTCTGGGGAACTTATTCGTTTGGGAAACTAAGCTTAAACATTTCATATTCATATATTCAGAAATTGCAGGACCAAATAATGAGGGAATTAACGGTTATTTTAATATAGATTCAAAATTTGACCTTAACTTGGGCATTACAATGGAGATTAAAAAGTTTGTATAGAATTTTGGTATGAAGAGCTTTCTGTGTAGTTTTTAGGCTTGCGAAATTGTAGACGTTAATTCCAACCTAATGGTATCTTTGAATTTTTGCACTATGAACTATGCCCGATTGGGTTAGTTTATCCACAAATGTACATTACATCCTTTTTCAGTTCTTGATATTTTTCGTTTTACTCACGCGTGATGCTATTGGAAATGAGGTTAACCGTCACAAGAAAACTAATTTATTTTCTTTAAGCACATTGATGTTAAATTTAATTTAAACTTCATAATGTTGTCGAACTGTGTCAAGTTCATTTGTTGCTTCTTTTCTTGTCTGTTTCCACTTCCTTGGGCTGTATAATAAGCTCGAGAATACACGAATAAAGACTCACACGATTCATCTTTTATACTTAAATTATTTGCTCTCATTATCCTACAAGTGATGAAAATTATACAATTAAAATCCTCGTGTAAAATATTTAACAACAAAACATAATCGATTCCGTATTCCTTGAATGAAACGAAACTTGGGTATTAAAGACATGATTTTTCGCAAATAATATTTAAATTAAAAGTTAACTGCGAAAACACAGGGTATCGGAAACAGTCTAATGACTTTCCAAATGAAATAATGCATCCTATTGTACAAGAAATATTCTTCGCATAGAAATAGATTACAAACAGAAGGAAAAATAATTAAACGTGTTACAGGTCTTCCAAAAAGGATTCTGTAGCAAAATTAATCAATGATATTTGTTTTCAAAGCGTTCCAGTTGAGGATTAAAGTATTATCAAAACATCCTGATCTGCATTTATCCTGTTACTGTACGATTGTTTTCCCTGAGGAATCGACAGGAAACTCATCAGAATGAATTTAAGTACTATTTCTTTTCCTAACAAGATAAAATTGTATTATAGCTTTTAATATTCAAATTTAAACCTTAGTATTAAAAGATGCCTTCAAAATGTTAGCTGGAAATTCTTGAGATCAGAAACCTACCTCAGATGTTTACAAAAGCCGAGCGTTTGCCTATGGCACCGTTAGCTCTCTTTGTATCAACGATAGTGTCCTAACAATGGAGGTAAGGTACGAAATGATAACGAAAACAATCGTCAACACAGCGGATACGGAAAGGATAAAAACGATTTATTCAGAAATGGCCACAGTTGCCATAGCTCTCCTAGTCGCCGTTTACAAAAATAAGTTCGTTAATCTTAGACTAACAGAATATCTTAAAGCTACCGTGAACTTATTTTAAAGCTCTTTACAAAGTTCTGTTTATACTTTTACTGAAATGACCCTTGACGTCGTATACTATTGCGCATTGACGCAGCTTCTTGTGCATCGAGACAAGTTTATAAGCATTTAAACTTTCGCGCATTTTGTTGGATGCATAAATAAAATCAATAAAATGAATGCAGCAAGAATAAAAAAATTAACTGAGACTTCATTACGGCAGCAATTCATTGCTAACTGCGTTTCTTAAATACGTTATTTCACGTAATATTACCTGATGTATATTTAGTATTTCACAATATAATTCGCCCTCGGGGCACATCTCCTTTAGGTGTCTACGGGATTTTGTGATCCTTTCCTATGGAGTTTACTGTCTTTAGTAAACACGGGTGTCGCACTACCAGGATACCTAAGTGATCTTTTTCTGCTTTCCTCCCACTACACTATGTTTCAAATCCCTATTTTTTCCCTTTCATGATATTTTTTACTTGACGTTGTTTTGTGATTGGCGCACCTTGGCCAAATATGGCCTTGAATCATAAAACACCAAAACAACCAACCGAAAGATAATTCATTATGCTAACCAATATCAAAAGAACAAATAAAAAAAATGTGATTAATTTATTCAATGACTGAGCAATAAGAATCTTAGGATACGAAACTCATTCCTTATAGAGCTATCTCGCTTATGCCATGTAAGACAACTTTTTTTAATGAAGTTGTGATTGAAATATTTTTAACCCTTTAAGGGGTTTCGACGAGATATCTCGTCCTTCACGATCTGACTAATTTTGTTAATGACGAGATATTTCATCATCGAGATATTGCCGTTTTTTATGACGGCGAGATCGTTTCAGTTTTCGATGACGAGATCAAGGGTCCATTTTCTTCTAAGGACGAGATATCTCGTTCATCAAGATATGGTCAGTTTTTCTTCTGACGTGATACCTCTTCGAGACAACCTGCAGGAGGGTTAAAGGCTAGGGAAGCGACTCAATTTAAGTAAACCTAACGAAAGTTCTTTCAAAAGTCAAAGTGGCAAGACATTTGATATTATCCTACAAAACCCACTCCCCGGCAGCATTTACAATTCCACTTTGCAGTTTTAAAAGCGTAGTTAGTTCAATTCACGGTTATTACATCCGCTTCCCATATTCCAGGTTTCTACACAATATGTGTAATAGGTTTCCTATATTCCATACAATCGATCTAGAGAAGCCTAGGGATTTTTATCCCTTTTTCTCCCCGAAAATGGGCGTGTCATTAAATTTTATTACTTTGTTTATCTTGTACTTGATGCCTTCTTGTCGGCTGAATTCCTGTCAGTTATGAGTTTTATTGAAACGTAAACTGTTCTGCAGTTTAGTGGGTCGCTTTACAAAATTTAAGGTATTTTCAAAGCATCGGCTGGCATGTGCAAGCGCAATGGTTTATGAGAGAGCTTATGAGGAGGGAGGTTTTATGTATATGTGAACAAAAAATCTTGCTTTACAAAGTGCTTTAAATTACGCAATAATAGTTCAATTATTTGCATGTGTTGAGCATTGTAAGGAAGATTTAAGATTGCCTTGATTCGAAACTACACGTTAACGGATAATAAAAGTATTGCCTATGTTGGCACACATCGACCTAAGTTTTATTGAAACGGCACCCTTATTTTTGTATGCGGCAAGCGAAATTCAAATTTATTACCAATATGAAGTGCAGACTATTTCATTTCTTAGAATAGAAAGGTAGAAATATTACGATACCACACGATCTAGTTGTATAGTGTGAACTATAACTCCTTAAATTCCAAGTTGTTCTCAGGAGGGGTCTGAACAAATTATCTAGTTGTATACTGTAAACTATAACGCTTTAAATTTCAAGTTAGTCTCAGGAGGGGTTCTGTGAGCAAATGGTGTAGTTGTGTATTATAGTGTAAACTATAACCTCTTCAGAATTCAAGTTATTCTCAAGAGTTCAGTGAGAAAACGATCTAGTTGTATACAATGTACTTCAAATGTTTAAAATTTAAATTTTTCTCAGAAGGGGATCTCCAAGCTTAAGTAAATGTATGAAGACATGATACATACTAATGCACGAACTATTTAGTAATATTTTTATACAAAAGTTTTCAATATTTATAATAAAAATGGTTCAATTAACAGTATTTCTTTTTAGTATGGATGTTTTTATCCAAACTAGCAACTTTTTTAATAAGATCTAGTTAGATAGCACAATTTGTATTAAATATACATTCCGAATCCTAATGTCTTTGAATATTGACAGAAGACTTGTCGGATGACATAATGGAACATTTATTGACGAATCGAGAAAAGCACATTTTAATGATTGAGATGTGAAATAATCTGAATTTCGCATCAAATCATATGCGAGCTATACGTGGTTATTCACTTTTTACACATACCTTTAACCCTCCAAGTGGTTTCGACGAGATATCTCGTCCATCAAGATCTGACCAATTTTGCGAATGGCAAGACATCTCGTCAAGATATTGCCGATTTTTTTACGATAACGGGATCAAGGTCTGGTCAGTTTTCTTCTAATGACGAGAGACGACGAGATCTTGAAGGACAAGATATCTCGTCAGTTTAGCTAATGACGAGATATGTCGAAGAGACAACAATCCCGGAGGGTTAACCTTCTGAGTGGTTCGCGCGTATGTATCCGTTCTACAACCTGCAGTCTCCTGCATGACTGCTGACCAGTTTTGATCTTGAACAATAGAATCTTTCCTAGAATTCTTTTAAAAATATATGTAGTTATTTAGGCATGTGTATTGTGGGGAAAATCAATACTGCATTCCTCGGAAATCTCGTGACGTTCCTAGGTTTAAGCTATTAGCTATTTGAAGTAGAGTACTTTAGAATACATAAATGGGACAATTACAGATAAGTTAATCTCCCAGTAGTATTCTTGATACGCATGATTTATCATTGAATTAATTGGTCGACTCCGGATTCTTATTTAACAGAAATTGCCCTGAAAATATGCCCAAGAGGTGCAGTAAAAACCTTATACGTATTACATTAAAATTCTGAGCAAATATCTTAAAATAATTGGGTTGAATCGAAGAGTATTCCGACTCGCTTTTGTGGAATCCTTTTAGAACTCAAAACATGCAGCTGGCGACGTTCAATTTCCTTGGTTGTGTGAACTCTGCATCGTAATTACCGGTTTTGGAACAGAAGCATTCAATAGAAACAAGAAAATCATTTTAATTAAATAGCGTAGTTTCCGCTTTCCTCTGGATCATGGTATTGTTAACATTTCTCGGTATACATAATTGCATTTTTAAATGATTTACGTCTACGATACAGATACATACCTTGCTGCTTTAAAGTGCAAGCTGGTATCTGATAACCAGCCCAGCATTCATTAATAATTAACGTAAGACAGGTTTTAAATTCAACAGATCCAATATATTCGTTTCTTATTGCAAAGTTTAATAAGATTCGTTAAATTACCGATGGTTTGTTATATTATAATACTACTTATTAATCAATGAAATCGTTTATTCCACTTACGTGTTAAATGTATTTCCTGAGGAAATTGTCGTTTTTCTGTTGGTTTAAGTGAATGACTACTGTATAATTAGAGCAGAAACTCGTTAACTGACATTTTTTCAGAGACGTTAAATGCTTATTTTTATGATGAGAAATACATTGCAATCTGTTTAAAAATAAATAACATAAAAATGTTTATATATTTTTATCTAAAAACTAACGGTCTTTTAATAGTTATACAGTAAAGTGTTTGGTGTCAAATAATGAGTTTCTGCTCCGAGCTAGTTAATAGCTCGTTGTTCCAGTGCGACGTTAATTCAACTACCTACCAACTATCCACCAAGCCGACTATAAATTACCTTAAATACGCATTTTTGCACGGACTCATTTTCTAACACTTGTTAATTAATTTGAGAAAAATATCAGCCAAACTGAATGAAATAAGGGAAATTTAAAGATGCCACCGGTGCTATTCATTTATAGCCAGACTAACACTTAACGTTTCTAACTTGTATCCGAAAATAATAGGTAAATATCTTAAACATGTCGATAAATTTAAAAAACCCTGAGGAATGAAAAAACGAAATATGAAAGGAAAAAACGAAATATGAACGTTTCAAATATTCGCGAATATCCTACAGAAATAGGTTCAATATATAACACATGGTGAGGTAAAATTTCATGTGAGGACAAAGAAGTATGAAAATGGGACAAAAAACCAGCTACTGAAGTCCATCTCAGGTGAAATGGATTTGAAAGTCCATTAGTATTTTCTGATGCTACTAGTTTGTGAACTCGAGGTTTCTTTGGATATAAAGGGTCGGCATCGCTTAAGTTGCTGCCAACAGACGATCCTTTTCCCACCATCCCCTTCTTTTCATCTTAGTCTCGTATTTAGGGCTGAGGTGAACTTTTTTTCCCACGAAAAACAGAATCCGTGTGAATAAAGTACCTTAAGGGATGGACGAAAGTTATCGCTGGGTCTAAAAGGTGTGGTAAATATTTCTGGCGTTTCTTTTCGCTCTTGTTAAAAGTTGTTCAATGGGACGGTATGAGAAACGCATTCAATATAAATCTTTCAATTACAATGCATTGTGTAAACTTTCAAAGGGGAGGGCATGAACTTAGGGTAGCTAAATTGAAACTTTTTATGTTGGGTAGAACTAGTAGAATACAAGAGCAGAGGGACAAAACATCGCTTAACAGTTTTCAAGAAATATCAATTTAAGAAATACATTTGCTTATATACTGGCTATAGTTATACGTCCTGGGTCCACTTTCGGCACGCATAGAAGCGTTAATGGGAGAAACCGCGCCATCATTGCCTACAACTTTTTACCATACACCATATTTTAACCTCTAGTCCTTGTCTTAAGCCATCTTACTGTCGATTTTTAATACTTCAACACCAGTTTTATCGGATCTTTTGGGTCATCCCCAATCCTTACTTGCCTTCCTTCATCATTCAAGACTTTTACCATATTGATAAGATTTGAATTTAATTCCATGAAGTTCTACCATCTAAGATGGGGATACCCTATCTTAGTTCTTATTTTATTAAAATACATTTTACATTTCTTGTGATTAAATTTTTAACCTTCATGTTGCTCATTTGGTTTTATTTATTACATCTTTTTTAATGTTGTCCTGATTGTTATTTTGATGTCTTTTAAATCTATTTTCTAAATTTTATTGTCTTGTGTTTGAATCAGATGATCCATTTCTGGATCTTGCGCCGTAAAACCTAAATCCTTTAACCAAACATTCCCACTTTCATTGAATTTTATTTTGATCATGTTTTATATTTGTAAAGTTTCACTATAAATTTTTATTCGAGGTAGTAATAGTTCATTTACGCAACATTTCACTTTTTTTCTTCCAAAATTTACTGTTAGCTACGAAGGGGAGTAGCTACGAAATAGAGTAGGGTCATAAGTGTTTTATACCCAAATATCGCAATTCTAATTGCAATAGCAAATTTATATTCTAACGCAAATGTCTACCATGGTATTATTTCCCCCCAAAATTAATAGCCCGTTGTGTTGCTCCAGTGTGACGTTAATTTAAATACCTACCTACCCCCAAAAATTAGTATCGTGAGTAAAATGTTTTAGGAATCCGATGTTTCCCATCTATGTAGTAACTCGAATAACATTAGCTAAGGTTCCTAATATTTGTAAATCTTTCCCTACGGTATTAATCCCGGACCGTCGCCGATTGTCTTTGTTGTTCCAATGTGACAGAAATTCAACTACCGATCTACCTAATGTTTCTAAGCGATTGTAGATTTGCAATAAGCATGCACTTTTATTGCAGCACCACTAAACTCGTTACATTACATTAGAAAGATTTTCTACTAAACCATTTGCATTTATGTATCCGAAATGTTTATGGTAAATATTTAAGATAAGGCATGTAGTAGTGAACAATTTTGTGTTAAGTGAAAATATTTCAGTCAGAGACAAGCAAGAGTTGGTTTAAAATTTTGAAACATAATATAAATTTACTTTACACGCACAGTAAAACAACTTACTTTAAATTAGTTTTGAAAGCTTTTTATAATCTTTATATGAAAATATCAGTCAACTTTTCTTTTATCTAGGTTTAAATTTATTGCTTGGATTTTTAAATAACTTCAATGAAAAATCTTAGAACAATATAATAAAAATTCTGTTAAACGTTCCCAAGGAAACCTTGTATCTAATATAGGCTTTAAAATAATGTCTTAAGATTTCACAGTAAAAATTAAAAATCCAACAATATTGTAGTAATGAACAGTTATTCTTCCATTAAAAACGCTTATGTACTCTAAAAGCATGAAAATTGCTAACAGCAGTGCCGTAGACATGAAAATCGCTAAAAACTGCCCTTAAACACGACTTTCCAAAAAATAGTAGCATTAAACATGAATAACTACAAGTAATACTATCGGCTTTGTAATGCTGCTCGAGAAAGTCAGTGTTCCTTATCTCAGCCGAGCATTGTTGCAATGCGTCTAAGCTGAAGATGAAGTCGTTGCGGCTCTACTGGATCATTGTCCCCGTGGTTTAAGAACAAGGCAATGTGTGGACACCCAGTAAGCTATGCAACAGCTGCTATTGATGGGTACAAGATGCTGAAAGGGCTTGCGTTCCTTTCCTGAAGTGGGGGCTGCAACACTGACTTGCACCGGATTTTGACGTATTCAATTGGCAATTATTCGAGCAGAACATTCAATCATTTATGAGATTGGGATGCACCACGCTCTGTTCGAATTCTTTGCTGCTATATAATTCTTAAATGAACGAGATGGAAATATTTTTAGGTCTCGTTATTGATCCACCAAACTTATAAACTGATTATTTCATTTTTTATTTGTATTATCAGTTGCAGCATTGAATATCTATTACAAATTTATAAGTGAATATATTCGTTCATATTTGTTAAATGAGCTTTTTGTGTATTAGTCTTGTAGTGCAGAGAATTAAAGGCTGGCGCGGGCTAAAATTCACCAATTTTTTTCAATTTCTCGTTGTAACCCATTAAGTTTGTTTTAGTTATCTGTCAAACTGCAGAAGGTATTTACTTTCAGCCGAGTAACAAACTATTTTTACCTGTTTCTCTTAATGGCTGGATTTGCAAAGGAGCTTTTACGTTCTCCAAATCAAGCATTCTCATTGAGATGTTAATGGTTTGAATTTTTAAGAATTATCCAAAGATGAATTTTCAGCATGCTTGAACACTCTTTTGTTACGCTGAATAAAAAAATATTTTCCTGATTTCTTTGCTATTTCATCATGGACTTAATAAATATTCCTTTACGGACTAAGTACATAAAAGGTTTTTAAGTGTAAACAGAAGAAATAAAAAACTTCAGCTAAGAATTAGTTTGATTTATCACCGCTTTGGCGATGTTTTGCATTGAGTTTTAATATGAGAGGCATTTTATCTCAAGCAAAATATGGGTAGCAGTGTTTCTGCAGCGAAACGTGTCTCCCATACGTATTCCAAACGTGACGTTACTTGGTTTGTGTTTCGAATACGATTTCAGCACGTCACCAATAAAAGTTCTAAAGAATGAATTCCGAATTGATATGTAATTGTTGATTAATTAACGCCAATTAGATTAAACCTTAACGTTGCCGCAACGACTATAAACTACATTTTAAGGTACCCCGATGTGCATTATGCGAGAGCATTTGGATAGAGGAAGTAAAATACGGAAAAAATCTTTACATTCCGCGTGGTTTGTTTACATTGAAAAACCCTTTCGTGAGACATGCTGAAAATGCATTCGGGTAACATGCCAAGCAAGAACAAAATAAGTTAACAAAACATTACCGTCCTCTGCATTTATATTTACATAAAAACCTTCTGCACTTAAATAAAAAAGTTCCCCACAAAATGAAATGGCATAGCTTTTCGTACTTTTCGTCAAAAAGAACCAACCGAATGAAACTAAAATGTTTCAATTTTATAAGACAAGCAGTTCACTTCAAATGACCATAGCATCTAATAAAATTGTAAACGAAAATAAATCTATCGTCAAACAAATAAACCCAATTCCAACTGCAGAAACTTCGCAAACTAGAGAAGAAATTTTGATTTGATTGGCAATATATTCTTCCGATTTTGGAGAGACCCTTGAAGCAAAAGCTGACGCTGCTGAAAATCACTTTACTTTATTTATTTCAGTGTAGATCATTGAAATAGTGTTGCCTCCAGAAAATAAAAAGTAATCGAAAGTTGACAGTAAAAGGCCTGACGAAGTCTAATGTTCGAAACTGCTTTATGCGTCACCTAAAATAAATGTTCCCTACTAAAGGATTCGATTTATTACCGCATATTCCCAGCGAGTCGTTCAAACAGTCACCGTACATAAACTGAATGCATTTTTCATCATGAATGTAAAGCCGTATTTTAAAGTGTGTCTTTATGTGTACTTTAAAGCTATCGCAAAAATATAAATATGATTAAGAGGTGTTTTTCTTTTTCAAGATTACCTAATGTTCCGAGGATAGGAATTCTGTCATAATGAATAATGTAGACGGTAGGAAATCCAGGTCTTTAAAAAAGCGTTAATGTAACTAAGTGGTATAAATTATGTTTTACTGCTGGAATGTTTATTCTGGTCCTAAGTACATCGAGTAGTATGTCATGAAATCACGAATGCGCTGTTCTGATGCAAACTCTCGAGCAGCTTTCAGCTGGTTGATTGTGCCAATTTTTGTTTACCAGGTTGAGTTTTCTCATTCTGTGTCATCCGGAAAACTCAGTTTGCATGACAATGGAAACAGCACAAATAACACGACATAAAAAATAAGACAAGTAAGCACAATAAGCTGAAGGCACCAAGGAATAAAACATACAATCAATATAACATTCAAGAAATAACATTTAGTTTTTAAGACTGATAAAATGTTTGAAACTCTCGATATTATCAAAGTAAATGTCCAGGCTTTGTGCTAAACTACTTTTGATTTTCAGTTAGTTGATTTTTATGTCTACCTTGGAGGCATAGGGCACTGTGTTACAAAAATAAAAAATTTCAGAGGAGCAGTTTAAAGTTTTTTCTACTTCAATTATTCAATATTTAATGTTCTTCATGGTATGAGGTATTCAATATTTTAATGAGATCTTTAAGCATAGACTGGACATAATGTTGCCTACCATTAGTAAGAGCAAAAAGTTTGACAAGATTACTGTAAAAAGCCTATTTTCAAAAAGCTTTTATGTATTGTCAGATGCCTCCCAGGTAGTTATAAAATATTTTTCTAGAAATGACTTGTATTATATGAAGTTACAGGAATGTTAAATCTCATGAAGTCTGAAACAATTAATATGGTTATGTAATAAACTATAAAAATAAATGCAAAGAAAATTCTGCTTCCCCAAGGCATTTTGTATAGTGATATGTGTAAATAGGCAGGTGGGGGGGGGGGGAATATCACGCAAATAAACGTACATGATGCATTTACGGGGTTTTCCTGATTGAATGTATTTAATTTTTCCAGAGTGAAGACATGGGCTTTGAAATTTGGAATGGCGGTTTCCGGAGGCTGTGCTGTTGCCACATGTGTTCGAAAAATCAGTGAGGTAAATATGTTATTTATTGTGTCTAAGTTAAAAATGCAATGGCATCTCAAGCGCCGTTCTAAATTAAGATGGTATAAAACTTAAAACCTTATGTTCACACTCACCAAAAATAATATTGATCTTACACATTTTTGTCTATCCTTCGATGTAGAAATGAAACAAAATTTAAAAACTAAATATATATTGCACATTTTCCAACATATTCCCGGAATCACGAAGGATACAGATGTTCCCGGAATCACGAAGGACATAGATGTTCTGTCGGAATGCCTGATACCTTAACAGTCTGCATGCTTTAAAAGGTGCTTTGATTCTTGTAGTTTGGAGGTAAATCCTTTGTCACACACACAGTAGAATGCTATTGTTTTGTGTGTTCATTACTTAACACTTGATAAGTAGGTGGTAAGCTCTAACTGACAAAAATTATTTCAGTTAATTTACACTTAAAATTAATCCTTAACTTTCGCCAAATGTAAGCCCTTGATATTAATTATTGCATAGAATAATAAACAATTTAGGATGACTGATTTCAAATAAAAGAAATAAAATTCTTCCAAAAGGAGACAAATTTTTAGAATCCATCCCTATTTTAAGTCATCTCTACGTTCCCTATAATGTCGTGTATAAATCGATTCTGTCTTACACGAACGAATTCCTTCAGGGCATTTCACATATTGTTGACTATTTTCTGATTTCTGAAATATGTTCTAGACATTTTTAGGAAAATGTTAAAAGCAAAGCATTAGGTGGATATTCATCTTAAAGGTATAAGCTAGCATATTTTATTCATTCGAGTAAATTCTGTATATGTAATATACATAAATATGAAATACAAGGTACATTTTCGACCCCCTATTATAGATTAGAATTAATGTTATGCAGGTAAAGTAAATTAAAATGCTGGAAAGTTACTATTATGTACGAGTTAACCGGCTTTTCTCAGTTTGTGTACGTAATCGCATCTACAAACAGCATATTTCCAATCTACTATTGAAGATCGTAATTCATTATGGTGAGTGATCTCTAGAACATAAGTTAAACCTGTAGTTATGAACGAGTTCAAATTAATATGAATTTTACTCAGTGTGTGCATATAACTATCTACAATCATACCAACTATTGAAGATAAGGATTTACATTTGACGAATAAAACCACTAGCATAAATTAAAATTCTAGAGTTATCGATTAGTACAAGTTAACCTTAGTTATTTTTTATCAATATGTTCATGTAACCTTATCTACAAACCGATCGACTATTGAAGTGCCGAATTGGCATTTGATGAATAAAACTTATAGCATTAATCAAAATCTGGAGATTTATTGGTGAGTACAAGTTAAACTGAATTTTTTTATCTATATCTTCATATAACCACATCTACAAACCTATTCGACTGTTGAAGATCTTAATTTATAATTGATGTTTAAACCTAGAGCATAAATTAAAATTCTTGCGAGTTATTGATGAGTACAAGTTAATATGAATTTTTTTCATTATAAATGTATATAACAGCATCTACAAACCTATTCGACTATTGAAGATCATAATTTATAGTTGACGAGTAAAACCTAAATTCTGGAGAGCTATTGATGAGTACAAGTTAACCTAATTTTTTTCACAAGTTAACCTAATAGCTATTAATGGCATCTACAATCCTATATCTGAATGAACGTTTGATGTCTTCAAATGTACATTTCCGTTCCACAAGTAATGCTGAGGATTCGTGAACGCGTTAATATTGCAGGGATCTGCATAATGTTCCAACTTAACAGCTGTTCAGTTTCCATCCCCTGAAGCTATTCTGTCTGAGTGGTGTCGGAAAAGAGTTAATTACAATTTTCAGTTCGTCAGTTCTGTTTAACGCAAAATTAAGTCTTGAAATGAAATGCCCAACTAGTGTTCCTGACTCTACATTGTGGAAGGGGATGACGCGTTTAATTATCTCCTACAAGCATCTCCAAAGCTCGGATTCATAGTTCCGGTTTAAGTAAAGAAGTTACTGCGAACCGGAATCTTGATCAAGTTGCTGTAAGTACCTTACTTTATACTTGATTGATAGCCAGCAGAATAAACGGCTTTTCCCTAAGCATCTTTAGCATATTTGATGGTTTGGAAGACTTTCCATTAAAGATTTCAGGTACGCTCTTCAATGGAAATCAATTTACTTAAGCACTTATAGTCTCTTAACTAAATACCAGTCATGGTCTCCACTTCCAAGCGTTTTAGTTTATGTTTTAGTTTTATAATGAATTACAAAATGTTTCAGACTGTTGCGAAAATTCAAAGCTATTGATAATTAAAGAGCTTTCCTAACTCTTTGAATGACAAAATAATGGTTAATTTCACTAAAATAAGTTAATTGTTTCAAGTATTGAGCACAAGATAATATCGAAACAAAATGGCCAGTTTGTAGCTCTGATTAATTGGTGTTACTAATCGATTATTTGATAATTTAAATTTTTCCTGTTTTTTCGAGTTCTTAATAATTTTTTAAAAATTTGTTTTTTGAGTATTTTACTTTCGAATTAAGCACAAGTAAAAGTACACTATAAAATTTCCATATACTCATAGTACTGCACATTAATTCATCAATCCAATTTAAAATTTAGAAAACATGAAACCAAAATACAAAGCTAAAACTTAAGATCAACAGATTTTTCGTACTAATCTTTGTCATATCTGAAGAATATATGCTTTTGTTGCTGAAAGTTTGCATTTGAAAAATAGAATTCCTTAAAGCTCTAAGCATAACAAAGCTTATGTTTTCATTTTGAAAGGAAGCCAGCCCACTTCTATTTATTAAGTAGATTTATAAAATAAACCCAACCATTTTTACACATACTTGAATAGAAAGTTTTATAAAGATTAATCTGGTAAAAATAAAAAAGCATTATAAAATAATACGCAAGAGCTTAGCTTGCGGTAAAGAGATGACCCATTCCTTTCATTTTTTCAGTGCAGGAACATAATCGCTACAAAAAATAAATGTCTTTTCATGGTTTTCTGAAACTTTCTTCAAAAGTAAGGAATTTCCCCGCTACTCATATTTCACTTTAGACGTCTCATAAAAAGTCTGCGAATGTTACCTAATTAATAGCTTCCGAAGTTAAATATTGACAAAAATAAATCTTGAAGCGGATAAAATTCTTTCACCGCTTATTATACTTTTTCCGTTCAGGTAGATTTCTCTGTTACTACGAAAAGCATTTTTTATAAAACTTAATTTTAACCCAATGACTGATCACCGAAACTTACATCGTAGTTAATGGGATAGCAAAATCGTGTTCGTCAATGATGCATTACTGCAAAATCGCAGCAAACAAGCTCACTCATTTCCAATTCAAAGTAGATAATTAGTTTATTATTAGTCTTATCAAATTTATGGAAATGAGGTTTTAAAATGTTGATGAAAAGGGGAACTATATACGTTTCAATCTCTATCTTAAATAGCAATTTGAAATTGGTTGCTCCTTCATCGTCTTTTGTGTTGCTAATCTATTCAAATGCATGCGAATTTCATAATTTTTCAACTTGTTCAAAGAACTGATAAAGTTACAAAAGGTCCAGTCTTATATTTAGTTTTCGTTTGTCTAAAAAACAATCTTGCAAAAAATTAGTAAAAAATTCATAACATAGTTAGAAAGCAATTTGAAGCAAGTTAATATCGTAGGCTTAGGGCAAAAATCGTTAACTGATAGAGTTTTACTATATGACTGATTAAAGGCTAACTTTGTAGTAGATTTTAAATAAAAATTATGAAAATTTTTATGGTGGTTATACATTTTTGTACAGATTATAATGATTGTATTTTCCCATCTCGAAAATAAACATTTAGTGTCTCCGTACAAATGTCAGATAATGAGTTCGCACTCTAAGCCGACTGGCCGCGGTAGTCCGGTTGGAAGAGTAACGAATTAGCAACCGGAAGGTTGCGAGTTCGAATCGAACCAAAGACCGTCGTGTACAAGAGACCGGTGCTCGTTAAATCTGTCGTGACCTCAAATGTCTTCACGTTGGCGGAGTGTAGAAGTTTGGAGAGTGGGATCAGGTGTGACCTCGTCATCTGAACGTGGTTCAAAGTTCGTGGTGTTGTCCTCGGATCTTTCCTTTGGGTTTGATCCTGGACCGTCGCCAATAACCCATTGTGTCGCTCCAGTGGGACGTTATTTAAAAATACCTACCCACCCCTAAGTCGACGATATGTTTAAGTTGAAAGTAAGGCATTTCTATATTCTCTTGGATAACTCCGATTTGCAACAATCTATAGTAGTTCATTTTTATAATAATTAAGGTTTGCCAAAAAATTGTCGATTGATATCGCGGTATATTATTAAAACTGCTAGTGCTCCTTGTGTAAAAAGGGTCAACCGTGTGCATTGAGTTTGCCCACAGAGCTAGAAACCTTAGTTGTAGGCGCCTGAAGTTCTATTCTTCCCTGGGTGTGTTTCTCTTTTCTGTGTCAGTAAAAAGTTCCTTGTGCGTGTATGTCTATTTACTTGACCTCGTTTGGCAAAGCTTGGCGAAATATGGCTCTCGTGCCATAAGACCCAACCTAACCAACCATTAAACCTCCCTCGAAGAGGTGTCTCGTCATTAGCAAAACTGACCAGATTCGGGATTGATCCCAGACCGTCGCCAATAACCTGTTGTGTTGCTTCAAGTGCGACGTAGATTTAACTACCTACTTAACCCTTCAAGTGGTTTCTATGAGATATCTTGTTCACCAAGATCCTACTAATGTCGCTAATGACGAGATATCTCGTCCATCAAGTTCTAGTTAATTTTACTGACGAAATACCTCGTCGAGACAAGTAGGAAAAACAGGTTATTCCTTGCCCAGAACTGGTGACAATTTCGAACAGGTTTTTGTATCAAGTTGGCCACTACAGGACCGTTTTGGACTCGAAGATAAATTGCCATGAGGGTTAATACAGAGTGATGTATCTAAAACTTTTTCATGACTTATTAACCTTTCTGGTGGCTATCTCGACGAGGCATCTCGTCATTAGCAAAACCGTTAGCAGATCCTGATGGACGAGATATCTGGTTTTCAGAAGAAAGCTGACCAGATCTTGATCTCTCAATAAAAAATGGGCGATATCTCGAAGATATATCTCGTCATTAGCAAAATTGGTTAGATGTTGATGGACGAGATATCTCGTCGAAACCACTGGGAGGGTTTAAACAAACATGTCTAGTAAATTTGGTATGAATTGTGTGATGTGGTAGGTTTTTCTCCAGTGAACGTAAGTGGGGATACAGTATTTAGTTAACTACTTTTCCTAATTCTATATTTTTAAGATATCAAAGATATACAATGGAGGATTAACTTAGAGGTTTCTTACGTTAATGTTAACATGACTATATAATGTATTTGCAAAATTGGCCAGAAATATTTCCAGTACACGACAGGTGTTAATGGACAATTCGAAAGATAACCAATATTGTGTAACTCCTATTCCCCCACTAGTTTTAAGAAACTTATCGAATCCTATGTAATCAGCAAAGAGAATGGGCCAGAAAAGAAAAAGCAAAGAAAGGGACTGCTGGCTCTTCTAGACACTGGAGCTGGTAATAACAGCCCGGCCATAAACTTGGGATGAGCATCACTATAAAAATCAATGTGAAATGAGGGATATCGACTGAGTTCTAAAGGTTCAATTCCAAGTAGCACTTTTCCCAAGCTAAAGATTGCGTTCTTCGATCATAGCTCATCGACGTATCAGACGGGTCATGTTCCCTTCCCCCTTGTCCCTTTTTCTCTAGAGTGGGTCTTGAGTGATGGTGGCTATGCAGACGGCCTTTGGGCTCGTCTTTGATGATTAGGCCTGCTCGGCCGCTCGATTCTTGGTCTTTAGAATTCCCCCTCGCTTTTTGAATTGAGAGAACGGTCACTTATGCAGCCTGTCGTTTAAGCAACAATGGCTCCAGTCAGGTTGGGACGATGGGGCGGAAAGGGCCTGGAATGCTTCGAAGTCGGGAAGTATTTTGGACGTTCATTGGGCTGTGTTAATGTATTTCGTTAAATGTCTAGATTCAGCTAACTTACGGTATGGAATGGGTTGTTTTAACTCTCCTGGGATGGTTGTCTCGACGAGGTATCTTGTCATGAGCAAAACTGACCAGATCCTGATGGATGAGATATCTCTTCATTAGAAAAACTGACCTGATCTTGATCTCGTTATAAGGAAATGCCAATATCTTCAATCGATATTCTTTACGACGAAATTCTCGACATGTCCATCAAGATCGGACCAATTTTGTTAATGACGAGATACCTCGTCAAGACAATCAGCCACCAGGAGGGTTTAAAAAACGCTTATGAATAAGTTCAGCAGTTGACAATGCTATTTGTATTTAACCCTTCGACGAGATATCTCGTCCATCAAGATCTGGCCAATTTTGGTAGAGATCTCGTCGAAACCACTTGAAGGGATAAATACAAAGCATTATCAAATGTTGATAATGTGCTTATGCATAAGCTTTTAACTCTCATGGTGGTTGGTTGCCTTGACGAGGTATTTCGTCATTAGTAAAACTGACCAGATCTTCACGGACATCTCGTCATTAGAATAATACGGATCAGATCTTGTCATCATAAAAATATCGGCAATATCGTGATGACGAGATATCTCGCCATTAGCAAAATTGGTTCGATCATGATGGACGAGATATCTCGTCGAAATCACTGTGATAGTTAAGGAATTTACTTTTAAAGTGAATCTAACTCTGATAACCATCCAAGTGGTTTCGACGAGACATTTCGTCCATCAAGATCTGACCAATTGTGCTAATGATGAAATATCTCGTTTTCACGATATTGCCTTTTTTGATGAGATCAAGATATGGTCAGTTTTTTCTAATGACCGCATATCTCGTCCATCAAGATTTGGTCAGTTTTGCTGGAGACGAGATACCTCGTCAAGATAACCACCAGGAGGGTTAAGTCCTTAAGAACCGTTCTGTAAAGTAATACTTCGTATACCGTGCTTGTATGGCTGAAATTTGTACCTGTTATTAGAAATATTGTTTCTTTCTGCCCTGCAAAACTGATAATAATCCTGCTAACTTCACTAAAACTTAAAGGGGTGTGTAATTAAGCTATTTTTATATCCTTAAATAATATAATTGTGAGAAATAGACTACAACATATGAAATGTGATATGCGTAAACTTACACAACTTTTCTATTACTCATTTCATTGAATGATATCCATCGTCAAACGTATAAAGATGGTGCATCCCAGACGTGCGCAATGGAAAACAAATCGGGGGATTCTTCTGCTCAAGGAAGGGTTTCACCACCACGAAGGCATTCTTGGAAGAATCGAGCCGTGTGACTCATAACATGACAGCGAACTGAGGATGCTAGCGCTGACCATCTGCCCCTTGACAAATGCGGATTCCTCACTAAACCATCCCATGCCTGTCCACGACTATGTAGCACGGCACCACTTCAGACGCATCCCGAATATGTTCGGGAAACATTCTCAGCTTACTGTCGAGCTGCAAGCCGCGGTAACTCCTAGTGTAAGAATCCATCATTTACAGCAGCCGGTCCACTAGGAGTACTATGAGGTAGTTTGACAGCCGTTCGATACTTCCAGCAGATTCTACAACCTGTTTCATCTTTCATATCATGTGTCCAAGGGGTATTTACCAGCATGATACCGCTCGAATCGCCTCTCAGGAGTCCCTCTATGGTGTTATAAAAATCTTATGGTTTTAACTCTCAGATTTACTTCCCATTGAGATAGTCTATCATTGCTTGACCATCAATTGCACCAACCCAGAATCTATGGAATCTGGGGCAACTGCAGAATGCTTGACATAATTTGCCACTGGAGTAGCATAAGGGTTTTCTTTGATCCTATGCCTTGCCATGTATCACAGCTAGAGGGGGTTTTACAACTTATTTCATATCCTTCTAATGTGGGCCGCGGTTTCCCGGTTGGGGGAGTAACGGTTTGGCAACCGGAGGATTGCGAGTTCGAATCCAACCCAAAACCTTCGTGCACAAGGGAGATTGGTGCACGTTAAATTTGTCGTGGCCTCAAATGTCCTCACGTTGGCATGGTGGGGAAATTTGTAGAGTGGGGTGCCAGCTCAGGTCTGACATCATCTGACCATGGTTCAAAATTACTTGGTGTTCTCGGATCTTTCTCTTCGGATTTGATCCCGGACCGTCGCCAATAGCCCGATGTGTTGCTTCGGTGCGACATTAATTAAATCCCTACCTTTCTGAAGTAATTCTATGATACCATACCTACTTAGATTTTATATTGTGATAATTTCTTTCTCTTCATGCCCTCAGGGGCACATGTTCTTTAGGTGTGTACGGTCATCACAACCCCGAGGTATCGGAGTGATCTGTTTCCTCCCTGGGTGTATTTCTCTATTTTGTGTCAGTAACTTTCATTGTGTGTCTGTTTATTGCATGATATTGCATGTCTTGTGTCTGGCGCCGCATGGCAAATACGGCCCTTGCACCATAAAACTAACCAACCGACATGTCTCCCTTCTGTTTTACCCTCGCCTGTCCTGCTTTTTGCGTTGTTTTTAATCCCTCGTTGTTGTCTTGTGTTAGGCGCCGAATATGACTCTTGCGCCATAAAACCCCAAACCAACCAACCCTCTTTCCCTTAATTTGTATCACACGTGCTAAGTTTCATCCCGATCGAGCACTGACTTCGAGATATTTGGATCTGCTTGTCGTAGACTAATTCAATACCTTATTTCATCATTTAAAGAATGTTATAAGTGCTCGATGCATTCATATTTAACTTTCAAAGACAAATTAAATTGAAAAACCAACTTTTCCCCCTACGTATCAGCCCTTTTGTTTCAACCAGCACATTTAAAAACACTTACGAGTGCTTTTCTAAGAAAAAGTAAGATAATTATGAATTAATGCGATTAATGTTAATTAGAAATAATTAACCGACTGTTTCTTTCCAAAGGTGAGCTCTCGCCACACGCTCCGGGTAATTAACTCGATCCCTTTGAAACGCTGTTCCCCTTTAAAGCCAGTCGGCTGCAAGTCCACGGGGAGTCGGCGGTACAGTGACAAAATACTTTATTTTCCTCCCGGTATTCTTGCCATCGATACTGAGTTCTTTTAACTCTCTACACTCGAGGTAAGGAATCGAGGAGAGAGAAAAGGCTCCAATAAAGCTCCTCTTTTTACGCAATTTCAGCAGCGTACACCTTCCGCGCTGGCCCCGGTGTGCTCCCTCCCAACTAGTTTCAGGAACAGTTCTTCAGCTTATGATTGGCTTATAAAGTTACCATGCCAACGGAAATCGATTAACGGGCCAAAATGAGAGCGCTGGAATGGCGCTGACTGTTCCCAGAAAAAGATCTGCTTTCGCTGGTGGCGGGAGAGTAGCGACTTTAAAAAAACTCGCGGGGGACTCGATTTAATTATCAAGTTAACACGAATGATTTTTGGCGATCTTTTGATTCGGTTGCAAAGTGGTGTTTTTCCCCTGCGTGATCTCTAGTCGCTCCCGGCAAATCCAGTGGGTAACCGGTTGCACTGTTATGTCTAAGGCTGTGTGGATGTTTATTAACATATATATTACATTACGGCAATTCGGTTAAAAAACTTGCATTTCCAAACCACTTGTGTTAGATATTGCATTTCCAAACCACTTGTGTTAGATATTGCATTTCTAAACCACTTGTGTTAGATATTGCATTTCCAAACCACTTGTGTTAGATATTGCATTTCTAAACCACTTGTGTTAGATATTGCATGTTCGTGTTGAATACAGTTAATTTAAAAATGATCATTAAGTAATATGCTGGTGCTCTTAGTGAGAGATCAACCAGGCCATGGTCTTTTTAATCTAACTACTTTTTACTTAAATTAAGTTAACACGAATGATTTTTGGCGATCTTTTGATTCGGTTGCAAAGTGGCGTTTCCCCCTGTTTGATCTGTAGTCGCTCCCGTACAAGGAACGGCATATCCAGAGGACAATCGGTTGCACTTCTATGTCTAGATCTATTTGTGTGGGGGTGTTTATTAACATATATATTGCATTACAGCAGTCAGGTTAAAAACTTGCATTTCAAAGCCGCTTGTGGAACTTGGCCCTCTAGGGCACATTTCCTTTAGATGTGTACGGGTTTCATGAACCCAAGGCCCCCTAGTGATCTTTCCTTTTCCCATGGGGTTTACTGCCCCTAGTAAAAAGGGGGTCGCGATCCCAGGATGCCCAAGATATCTTTCTCTACTTTTTCCTATACATCCTTTCTTTTCACAATTACTTGACATTGCATGTCTTGTGTTTGGCGCAGCTTAACCAAATATTGTCCTTGCCCCATAAAACTCAACCAACAAACCAATCCGCTTTCATCCCACTACTGTTCCCCAACCCTTTTTCATTCACATATTTTACTTGACCTTGTCCTGTGTTTGGAGCAGCTTGGCCAAATATGGCCCTTGTGCCATTAAACGCCAAAATAACCATACAACCAAAGCTGCTTGTGTTAGATATTGAATGTCTATGTTGCATGTAGAATATAGTTAATTTAAGCATTATCATTATGTAGCCTGTTGGTGCCCTTGATGAGTAGTGGTTAACCAACTCATGGTTTTTAATTTGATTACTTTGTCTCAGATTGTGTATAATAGTTTGCAAAATATTTCATAAAAATTAGTTGTATATTGTATACAAAAGGGGAGTTCGTTTACAGAAATTCAATGAAATGTTGTGTATTGGCATCGTTGAACTCATTTTAATTGTCCTATGTGTAATAGTCTAAGTTGTCAGAATCATGAACATTTGGTACCAACAAATATTAGATAAATTAATGTAACCATTAAATCTTAAATGAAGAATGTCTAAAGAAGTACAGTAATTCCAAAATTAGTAGAATATGGTTTCTGTTTAGCTAAAACGTACAAGCTCGATTACTTTTCTAATTACTTTTAGCATAAAGAAAGTTCACTGAAACCCATTCTTTGTTTATCTAGGAATGAAATTGGAATACTTATTTATCCTGATTCAGCCAGCATGCCTAAAATATCAATATATATTCCTCAATAATATATCAATAAATGAAATAAGTTAAAGGAAGAATAGTAGTTTCAATGAGTTTCCAGTTCTAAAATTTTAGATGCCATACAAATTTTGAAATGTTTTGCAGAATACGGTTTGAAAAAATAATAGAAAGTAATCCAATAACGTAAAAAGTAAAAAAACCTTTTTATTAGCAGTATAATAGTACCTTATCAACGAATTGACAGTTTTACTTTTAGTTGCAAAATAAATACCTACCAATTTATGTCTTTCAAGATTTCTATAACTTCAGTGGCTTTATTAAGCCATTCCTCACACTATTACACTACGCTCTGTCGAGGATGATTTCTGCTTGTTATAATTGAGTTTTATAATCTGGCTCAGTTGAAGCCTTGTCTGTCGCTTGGCAAGACCGTTGAAGCAAATCCTCAGATTAAGCCCGCAAGTTTTCGAATATTAACCTAGCTTAGAAAATTAACAATAAATTGCTTAAATAAAAATGAATTTGTAATTTTTTTCGTTTTAACCATCCAAGTGGTATCGCCTAGATATCTCGTCAATCAAGATCTGAGCAATTTTGCTGATAACGATATATGGCATCAAGATATTGCCGACATTTTGTTGATGACGACATCAAGATCTGATCAGTTTTCTGCTAATCACGATATATCTCGTCCATTAAGATGTGCTAAATGCGAAATAACTCGTCAAAGACAACCACCAGGAGGATTTAAGAGTATGCTCATGATGTAAACGGTTTATGACTAATTTTACACTGGAATGTGTACACTTTAGGAATTGTCTGCACTTTTTGTTCCATAACCAACTGTAACAGCCCTCGCGTACATCTTTACGTATGTACGGGCATCACAATTCCGAGGTATCCAAGTGATATGTCCTCCCTTCCGTTTAATCCCTGTCTACCCTTCTGCTTTTTGCTTTTATCCCTCACTCGTTATTTTGTGTTTGGCTCAGCTTGGTCAAATATGCCCATTGTGCCATAAAACGCAAAACCAACCAAGTATAACATATTAGATTACAATTAACTAACTCTAGAATGGTGCAGAGCTCAGGTGTTCTCGTCATCTGACCGGGTTTCAAAATGACGAGGTGTTCAAAATGACGAGGTCCTCGATCTCTCCCTTCGGGTCTGATCCCACACCATCGCCAATAGACCGATGTGTTGCTCCAATACGACGTTAATTCAAATACCTACTTAGAATGGGGCAGTCCGTTACAAAATTCATAATTTAAGTCTTCAGAACTCTTAACACCATGTACGGTACAATTACTAAATATCTTTTTTATTCAACTATTACAAATACCTTAAGGTATATGTGTGCACTAGAAATTACAAAAATTGACCCGAATATCGATTTTGTTTTTATTGCTTCAAAATATTTCCCAATTTCTGAGCTTAAACAATACCAAGATCTTGTAAATATTCGGAATACTTTTCTAGATAAAAAGATTTTTCGTTAGGTGCTCTCACCAGTACAAACATGTTTCCAGAACTTTAAATTCAATTTCTGAATAACTGTTTTTGCAACACGGTGCTTTGTTCAAACTGATAACTCGACAATGAATTTATCTATTTTTGTTATTGTTGTGTCATAATCTATGTAATACGGTGGGTGTTCTGAACCTCAATCAGATCTTTTAGTTGAGAAATTAATTTTTAGTTGATTTTTAAATGTTAAAATTCCTGAAAAAAATCTTGATATTTTAAACTTCCTTGGTGAAAACAATTGTAAAAAATTACCTATTCTCTCTACTAACGTGATTGAGGATCAAAACATGAAGAATGATAGGAATAATTTCCAACAGGAATTGGTCTTTCTGAACAAATTAGAATTTGAGATATCACTGTTCAAAAAACATGCTAATTAACTGATTATATACAAGTTAGATAATTTATAATTAACTTAATCTAATTTTTTCTCACTAAAATTATTTTAAGCATAAGCCACTGACTTGGGAAAAAAATTGATTTTTAAATTCAATTAAAAAAAATCTTTTGGCATATACCGTACAACTTAAAAGAATTTATCTAAGTTGGCAACCATACAATTTCCGGTTTCCACAACAGAATTTAAACACAACTTCACTACTGAACGAATTACAGCGGAGGCCTTATTGATTACAATGGCTCCAACACCGGCGCTCTTATAAACTTCCTCAGAAATCGTCTAGCGTGAGCCGAAATGTTTGACGTTCGTCACAAATTAGGTGTTAGTCCAGAAAATTGTAGTCCAAGTCGGCTATTTTCAGGCACTTAGTGTAGAGTGCCACAAAACAGAAACTTCGTCAAGTGCGCAACAACGTGCGTTTCGTAAGTGCAATGTTGCTGCGCTTAATTATTAATCGTGGAAAATTAATTACCTCCCAAAGTTACAGCGCGCAGCCCTTGGCTCCGCTACTTCCCCCTGGGTCACGTTGACATCGCGATTAAGATAAGTGATTTATGATCCCAATTTTAAACCATGTTATCAAAATTATTATAACGTTATCCCTTTTAGTCGGCAATTTCAACCGTGGAGGGAAGGTGAAAGCGCTTTTCAATTACAGATTTTTATCGCATTCTCCAATTCTAATTATGGTGGGTGGGCCTTTGTTTTCTCGTAATCGCTGCCGCATCTATGGGGCAGATATGTGAAGACATACAAACCGCGCTTCTATGTCTACGCAGGTTTCTGTCGCTCTTATTTTCGTAATAGTTCCTTGCGTAGAAAAGTAGTGGGATAAACCCTATTGCCGCATCTATGTCGAGTATTTTTGAAGATATACAAACCGGGCGCTTCTTCGTTTACGCAGGTGTCTTTCGCTCTAATTTGCTTAATAGTTTCTTGTGGTAAAGAAAAGCGTTCGCTCTGAGCGATTGGGGCCAAAGACATCAAAGTTTACGAGACATTATTAAAATAAGTTTTATTGATACCTGTTATTTACAAATACAACAAGCATTGAAAGTCGACGTCTTGTCCATCTATACTTCTACAATCGTTTATGTACACAAGATTAATAACATTTACATAATTTTCAAGTTTCATATCCACTATATGGCACTTTAAAATCAAGTCCTCTGCAGAAGTTGAGAGACTGATTCCAACAAAAAGTAGTAGGATAAAGCCTATTTCTTCATCTATGGCAGATATTTGAAGATGTACAAGCCTCACTTTTCTGCGGCTACAGTTTTGTTTGTTCTTATTTACTTAATTTCTTGTTACATAAAAAAGTAGTAGGATAAAGCCTATTGCCGCATCTATGTGGAGTATTTTTGAGGATATACAAACCGGGCGCTTCTGTGTCTACGCAGGTGTCTGGGTTTTATTTATGTAATAGTTTCTTCTGGTGTAGAAAAGTAGAGGGGATAAAGCCTATTTGCAACATCTATGGTGCAGATACTTAAAGGTATATAAACCTCGCTTCTGTGTACGCGGGTGTATTTTCCTCTAATTTGCTTAGTAGCTTCTTGTGGTATAAAGAAGTAGTGGGATAGAGCCTATTGCCGCATCTATGTGGCAGGTATTTGAAGATATACAAGCCGCGCTGTGTCTACGAAGGTTTCTGTTCCTCTTATTTACGTAATAGTTTCTCGTGTACAAAATTAGTGGGATAAATTGGAAGGCATGGAAGCAGTTCACCCTCCTGGTAGTTTATCTTCGTGTCGAAAATTGCCCTGTAGTGGCCAGATCCGGGTACAAAATCCGATTCCAAACTGTCACCAGTTCTGGGTTGCTTGTTTTGGGGTTTTATGGCTCAAGGGCCGTATTTGGCCAAGCTCCACCAAACACAAAACAGACAACTTTAAGCAAAAAATGTCGTGATAGGTTAAAAAAAGGATTTGGAAATAGAATAATGGGATGAAGCAAAATAAGATAGCTTGGGTATCCCGCAGCGCGACACTCGTGTTTACTAAAGACAGTAAACCCCATGGGAAAAGAAAAGATAACTAGAGTACCTCGGTCCGTGAAGCCCGTACACACCTCAAGGAGATGCGCCCCTGAGGGTCACCAGTTCTGGGGAAGGGTTAATTTGTTTCTCCTACTTGGATCTTCATTCCCCTTGGAGTAATAGGGCAGTTTTCCCTAGATGAAGTATGTCGTCTTTAGCAAAATTGACCAGATTGTGGGCGAGATCTCGTTGAAACACTTGTAGGGTTAAAATAAGTAGCAATGCGGTGTAAAATGTTTTGGTTTTTGATCGAGACGGTTTATATTCTGATAAAACTTGAGCAATCATCTTTTCTCAGTTATGAGCATTCACCATCTTATGAATACTTCTAATTAAGATAATTTATCTGTATTATTTCAATAGATTTATACCTTTAAATACAAGTTTTTCTTCGGACGAAGGGCGACATCAGCATCATTTTCGCCAATCTCCAAAAAGTCTAGCTGCGCCTCTGACATCCATGCACTTACAAACCAAGATTCGAACCTGGAACGTACTTAAACAAATACCTAGACAAATGCTTATATGACCACTACACCAGTGAGGTGACATCTTTTAACTGTGAGTATCAGCAGTATTTCTATAAAAAGATAGCAGCTATTCACGCTGAGAGCGAATTCCAGAATCAAAAGCTCAGCTGTTGACCTCGTCTTCTGATCGTGGTTCAAAATTAAGAGGTGTCGTCCTCTGATCTTTCCTTTCGGGATTGATTCCGGACCGTCACCAATAACCCTTTGTTGACCCAGTTGGACGTAAATCCAAATACCAATCAGAATAAAATGTCTTGCATTGGTAGATCGTTATAAGGATGTTGAAATAACGAACACAATTTGAATTCGTTTATAACTAAGATTCGCAGGTGTATTTTTGCTGTAACACCTGTCAGGCAAATTGTGTCCGTTCCTATTACGCTTAATGTCCGAGCGGCTGAAACGCATCCCCCTGATCCAAGTACCAATCGGAATCAAATGTCTTGCATCAGTAAATCGTTATTGGGATGTTGAAATAACGAACACAATTCAAATTCATTTAAAACTACAAGATTCGCAGGCGTATTTTCGCTGTAACACCTGTCAGGTAAATTGTATCCGTTCCAATTACGCTTAGTGTCCGAGCTGCTGAAATGCATCACCCTGAGCATTTCAATTGAGTAAATTTAAACTGGTCTAATTAATAAATGACGTATGACCAGAGGGATTAAATACCTTTATCAGCCGAATGAAATGCCCTCACAGCGCCACTCGAATTACTCAAGTTTATGGCAGCGCACGTGTGGACACAATTGCGATTGTGAAATTTAAGCTCTAGTTGCCACTCAATGAGTCGCGCGGGATCCCGATTTCAATTCCTCGTTAAGCTGCTGATTCCCTTAATCGCGGACTGTGTTCAATTAACTCTGATGTCGCGAGTGTTCCCACTGACGCGCAACAAGTGGCTGTGTGGCGAGGCTTAGATGGAGACGCTTGTGTTTGCTGTACGATAAAGTGGGCAGGTTTGAGTGCCCAGTCCCCGCGTCCGACGAATAATTCAGAATGCGGCTGCTCGGCCCTGGTCCGTCATTTTCCCGACGCATCGGAGCTTAATAATCGGAACGGTGGCTTAACCATTCTGGTGGTTGTCTCGACGAGGTGTCTCGTCATTGGCAAAACTGACCAGATCTTGATCTTGAAAAACCGGCAGTGGGTTGACGAGGTATCTTGTCATTGGCAAAACTGACCAGATCTTGATCTCGAAGAATAGGCGGTGTCTTGTTGACGAGATATCTCGACATTAGCAAAATTGGTCAGATCTTGATGAACGAGGTTGTAAATTACGTATTTTACTTTGTGAAAAACGCAGTACGTATATCATTGTGAGTTAAGTGTGCAAAATGAAGTATTGGCAAACAGAATTCTGTACATCAAAGGTGGGCCGTGGTAGCCCAGTTGGAAGAGTAGCGAATTTCAAACCGGAAGATTGCTAGTTCGAAACGTGATCCAACAATAGACGTACACCTAATACGGCGTCACTTGGCTTGGTTTTCGAACAAGATTTCAGCACATAGCCAAAAAGTTTTCAAAGAATGAATTCCAAATTGATATATGATAGTTGATTGGTAAACGAGTTAGATTAAACACCAAACGTGGTCAAAACGGAAGTAGGCTATCTTTTAAAGCAACCCAAATATGTATCAAGTGAGAGCATTTCAGTAGCGGAATAAAACTGAGCTTTTCAGTAGTAAAATATTCACATTCCGCCTGGTTTGTTTACACTGAAAATTCCTCTCATGTAACTTCGGGATGGATCCCGGACCGTCGCCAATATCCCGTTGTTTTACTAAAGTGCGACGTTAATTGAAATACCTACCTACCCTCTCATAACATTAAATGCCGCGTTTATTTTGAAGGTAATACATAAGAAATCGTTTATGATTGAAAATTATTCTCTAGTTTAGAAATGTTGCAAGAATAAGTTCTTCGAAAGTAGAATTATTTTATTAAATACAAAGATAATTACGTAGTAAAAAATCAGTACAAAATCCCACCCTCCAAACTATTTTCTTAGCTCGAGTATTTGCCCTAGGCATGGAAGTATTCGTATACAAAAGTACTCGTATAATCAATACTTGAAAGTATTTGTTGTACTTGATTCTTTCTCATATTGGAATACGATATTCATCCAAAATACTCGAACACCAAAGCACTCGAATACCAAATATTCTTCCCAAGAATTAGAATAACAATGTATCCATCCCAAGTATTCTAATACCAAAGTATTCATCCAATTTATTTTTATAAAAAAGCCTTACATCTCAGTTGGCTGATTCCTACCATCGATTAGTCGTTTTCTTTCCAATTTGTATTCGAATACTCATTCGATACTTAAAAGTACTCGAATACCAAGTATTCGATTCTAAAAAGTACTCGATTCTGCCCGTCTCTAGTGATATATAGCATCGACAGTTCGGCCGAACACTGCATTTGTAGAAAATACTATTTAAACGTTCAAAAAATATTGCATTTAATAAAAGATAGAAATTACATCAATTGAGGTGCTTAAAAGATCGTAGGTATATTTTAAATTTCCGTTAACTGGCATCCTTTGTTGGCATTTTCTGTCTACGCAATTGAATGGAAAAGGCCTTGAAATATGATATTCGTGATATCTTCCACTAGCTCTTCTCGAAACTCGACTCTCAATCACTCCAAACATATTTCATAGTTCCACAAAGAGGCTGGAATATAAATTGCACCATTAACTTGATTCAATCGCTTAAAGAGCTTCAAACTATTCGAGGAACCCTGCCCATTTTTTTGTTAGTTTAGGGAAATGCAAATCACTTGGTACTGCGTTCCGGATGTTGGTATTTACTGATCGGAAGGGGCGGTAAGTATGCATATCATAAAGTTTCGTAGTTTTGAAAAATGGGACAATTTTATATAGCATGAGTTGAAGAGTACCGCTAACTTTTATCATCTATCGAAGGATGATAAAAATTCCGGGTGTCGCAGCAAAAATGTTACCACACTTTAATTGTTTATAAAGTGTTTATTAAATATCATATAATTTCCTTTCAATGTTTATAACGAATTTTTTGTACTTGGTTCATATTCTCAAATTGATGACATTCCGATCCATACAGCGCTGGCATCGTGAAGCTATGGAAACGCACACATTTAAAAACATTTTATTCGGAATTAGCACATTCCCTTTCGATGGCTACCTTCAATTCATCAACGGTTGCAGGTTTTGTACCATAAACTTTATTCTTAAAACCCCACAATACATCGACACTATCCTTTGGAATTCTTACTTCACGAGCAGCCTTGCGAAGCGATGTTCTTGGCTGTAGACGATACATTTCCAACACCCTTTTTTCCGTGTCTGCGTCAGTCGATGATCTTGGTCTTCCGGAACGTTGTCTCTGAACATTCTAAACAGTTCCATCTGCTTCAAACGTATCTCTAATTCGTCTGATGGTGAATACTATGTGGATCAGTGTGAAATTTTTTCCGAAATCGTCTTTGCACTTCTACCGCATTTTCCCCACTTCCCATGATTGGGCCATTATTTCTCAACCGTTAAATCTGCAACAAAAAAATATTCGGCGTTTTACCAACTAATAAAGTGGTAACATTTTTGTGACACCCTGTATGTTCTCTCATTTTCATACTTTTTATTGGTGCAGTGGTCCTAGAAAGATTTGTTATTTTGAAGATTTTATAAACGAGATATCCACAAAACAGTCGTTTGTTTTAACACTCCTGGTGGTTGTCTTGAGGTACCTCGTCATTAGCAAAACCATAAGCAGATCCTGATGTACAAGGTATCTCGTCAATAGAAGAAAACTGACTAGATCCGGGTATCTTCATCATCAAAAAGTCGGTCATATATTAATAGACACATCTCGTCAATAGAAAAATTGGTGAGATCTTAATGAACGAGATATCTCGTCGAAACCACTTAGAGGATTAAGAGTTAACTTGTCAAATATGTCATTTTTCATACCATATGATAAATTGACATTAACCATGAGGAGCTCACACGTATATATTCGTTCTGCAACCCTCACTCTTCCCTACTTCTAATCAGTTTTAACCATCTTGTCAAAACCTAGGATTCTTACAACCAATTGATGTGGTTATTTAATCATTATATGAATTGGACTGTAAAAGCAATACTACACTACTCGGAAATCAGGGGGTTCAAGGGGGTCGTCGTGGCTCAGTGGGTATGCCCACTGCGCTAGCAACCTTCGAGTTGTAGGCAGAGCGGGTTTGATTGATGTCAGATGCATTCCTCCCTGGGTGTATTTTATTTTTCTCTCTGTGTCACTCTCTGTCATTTTCTCTTTTGTGTCAGTAAAACTTTCATTGTGTGTGTCTATTACTTGATATTGTATGTCGTGTTTGGCGCAGCATGGCCAAATATGGTCCTTGCGTCATAAAACCCCAAAACCAACCAACCAGGGTATTCAAGGAACCTATAACCATTATGGGTGGAACGTTTCTGGCACCATTCTTCGTGTTCAATGGTTAAGTATAAACATCATTTTGTTGATCCAGTGAAACGTTAATTACTTACCATCCCTACCCAACCTCACACATGACTAAATAACCGCATCTATTGGTTGACAGAATCTTAGGAAAGATTCTATTGTTCAAGAAGGTCAAAACTGGTTAGTCGTGCAGGGAAGGTTGCAGATTGCAGAACTGATATATACATGTGAAATCCCCAGGGTAAAGGTGAATAACTAAGTACTAACGGTTTTGACTAAATTCATGTTTCTGGAAAGATTTTAAAAACAGCATTTTTACGAATTCAGATTTCAGTTTAGAATTACAAAACAACACTAAGATTTCAGTTTAGAATTCAAAAATTCCTTATACAATTCTAGACCGTCATGACTCAACGGGTTTGTCCACTGCACAAGCAATCTACGAGTTGTAGGTGGCGCATATTCGATTCCTGTAACTGTCTCTCCTGTTTTATTGGATATTCTGTCTTGTGTTTGGCGCAGCTTGGCCGCTTTTGGACCTTGCGCCATAAGACTCCAAAATCCAATATTTTCTTCTGCTTTAGTACAACTTTCCTTATGTGTGTATGTCCATTACTACTTGACGTTGTCTGTTTGTGTTTGGCCAAAGTTCTTGCTCCAAAAATCAACTAACCAACACTACACAATTCAACATGTTATACTCAATACAACATCTCAAGTTAACTCTTTGAGCGTCACTAGATTTCCAAGTTTAACATTGCTTTTTCCCCCACAAAAGACGGGCTGTCGTGACTAAGTAGGTATGCTCACTGTTCTAGCAACCTGCGAGTTGTAGGCTGCGCAGATTCGATTCCTTTCTGCGTGTGTCTCTCTTCCGTGTAAGTAAAACTTTCCATGTGTGTGAATATCTATTCCTTGATATTGTATGTCTCACGCACATCATAAACACATCAATTGGTTGAAAGTATCCCAGGAAATATTCCATTGGTCAAGAGAGTAGTCAAAATTGGTTAAAAATCATACAGGGAAAACTGCAGGTTACAGAACGGATATATGCGTATGAACCCCTCAGGGTTATACGAATTTTAAATCGGACGTATAAAAATCAAGTGGCATCTCTCAATCAATATACTCCGCTGGCATCCTATTCCGATGTTCGTCAATTGAATTAGATGTTTCGTAGAAGTAAGGTAGGTATTTAATTAACGTCGCACTGGAGCAACACAACGGGCTATTGGCGACGGTCCGGGATTGAACACGAAGGGAGATCCGAGGAGACAACACCACGTAATTTTGAACCACGGTCAGATAACGAGGGCAACACTTGAGCTGGACCCCACTCTTCAAACTTCCACGCCAGTGTGAGGACATTTGAGGCAACAACGGATTTAACGTGCACCAGCCCCCTTTGTACACGACAATCTTTGGCTAGATTCGAACTCGCAACCCTCCCGTTGCTAATCCGTTGCTCTTCCAACCGGGCTACCGTGGCCCTAAACTCTCAGGTTACTAGCGCAGTGGGCTTACCTACTGAGCCATGACGGCCCCACATTTAATAAAGGAAAGACGAAATTCTAATGCATGAGATGTCGAAGTTGAATTTAATTTAAAATTTTGAATTAAATGTTGTTTTAGGGTTTGTTAATTCAAAATTAAAGTGCAGTTTTTATTTTCAAAGGCCTTTTTATATATATTATCTTTTTTTTTATGCGTATCTTTCTACCGATTTGACTTTTTAAGTTCAATTTTAAACTGTTTATATGGCATTTTTAGGAATAAATAATAGGAAACTGATAACTATAATAAATAAAAAGTTCAAGAACTCTTGATTCAGTTTAACACTTCACCTGCTCTACATCTCCCAACAGGTTCAATATTTTTACTAATACCATTAACTAGCCTGCAGTGACGAAAACAACGAATAATTTAAATATATTAATCTCTGAAAACAATAGTAATTGATATTTGGGAAAGAAAAGAGTGGTTGAAATGTCATTTTTCTACAAACTATGGCAAAATTAAAAATTATAAGTTTGTTATTCATTGTTAAGAAATGTAACATAAATTTCTAATTTTTGCGTAGGATAAATAATTAACAAAATAAGCAAGATAATTAAAACTTAACAAAATGGCAAATGAAATGGAACTTCACATATATCTAAACGTTACATGTTACTTAATTCCTGTACGTTGTATATGATAGTATTGAAATTAAAAATCTAGATAGTATAAATAAACATTAAAACTTAACAAAATGGCAAATGAAATGGAACTTCACATATATCTAAACGTACATGTTACTTATTTTCTGTACGTTGTATATGATAGTATTGAAATTAAAAATCTAGAGAGTATAAATAAACATATTCAAAGTGTTTAATGTTTAATTTCTTTTCAAATTCGAAAAGGGACGAACATAGGTTGGCAACCCATTGTTATCTTTATTATTCGTATCTACCTCTATATAAATACTAGTATAATAATTATACCCCATTCAACACATCAGTTTAACATTTCTACGGTGAGCGCTTATTTGATACAGACTTTGAAGATCCACTCCCATATAAGTAGAAAATTATTTCCAAAAGAATAAGCATGGAAGATTTGGAGAGTCGGGTGTTACCTCGCAATCTGACCATGGTTCCAAATTACGTGGTGTTGTCCTCGGACATTCCCTTGGGGATTGATCCCAGAACGTCGCCAATGGCCTGTTGTGTTGCTCCAGCGCGACGTTAATTCGCATTACCACTCCAAAAGAATAAGCAAGAATGCTTCTTATTTTGGTTAATTAGCCCGAACTCTTGACAGATGTTTCACAAATGCAGCCTACGCTCGACATAAATTTCTATTTCCCTTTACCAGCTGTTGACTTTGACGATAGCATTTCCGTCAATTTTAAAAATTTGCTGAAAAACCGAAGGCGCTTTCAGTTGGTTTCTTTATCAAACTCGTTCGAAAGTCAGTTTTTGTAGGTCTGTTCAAACAGCACGCTCACGCTAAGTTAAACAAAGACGGGTTTCATTTACTCTTTGCCCGTTCTGTTTAATCGAGGGATTACTTCGTCTTAAAGTGAAGATAAATAGGTAGAAAAAATGCGCCTTTGAAAAACATAGTTAAATTAAAATGGCTAGAAATCCTTATCACTAAATAAATAGTCTATTTTTCTAGCGGATGCTGCATTGCGCATCTTTTCGACGGAAAACGCGAGTCCTTTTTACTTCTTAAAGGAAACCTTTAGTTTAGTCTTGTTATATAACTGCATACAATCGATCGTTTTATATCGCAACCATCAAGTTTAAAGTTGGTGTTAAATTAAGCCGATAACAAATTTTCGACTGAATGAATATTTAAATGTGTGCACTGATACAGTCCTAACTACTATAAAAATGAACTTTTGTGCACGATTAGGGGAAAACGGAATGATCTTTTATTGATTGTAAAGGCACTTAGACATGCATCTATTAACCCCGTATGTCACTGACATTTTAAATTGGTTGTTTAGCGCTTTTATTGCGTAAGGGTCATATTTTGCCAAGCTGCGCCAAACACAAGACAGAGGACTTCAAGTAAAAAAATATCGTGGAAGAGAAAAAGAGGGATTGGGTATTAGAATAATAGGATGAATGTAGAAGATCGCTTGGGTAACCCGGTAGTGCGACCCCGTGTTTACTAAAGACAGTAAACCCCATGAGAAAAGAAGAGATCACTAGAGTACCTCGGGTTCTTGAAGCCCGTAAACACATAAAGGAGATGTGCCCCAGAGCGCCACATGAAATTAGAGAAATGTAGTAAAAAGATCAAGATTCTCCATCTGCTTCGAAAGTTATCCAATCTTACAATAGCGTGCATGGACGCTGGTGTGTACATGTAGGGCCAAACAAAAGAAGCTGAAAGAGCCTCGATACACTGATAAACTGGTTGAATTAGAATATTGAATAGAATTAGGAAAGTGGCTCATGAAACAAACAAATTTTAATGTATAATAATTTACCATTTGACGAAAATATAATAACATAAATATGTAACTTACGTTACGGAATTACGAACACTATGCAGCAGCGCGTTCGAATCTTGCGAGACAGAAAGGTGGAATCAAAGTTTTCATATTCTCGCGCTGCTGCTGTTTAGTTTCTTTGGAGCAGTTTATTCACCAGACGCCTTCCCCTGATAAAGCCGAACATTCCAAAAGGTGGTCACAGTTCATGTCAGCCATCCCTCTGGCAGTGGACACATTTCAGGCTACCATAGATGCCAAAACGATGCAAATGCTTGGTTCGGCAATCATGCCGTCAATAATCTAAAAGAGAATGCCTTTTTATAGTAAAGGCACTTAGACATATACATCTATTAACTCTCACTATGTGACGCATAAAATTAAAGCATGGACCAAGAAAGAATGCAGTAAAAAGATCAAGATTCCAGTTTCTTCAAAAATTATCCAGCCTTCTGTGGACGCCTTCGTCTGATAAAATTCCCGACATTCTAAAAGGTGATCACAGTCCATATCGACCGTCGCATTCACAGGACACATTTCGGGATACCATAGACGTTAAAACGATGCAAATGCTTAGCCCGGCATCATGTCCTGTCAACAAATCTAATAGGGAATGGCCATTGAATAACATGAAATTCAATACGTAGTATGTAGTTAAGATTGTTCGGAGCTTAATATTCACACATCAAGTTTACAATATTAAAGCAACCCTCCAAGTGGTTTTGACGATATATCTCATCCATCAGATGGCATAGCTTGTCCGCTGTTGGACCTTGCGCCATAAAACCCAAACATCCAATCCTCGTCCATCAAAATCTGACTAATTTTGCTAATGACGTGATATCTCGTTATCAAGATATTGCGATTTTTTTATGATTACACGATCAATATATGGGCAGTTTTCTTCTAATGATCGTGATTGTGTTTTCTTTTAATTTTTGCTTTTAATTTTTACGAGATATCTTGTACAAGATCTGGTTAATTTTGTTAATGACTAGATACCTCGTCAAGACAACCACCAAGAGGGTTAACTTAAAGGTTTAGAGCTCTACGGTCATCACAAGATCAAGATGTCAGTTACCTGAATACATGATTGGAAGACCTTCGATCATCAGATCATTCTAGCGCGGAAAACCATTGCATGACATAAGCGCTTAACCGTTGGGTGAAAGGAATTAGATTGAGGAATCAGAAATACACGTTCATTGATTTTTTTTCCTATGCCACATAGTCGTAGTGATATGAAAAAGATTGCCGTTACGCCAATCGTGCCGAAATAACATTAGCTACTGTCACTTTAAAAACCACGTTTTTCTTTGACGGGAAACTTTACACAAGCAGCATTCAATGTGCATACAACTCTTATAATCCACATACAATGGCATCATTATAAAGGAAAATTAATATTCGTGTATGCACACACTAGGAAATCGACAAAGAAAGTAATTAAAAACACAAACAAAATGTTTAAGTACAGAACCTGCAGGTCCATGAAAGTTTCTGAGATACAAGATTTCTTGTCTATTCAAGTCTATTTTGTTATGAAAATATTCTTTGAAACGTTGAACACATTTCTGAAAAACTACATTTCTAGCAAATGCACCCGACATTCAAAACCAAAACCTAAATTTTAAGCCGTTTGAAAAATTATGCATAAATCTAGATGAACTACGGGTTATTTCGAACCTCATTCATAATAATTGAACATTTTTTTATAAATGTTTCTGGGAAAATTAAAATTTGTGTACTTAAAATTAATTTCAAGAATCTATTATGTATTCAAAAAGTTGGAGATATAAAACTTGTGCTCATAGGGATCACTCTTCTATCCGTTCTGCAGTCTTTCCTGCATGACTTCTAACCAGTTTTGACCTTTTAACCTATAGAAACTTCCCAGGAAATCTTTCAACCAATAAAAGTGGTTCTCTGGTCATTATGCGTGTTATGGGGTAAAATCAATATTGCACTACTCGGAAATATCGTGACAATCAGGGCTAGAAATAACAGTACAGATAATTTTCCAACCAAAATTGCCTTTATAGACAAATTATAACAAAATCAGGACTCAAAACATGTAATTATCTAATTAAGCGTAAATAGATAATTAATATTGTTTACGATTGTAAGTATCTTTCGATATTTTGAACAATGAAGTTAGATTCTCAACCCTCCAAGTTGTTTCGACGAGATATCACGTGCATTAAGATCTTAACAATTTTGCTAATGACTTGATATACCATTAAGATATTATTGCAGACATTATGATGACGAGATCAAAATAAGCTTTCTATGGTGATATATCTCGTCAATCTAGATCGGTTTTTCTAATGACGAGATATCTTATCCATCGAGATCAGTTTTCTAATGATGAGTTGTCTCGTCCATTAAGATCAGTTTTTTAATGACGAGATATCTCGTCCATCTAGATAAGTTTTTCTAATGACGAGTTGTTTCGTCCATCTAGATAAGGTTTTCTAATGACGAAAATCTCGTCGAGAGCCACCAGGAGGGTTAAACGAAAACTAGAAAACAATTCTAGTGCATGCCCACACCTTAATTAAAAACTGAATTTTGTTAACCCACAACGTAATCTGAATCTCGAAGGGACAGGGCCCCTGCTTGAGCCTGCTAATAACTTGAAATTAAAATGCATAACACCGTGCTCATCTAGCCAAAATACCCTCCGAAAAAGTTCCCCTCCATAGGCGGTGGAATTTTATGGGCAATACCTTTCCATAAAATGAAACCAACTTCCCGAGCTGATGGCTCCTGTACTCCGGCGAAGCGTCTTTTGTTCTCTTTTCTCATTTTCCAGGAGTTCGGGGAGAAGTGGAAAAGATTTCGAGGGAATGGATTTGATCTATAAAATGCACCGAGGGTTGCAGGGGAGGCAAGATCGCTGATACCCCAGTACGTGCCACGAACACTAAGTGCAATATATTTCCATTAACTTCCTCTCTCCCCCTGGCCATTTTTCTAGCGCCCGCCCTGGTATCAAGGCAGCGGCGACTAATGTCGGACCACAGATCACAGGCCTCCCACATATCTGACCGGAACTCCGAGGCATTCCTTTGAGTCTGCTCTTTTGGCCGTAATGAGAGACGCTTCAACCTGAAATCCGTCTGGGCGCTCTGTCCGCTTTTTTGTTTAGTGTTGTTTTGGGGGGTTTTCATTCGAAAGTGTCGCGGTCCGCCTGACAGATGCGACGTTGTTTCGGGATTCCCGCCCGCCTCTTGCATGTCAAAGTATCTTGCTGCCTTTTGTATGCACATACAATTTTCTTCCCCTGGATTAAGTGGATATCTCTATTCAAAAACAAAAATGCATTTTTCGGGTGTTTTTCGGGCTGGGTGTTATGGCGGAAAGCGGGTGGTTCCCGATTTCTTTTTTGACTCGGGTTGTGTGGCTGTGTCTCGGGGAGTGTTGTGACTGACGCGTCCCGTAATTCGCTCGCGGTGGGTGACAGGCGGACGTGAAATTACGCGTCACGTGACCCGCGGTGTCGCGTTTTGAGGCGTTGGTGGGGTTTGTTTTGAGACGTCAACGAAATCCCGGAATGCGACGCTCTGAATAAGTGCCTAGGCGACGTTAAAGGAATTTGACGTTGTTGCTTAACGTTCGTATAACCTCTTCAGTTCGAGTTGACGTGGTGTGAAAGTTTAGAGAGGGGTGTCAGCTCAGGTGTGACCTCCTCTTCTGAATATGGTTCAAAATTAAGTGTTGTCCTTGGAATTTTCACGTCGGGATTGAGCCAGGACCATCGCCAATAGCCCGTTGTGTTGTTTCAGTGCGACGTTAATTAAAATATCTACCTTCTATTCATGAATCAGGGGCCTGTTTAAAAGTTTTGTAAAAACAAGTTGAGTTTATACGTCTTCGAAAACAGCCCTGTTTCTCGAGGAATGCTTTTAGAGTATTGTGGAACTATTGGTGATTCTCAGTACACAGGATTGAAAGGCAGGAACGTTTTGAAAGTGGTGATAAAGCATGAGACTTTCCCTACTTTGCATTCTCTACTCCAAGGAAGTTTTTAATTCGGATAAAAACGCCATCAGAATCATAAGAGCTGAGGTCTTCTCGAACAGTTTCAAACATCACTGTCCTATGGGAATATACTGCTGTGACATCGATGTAGAGATTGCTGCTGTTCGCTTGCCTAGAGCTGTTGGAGCTGCTTGCTTTTGACTTATTGGACATAGCTACCTACAAAAACAGTATTTGAGTAGCCAAATCAGCTGTTCCCTTGCGAGCTGAACGAAATGACTGGAGAACCTCAAGGACTTCCATAAAATTCCTGACAATAGAATTGCAAATGTTAGTTTTTAAGCCTTATTTTTCACTTCAGAATCCTATTGGGCTACCCGTCGATTGATGGCCGAGAAGCAGGAGTGTCTGGATATACTTTATTGGGTATTTGTTGTGATCTTTGTAGTCATACTACTGAAGTCCTTAATTAGATGTCACCGAATCGATATAACATATATATTAAATTCACGAAATTGAAATTTTGCTTCGTGTTCTTTTTAATAAGTATATTAAAATGAAAAAACATTGCAAATCCCCAGCAAATAGTCTAAATTTAAGGGCTGAGGCCTGCGTTTCAGATTTTAAGATGAGACTTGCATGGGAGGTTTTCTAAGTCACCTTTCTTGTGAACCAGACAGTCTTATGTAGACATAAACCTGGTATTAGCTGATTTGGTACCTTCTATCCAAGTTATAGTTTTTTAATCTTACTGATGGTTGTCCCGACGAGAAATCTCGTCATTAAAAGAACTGACTAGATCTTGATCTTCATAAAAATATCGTCAATATCCTGACGAGATACCTCGTCATTTTCAAAATTGGTCAGATCTTGATGGACGGAGACATCTCTTCGAAATCGCTTGGAGGGTTAAAATAAGACCCTATTTGCGGAATAGGGTCTGGCAAATTCCAAAATCGACTTCAACTATTATTTCATACTAGCTCAGTTGATAAATTGTTGATTTAGCAATTCTATTAGAGGCTCTTATTGAAGCTTTAAAATTACAATTTTCAGTAATATCATATTCCAATAGTAACGTTAAACTTTGACCCGATAAATCTTTCCAGTATAATAATAGGACTGATTGTAAGAGGATAATTGTAGACAGCCATCGAATGATTAATAGTTTTGCTTACGTTGAAATACTTATCGAGTGATCAAATATCCAACGATTTCGCTGCCAATTATAGTTTCTGTTAATGTAGTCATGGTCTATGGCAAAATTAAATGACTGATAGTAAGGAATGAAATCATCAAAATTCTACTTTTTAGCGTTTATTTTACACATACGAATATCCGGCTAATTGAGGATCAATCAATCGAAAGACATCCTTTCGTATTAAAATCCAATCTTAATCTTTTAGAATCTTATCTTAATCTGAAAGGGAGGGCCACGGTAGCCAGGTTGGAAGAGTAGCGGATTAGCAACCGAAGTGCTGCGAGTTCGAGCTGGTGTTCGTTAAATCTGTCGTGGCTCAAATGTCCTCACGTTGACGTGGTGTGGAAGTTTTGAGAGTGGGGTGCCAGCTCAGGTGTGATCTCATCTGACCGTGGTTCAAAATTACGTGGTGCTGTCCTAGGATCTTTCCCTTCAGGTTTGACCCCGATAGCCCGAAGCCCGTTGTGTTGCTTCAGTGCGACGTTAATTAAAAATTACCTTAATCTGAAAGGATTTTTCCCTCAAGAAGGGGAAAATCATGACGCTTTCTTCCCTCTTAGGGATTTTCGTTTCAAGTTGGAACATGGTCTATATTTCTGTTAGGAATATCTCATTGGCAGCCTGGTGACAGAATCTTATTTGGGGGGGGGGGGGTATTTCTCTATACCACTGTCCATATCGTGTCTCAAATGCACTAAGTGTTTCGTCTTTTATTAACACAAAAGCAGTCGTAAAAATCACGCACCAAACATGATTGCACTAAAATATTTAAAAAAATGTATTACTTAAATCACCACCCCTGTGAATGATGCTCTAGTCTAGAGGATGCAGATATGGATTCTGCTGTGCTTTTTGTATACAATAAAATTAGTTGGTTAGGTTTATACTAGCATACGGGTTGAGACATTGAATTCAGTAATGTATTTATGCGAAATTTGGGTAGATTTTTGATAGGGATTATTTCAAAATCTGGAAACGCACCTGATCAGTTTTAATTTTTAAAATTTAATTAAATCATTCCCGTTTTATAAATTTTTAAAATGAGTTTCTTTTTACATTTTTGAATTAAATCGGTAAGTAATCTACAAAGGGAGAGGATCTGAGTAATCCTGGTTCGTACTGGGTGATATTTTTCTGAAATAAACCAGAACTGTAAATATTTCTGTTTCTTTTATTTAACTTTTTAAATTGTAATTGTGTTTTGTAGCAACACATAGGTTCAAATCGTATCGAAGGACTGAATGTGATTTAAGGTGTAAGGAATAATACATTTGGAAAACTAAAATTTATAAAAAGCATTTTGATCACATTTGAATAATTCTAATAATTCAGTTATTCTAGCAAAATTACGGAACAATGAATATTTGAAACATCGGTACGATTTTGTATTAAAAAAAATGTTAAATCTATATAGAATCATTCAAGAATTTTTTTCAACCCTCAAATGTTATGCAAATTAATTACTTATTACAAACAAATTACATCCAATGAAAACTGCATGCTTTTTCTTAGTGAATGAACTAAATATAAAAGGACATTTAGATAAATAAAATGTGTAGATCATCATAAATGTTCCCGGTAACTTTACAATTATTCGAAATGACCATAATTCGGAAAGTATTCATATAATCAAAATTCTTAGTACTTAAGAAATAATTTGACCAATTTCCATAAAGTTTATTGATTTTATGATAATAGTTTTTGAGTTTTTACATCTCATGTGCAAAACTCAAGTTGGATATATGTGTTTAAGTTTAAATTATACTTTTACTACAAATGTTCTAACAGACTTCTGATTTTGTAAGAAAATTGAATATGTTACCTAAATTGAAATTAATTTCTTTTTATTTAGTTCACATTTGTGGAGTCCATTTATTTCTAACATTCTTATTCCCTTTCTACAGAATGTTACTTGAATTTATGTAATTCATATCCCTTCTGAACCCTTAAAAAATAGTTCCTATCAAAATAGATTTTGAAATGTTTCGTTTAAAAATATATTTACAGCCATGTAAACCCGAATGTCAAAGTTCGTTTAGTTTTCCCGCCCGAACCAGAATTCAACAAACTAAGATACTGTCACAAAAATTCTGAGACTGCCGCATTCCCAAGATAATGAACTGCGTGGCAACTTCTTTTGAGATTTGACAGACGCAATATTGCACATGTCAGGCTCTCAGGTGCAATTTTTTCTTCCGGCGCAATTTTTTCTCGGTCAAAACTGCAACACACAGGCCCACATTCCCAAGGTATCACTCGAAATGCGTTTTTCCTAATGCTAATTAGAATCCAACACGTTGCAGGTATTTATTTACATGAAAACAATTTTCAATTAAAATTAAATAAATTCGTAATCCTCTTTGAAATGAACGGAATAGAGGGAAAGGAATGGAAACGAAATTAATGGAATAAGTTTTATTCGTCCCTTGAAAATCGAAAAGATTCTTCCCTTTAATTGAATTTTCGTCAGTTCTCAGAACCTGGATGGTAGATAAGTTTTTATTAAAAGCTTTACAGATTCAGAATTAAATATATCCTTGTGCAATATGTACCGGTGGTATAAACAAATACAAAGATAATTAACTTTAGTTTTATTGCTTTCCTGGACTCATTTGTTTTTAAAATGCCATCATCTATTTAGAATCACTCCATTTAAGTGTATTTCAATTCATACGAAAATGTACGATGTGATTTAATTTATAGATAAAGTGAAATTGAAAACCTTCAGATAAAGTGGAATTGAAAAACGTCGACTAATTCTTTAATATCATTAAAGAAAATACTAAATTTAATCAGTATCTACATACGTCCTGAAACTATTATTAATGAGATGTCATGCATAATTATAGATATGCAATATCTATATCATTACGTAGGGAGAAATTAAAACTATTTATGTTAAAAAATTGGAGTCCATTACTCATGACTTGTCCATAGACAGTGCAACTAGAACTTGCAAGTTACCGACATTATAATTACGGATAAATTACCGACAAAAATTCTCAATACTGGTTTTTGTCGGTTTTAAGTTCTAGTTATTTTCTCAGCGAGCGTTATGAAGCGCATTTTCGAAATGATAGTAATTACTGCTGTGGTAAAGGAAATAAGTTGCATTTTTTGTTAGCATGTAGATATTTGCGAGCAATAAGATGAATGCAACGCGATTTTTATATAAAATAGACTTAACTTAATTCTGTTGGTAAATTACCAACAGAAATTCTCAGTTCCTGTTTCAAGTTCTAGTTTGTTTCTTAGCGTGCGTTTTTAGGCTCATCTCCGAGAGGAGAGCTCTTGTTTGGAAGGTAATTAGACGCAATTTTTTCGTTAACATGTTCTTGTTTGCCAACATTTACTGCGCAATGTATTTATTTCCAAAAATCAGTTGAAATGCGGAAGCAATTAGATTTTACTTCGAATAGAAGATACCAAAATGATAAATCAAATCTCAGCTTATTGAGCGGAGGGCCATATTGGACATTGAAAAAGCATACCACTACTGGTATACTACGATCCTTGCAATCACTCGTAGGATGAATGGATCCCAGAAGTATTATTTTATTGTTATTTTAGCTTTATTTTAAGATATCAGCTAAAAAAAACCTGTAATGATGTTTCAGTAACGGTAATCCTCACCAATCTCCAAAACCGATGATTATCAGTAATTCTTTATCGATTTTCAAAGCATACGTGTTACCAGAAGAACGTCTAGCACAAACACTTCTGTAGCCTATCCAGGATTAAAAGCGTAAATAATAACAATAAAAGGGGCAAGAAACAGCAAAAGTTTGCCACAAAACTACTGATTCTTATTCACACTTAAATTGATTGATAACACTAGTGCAAATTCCGATTGACTCATTAATTTTTCGAAAACCAGTATGCAATTGATTAGTTCAATTATTGGGTTGATGCAAAAGTTCATCCCGGTTTTTGCGCTAGATGGTACTGCATCGCAAAACCGAAGTGTTATCTACTTCACACGAGTAAAGTTTTGATGTTTGACAGAACGAATTTCAGCGAGTACTTGGGTAAATTGTGTTATTTGGTTGTGTTTTCTAAATTTTGTTAAGCATTAAAAATGGCAGAAAATAAGGAGCATTTTCAACATATTATGCTTTCTTATTCCCGAAAAGGCAAGAATGCTTCGCAGACGCAAAAGAAGATATGTATTGTGTACGATGAGGGGTATCGTTGACGATTCAAAGTGCCGTAAGTGGTTCAGAACGTTTCGCCACCTGGATCAGTTCTTTAGCCAGAAACTTCAAAATTTCTGATCGCTGGATTATGCAGTTACCGGAGAGATGGAGAAAGGGCATCGAACAGAACGGCACATACTATATCGGTTAAATGTAATTTTTAGTAAATAAAATTTTTCTTCAATTTTTGCCGAAAAACAGGACGAACTTTTGCATCGACCCAATATATTAAAATTATAAAACAAATAAAATATTTTAGACCCCAGTGTTTTAGATAGAGGAATCATAAAGGTTGGTTGTGTTTATGGCGCAAGGGCACTAAATGATGAGATGCACCAAAAAAGGCAACGTCAAGTAATGGACATACACAAGAAAAGTTTTACTGACATAGAAGATAAATAAACCCAGTGTAAATTAAAGGAATCGAGAACCAGCTCCGCCAACAAATCGAAAGTTGCAAGCGCAGTGGGCAAACACACTAAGTCACTAGCCCCCGAATCGTAAAGGTGGAACAAATGATAATCTTAATTTGCCAGTCCTATAAGAATAATAAATCTTCATTCAAAGCTATGATAGTACTATATACGTTGAAGCAATACTAATACATAAGTTATGAAAATATGATTAAGACATTGTTTTTATGATAAATTAGAGTCAGTTTACATGTGTGCTGCGTTTAACCCTCTGGTTTCGGATCCTGCAATACTTACAATCCTACAATACTCGGAAACCTCCCCCAGAAGTTTCCGAGTATTGTAGGATTGCGGTTTCCCCTCAACGCACATGAGGCCGTCTTGACTCAGTGTGTATACCCACTGCGCTACTAACCTGCAAGTTGTATGCAGCTTAGGTTCGATTCCTGTAGAGTTAGATTCTTCCTTGGGTATATTTTTATTCTGGGCGGCAGTAAAACTTTGTGTGTCCATTAGTTAATACTGTATGTCTTGTGTCCGGCACAGCATGTCCAGATATGGCCCTTGCGCCATAAAACCCCAACAAACAACCTCAACACACTTGACTAAATAGCCAGGTAGGTATTAAATTAACGTCGCACTGTAGGAACACAACGGGCTATCGGTAGCGGTCCGGGCTCGAACCCTAATCAAGGAAAGATCCAAGGGCTACACCACGTAATTTTAAACCGTGATCAGATGACGAGATCACACCTGAGCTGGCACCCTACTCTCCAAACTTCCACACCATGCCAACGTGAGGACATTGAGATTTAACATGGACCAGCCTCCTTTGTACACGATGGTCTTCGGTTGAATTCGAACTCACAACCCTCCGGTTGCTATTCCAACCGGGCTTCCGCGACCGACTAAACAGCCCGAACTAGTGGATGCGCCAGGAAAGATTCCATCGGTCAAGGTCAAAACTGTTTGGAAGTCGCGCAAGGAAGACTTCAGTTTGGCGAACGCATATATGCGTGTGCTGCCCTCAAGGGGTTAAAAGATCACCCGACGTCTGAAGCGATACTTACGCCACTTTCGATCCCACGGGAGGAACTTCCACACGCAGTTGGGTTAAGCTTTCGTCTGGATGAAAAATGCGCTGCTTCAGTAAGCGTCATGCGTTTTTCGCTCTAAACGACGCGCATAAATTCATCGCCGACGTTCTGGCCAATAAAAACGAAATCGATTGATTTGTCTTTCTTACAGCACATTTTCGGGATTAACTGGAAGCAAGCGGGCCCGGCTAAAGAGCGAAGCGGCTATGAAAACTTTTAGTAGTTTTACTTTGCTCCGTTGGTTTCCCGGTGTTCGTCTTTCCGGATTCAAAGTATAAATCCCCCTCCACTAAGCCCGAAAAAGCGCCCGGTTCCGAAGAGCGAGCCGAAAATTGAATATTTGTTGTTGGCGAACTTGAATGCTTCGATACATCGCGCCGGGTGGAAACGACGTTGGGAAGCAGCAAAAGAAAAAATCTTGTTAGCGCAAAGTGCTAAAAGAATGCCGTTGTGTTGAAAAAGATTTAGCACTATATTTGTATTTCCTTCGTGGATGATTTGGTTTCCTTTCAGCGGAGCGAAGCGTTTATACTGAGGTGCTTAGGGTGTCACGACGGTGGATTCATTTTGGGGATTAGGTGCAAACGGCGTATTATGGAATTTACCTTTCCCTGATGCATTAGCGCACATGAAGAAGTTGAATTCCTTATTAGATATAGGGTCGGTTGGCTGGTTTTGGGGTTTTATGGCGCCAGGGCCATATTAGGCCACATACAATATCAAGTAATAGACGCACACAATGAAAGTTTTACTGACACAGAAGACAGAAATACACCGAGGGAGGAATGCACCTGACAGGAATCAAACCTGCGCCGCCTACAAATCGAATATTTAGGATCGGACTTGGCTGAGTGAATTTGCCCACTGCGCTAGCATCCTGTGAGATTTAGGTCCGTGGTAGCTCAGTTGATAGAGTCTCGGATGTCGTGGCTCAGTGAGTATGCCCACTGCGCTAGCAATCTTTGAATTGTAGGCGGTGTAGGTTCGATTCCTTCCAGATGCATTGCTCCCTGGGTGTATTTCTCTCTTCTGTGTCAGTAAAACTTTCATTGTGTGTATGTCTATTTATATTGTATGTCTTGTGTCTGGTACAGCGTGGCCAAATATGGCCCTTGCGCCATAAATCCCTACCAACCTTATTAGGTATAGGGTTGGACGTGGCCCAGTGAGTTTGCTTACTGCTCTGGCGCCTGTGAGTTTTAGGGCTGTGGTGGCTCAGCTGATGGAGTCGCGGATTAGCAACCGGAGGGTTTTCAGTTCCGAACTCGATCCAACCAAAGACAGTCGTGCGTGTGGGGATGGTGCACGTTAAATTTGTTGTGGCTTCAAATGTCCTCACTTTGGCGTGATGCTTCCCATCACGCCAAAGTGAGGAGGAGAGTGGGCTTGGAGAGTGGGCTGCCACAGTATTTCTAAATTTTTTCCTTGGTTACACTGTTTAACAACGCTGTTCTTCTATTGTCACTTAAACTGAAGTTGAAAATATAAAGCCTCCAATGTCATATCGTATTTTCACTATGATTTTACTTAAGGTTGTCCAATGCTCTCGTTAGGTAGATAGCAGTTACCTTAAAATGTAGCAGTGACCTGACCTCCAGGAAACACTATCTAGAGTTAGCTTTATAGCGAAAGTATCTTAGGATGAAAGTAGGGGTCAAAAATGATGCAAAAATTAATTTTCGTAGCGTTCGTCTGGAAGTGATGATAGGTATAAAATTTTTTAAAAATTTCAGAAAAGCCTATTTATTCGAAATATATTGTCTCCAACTTAAATCTACATTAGAATATGCTAAGATCGTCTTGAGAGAACGTTAAAAAATCAGAGTACTATAAAATGTATTGGAATACTTTTAACAATTGCGCGTTTTTACATGATTCTTAATCGATTACAATTATCAATACAAAACCCAAGTCTTGTTTGTGTTGACAGTTATTCGGAGCATAATTTAAAGGATACGACGTTTGGGATTAAATATTTTGAAATAAATGTACTTTTATAAACGATTTTTCTCTTTATTTATTATCAAAGTCAATATATCGGGTACTGGTTGCTAAACGAAGAATAATTAGTTAACATTTAAAATATAATTTTTTGTAGCATAACATGAAATTTCTTTTGCAAGCACAATTTATAAGAAAATATCCGTATGAAGTAATTAAAGAAACTGATATTCTGTCTAGATTAATTTGAGCATTCTATTTCATTTTTTGGATTGAAAAAGGCAACCCTAAATCAATCATTCTTGGTCCACGAGACTTCCAATAGGAAATGTATTTGTATAACTGTCCTCCGAACATACGGTTTGGTAAATCCAATGGGGTTGTCAAGACATATCCCCAATCCAAACAACTAATCAATCATCATCTCTGTATGCCGTCGTTATTCTCGTCCTCATTTCACACATCAATAGGGATTATTGAATACAATACAACACTATTCCTCTCAGCATATATCATGATACAGTTCAATTCCCATTGTATTATAGATGGCAGACATGTCATTTCATCTACAAGTTTATTCTTATGAAGGATATTTACGCGCTATTTTTGACTTATTCAATTACAAAAAGTAGGTTACTCTAAGAACTGAAAATAAATGTGGAAACGAAGTATTACGGATTTCTATTACTTTAAAAGATTGTTTCTTTTGGGTTAAATAGAGTGGACATACTTTTCATTGTATATAAGTATTTTGAACCCTTTTTAAGTTTCGATTAAGAATGGATACTATATATATATATATATATATATATATATATATATATATATATATATATATATATATATATATATATATATATATATATATATATATATATATATATATATATATATAATAAAAGTATTTCGAATGTAGCATTGAGATGGATCGAAATCGATAAGTGTCTCCCTATAACATACATTTTGAGTAAATCTATATTGAAGTTCATGTTTCTATTTGTTGTGAATTTATTGACTTAGTTTCGGTTAAATTGTAAAATTTGAGTGACTGCTTCAGGTGTACTTGTAACAAAAATTCGAATTATGTACTTATATGTGGCCCATATTTCACCTATTTTGATTATTTAATAATGTATGTTTGGTCATTTGAGTCACCATCAACATTTTTAAATAGGAATGCGAAACTAAAACTTTTCACTCCTTTCAGGCTCAAACGTCTCTTAATTGATGTTAATATATGCTTTAAAACATCGGATATCGGATACTTTTAGATAAGTACCTTTATTACTCATTAACCCTCTAAGAATTTTACGCGCATATATCCATTCCACAACCTGCGATCTTTGCATACCTTCTAATTGATTTTGACCAATAGAATCTTTCCTAGGAATCTTTCAACCAATAGATGCGGTTCTTCAGTCATGCGAGTTGTGGGGCAAAAACACTGCTGCACTAGGAAATATCGTAAGACTCGAAGGGTTAAAATTACTCTGGTTGATTACTCTTTGGTTAAGAACTTAATCATGTATACTTTATTAACCCTCCTGGTGGTTTTCTTGACGAGGCATCTCGTCATTAAAAGAAAACTAACCGGATCTTGGTGGAAGAGATATATCTCGTTATTAGGAGAAAACTAACCAGATCTCGTCATCAAAAAATCGGCAATATCTTAATGACGAGATATCTCGTCATTTACAAAATTGGTCATATCTTGATGAACGAGATATCTCGTCGAAACTACTTGGATGGTTAATGAAAATACGTTTCAAGATTTCAAAGCCCCATGGTCAAAACTCATGAAAAATGTTTGCGACATTTTTAGACTTAAGGTATGTGTGGTAGTTCGCAAAAGTATTTCATTTAGGGGCACATTTCTTAGTTTAGAGCGCAAGTTAAGTGCCAGTGCGTTTTTAATACATTAAATGCATAGATACTTCAGCTGTGGATTTATAGAATGCCAATTCTTGAATTTATAGAGCTTATCATCCGGACTGATAAGATAAATTTCCAATTCATAAGAACTGTCTTACATATCCCTTTACATAACACATCTCCAAGAAAGGTGAGCTCGCCCGATTTCTTCTTGGAGGTCCCAACAGATAAGGAGATCTTGCCACTCGTTATTTCATCATCACGAATATCCGACTGGGAGAAACTCGGAAGACTGGGAGAAATTTTCAACCTCTGCCATCTATCTGTAGCCAGATGGTGGAATATTTTATCCTCGTTGGCTGTAGGAACGATTGACTTTCAATCATCAATCACCGATTTTGTCTTTCTGTTTCTTCCTCAGCGAGGTGACTTAAAGCAAAAAGTCCCCCATAAATACTAATGGTATGTAATATTTTCTGGAATAGAACTATCATATATATCATTGTATAACCCTGTGGCTGGAAAAGGCATTTATATTTCGTAACTTAGTTGAGTAATTAATAGATTCCTCAATCACAATTTAACTGGTGGGGGATTAGTAAAGGTAAGTTCCAAATTGTGTGTCATTTCAAATAAAAATGAAGTGGGTTTTGGGGGGGAGCAAAAAATACTTTTAAACAATCGCTATTTACCTCACTCATTTATCACTTGTGCTCATGTGTAAAATTGCTTGTTTCATTTGAGAAATGATTTAAAGTAAAAAGTCCTCGATAAATACTAATGGTATGTAATACTTTCTGGAATAGACCTATCATTTATACAACATTGTATAACGCTGTAGCTGAAAAAGGCATTTATAATTCGTACCTTAGTTGAGGAATGAATAGATTCCTCAATCACAATTTAACTGATAGGGGTATTAGTAAAGGTAAATTTCAAATTGTGAATCACATTTGAAATAAAAGTGGAGTGGGTTTTTTGAGCAAAAATTGCTTTTAAACAATCGCTATTTACCTCACTCATTTATCACTTGTGCTCATATGTAAAGTCGTTTGTTTCATTTGAGAAATGTTGAAATTTGGAGTTTACAAATTCTCATTTCGACAAATTGAGTCGAAATGAGAAGAAAATTCATAATTTCATTACGTTCTTGTCAAATTTTTCGCAGTTTTATTGGATTGCTTTTATATTGCGTTTGGTGCAAATTGTCTTGTTTAGAACTTTGCGCCATAAAACCCAAATCAACCAACCTTGTTAAACTTAGTCTAAATAGATGTGTATTATAAAACGAATGTATTTTCTCACCCATTTGACGATGACAGATAATTTGAGTAATTTTAATGCTACACTATTTTTATAACTTTATTTAACAATTACACAAATTTTACATTTACAATTTTCCAGGCTACCTGATTGAACACTGCATTTTAGCAGCAGGAAATTAGGTACACATATTTTACCTTTAAGCAAGTTCAATAGTTCAAATAAACGGATCAATAGCTCGTTGCGTTGTTCAGTGCGACGTTGATTGAACTACCTACCACGACAGGGATCAATTGAGATTCCATACCCATGACACTACTTTTGGAAGAGTAATTTTAAGTGACAGAAATCTGATGTTACTAAAGTCAGTTATATAATTCTAGATCAATTATGGGTTATTTAAAATATTCTGTGCAAAACTTTGTAGCTGGCGATTTTTATTTTTCAATTAATATTGGTTTTCAATACTGCCGAGAGCTAACGCCTTTGAAACAAAAAGAGTTGGCGTTTTTTATTTTTCAACGTACATACGATAGGAATAAAACAGCAAAAGAATGAGTAGTTGCACTATAATAGTTGATATAAGACTAAGGTTTCTAAATACGAATTTCCAATGTCCGTACTATTTTGCTCAGCTTGATGTAAGGTCCATAATATTTTGCTCAGCTTAAAGTAAGCATTTTCGTTTAACATTACATAATAAAAAAAGTGAATATCCTGATTTTAATGCTTTTAGACTCAACCACTTTGGTGCTACTAACCCTAGTATTAATGATTTATTAAGTGATCCTCATTAAAATATAAAAACCTGTCTGATATAAATAAAAACATAATTTAATCTAAAAACTGATTTGAAGTGTTTTAAAACTATTCTATCTTTGTTAAATTTATACAATCAAAATTATGATGTATAAATTTGACAAAGTATAATTGTATAACAAATTTAATTTTTTTTCATATTTTTATCATAAATATAATTTATGATAATAATTTATGTGACATTACAAATAGTTTGGCGCAGCTTGGCCAAACCTGGCCCTTGTGCCATAAAAATTCAATCAATCATACATAATAAAAATCATTGTATATTATTGAATTGTAATCACTTTATCTCATTTTTTCTCTGAACTGGAAACAGAAATAAAGTGCCTCTTTTATTTGGCTTTTTGATTGCCACTGCTAAAATTACCGCATATATTTCTGAAATGGGTGGCAATAAATCCTATGATAACGACATTTGACATGATTGCCGTCCATATACATTGAGCCTTGCCACGAGTTTATATCGATTTTATTTTACCAACCTTATTCCGATACTTAAAGAAATAAGATTCGTTACTTTCTTATTTCATTAATTTTGAAAATATATTTCATAGTTATGGAACCCACTATTCTGCCAAGCACAATTGATACTTATCCCACGCATAATTTTAATGAAACAATGCTATAGAACGAATTAAAGTACTAACATGAGAACTGTTTAAATTATTGAATAATACATTGTTATAACTGAAAAGCATGTCTCATTTGTCGTACTTTTATTTTAAACAATGGAAATTTATGATTTTGACATTTAAAAAAGCTGTCTTGGACTTTCAGATATAGAAAGAGTCAATGTTTATTGTTTTACCCAATGAAGTGGGATAATTATTACAGTGCAACTCAATGAATATTTGTAGAAACGTATATTATCCAATAACTAGTATATGCGTTATATGAATACAAATAATTTAATGAGAGCGTTGGAAGATACCCAAGAGTTGAATATTTTTGTTCATTGTTTTTGCAGTAGGAAACCTTACTGTTTCTTAAGTTTTGCTTGTCAGTGTACAACTTATGCTTTATTTAACTAAACATTCATTTAAAAACAGACGCCTTTTCCTATTTTATACACTTCTATAGCGAACAATCACTGACTGGATTCGTCTATTCTTTATTTAAACACTTATTTTCCAGTTTTTCAAAAAGGAAAAAATTCCTCATTACTAAGTACAGCTTCTTTACTTATCACCCTCAGGCACATCTCCTTTAAGTGTACTGGCTTCATGAACCCGAGGTATCTAGTGATATTTTCACATGGCTTGACGTTGTCTTGTGTTTGGAGCAGTTTGGCCAAATATGGCCATTGCTCCATAAGACGCCAAAACAACCAATTAACCATCTTTTTTCACATGGGGTTTACTACATTTTTTACTCAATGTTGTCTTGTGTTTGGAGCAGCTTGACCAAATTTGGCTCTGGCACCATAGAGCCCCCTCCCAAACAACCAACCTCCTTTAAACATCTCTACTATAAGCGAGCAATCACCAACCGGAATAATCTACTTTTTATTTAAACACTCATTTTCCAGTTTTCAAAACAGAAAAATCCCCCACTCAGCACAGCTTCTCTACTTACCGTGCACTTCATAAGTATTCAACTTTTTTAGTCTCTTCCCGTTTCCTTAAAGTTTATGAAAAACAAATTAAGCAACACCTAAAGATAAACCGGATTAAAATTTCCCTCCCCCTCGAAGAGGCTCTGTAGCAATGCTTCCACCTTTTCTTCATCCCGTCCCTGCATCCTGGATCCTCCTCCCGGATATCAGTCTTGCATCCCGGATAATGAAATCTGAGCTCTTGCATCACACAGTAAAGGCACCAGATGGGGTCCTTCCCCTCCTTTCCTCATACATTGCACAAACGCCTCTAATGAGCTCCTTGATTAAGTGCGCTCACTGATCCGGCATTTATCAAATCTAATTAGGCACACAACCTTGTCGTTTTCCATAGGCCTCCATTATCATTTTATGAGTCAGCTGTAGCGGCATTCAGGACTTCTTTTTAGTCAATCTGGGATCTTTGTTCTTCCTCACGGCGGGAATCGGTGAGAAAGTGCGAAAAAGCAGCCGGTTAGAGAGGCTCGGGGACACCGCTTTCAAATGCTGAAGTGTGGTTGTATTACAACACATACGACTGGGATTTGATGCGTGACTGCTGTTCGGTAGGCGTAGTGCGACGTTTACCACCGTGATTGAATTTGCTCTGCTGCGATGGCCAATGAAAAGGAGGTGGTTTTGATCTTGTTTTGAAGTTGTATGTCTAGTTGGATGGGCCGAAAAACCTTTGGATATTGAATTAGTCCTAGTGTGGAAAAGTTAGCTAGATCGCAGATCTGACTCAAATTTGAACGCCGGGTTTTAACCCTCCAAGTGGTTTCAACGAGATATCTCGTCCATCAAGATCTGACCAATTTTGCTAATGACGAACTATCTCTTCAAGATCTGACCAATTTTGTTAATGGCGAGCTATCTCTTCATCAAGATATTGATGATTTTTTATGATCACGATTTTTTATGATCAAGGTCTGATCAGTTTTTCTAATGACGAGATACAACGAGAGCTTGATGGACGAGATATCTCGTCAATATTGACAATACATGGGAAAACGTATACGCATGGAACCTATCAATTTTTGTTAATTTATCAAATTGTTTGGCCACGTTTTATGTAATAACTTCCGCACAGCTTAATAATTTTGGACGAGACTTTACATGCAGGCTATTTAGTAGAAAAGTACAAATTTTATAATAATCGGATAACTGCAAAAGTTTGAAAGTCCACTGTTCCCTTAAGGCTTAACGATTGTTAAATTCTGCATATAAAAGAATCTGATACCTCGTAACTCTAGAATTTATGCCCGAAAAAATGCCATAGAAAACAGTAACTCAATCAACAATTGTTTTAGTCCTCATAGTTATCTAGGGTTAAGAATTAGATATAACCCTACGCATAAATCGTTATCTCGAAAAGATCAACAGCCTTTTTGACTAGTATGGCAGTATAGGATCCATTATTTTCCATTTCTTGATTTATATTGACAGCTTCCAGACTGATGGTTGAGAAAGTGAATTATCTGTGCCTGTTGATTCTAATATATTGACAGAAACGTAATTACTCTTTGGGTTCTGCCATAAAAAAATACTGAAAAATCGACCACTGATAACTTTCTTCTCTACGTTCGTTGAATTTTTTCGGGTGTCAAACCAGGTCTTGGTTTTGTTGGAGATTTGAATGAATGCAACCTTTAAATGAGCTCAAACTTCATTTATGAACCTCATATTCTATACGAAATGCCTTATTGTAGAGGTAGTTATACCGAGCATATGTTATGTAAAGTGACTGCAAAACGAGTATAGGTTAGACCCATCTACAAGAAAAGTAATTATAGTTTAAATTCAAATAAATAAAAATTTATAAGCGAACTCGCAACTAAAATCAGAACTTTGAAGCACAGATAATGCCTAAAAATTTAAGGACTTTGAATAAAACCTTTTTTAGATGTAATCAATAAAAGTACAAATACGTCTGACTTACACAAGTAATGGTTAAATTTCGGAACAAGAAGGGAGTGGTCAGCAACGGTAGATTGTAAATATAGGTGGTGAAACTCGTATTGCTTTGATTGTTGAATTAACCCAACAAGTAAGCATGGTCAAAATGTGACACGAGTCACATGCGTTGTATCTCATATAACAATAGCTTTTAATCTCAATAAAATACAAACCAATTTCTGAAAAATTAAGATAGAAACAAAATGTGCCCACCACACATGGATAACGATTTCTTATATTTCGATCTTCATTGGCGCATTACGAATTCTGATAGATAAAAAGAAAACGGAAGGCAAGAAAAAATTTATTCGAATTTAAAATAACTAAAATCATAGTATTGCATCAAAAAATGTGAGAAATACATAAATTTAAGAGAAATTGTGTAAAAACCTAGCCGAATAGGTGTGATATATCGGAGGTGACAGTACTAAAATTAAAAACTCTATCAAAGCCAATTAAAAACACAATTTAACAGAACAATTTAACTAACTTGTTACTTAACAAAATAATTTAAAACCCCAAGAAAGATGTAACTAACATCCATTTGTTAACAGTGGACATGAAGAACTGAATTCCCATCTCCATTTGTTGACGAACTCAGCCACTTACTGTGACGTCATGGATAAGGGAAGCAGGCCTTATGGTCCTCTAGCTCTCTGATAATCATGCACGTATTGTTCCATTTGACTTCTAAACAGTTTTAGACTTCTTGGTCTATAGAATCCTTACTAGGATTCTTTCAACCAATTGATGTGGCTGTTTAGTCATTGTGTGTTGTAGGGTAAAAGCAATACACGCACTACTCTGAAAACTCGTGATGTTCAAAGAGCTAGTTGGCCATGGCCCGACAATAAATAAGCTATTCTTTCTAGAGCACATACTCCTCATGCAACAAAAAAATTATCTGAGCCACAAATTAAACATCTACAGTGCATGCAGGAAATGAAGTTAGCCACAGATAGGTTCTCCCTTGTGTTGTTGATTGACTCGAGTTCTGCTTAAATGTTGAAGAAGTATTGAGCAGATAGCGAGTACACTGAAGGTTTAAAAAAATAACTACGATTCACTGTCTTCATAGGAGTAACTGAAACCATTATTAAATATAAATTCAAGCGGAGTTAAAAATCTTGATGTTTACGTGCTCTTAATAAAAGTTAAAAAGTGTTAAGTTTAAAAGGGAAACATTTAAATTTTCGGAGTTTTTAACACTTCTGTTAAAACATTTTTATCTGTTCATTCATCTGTGGAGTGATGTTAAGCATGTGTTAAATATATCCTACTTTGGACAAAAATTTCACGTGATCCAGTTCTCTCAAGTTTATTTTCAAACCTTTTAACAATTTTTATATACTGTAGAATGTAAAACTGAAAGAAATAAATGACGTTTTGTTTTACTAAATATATACATATCCTTGCGCTATTGTTAAAAATGTCGTAAATAATATTGCGAATGACGTCTAATACCGCGTCTACACATCGTCATCGCAAAGCTTAGCTCTTTCGAAAAGGTGATCCATTACTGAGAATAAACTTGATCAATAGCTTCAATTTCCTCTGAAATGTTGCGTTTCCAATTTCTATCTCAGTTCCTGAGGCTCCTGTTCCTGTTGACACATAAGCGATCTGTTAAATCAAACCGAAGAAAAATAACATTTCAACGTTTTACGAGTTGATGTTTCGGAGTTTTCTTTAACCTCTCCCTAGTAAATCCGATGTTGAATGCAGTACGACATGTTTTTGGTTTTCTACTGTTGTCTAAGCTCTACAAAGACTTTTGATTCGAAGCGAGTTTTGGCTTTCTGATAGCTGTTTACGAGTTTGTTTCATTTCGAAGGCAGGCTAAATGTAATGCAACTATTTATGCTTTTAGTGGTTTGGATTTTTGTGATAACTTATAATTTTATTTTATTATTGAAATTATTTAAAAAGGATTAGAGTAATTTCATTTAGTCGTAATATTTTATTTAGATGTATTGTAAATTGAATCGATGGTGAAGGAACGTACAGACTTGATTTTTACATTACCTGCTCAGTGGGTTTGCCGTGTTCACTTTAGCATTTTTAGTAGCTGAGAGCAAAAAGTGATGCAGGTTCGATTCCTGTAATTTACCCTGGGTGTATTCCTCTTCTGTATCAGAAAAACTTTCCTTGTCGGGTCCAAGTCCATTGCTTGACTTGGTTTGGCGCAGCATGACTGCGCCATTAAAAAAAATCCAGCAAACCTACCAAACATTTCTCGTCTTAGTTGACGTACGGTATATAAAATTGATTATTGAATTTCTAAGAATATTCAAGTGACATATTTTTTAATGTTTTCTTGCTAGTTATTTCAAATCTAAAGGAGTAAAAATTGCTTCAGTTGCTCCAACTTGGAAAAATTATAAAGGATAGGAACAAATGTACTTGTACATTTATTAAGTAATCTATATAAACTATTTTATACAAGTTCCTCCAGTCCAGATGTAATAGAACACATTTCAATTTCCTCTAACAGACTTTCTATTTACTTAACTCTTCACTATTCTGTGGAACTCCTAAAACAGCATACACAGTAGCCAAACTTTAGAAATTAATTGATGAAACAATCCCCATAATTATTCATAGGGTTTGGTCTTTCAAAACTTCCCATACGAACGTTAAGGAAAGGTATAGAGAACACAAACTGGGGAATTCACTTTGGGATCTGGTATTAGGTAGTGATACTTTCTAAATAATTATTTTACACACACACACATATATAGCAACGAATTATCTAGTACATAACTGGGTATTTTAATATCCTAGTTATGTGTATTAGTTCGAATTTAAATGGAGAATTAAAAATAAAGAAACCTCCTGTGATTAACATTAACCAGAAAAGACGGGATTATTTGAACTACAAATAAGGAAGTCATGGAGTAGTAAAATTTTGAGTGAGTTGAATGTGTCCGAGGTAGTTTAAAAATGAATATTCGGAAAAAAAGAATCAATAACTTAATAAACTAGTTAGTAAACTTACGAAATCCGATGGATCTCTAAAATTCCCTTTTTCTATCTTTACATTTGGACTTTCTTCCAAAATCCTTGGAGATGTAAGTGATGCATACTGTTAACACTTCCACTGTAAAATACCAACTATAGAAACTCGATAACAAGAAAGATGAAACAGATAGTTTCGGATTCTGCTAGAAATAGAAAAATATTAATCAAACTTACACATTAGCTAATACAGAAAAAAATCAGCTATAAGCGTACTATAGATGAGTTCTTATACATCGTTTCGTTATCAGAATCTACTATTTAAATATAAATTCAGTGAATGTTACTCACAAAACCCTGCAATATCCAATTTACCATACCGATTTGAAATCGGTGCATTTTAAATATACAAAGTATCTTATATTAGATCAATCTAACATAAATAAAGAAAAATTTTGTTAACCAGCGTTTGCTACTCAGCTGTATTTTTTCCTTGTTTCCTTTCAAGTTTTGAAAACAAATTTCGTTAATTTAAGTGGCAAGGCACTTTAAACGCTATTGATTGGCCCAGTCTGGCCACAATTGTTTTAAATGACGACGTCGAGAGTTTTAAACGAATAAGAAAACAGAATTAACCCCACGATGCGAATAGAAAAAACATGTTCGTGATAGGCAATCTTCAATTGTAAAAGGAATTAAAAAAGAAAGGTTGGAGGCTGCTTAAATAAAATTACATCCGCTGATTTTCGTCACGCGTTGAGAAACCACCGTCCAGAAAATTTCATTTGGAATTTGTTTTTTTCAGTTCGGAGTTTCTCTTCGGAACTTTTTGGGCGAAACATTTTCTGTAAAAAAATTTCACTTCAAATGGATGTTCTGCACTTTTTCACAAAAGCGATTGTCTACAGACACTTTTCGAAATACCATTTCTTTTCATATCCTGCCGCCTTGAATTTCGCTTTTTCTATTTTATTTTCGGGTTTCTTCCACTTCATTTCTCTTCTCCAGCGAGATGATAGTTTTTGAAATGTTACCCGTTTCAAAGTAACAAAACAGAATATACAGTTGAATGTATATATATGAACAGAACTTTATTTTTATCCCTTGTATACTGAGATTTCCTCCGATTCGTCTTTTAAAAAGGTATCTTAGCTTTTTCTGCAAATGTTAATACTTGAGAAATAAATATATTTTTAAGTAATAAATATATTTTAAGGTTTCTTCCACTTCATTTCTCATTTTCAACGAGATGATAGTTTTTGAAATGTTACCCGTTTCAAAGTAACAAAACACAATATACAGTTGAATGTACATATATAAACATTATTTTATTTTTATCCCTCGTACAGAGATTTCCAATTCGTCTTTGAAAAGGTATCTTAGCTTTTTCTGTTCTGTAAATGTTAATATTTGAAAAATAAATACATTTTTAAGTAAAAAATATATTTTAAGGTTTCTTCCTCTAAGTAATAAATATATTTTAAGATTTCTTTCACTTTATTTCTCATTTTTAACGAGATAGTTTTGTAAATGTTACCCTTTTCAAACAAACAAAACAGAATACACATTTGAATGTACATATATATATGGAAAGAACTTTATTTTTATCCCTCGTACAGGGATTTCTTCCGATTCGTCTTTTAAAAAGGTATCTTAGCTTTTTCTATTCTGTAAATGGTGATATTTGAGAAATAAATATATTTTGAAGTTTACGTGGATTTGAGACATCATTCAAATTGTTATTTTTTCTGATATAGATTTTGCTTTTGATTGAATACATTTTTACCTCCTTTTATTACGTAATTTTAAAGCTTGTTTTGGCACAGCTTAGCCTAAGTTGGCTCTTGCGCCAGTTAAATCTCAACCTACCTAATGTCTGTCTACCACAACGATTGCTCCAAGCACAAAGCATGCTCCTGTTAGTTTCCATAGAAACGGACCTTGTCCTATCTTCCATGGGGGATTCTTTAATATATGTATTCCCGTTTGTCGCACTTGATAGCAGTTTTGAAATATTTGAGACTTTTTACTGTCGCGCGGAAAAGATCAAAACAAGTAAACTACCTTTCCCGTCTCCTACGTTCTTGAAAAATAAAATTGCGTCATCCCTACTCAAAATGAACGAACCTTGTTTCTATGGAGACCTCCACCACTCAGACTTAGGATCGAGAATAGTTCTCGTGGTAGACAGACAGTACCTACATAGATTTGAAAACAAAAAGGATTATTTCGAGTATTGTATTTATATAGTTCTTCGAACGAAATTCATAAACAAATTTCATATTGATTTAAATATTTTTGCTGTTAGTAGTTCTTACGGATTTTATTGTTAAGATAATATTAAATATGGTTCCCATAAATGTATAATATATATAGGCTTAGATACATATGATATAGGTGTGGGCACATTCTTGTGGTCATAATTACCAAATCTGAATAGCAAAGTAGGTTACTAGAATTGAATATAATTACATAAAGCGGAATGATCAGCTTCGGGTCTACATTCCTATAAAGGTGTATTTCTCTTCCTGTGGCAGCAAAAAACTTTCCTTGATTGTCTATTGATATTGTATGTCTTGTGTCTGGCGCAACATGGCCAGATATGGACATTGCGACATAAATAAACCATGCCGACCATTAGAATAAAGCTTTATCGAAAAGTAGCCAAAGTAAACATTAACTCCATCGACTTGCAAAATAATGATTACAAAGAGAATGTTAAGGTGAGCTAGAAGTCTTTTAGTAATAAGTAGTAAACTTACAGGCACACAGATTTACCCAATTTTTAACTTTCGTTTTTGCTTAGTCAAGCTGACTTAATTATTTAATGCTCATGTTTAGGTTTTTAGATTTTTTGTTATTTTAAATGTAAACAAAACCGTATTTCAAATTTTTTTCTTGCTCTTAATTGTCAAGAAGTGCAATAAGTGTATTTAACCAAACATGGTCTACTGATCTTGGATCACTAAAGATAAAAGTTGAAAACTTAGCAAGGGACGTTACAAATAAAATCCAGAAGTTTCAAGACACGTTGTCTATCAGATCAAACTGATGGCCTGAAATCCAGGAATAAGACTGCCAATTTTTGTTTTTGTTTCGTATTCCTCATGGTCTAGCTCCTCATGGTCATGAAGCTAGCCCTGATCCAAACACCTGGAAAATCTAGGATCATAGGACTGAAGATCCTCTCAAATCTTGTCCAGGAAAGGAGATTACTCTGAGAGGCCTGATTAGCGTTAACGTATGATACGTTTGGTCTATTTTAACTGGACGAAATAAAGCAATCTAGCATGACCATGTGTCTTGAAAGGATGGTCTACGAAATTTCTCTCGCTATCGAATTTAAGTACAGCTTTAGAATAGTTTCTAAGATATTAGTTATAAACAGGGAATTTTCAATGTTCTATCTTGGAAAGATTTCTAAAAAATTTCTTAATTCAAAAATTATAAAAACTTTCTGCAAAATTCTTAAATATTTCTAAAAGAAAAATGAATAACTTGAAATTTTCTTTAAATTATTTTTTAATATTCTATGCGTAAATCGTTTAACATGTTTGCCAATTAGAAGAATTCGCAGGAATTTTCCGCTTTTTCTAATCTATGTATTTGAAGTCTTTAAAAGTAACCTTTAAATATAAATTTTGTTACGAAAAGATAAATGCTCGAGTTCGTTTATTAGTCCGATTCCAGTTTTATCACTAGTATATTTCTTCAATTACTCAAACGTTGTATAGAACTTAGACTGCCAAAAAGGTGTCCTACATTAGAGGTGATACTGTAGTCAATTTTTGTTGCCGAGATAGTCGAATAAAAATATTAAAAGGAGTAGGCACGGCAAGTGCAGCTTTCTTGCGTGTAAGAGTAAATGTATAAGAATGTAGAGAAAGGGAATCCGAGAATTCTAAAAGTACCCGATATTTTTTTTGTTTAGATTAAATGTCTCGCCTACTTGTGGGGGGGCAGATAAAAGATTTTTTCTCCTAAATATGTAATCAAATGGGAGTCCGCCAAAGCAAGGTTTGCTGGTAAGAAGTCTGGATTCTTACCTCCCACGAATGAGTGGTGGATAGAAGCCAAAATATTTCATCTTAGTCATCCTTTGAATACTCGGATGTTATCGTGCGAAATGGATCTGGAAATAGGTGATGAAATTCGCCGAAACTTCCCGATATTTATTTTATAAAAGCGAACTTTCCGTTTTGGTTTCTCCTTCCGCCATACCGATTGCAAGACTCAATTTAGTTGCTATGACCCTCCCAATTCAGTCTATTTAAAGAACCTTCCACAACGATAAACTCTGCTGCTGACTTCATCCGGTACATAATTTATATCTCAGCGCTAATAAGAAACAGAAATATTCTCGACTGTAAACTTCTCATTTTAGTTTCAATAACATTCCAAATTCAATCTGCTGAAAGAACCTTCTTCCGGAACAATAAACTATTCTGCAGACTTTCATGTGGTACAGGAAGTTCATTGATTTGTTTCGCCGTAATATGTAATCATGTATATGTACCGCAGAAGTTCATGCATGATATGTACCACGAGAGCTTCTTTTCAACTCTCTACGAATGGTATAATTAGTCCTCATGTAGAAGAAAACGATCGTAGAATAGTAAATCAAACCAAACCCCTTCGATATGCTCCAGTTGACTGCTTTTGCAATCGAAAAGGAAACCCGTTTGGGGGAAATATTTACGAAACATTGTATTTGAGAATCAATTTTTCAAGTGTCAGATTTGTTAATGTACTGGGCATTTCACGTGAATCTGCAGTGATAATTTAGATATAAATTCATCAAAAATGTCTGATTCAATTTATTAATTTTATTTTGTACGCATGGTTATAAATATTCTATTTAAATAATCTCAATAGTGTTATTACAAAGCAATTTTAGTTAGTGTTAGTTTAAATTTAATTTCGATTTTGAAACACTACGTAATATTACTATTTACGACAATCAAGAGATTACTGTTATATCTATTAGTTACGTTTTTTAATTGAATGTATACTCCGCGGTTTACGAAAATCACTTCAAACCGATAGCAATTTTTGTATTTTTGCATGTTCAAGAAGAATATATTTTTCATAGAAAATATGAAAATAATATGTATCTTATTTTTGATATTTTACACATTTTTACAATTTTCTATTTCATAATGTATGGGACATGAAATTACAAGGGATAAGTAATATATTATCATTTATAATATCTCTAATAATACTCATCCATATGTAAACACATGTGCAACATTTCAGATCTGTAAACATCTCTTTGTACAACATTTACTTTTCATCAACATTTCATTTCTTTTTACTATCAGTAATGCTTTCCACATAAAAGAATGAAAAGTACTTAAAGCAAATTTCATTACATTTTATTTGGTCGGATATTTATAACATTGCGAAAGAAATCCAAACAATTTTGCTACGGCTTTTCTCTTTACATGTAAACACGTAAAAGCGATTTTGATTTCGTTAATTTCCTTTGTCTTGAGAAACGTATTTCATTCAATAGACGAACTAGTGTGCTTACTTATAAAATTGTGCTAAAAGTAAAGCAACGTTCTATTATTAACAAATAAAAATTGTCGAAAAACTTCAGCTTTATTTCTTATTGCATTTATAATTTTATCATTTAAAAGTGCAATTTGAACATTAGATTTGAACGATTAGTATATTAGTTTTGCTTATAATGTAAAAATATAAGTCTTATTTTTATAGACATGAAAACTCCATGTTTTCGAGAGTCACAAAGACAGGCATACATAAATTTAATATTTACATTCCATGCGCTTTACCGTTTTCCCTTCTATATTTTCTGTAACATTCTGTATTTACTTTCGTTCATTCCACTGAATTTTTTCCACCCAATTCTAGAGAATTAGATTTACTTTCGAGTCAGTTCTGTTGCAATGTTCTTGGAAAAACCCTTCATGAGTGTGCAGTTGAATGATAAATACTTTGACTCGTCACGCGTTAGAAGTGGCTTTTTGACCAACGAACTGAGACTAACAAGCACGTTAGAGCTATTGACTTTTTGATCAGTTAATAAACATTAAGCTACTGGAAGTGGCTTAAGTACTCCATATCGTGCGGGGAAGAGAAGAAAAGTTCGTGAACAGTTAATTAAACACCAAAGAGGGGATTCTTCTTTCTCGAGTTTAGGGCTATTATTTTCAGAGAATGTCTTCAACACGCTACAGAATGTGGCTGATCGATTTTATTTCGAGGTTTCACTTTAATTTTGTGTCATCCAAAGAAGCGGAGATGAAAAGTAACTTCGCCGTTAGTGAAATTATCAATATTGAGGAGGAATTCAATTGAAAGTAATAGAAAAAAAGATGCAATTTGCCTTCTGTAAAAAAACACAGGGTTCACCAAGTTGGTGGCACTTGATGTGTACTGTTGCTGTCCATTATTGAGAGAACGAGTGATAATGAATATTTTTACAAAACTAGAAAAAATACATGTGCGAAAGTAACTGGAACAAATTACGTCGAATAGATCGAAAAACGAAGTTTTAAACCTAAACACAGTATTCAACAAGTGCGTTTAACAAAAAGGAATAATGAAAAAAACAGAAGCATTCAAAATAAAATTCATTTAATAGTCAATAGAAACAAAAGTTACTACACCGAAAAACGAATTAATATACCTAAACGCAATTCAATGGGATATTCAACGAGTTCATTTAATAAAAAAGAATAAGCAAACGAAAACCTCAAAAATAATTTACATTTTGAAGAACAGTCAAAATAGATGAAAACACAAAGTGATAAGTCTAAACAGAATCCATATTGATAGTCAACGAGTACATTTGGTAAAATAAAAAAGCATTAAGGCGTCAAAATATAAATTGTTTTAAGAGATATCAAATAGCTTAAAACAGAATAAACATTCCAGTTCACCGAGACGAAATAAATTAAAAAGTGATGACTGAGTACTTTTGCGCTAATTTGAAAACAATCTCCACTTAAAACTGCTTTCTTTTTTTGTTTTATTACTCCTATTCAAATGGTAGCTAGCATTGAAGTCTATTTCAATTATAATCGACCCATACCTCTAAAATAGACGTAGATGCGTTTTTTAAAGATTTTCAAAAGAATTTCAAATAATGTAGAACATAATAAACATTCCAGTTCACTGAGACGAAATAAAATAAAAAATGATGACTGAAGTAGTTTTACGCTAATTCGAAAATAATCTCCACTTAAAAATGCTTTTTGTTTTATTCCTCCTATTCGGATGGTAACATATTGAAATATTTTTATTTTATTAAAATTGACCAATACTTCTAAATAGAGATTTTAGAGATAGCTAGATATACGCTTTTTTAAAGATTTTCATTAGATTATCAAATAGTTTAAAACAGAATAAACATGAGAAAAAATAAATTTAAAAGTGACGGAGTGGTTTCACTCTAATATGCAAACAATTTCCGCTTAAAACTGCTTTCTTTTTCTTTATTACTCCTATTCGGATGGCAGCATTGAAATCTTTCTATTTTGTTTATAATCAACCAATACTTCTCCAATTCACCAATCAACCCAATACCAATTCAACAATATCCGCTTAAAACTGCGGGTCGCTGTAGCCCAGTTGGTAGAGTAACGGTTTAGCAACCGGAGGGTTGCTAGTTCGAAATTGGGTCCAGTCGAAAAACGTCGTGTACACGGGGGCTGGTGCACTTTAAATCTGTCGTGGCCTCAAATGTCCTCACGTTGGCATGGTGTGGAATTTTGGAGAGTGGTGTGCCAGCTCAGGTGTTATCTCGTCATCTGATTGTGATTCAAAATTACGTTGCGCTGTCCTCGGATTTTTCTCTTGGGGATTGATCCCGGACCTTCGCCAATAGCCCGTTGTATTGCTCCAGTGCGACGTTAATTAACTACCTACCGCTTAAAACTGCTTTCTTTTTCTTGTGTTTTATTCCTCCTATTCGGATGGCAACATTGAAGTCTACTTTATTTATAATCGACCAATACTTCTAAATAGACATACGCTTTTTTAAAGATTAGACTTAACTGGAGAGATGAAGCACCATACCATAGATAATTGAGATGGGTATACGATGGTGCTGAGTTGGTTTTATGGCGTAAGGTTTCCAAAAGCGGATAAGGCGCGATCAAGTTGGCTACGTGCTGAATGCGAACGTCTTACTGAGCATATAAAATTCCATATATGTATGCTACTTGAATTTCTGGGTAACTGTTCTTGCCAAACGTCTATTATGCCATTGCGGAGACAACCAAACAATGATTGTTCTTCGTGCCAGGGATATTCAACCCTAGCACGGCGCAAACTCGAAATAATGTAACAAATTAGGAAATCCCGTTCTGTAAAGGGTGCTCGCTAAAAATAGCAGGGAAACTTTTTATATAAAAGCTCGCAAACCCTGTATAAAACTCACTTTTCGTTGGGAAAATAACAGCGACGGAAAAACAACAGTCAACTAAGTTCGTGACTAAGCTGCGAAACGCGATCTTAACGCATCCTTTTCCCTTTTTTGCAGAGCTGATTGACACTGAGCTGGAGCAACAAAAAAGCCAGCGTCGTTATAAAAATACGAGTAAAATAAAAAGCTGTGCCCCAAAAATGGCTACAAGCTTTCAGTTGGTTGAATAAACTTAAGCAATTTTCGCTCCGATTCTTTGGGTCGCTACCGAGCTACAAAATGACGAGTTTCGACGAAGCCTAATTGTTATTTGGCTTTATCCCACCTACGTGTGTCAATGATCCGTTATTTCTGCAGAAACCAACCCTTACTTTCTGTTACTCTGTTTTCATGGGGAAACATCGGGAGAGTTTTGTTTCTGAATAAAGAATTGACTTTTTAACTCTGAGGCACACGATTTTAAAGGAAAGAAAAACCAAGTTGCACAGAATTGTTTAGTTACTTATTCAGCTTCAAAATTAGTATAAAACATCAAATAACATGTTTTTTTTATTATAAAACGATTTATTCACTCATAATAAATATTTATGAAAAATCATTTACCGTTATGAAAGACAAAAATTCACTGCCCCACATAATTCGCCAACCTTAATCACAACAGTGTCAATAACTTTCTAATGCGTTTTGACCTGTGTAAATTTTTGGTTTTCTGTTATTTACACATTTAGAGTTGTTCATTGCATTGTCAACTCAATGAAAAACTTTAAATAACATTAAACTGTATGAATATGAGTAATTTCAACTTTTTGAGGTGGGTTAAAAAATATCCCACCATGCATAAAAAGTTAAGCAAAAGGTGGGACAGTTTTTAACCCACCTAACCCCAAAGAGTTACAAAGAATATTGCGATGCGTTTTAAGTTAGAAGCAAAGCTAAACTAAATGTAGTCTTCAATTTTATAAGTCCTGATAATTAATACTAGTATATAGGTATGTCACGGTAAAGATGAACAATTTCATTTTCGTGGAGTCGGGGGTTCTGAGAAAATCGGGTACATATATATTGGCGAAAATTCTTTAAATTCAATTTACTTTTGAGCTGATGAAATAGTTTGACCCCTCTGTTTATGTTCTATAATCATATATTTTCACCTTCAAATTCAAAATTTTTGAATTTATTATAGGCCTACAAGTTTTTTCCCATAACCTTGAACATCTTCAAAGAACTTTTATATTATGCTTTGTTTAAATACTTTTCATTTTGAAGACATGAAAAAAATATATTTTTATGGGGTTTCAAAATAATTCAATTATTTATGCATCGCCTAGGATTAGTATCGGGAATAAAATTACACATTTTAAGATGGGAAAGCAGTAAATTTATAGAAAACTAATATTCCTCAAATATTTATATGATGTATCGTTGATCATGTATGAAAATTTTAAATATTAAAAATATTTACATAGAGGTACGTAGGTAGTTGAATTTATGTCGTTCTGGAGCAACACAGTGGTCTATATTTACATAGAAAATAATTGAAATACCTCTTGAAATTGATACATATGAGTAAATATGAAATTCTTTAGAAGAGTAATTTAAAAAATTGTCTTTTATAATATACCACACTTTTGTAAGAAACAGTACACATGTAAATATTAAATAAATTCACACAAGGTATACTTACTAAGAAACCGGATGTTTTCTTGTAGACTGAAATTGGTTTGCCAAATTGGATTTCTCACTTTAACACAGTTTAATATACGTAGAGGAAATATGTTGTCCATCTTTCCTTAGACTTTGGCGGTCCCCTTCATTAAATAAAATCTTTAGTCAATTGAGCCGCGGTAGACCGGTTGGAAAGCAACGGATTACAACCGGAGGGTTGCGAGTTAGAATCCAATCAATGACCGTCGCGTACAAAGGGGGCTGGTGCACGTTAAATCTCATGGCCTCAAATATCCTCACTTTGGCGGGGTATGGAAGTTTGGAAAGTGAGATGCTAGCTCAGGTGCGATCTCGTCATCTGATCGTGGTTTAAATTACGTAGTGTTGTCCTCGATCTTTCTCTTCGGGTTTGAACCCGGACAGTCGCCAATAGCCAGTTCTGTTGCTCCAGTGCGACGTTAATTAAAAATACCATACCTACTTTTCCCTTTCTTTTGGAAATTGACGTTGTCTGTCTTGCGTTTGGTGCAGCTTGACTAAGTATGCACCATAAAACCCCAAAGCAACCAACCAAATATTTTTGAGATTCGTAACGAATTATATGCTTAAATAACGTTAAAGAATATCGTCAAAATATTGAATTGGATCGTACATTTATGCATATTTTTATAACATAAGTCGAGTTTAAATCAACCATGAACAGTTCTGAACCTATATTTTCCTACTTTCAAACACGTCAGTTCCCAAAATTGTGGACATGACCAAATATGGCCCTTGCGCCATAAAACTCCCAAAACCAACCAACCCAAAATTGTGCATCTCGCAGTTTCTAAAAAACTTTAGAATACGTAATTGAAAATTTCATGGGAGGAAAAATATAACATAATTATATAATTTAAGCTCTCAAAATATACTTCACTTCTGTCCTTAAGGTGAGACTTAACAAAATGGATAGTTTTTCTGTAAAATAATTAGATGGCAAGGAAAAATCATTTATGTCATTTACCATAAGTTTTTCTATTCGAATTCATTATATAGACTTACCGAGCAGAGTTTTCTCGATATACCGATGTGAACCTATTAACGAGACGAAAATGTAGTTAATGTTTTTCAAATATAATACCATGATATTAGACACGATATACAGATGAATTTATAAGCATAAATTGAAACCAGTGAAATATATTTACTAATAAGATAAAGAAAACATGTTAACCCTCCTGATGGTTGTCTTGAGGTATCTCGTCATTAAAATCTCGTGATTCATTAGATTAGATAAAAACTGACCAGATCTTGATGGACGAGATATCTCGTCATTAGGAGACAACTGACCAGATCATGATCGCGTCATCAAAAAAATCGGCAATATCTTAATGTCGGGATATCTTGTCACTAGAAAATCGGTCAGGTCTTGATTTGACGAGATATCTCGTCGAAACTACTTGGAGGGTTAATAAATTTGGGTTTTGTTTCACTATTTTACTCTGAATCCCCACCCACCAGTTTCCTGTTTCACCACCTCTATCATTAAAGCAACCCGAAATATTAAAAAACCTTTTCCAAATAAAATTTCCACTTTTCAAATTAACATAATGTTGAGCATTGTCATTAGAAAGCCCGATTCGCCACATTAACCATTTTAATGAACCAAGAAACAAGAAACTGAGAACTCAACCTAATTCAGAACGCATCATAAATTAGTATTCCCCAATGAAAAAACCGGCAGGGAAACGCTATTGGAGCCGTGGAGTATTTCAATGGGTCTCGGTAAAGTATAAAAAAGTTTATTAATCTCGAAAGCTGTGCAAAAGTTTCCGATTTTTCGTAACAGTGGGGGAAAAAGTAACTAGCTAAACTGTAGGCAAGCTTCGGATTCCGCTATATTAAAAAAACTGGTTCAACTTTCTGGCATTCTACTATCGACAATCTCCTCGAATTTTATTGCAGTTGTATGATTAATGGTTGCACGTGTCCAGGAAGTTGATACCAGACGGCTGCATTCCGGTTTTGATATTAATAGTTGGATGGTGTAAGCCGTGTGTAATTTTTCGACGGCCGAGTCTGACGTCGTGGCTCGATCTCATCGAAAGTCTTTTCAGAAAGTCTTGACGTTTCGAAAAGATCTGAATCCGAGCAGGCATCTCAGAAATTTGAGATTTTTTAAAGAAATGTGTTGATTTCGAATATCTGAGTTAGAATGCTTACTCTTATATCCATTTTAACTTGCCCGGTTGGAAGAGTAGCAGATTAGCAACCGGAGGGTTGCGAGTTCGAGTCCAGCCAAAGACCGTCGTGCATAAGGGGGCTGGTGCACGTTAAATCCGTCATGGCCCCAAATGTCCTCACGTTGGCGTGGTGTGGAAATTTGGAGAGTTAGGTGCCAGCTAAGGTGTGATCTCATCATTTGATCATGGTTCAAAATTACGTGTTGTCCTCGGGATTGATCCCGGACCGTTGCCAATAGCCCGTTGTGTTGTGCTCCAGTGTGACGTTAATTAAAACACTTGTCTACCTTGCGTATGAATATGTATTACTTGGCGTCTTGTATTTGGCGCAGTTTGGTTAATATATATATATATATATCTTGCGTCATAAAACAACCATCCATGCAATCAAGTTTTTAAAAAATTGTTCTTTCACTATTTTGTTAAATACAGATACTATTCAAACAAGTGTGAGCTCTTTGAATACTTGTAGATGTATGAACAATAAAAACATACTGCATGTTTTCCATCCAAATATCCTGTTATTTTATAAAAGTAATGATCATGTGATAAATTTATGCAACGGCAAAATCCAGTTCGTAGGGCCAGAATGAAACTTCAAAGCTTAAGCGATAGCTGTTGCTTTTTTGATTGGAAACAAGTTCGAAAATTCGTTAATTCCAACTGAATACAAAATTGAAAATTCGGTAAAAGCTCAGTTGTTTCCGTATGTTATATATAATATAAGCCGAATTAGGATAGCTGTCTTTCTAACTCAGGCCTCCTATTACTCAATGAATGTATTACAAGATAGCAATCTCGAAAATGAAAACTTCCTAGGTTGTAGTTTTTAGGAATTTTGTCTCGTCTCCTAACTCTCTCTCTCTTAAGCTATTATTCGCACTAACACATCTTGTAATGAAAAGGAACTTGGTGATTTGTAGCGAAACTTTTACGATTTATTTCCTCGACCTTGACTTTCTTCATTAATTTCCACCGTGGAAAATTAAATTACTGTCATATTTTCATTGTTAAAAATTTTTTATTCCAAGAACGGCGTGTGTCGATCATTTGCTTCAGTAATTTTGGAACAAATTTTGTAAAAATTCGACTTTTACTCCTTGTATATTTAAAATACATATATTTTTGTTTTCCTCTTATATTGATATCTTTTTGTCTCAAATATTTTTTTTTATTTTTTCCTTACACATCTATTCGTTTACATCCCCAATGTTAACCTTATCGTATATATGTATCTCAAAGTTCTCAGGTTTTCCACTTCATCCAAAATACCAAGGCTATTTTTTATGCATTTAAGGCCCACAATTTTTTACCATAAGCCTGCGTGGTATTTATATTATTTAAAAGTGGAATCACTTTTTTAAATATTTTGTTTGTACATTTATTTTTAAGTTTAACTTTAATTTAAAAATTTCAATGCTTTTTACGAAAATTCTCACAAATCAATACCTAAAAATATAGATATGCATGCTTTTAAAGGAAGTATTGAAACACAAGTGTTGATGCAAATTTATTTGCATATAAAATAAAAAAGAGTGGTTTTAAAACTAAATTTTAAATGTATTTAAATATAAATATCTTATTTTAAATACCTATAAGGTATAAAATTATTTTTTAATCCTTATTTTACTATAGCTTATTTTTATGCTTGCACAAGAAATTTAAACTAAGTATAAAATTTAAAATGCTCCTCAAAGATTTTCTAGAATTATACTAAATTCATATGAATTGCCTATTTTACACATACATTTTAATGAGAACGTCATAAACTGAAGTGTGAAGTACAAATCAACCATCCCTGTTTCACATGAAATGCATTAAAATGTTTCTTGCAAATTTAACAACTTCGAATGATTTGAAATCCAGGGTCTAAAAATCTTCAAGATGATCTTTCGCGAAATACAAAAGAGGGTTTCCCTTCTGTATCTTTTTAAATGAAAGACTACTTGTAGAGGCGAACAGATAACCAAAAAAGTCTCAAAACGAGTTTGAATGTTTTAAGAGAGCAGTTTCAAAGCTCTTTATTGGCACTCCTTGACGATATTTGAAACCTTTGAATGTTACGAGAAAACATTGAACTGCTATCACAACCTTTATCGAGTCGACCGTTTGGAGATATCTTTTTTTGATCACGGCAATTTTTTTTCTGTTCCGGATGTAATAGGGGATCCTTTAACCCTAGGCAGAGCTTGCATTTATTGCTTTATACTTGGAAAGCAGCGTGCTAGTAATGAAATAGCTCCATGCTTTTTGTGTTGCTTCGAGTTGAGACGAGTTCTGTTAGGTACTGAAAGAGCGGAGGATGCATGTTTGAGGGACTTGATCTTTAGTGTGTTTTAGATTGGAATTTATTTCTTGTATTGTACAAAGGAAAAATGCTAGTTTGCTGAGAAACAGTACTAGCTTGATATAGTCTTATGTAATTAATGGATTTTCCCATCCAACACCCGACCCGAGGTGCTTTAGTGATCTTTTTCTCTCCATGGGATTTACTGTCTTTAGTAAACACAGGGGTCATGCTCCAGGGGTATCAAAGCGATCTTTTTCTGCTTTCATTGCGCTACTCTTCCCCATTCCCTCTTTTCCCCCTTTCGCTACATTTTTACTTGAATTTGTCTTGTGTTTGGCACAGCTTAGCCAAATATGGCCTTTGTGCCATGAAATCTAAAAACAACCAACCCATCTAATCAACCTCCCCAACCAACCCATCAGTCAACCGATGTTGTATGTTACCGCTAAAGTACGGAAATCAGGTAATGTGAAGATTAACTACGCCGATCCTTTAAAAAAAATTGTTTCATTTCTCAAATTACCTAGGTAATCTGCAGATCACCTAGATAATCTGCACATTACCTACTAGGCACTTGTTAAAGGGAAAATGAGATCTTTGCTCGAACAACAGCAACGTTTTTGTATGCTTAAATTAATACTCAGACAAACAACTCAGTAATACTAGGTACTACTAATTGAAAAACAAGCTATACTTTTATCCCATAAAGTTATAAGTAATTTCATATAATCAGTAGATGTAAATAAAATATACCGACAATTGTTGAAACATAATGTTATTTATTTATTTTTCGATATCTAAAGAATCAAGTTGATAAAATCAATCAACAGAATAGTTGAAGCGTAAGGAGAAAGGGAAGGAGGAGGAAATGAAATTAGAGAAACAAACTTTTGCACTTGAATGATTCGAAAGCCGTTAATGTGCACTTTACTTAGGTAAAGTGCGGAAAACTCTTATTTGTAGATGATTCCGCACATTAACAGAACAAATCAGCTAATCTGCAGATTATCTAGGTAATGTGCACATTAACGGCTTTCGAGCTTTAACGGTAACAAATATCATAAGCCGAATTAGGAGAGCTGTCTTTGTAATTCAGGCCTCCCATTCAATTAATGTATTACAAGATAGCAATCTCGAAAATGTAAACACCAACCCACTCCTCAGTACAAAAGGTTGGAAGACTTTTTCCAAGTTTTATGAACTGGACTAAAATTATCGCATTATAGATATTTTAATTTTGTCAACTAACTGCGTGTTTAAAAAAATATCAAACCTGTATAAGTACAAAGACTCATTTAAAATAGGATCGCCGTGGCTCAGTGGGTTTGCTCACTACACTACAAACCTGTGAGTCTTAGACGGCGCAGGTTCGATTCCTCCATGGGTTGCCAATTGTCGCCAAGTGCACCAAGGTGACAAACTCAAATGCTTCAAGAATCCCCTATAGAAAATAGGCAGTCTCATTTCTATCTACATTTCTATGACATTTCTAGAGACAGCCGCAGACTCAGTCTGAAGCAGTTCTCGTGGTAGACAGACGGAACTAGTTTGAATTATCTTAACTATTATCTAAATCATATCTATTATCTAAAGCATTTCTAACTGTTATCTAAAGCATGTCTAACTATCATCTAAAGCATGTCTAACTATCATCTAAAGCATGTCTAACTATTATCTAAAGCATGTCTAACTATTATCTAAAGCATGTCTAACTATTATCTAAAGCATGTCTAACTATTATCTAAAGCATGTCTAACTATTATCTAAAGCATGTCTAACTATTATCTAAAGCATGTCTAACTATTATCAACAGAACTTCTAACTATTATCTACAACGTCTAAGCATCATCTAAAGCATTTAAGAATCCCCCTATAGAAAATAGGCAGTCTCATTCTATAGCAACAGATAGCCGCAGACTTTCAGTCTGAAGCAGTTATCTTGGTATAGACAGTCGAACTAGTTTAAATTATTTCAATTATTATCTAAATCATGTAACCCAAGAATACAGCTAAAATGAAATAATCTACACCTTAACCCTCTTAAAATAAGATCGCATTAAATTTGTTTCATCCTTACAAAATGCCAATTCTTTCCAATTTCTTTCTATAAGACTAAGCTGCAAAGATTTTCCTATTGAAGTTAATATCACTGAACACGATAAACTAATTTGCATACTTAACCCGACTTGCAGAGTTTTTCTTACAAAGTAACACATATTTTCGTTCGCATAACATGAATAAATAATGCGGCCCCGGACAAAAAGTTTCTATTTATAGCTGAAATCCCAGCATTTGAGAAATAGTCTCCGTTTATTTTATGTTATGATCAGAGGCCCTAGTGCCACAAAGGTTGAAAAGAAAGGTTTCTATGCCGTTGTTTAATCGACGTCGTATCAACAAGATTTTTTAGATCCATGCCTCCGTCAAAAAAGAAAGCTCTGATTTCACGTAGCGGGAGACATTTTTTAGTTGTAGTAATAAATATTTATTTGGGTCTAGGAAAGGCACATCTGGTTGAAGCAAAGGAAAGAAGGACACAAGTAATGGAATTCTGAATATATATAGAAAATATTTTGATGTATAGTGAGAAAGGTAGTTTCCGGGGGCATTTTTTATACATACACATATATATGATGGATTACTCTATTATTATGACTGAAATACGCAACAGAATAGCGGTTGCAAAGATAAAGAAAAAAACAGGATAGCAATGAGATTCATAAATGTGAGTAGGGAGGATACAATTCTCTTTCATCTTCAAGTCTGATGCAACGTTTGTGAAAGAAAAGTTCTTTTTTTCATAAGAGGAATTTTCTAAATTATTTTGTAGATTTCCTTTTGAATCTTCTATCACGATCTCTCTTTTATTCTATTTTATTTTTAGAGGAATACTTTGTTGCATGTACGTGAAAATTTCAATTTTTTAGGGTAGAGAAATATAAGATCTCCATGTGTACTCATTTTTATTTTCACCGTTGGGTATTACATGTTTAAAGTAGCAGCCATGAATAGCAAAAGAGATGAAGTACTGAATTCGCAAATAGTGGTATAACCTGTTTAATTTATCTTTCGAAAGTATATTTTTCAACGATGTATTTATGTAATCGAATTCATTTCGAAGAACGTAGGAAGTTCCTTCAAATAAATATAGCAAATCTTTTCAGAAGTAATCGGTGGTATAAAAAAATCATTTTGCAAAATTCCAATACCAGATGTGATGAATTGATTAATAGATTCAAACTCATAAAATATATCTGAGTTATAGGCGTCGCGGGTTCATATCCTAGGCATATTTCTGTCTTCTGGGCCAGTAAAACTTTCCTTGTATGTATGGTCATTATTTTACGATGTCTTGTGTTTGGCCAAATATGGCCCTTGCGCCATAAAAAAATCAACCCAATCAACCATAAAATATACTGCGGAGTTTAAGTGTAATTTTACTCTTTTCCAAAACGAAATTGGAAACTGGTTTTTATTTTTGATAGCTATCAGGTTTTATTCACACAAAGCATCCTCCGTTAGCTGTCTTTAGCTATTTGCTAAACAGCTGTTGTCCTGCTTGGGGCTAGGTAGAATCGACGAAAGTCCGTACTAACACCATCACATGCCGTGCTTAGTGTCGTAAGACACTACCAGTTTAAATAAGTGGTTGGAATAAATAGAGCCAGAATGTTAGCATATTACATCTATGCATTATTACATCTACGCCTGAGATAAATAATCGTACGAGTAAGCTAAAGGAGTTGTAGCGAATAGGTTTACCCGGCCCGCAGACCAAATACGGCCCTCCTGCAGAATGTGTATGGTTGCTGATGCGTTGTATTAATACTCCAGAGGATACTCATTCAATAAAAAACAAATATTTAAAAGTAACAAGCAAAGCGTAGCTTTATTTCGCAAATACCTACATTGGAATTTGCGGAAGCGGATTTTCCTTTGCCTTTCCTTTGCACAACGTTGACTTTCCATCGTAGTCTGATCATTGATTTTCTTCTGCAGTAACTTCTATCGAAGACTGCTGAAAGAAATTCAAATTTGACAGTTGCATGAACTTTATTTGAACCTTGCGAGTCGTTAACGCAAGAATAAACTAAACTTTCGCCTTAAAACTTCCGAATAAGAGAGCACGTGCGTTGAAGAACTCCATATCTCCTCAACTCTGACCTGTGGTTGGAATAATGAGATCGCAAGGGGAAATGAACTCCCAGGTAAGATTTAAGAATTAAACGTTATTCAAATAAAGTTGGGAGCAGTGTTGAATAATACAGACTCTGAGTCTTGATAAAGGAAAAGGTTGTATCGATCGGAACATAGAATTCAGTCTTTCCTGGAAATATTTTCGAAGAATTAATCTTCGATTTACGAATACGCATCAGTAAATCTCGTAATTGAATTGATGCTTTTCGTACACTATAGTATGGTAAAATTTTCCATTTTATTTAAATCTGTCGATACTGGTGAAATACTTTGAATTTTTTACGCTTTCTATAAAACAAGATCGAAGTAAAACTATTTTGATTCCGTTGTCTGTTTTTTAAACTTTTTTCGTTTATCGGAAATGTTCTTGATACAAATGTATGCAAAATAGTTTTAAAAGATTCTGTTATCAGTTTCCCGTATTTGATTTAAAAAACTGAGACGGATATTTTATATTAAGTTTATAGAAAGTATAGAAAGCATCTTTGTAATCAAACATGTTGATTAGAAGTCAATAATTTACATAATAGAAAACTCAACTTCCAACTTCGAAGGCACTAATGTATGACGATTTTCTTGCAAAGAAAACAGATCAGATGAAGATATTTTGTGCATCATTCATGATATTGTAATGAATTATTTTAAGTATCTATTTGTAATGTGTTTAAAATAATTAAACATCATCCATTCATCTATAATTAGTCAAACTTTGTCTTCTATTATATGTATGGAGTGAAGTATAGAATGGGGAATATTCGATAATAGAAACGATTTCATTTTGTATTCTGCTTACAATCGAAAAGTAATTTACTCAAAGGAAGTGGGCAAAGTAGTTTGAGAAATGTCCTCTCCACTTATGCCATATATGTGCGTAACACAATTTGTGGTTAAATATGTATTTATATATGAATAAGTCATGAAAGAGAGACTTGGGCATCAGGTTTTAATCAAAAGTTCGATGTAATTTCATGACCAGTGACTGACTTTTGAAGAAGCGTTTTTAAGCTGAGCACGTCATTGAAGCAGAGCCTAAATTTAATCCTATCGATGGTTGACGAAGTATCTCGTCATTAACAAAACTGTCCAGGTCTTGATAGACGAGATATCTCATTAGAAGAAACATTATCAGATCTTGATCTCGTCATTATAAAAAATCGGCTATATCTTAATGACGAGATATCTCGTCATTGAAAAAATTTGTCAGATCAAGATGAACGAGATATATCGTAGAAACCACTTGAAGAGTTAAGAATCGTTAACTTTGATGTCTTTAACCCTCCTGGGGGTTGTCTCGGTGTCTCGTCATTCACAAAAACTGACCAGATCTTGATGGACGAAATAACTCGCTATTAGAAGGAAACTGACCAGATCTTGATCTCGTTATCATCAAGAAATCGGCAATATCTTGATGACGAGATATCTCGTCATTGGCAAAATTGGTCAGATCATGATGGACGAGATATCTTATCGCAACCACTTGTTGGGTCAATAGATAAACCTTCGAGGGTTGGATCTAACCCGCGGGTCATACTTTCCTGGTTTAGTCGATAAAAAGATAAATTAAAATGCTTTACGACATCTCAAGAAAAAACTAGAGCAGTTTTATAGATGGAAAATGTTTGGCTGACCCCAATCATTTCGACCAAAATTATCTAATGAGTGTCCATTTATCTGCCCCATGAAGTAGGAAAGTAACGTATACCCATATAATGCCAAGCTGTTACAGCACCATCAATCTAATCTGAGCTACGAAAATCCAGGCTCAGCCATTCTAAGGGCCATTGGGGTCCTTTCCTTTAATTCTGGGGCCCCTTTCATTTTTCGCAGCACAGCAGACGTCCTCGATAACGGTATCACGTTTACGGGGATGGGGAGACAAGCCACTGTAACGACACAAATTTATCTCGATCCTGATTACTCCGAAAAGAGTAAAATCTGGCCAATGTTCCTTTTCCCGGCCAGATAAAGAAAGGAAAGAAATTTCTCGCATTCATTTTTTTTCCTGGCAGGATCTTCTTTATCGTATTACAGTTCCATGGCGCAGAAACACATCGTTGAGTATTTGATTTTCCTCCCTGAAATGTATCTTCCTTTTTAGCTCCCCAAACGAAAGGTAGCCGTTTTCTACATCGAGAAAAAGTAATGGTCTTGTTGCTTAGGAAAAGTTCCGCCATTTCTTGGCCAGAGTCAGAACTATGTATGAATTTCTCGGTTCAGTTGTTGTATCTCCGAGAACCGTTCCAGTTATTGGATGAATTTAGGTGCGATTTTTTCGTTTCGAGTTGGCAAATGATTTCGTACACTGATCGAAAGTAGCAGTTGAAGTGTAGCAGTCGAAAACTTGAGTGTATGCTTCAATACATGATTGTTAAGGTTTGAAATTCGGTAATGAATTACCGGGTTTGGAAAGTTTGAGAATTGCCGTTACCTTTTCCGTAGCTATATTTATTATTTTAACTTTGGTTTTGAGATCAGACTTCAGTCAATTTATACGATGGTACTTACAAATGCAGTAGAATACCTGCGACGGTATGTTTTTCAATATCTAAATGTTGCCTTCCACTCAATATGTTTAGAGACTCTTGGTTTACTTCATCAGTTTGGTATCTTTTGTTGGAAGTAAAAAAATTGGTTGCTTCACCATTTGGAAGGAATTCTCAAAAATAAATTGCACTGTAAATGTTAGTAACTAATTACTTGTTTACAAACAAAAATGCGTCTTATTCCCTTCACCTCAACATTTGCTGTCATTTCGGAAATGTAGAACAGCTCGCTAAGGAAGCAAATTAAAACTTAACCCTCCAAGTGGTTTCGACGAGATATCTCGTCAATCAAGCTTCCGGTTTGATCCCGGACCGTCGCCAATTGTCCGTTGCATAGCGACGTTAATTAAATACCTACCTACCTCGTCCATCAAGATTTCGCCAATTTTGGTAATGACGAGATATTTCGTCCATTAAGATCTGTTCAGTTTTGCTAATGACGAGATAACTCGTCGAGACAACCGCCAGGGGGTCAACCGATATTGAGAATTTCTGTCAGTAATTTACCGGTGATGAGAATATTGGTCGCTTGCAATTTCTTATGCCTGCAACTCAGTTTATGTCAATATATAGTATAAAAATCTATGCTGTGATTTATCTTGTCCAAAATTGGTGAAATCTTGATGGACGAGGTAGGTAGGTATTTAATTAACGTCGCTATACAACGGGCATCAGGACGCATAAGCGTTTATTATATAATTGATTATCCAAACGAAAAATGTGTTACGAAATAAAATAAATTTTGCAATGGATTATCATTGAAATTAAATGATTCTCAGTTCGAGATAGTATATGAGCGAATAATAAGATGATGCATAGTTCGCGTCGTGCATATCTCTGACAGTTATTGGCGCTACTCCTTAATTGGCGTAACTTTTCATGTACTTGGCGAGCGCCAAGAAGTTTGCCAACTTCTTAGTTTGTGCCTGATCTCTTGACGCGAGAAGTCAATATCGCCAGCGTTTCGTTCAATTAACAATTCTTTGTGTACTTTGGTAGGTAGTTAATTAACTTCACACTGGAGCAACACAACGGGCTATTTTGTGTACTTAGGATAGTAAAACTCTTTATGTGTTGGGAATAGTACAAATTTGAATCAATGAGAATAAAAATCGTTAGTCCACTAAAGTTTGTATTTTTGTGTGAGCCGCAACAATAGTTATTAACCCGTCTTTAATCGAAATGAATTCTTGAATGGAAGGACAACATAGTGATAAGTCCCTCAACCAAATGTATCAATCTTCAATTATTCCTATCCTTTCATGGTATTTCGAGTTATTCCGGCTCACATATTTTCAAACCACTAATCCAGATGTCTTCATCAAGGTTTAGGTGTTTCTGAAAAGCGCTTGAACCGACTCGATATTCGATTCCGAAGCAAATTTGGAAAACAGTCAATATTCCAAAGATAAGTTTACGTACATAACGATGCTTTTAATGCCTTCTCGCACGGGGTATAACGATAATCATCATTATGTTCCCAGGCGTCAACCCCCTTCCCCACTCCTGCTGAAACCCCATTGTAATAAGAGCTTTAATAGCTGTACAATATGAAATGGTTGAAAGCGCGGCTGAATACTTAATTCGCCAAAGCGTCGTCTGCCCCTAGGTGGATTTAATAAATTGCGGTCGAAATAAAAATCTGGCTTGCTGCATCAAAACACAGGAAGCTTGGAATTCTGTCGGAACGATCCCACTGCTTGCGGCCGTTGAAAGTCTTATTGCACCCATTTAAGCTCTTTACGTTTTAAAAGGTATTGGGGAGAAATTACCAGTGCCGAGCTGGCTCCCCTTCTGATCCGTTAGGAAACGACTTCAATCTGGATTAATATTCGCTGCTCATAGAAATTTAAACAGATTTTAATTCGGGGAAGGATTTCTGAACCTACTGAATCCTTTAACTTTAAGTCGATGAATCTTTTAACGCCTTGTGATTTCCAACACTTCAGACGGATTAGCCTGAAGTTATAAAATCTGGGAATCGAGCAATTTCAACGCGGCTAATCTGTCCGAAAGATCTTGATGAGACCGCTTAAAAATTTGACACATTTGTTTAAGCTGAAACGCTGTCTACATATAATTGCTGACTTTGAACATGCAGGAGATAGTCAGCCATAATTAAATACCCTGTAGTCACATTCGGATTAAATTTACGGAAGCCACAAATTTTATGTGCGTTAGATCGAGGAGGATTGCAATGAATAATTATAGCCCGTTGTGTTGCTCCAGTGCGACGTAAATCCAGCTACCCACCGGTGAGTAATTGGGAAAGAAAATGTATGCTCTAAACAGTCACTAAGAACTTATGTTTCAATTTACAAAAGGTTTGGAAAGTATATTTAAAATTTGCTGGGGTTTTATTGGATTCCTTATTAGGATTGGGTCGTGGTTGGAATAGTAACGGATTAGCAACTGGAGAGTTGCGAGTTCGAATCCAACCAAAGACCATCGTGCGCATGGAGGCTGGTGCACGTTAAATCTGTCGTGACCTCAAATGTCCCCATGTTTTGCGTGCGGTGGAAGTTTTGAGAGTGGGGAATCAGCTCAGGAATGACCTCGTCATCGGACCGTGGTTCAAAATTACCGTGGTGTTGTTCTCTGATCTTTCCCTTTGGGATTGATCCCGGACCGTCACCAATAGCCCATTGTGTTGCCCCATTGTGACGTTAATTAAAAATACATACCTTATTCTGGATTTGTGTGCATTGTGACTTAACACTAACTTAAACACACCTTATGATAACATAGGAGCAATTAATAAGGCATCAACAACTTTCACTGTTTTAATTGCATCTGATTATCCATTTATGACTATTTAGTTTTTGTCTTTAATTCTCTAACCAGTACTACAATACAAATTCAAGTACAATAAATCGAACTAAAATTATTTAAGACCACCTTTGAAATTTGTGCATCTTAAATATTAGTATGTGCTTTTATGTTTTCCATCAGCTTAAAACTAAACATAAGCTGTTTATTGTAGTTTCGAGAACATTTTACACATAATTCGTAATTATTCATTCTAAAGTACAATTTATGTTTGATTCCAAACAAATGTTTTACTCTAGTTCTCGCGACCATACAATTAATGTAGTAACTCTTAAATATCACTATGCTCACTACCAACTTAGATGTACTTCTTTTATAATGGAATAATTGAAAGGTCGAAATAAGATTTACTAAAAATGATTCAAAGTAAAATAACGCACAAAAATAACTCATTTGTCACTCATTTTGATTAAGAACAATTTTGAGATAAAGGGGTATCGTTTAATGAAATTCGGTTACACACAATACATTTGCAAAGTATGGAGCAATATATCTGACATATACCTCCTTATTTTCATCTGTGGGGTACTTAGATAGGTTTTCATACGCAAACTGAACTTAAATCTCCAAGTGGTTTCGACGAGATATCTCGTCTATCAAGATCTGACCAATTTTGCGAATGACGAGATACCTTCTCATCAGATATTGACGATTTTTTTATGGTGACGAGATCAAGATCAAGTCAGTTTTCTTCCAATGACGAGATATCTCGTCCATCAAGATCAAGTCAGTTTTCTTCCAATGACGAGATATCTCGTCCATCAAGATCTGGTCAGGTTTGCTAATGACGAGATATCTCATCGAGACAACCACCAAGAGAGTTAATGTTTAAATATAATTCACTCATATCACACACAAAGATAAAAATATAAGTGATAAGCTATTTTCCTAGGTATGTTCATTAAAATCCATTTTAATTTTTACGAATGCGCAAATGAAAACGCAACGCATTCATTAAAATCCATTTTAATTTTTATGAACACTAACTGAACTTAACAAACCCCAATTACTCTTTTTCCACACTAACTGAAGTTAACAAACCCCAATTACTCTTACTGTTGCTAATGCTTTGGTAGAATTTAAACTCATACCACAAAAAATTAAAACAAAACAAATTTGAGAAATTAATACCGATAGAAAAACCACCACCAATCCAGACTGAGAACAGGACATTTCAAAAGCATGACAATTAACTGATGTTACAATGTCTGTATGTTCTCATTCCATCTGTCTGGGTTGGCGTGGTGTGGAAGTTTGGAGAGTGGGGTGCCAGCTCAGGTGTTGCCTCGTCATCTGACCGTGGTTCAAAATTACGTGGTGTTGTCCTCGGATCTTTCCCTTTGGGATTGATCCCGGACCGTCACCAATAGCCCATTGTGTTGCTCCAGTGTGACGTTAATTGAAATACCCCCCCCCCCATCTGTCTGGGAGTTGAACTCGCACCTCATCATAGGTTTTCACCTGCATTCACCCTCTCTGCAATAGTAGCTGCTCTTCAAACCATCGATTACCATCCTGAAGAATAGCTTTACAGCGAGAAAATAATCTACATCGCCAAAGCTGCAAAATGCACATGTCGTGTCCATTTCTGAGTCAGATGTCGCCAACAACTGAACTTAACATTTCAATATAATTCGCCCATATCACAAAAGATAAAAGTATAAGTAATAAGCTATTTTCCTATATTAAAAATCGATTTTAATTTTTACGAATGCGTGAATGAAAACGTGACAACCTTATACGAAGATAATACCCAACTCCAATAGGGGATATTTGAAGATTCCTACAAGCGCATAAGACGAATCCGTCCTCTAATCAAATTCATCCAAGATTCAGGGGAGATGTCCGCTGCACTTCAGTCTCAGAGGTATCGATATGAAATTCCTTATTTCATTAACGCATTATAGCTTATCCCTCCTTCCTCCCATAATCAGGACAAATGGCGCGGCTTCCGCGTTTACCAGTCCACATGAATCACCAATTTCGTGAAAAGCAATTCAATAATGGAAAGCTCTCCCGAATGTTGAGATTCCAGCACGAACAGCTTTAATTAATTAGCTAATAATCGTTATATATCCGCAGCTATACAATATTGAGGTTAGGATGGAACTATCTCGTTGCAACGGTGAATAAATATTGTGAGCATTAAACTTGAAATCGAGGTGTTTGCCTTCGGATGGGTTTAAAGTAGGCTTTCTCTTAAGAGCATTGTGGAAATAAATCTGTTCACTCTTTAATGAATTGACTGCTTTTGGGAGGATTATGCGATACTAAATAGCTTGCTTACCAAAGCTGGCCTCTGTTCGTCCAATGTTCATTGGACAGATTATTATATTGAAATCTGTCGCTAATAAACTTGGTAATGTATTGCAAACATCTTCGCTAAAAGGACGGATGATGTCTTGTTTAACGAACGTGGATGTTTTGCTTTTGTCCTTGCTTTCGTAACCTGATTGAAATAACAAAGTATGGCACATTTCTGCGCAAATGTATTTTAACTATAATTTCCACAGAGCCATCTTTCCCTTGTTGTATGTGTCCATTACTTAGCGTTGTATGTCATGTGTTTGGCGCAGCTTGGCAAATTATGGCCCTTGTGCTGTAAAATCCAATCAACCAGAACAATAGTTATCTTATTTCTCACGAAATATTGCTTATCGATAGATTGGTAAATCTCAAATTATAATGTGCTCACAGTTAAGGATCAAATTTTGTCTTAAAAATTCTTATTAAACTTTTCTTTTTGGAGTTCAATTTCGATCGAATATTATCAAAAATATTACTTGGATGAGAAATAATGAACAACTTATTAATATGATGAAGCTTTTATAGTTATACTCCATGTACGTAAGGAATAAAAATTCACAATATATTACGACTTTTCACTTTAATGGTGTTGAATGTTTTCGTTTTGGCATTAAAGTAAAAAATTGTATATAAAACTTATTACAACAGCATAATTGGTTCTCTTTCTTTAACCTTTATTTATGCAAAGAAATATTTTTGAATTATATACACGTGGTGAAATTTCATAAAAGGATTATACGCGTATATTTAAAAAAAGAAGCTTACAAACGTTTTCAGGGTATTTTTAGTTATTCCTAGAGTTTAAACTTAATCGTATCAACAAAAGAATCTTACATAAAAGAACCGTTCATCCTTCATTATGCTAGCAACCATTTTACTGTTTCAACAAATGTTTCATAACAAAACCAAAAGCATAGTGTGGTAAGTAAATCATATTTTTTCGTGTTCGTATTATTTTGCATGAAATCGCAATTTCAGACGCAGAGTAAAATCAGATTGTCAAAACAACATTCAACTTAAATTTGAAAATAATTTTTTATGAATACTAAGTTTATAAATTAACACACATTTTTATCCATAATGTTTAATAGATGATTATGGATATAAGTGTTATTAAACTAGAATTATCTATGTAGATGAGACACATGAAAACTATTTTATTGAAGTATTTCAAACGATCTTGCCCTACACATCCGAATTTAAAAACATTCTCATTTATAAAACTTTAATTCCAAGTGAAATATGCATGAATTCCATTACATAAATTATATTTTATCTCAATCTTTTATATCTCTTAGTGGTTGTCTCGACGAGGTATTTTGTCATTATCGAAACTGACCAGATCTTGATGGACGAGATATCTCGTCATTAGAAACTGATCTGATCTTGATCACTCATCATCAAGAAACGATAATGTCTTGAAATCGGCATTTTTGATGAAGTATCTCGTCAAGAACAAAATTGGTCCGATCTTAATGGACGAGATATCTCGTCGGAACCACTTGGATAGTTATTTATATTCAGATAGAAAAGAATTTGAGAAAAACAATGGAATTCGTATACTTTACCAAGTTGCAAAACAGTCCTCCAACTTATTTCTCCTGAAAAGCATATTTAATAATGACAACACAGACTACATATTAAAATAGCACACTAGTTATATATAAAAAGGACTTGGAAATAATGAGCAAGTAAGTTGAACATAATAGAATTCCCGGCAAAATAGATTAACTACAGGCTGCATGAAAAATGATGGTAAAACTAAATGCCTTTTCTAAATATGCATGATGGAGAACAGAATCTGTCTGAAAACAATCGCTCAGTTACACTATCTGTCAGCCGTTTCTCGCAAAAGCTATGATGTGTGGTTGATATATTCCATGAATTATTAAATTACATGAAAACATAGTGTATAATATATAAAGGGGTACCGATGCTGGAAAACGAGGGTATTTGACAATCTAAAATTAGTTCGAATGATGTTTTATTTTCCCATTTCAAAATCTTATGTTTTTAAAACATCCTTCTCTAAATTCTTTGCATTCCTTTAAATGAAAAGTGCCTGGTCATTATTTTCAAGTCGTCCTTTATGCGAAAATGTTGGTCAAAGCCATTTTACATCGCAGAGGTTTCGAGATAATTCATTTAAAAGTCTGAGTTAATTCTGATAAATTATAGCCTATCAGGAATAATATTTTAAAGAGATTTGACTTTTTATTACCTATGTAAAATATACATTATTTCCTTAAGTAAAATATCCATCACTCGTCTTATACAGTATTAGGTACGATTTAACTTGTAATTAACTGAAATATTCTGTTTCGCCCTCCAAGTGCCCCCTCCAAACCCTATAAATGGTTTCGACGAGTCGACGAGATCTGACCAATTTTGCTAATGATCTTGTCAATGTATTGCTGATTTTTTAGTAGGATTTCAAGATCTGGTCAATCTTAATGACGAGAGACGAGATCTTGATGGACGATATATCGTCCATCAAGATCTGGTCAGATTTGACAACCACCGTTAGGATTAAAAAAAGAAGTGCCCATTAATTTGATTAGAATAAATAATTTTTGATATTTTTATTTCATTTTGATCACCAAATTTTGATGAATTTTTCATTGTAAAATATATAGATTCGCTTTCTGATTTACATGTAATTTCATTTACTTTTCCTCGTTTAAATTAATGAAACAGTGTTTTTGTTTTATTAGAATCGTGAACAATTTTGCATTCTTTTCTCTGCAATAATCAAAGTATTGGAATTCAATTGGCTAAACGTTTTATATAAAATCATTTTCTGAAATTATTCATGAGTGGAATGCTTTTATTACATTTAAGTTGATAGCGAATCCTTGAAGCTTGACCATACAAGTGGTTTCGACGAGATATCTCGTCCATCAAGATCTGACCAATTTTGCTAATGATGACATATCTCATTAAGGTGTTGCCGATTTTTTGGTGATAATGAGGTGAAGATCTGTTCAGTTTTCTAATGACGAGATATCTCCCCATTAAGACTTGGTTAGTTTTGCCAATGGCTATGTACTTCGTCGAGACATCCATGCGCAGAGAAGAAACTGTATTTAGCTGATCTGTTAAGAAACTATTTAGCTGATCTGTATAAGTTATGATTTCCAAGAACTTTCAAAAATAAGACGAAGTAAACAAAGCATTAATTATGTTGTTACTTAGAATATCTTTAAGTGTTACACTATTCAGTTGGTTGGGTTTTAAAGGCGGAAGGGTCATATTTAGTCAAGATGCTCCAAACACAAGACTTACAACGTTAAGTAATGGACATACACACACAAGGAAAGTTTTAGCCACAGAAGGAGAGAAATGCACCCAGGGTAACTTACAGGAATAAAATCTGTGCCACCTACAACTCTCAGGTGACTAGCGCAATGGGCAAACCTACTGAGCCACGTTATACAATTTGGATGATACAACAGAAAAATGTACACATTAAAATAAACTTAAACATCAAGAATAGTTTGGGGGCGATGTAAAAATTTCAAATAAAACTCAAGTACCCAGTTGAAATTAGCTTAAAGACTTAAAAATCACTTAACATGTGTACTCGTTAACCAGTTTATCAAACAGGAATTTTTTTCCTTCCAAAAACAATCTTCCATAATTCTTCAAAGAAAAAAACTCTTAAGCGTCCTTTTAAAGCATACGTACTGGTGTTTAAAATAAACTAAGAAGTTACGATCTTTTATACCCTCGAAATGCAAAGCCTTTCTTATCGGGGCGGGAGGAATTTAAAAAAGCTCCAAGAATAAAGGAAGTGTAAGTATCATTTCCGATGAATTATGTGGGTAAAGCACGACGACTTCCGCTTTTTCTTCAACTTCAGGACCATTGAACAAACATTCCTTTTTATTTTGCTTTTGACTTTTTTCATCATCTTCTCTCCACCTTTTTCTTTTCATACAACTTGGCGAAAGGAAGAAGAAAGGCTCTTTTGGTTGACATTGTTCAAATTGCTTCTACCCACATTTCGTTTCTCAAATCGCAAGAATTGTGACTCGTGACGTATCGTTTTTTCTCGACGACAAAAACATAGATATATATATCCGATATATATAAATGAAGAAAAGCAAAATATTCTATATATATCTATACGATATGGAACTTTTGTTTTTCCTTTGGCTGCAATTATTTTTAGGTTTGCTGAAGTTTTTTCCTGGTGTTTTCAGCAACGGATATTCTACTTCATGCATTTTTATGTCTAAGATATGTAATGGGGAAATAAATAAATACAAGGAATTGTGAAGAATCACGACGAAAGAAATACTTTCTCTCCTAAAGGGGAACGGAATTATTTTACCACTCTGCAGTAGCTAGTTTTTTCATTGCAGGATTGTTGATACAGGTCAAAACGAATGCACTTTTCAGTTTGTCTTCGAGATTTTTCTAATTTAGTTGGGAAAGGAAACTATTTTAACTACATGTGTGTATTGGACATCCGTAACATAGGAGCCTTACATGACTCCACATTTGAATGCAGACTCAATAAAATTTGACACTTTAACCTACAAGTGGTTTCGACGAGATATCTCGTTCATCAAGATGCGACCAATTGTGCTACTGACGAGGTATGTCGTCATCAAGATATTGCCGACTTTTTGATGACGAGGTATGTCGTCATCAAGATATTGCCGACTTTTTGATGATGACGAGATCAAGATCTGGTCAGTTTTCGTCTAATGATGAGGTATCTCGTCCATCAAGATCTGGTCGATATTTTTCTAAGACGAGATATCTCATCGGAGAGTAACCCACCAGGAGGTTTAACACAATATGTCTACGGACTGAGTAATCGAAGAGAAATTCATGACTAATGTCGGTGATTAAAACCACGGGAGTTTATAGAATTAATTGTTGAAACCACACAACTTTTATAGCATGATCAAACCCTAGTCACCAATATACTGATATTTTGGTGATGAAGAAATCAAGTTCTGACTAGTTATTTTTCTAATGACGAAGATATCTCTTCCACCACGATCTGGTCAGTTTTGCAAATGACGAGATCCCTCGTTGAGACAAACACCAGGAAGGTTAAATAACTGTTTTGTGAGAAATGTTACAGTTTGTGTTTTATTATATACGTACATACATCAATCTAATTGAAATGTTGATATATTTCATAATGTATTGCCATTTTTCAAAAGAATATTTTTGAATGTTTCATAAATGTGATGTCTGCATCTTTTCTGTTCATCGATGATGTAATTGGATTCTTCTATGGTGTCATTGAATAAATAAATAAAAGTCGTATAAACTAAAAAACAACTCGCTTCTTGAAACTCGCTAAGCTAGCTGAAGATAATCTAATTTCATTGTGCTGAAAATGAGTTCTCTAAACATTCTATACGTTTCATTTCCTTCATTCAGTAAATAGATTGAAGAATAAATTCAGTAAAAGAAGCAACTGTCAGCATTCTTCTCACATATTCAATTGAATTATTGCAAAGCTTTTTTAAAAAACAATGGTTATTTGACGTAAGAGTTATAGGGCTTTTATGTACTGTATTTTTAGTGAAAATAGGTTGACGTTTTCAAAGTATAACAAATTGTTTTTCCGTGTATTCTTTTCAAATTTAGTACTTCTATAGTGTGAATGTTATATTTATAAAAGAAATTACACATTAAACCTCTTCTATCATTTAAAGATTTATCCTTCTGAACTAAAATATATAGATGAAATTTTGCCCAAATGGCTTTTATTATTTTACAGTCCGCCTAGGATACCTCAAACACTAATTACTCTACAATAATGAAACTTTTCACACTTCAGGCCGATTATCCATAAATTCACCTTTGATATTGTATGTCTTGTGTCTGGCGCAGCATGGCCAAATATTGCCCTTGCGCCATAAAAAAACACCACCACCATAAAATCATCAATAATTGCAATGATTGGTTCACATTTATTTAAAATACGAACTTAGAAACAATAAAACCACCTTACCACATTGCTATCAACATAGAAGAGATAAAATTTGGAGAATATTCCCTTTTATAACAGAATTGTATACTTCAATTAAAATTTAAAAAAGAATCTAACTAGTGCATTTAATTTTGTATTATCTTGCGAACCGTAAAACTTTACAAGTATTTTAGCAAAATTTGTTCTGTTTTGGTTCCTAAACACGAAAATTTAATGGTGGGAACAAAGATCTCCGGTACACAAAACTTATGTAATACTTTGTTTAAAGTAACTTAGGATTTAAAATTTAAAATGCAGAAACATTTTAAAGCGAGCGCGCGTTTATTTTGCCTTTTTTATACTTAACGATTTCCAATACAGAATCGTCATACACAACAGAATGTTGAAAATATAATGCATGGGACATGGTTCAACTTTCTAACACTGAAAACGGCTTATTCGGAAAGTGATAAATATTGTTGGTATGTAAACTTTCTCAAAATGTATGAAAAGGTTTAACCTTTTCATACATTTCTTAGAATTAGAATTCTAATCGAATAAGCAATTATCTTTAAATCTTTAACGTATTCTAAACTCTTTTCTTCAATTAGTTGTAGGCGATATTTCTAAATAGTACTAATGTTTTACTGAGGGTAAAGGTGTTTCTTGAATGCTGTAATTTTTCTTTTAAAGGCTGGTAATTCATTTTTAACTAATTTTGTAACCATAATTATGCTTTGAAAAACGCCTAAGTAAAGACGTCATGTTTGAAATGCATAAGCCAACTCCTTATTTAGTTACTCTAAATATTTTACAGGTGTAATCTCGGGTTGAAATTGATAAGTTGGGGCTGTATTTGAGACTCGACTATTATGATGAAAGATAATTAATTTTCGGATAATCGCTAAACTTGGTGATTATACATATTTCAGATTGTTCATAAGATCGAATATCAGTGAAATTCAAATCAAAGTACACTAAAGATAGTCTCCAAATATTATTTTTAAAATGAAATCGTATGATTATCAGTCGTAAACATAAAACACTAAAATTTGCAAAATGAAAAGCATACTTTACTTGTACAATAACACGGGGTCAGTTTGATTTTTTAAGCCTCTATAACTCAAGATTATCATTCTCTTTCCTGACGATGTTCCATTTTTCTTTCAATTTTTAATTCTACATATTTAATTGTATTTTTAATACTGCTTATTTAAAAACAGCAATTTTGATAAAAAAATTATAAGTTATATTACAAAGATATTAAAAAGCATATCGATTAGTCAACATAAAAACCCCTTTTTGTTCTTCATGTTCTTCAGATTTTACTGTTCATCATATTTTAATTATACGTCCTGCTTTTATTCATCGTCGCCAAAAAATTCTTAAAACTACAATTTTAAACTTATAAGATTTGATTGGGGAAAATCCCCATCCTAATCTTTTCACATTTTTACGTTCTGTTGGTTTTTTACATCTCATCTAATTTTTTTGCCAAATTCAAAATGACTCAAATATATTTTTTTCAAATTCTCTTATAAATGAATCCTTTAAATTTCACACTCAAAATGTTATGCATGTTTGTATTTTTCTCAATTTATATATCAATATTTATACTCATCTATGCGTTTTTCATGTTTCAAATCACCTTTTTTCTTAGACTATTAATTTTTAAATATTTATACTTTTATTGGGTCATATTTTATCTTGTGTTTGGCGCAGCTTGTCCGCTTTTAAGTCTTGTGCCATAAAACCCAAAAATTCAATCCTAGTCAACATAAAATCTCAAAAAATGCCTAATGCAGATGATAAAAGCCGGATAAAACTAATCTTGCTATTTTGGTGGACTCATGACCAAAATTAGGTGAAACCATTTTCAGGACCCAAATAAGGTTGAACCATTTAAGTCTTGATTGTGGATGGTTTATTCCTCTGAAATAGATATACCGGTTTATCATCTTTTTAATAATTTTTTCGAGCTTTACAGTATTGATTATCAGTTTGGCTAAAGTTTTTATCTTCTCTGCATCGTTTAAATAATCGCTCCCCTAAAGGTAACCAACGTAGGTCTAAGTAAGATTAACCATTTAATTTTATGGTCCCATTTGGAGTTAAATTAAATTTCCAGGTTATTTACAGCCCCACACGAGTCATTAAAATGAAGCACGTCCACTCCACTCCTAAGAAAGATGACTTATAGTGAAGTTAGTTTGGCTGTGATGGTTCGTATAGTTTTGTGAGCATCTATTCTTTAAAATATAATAAATAGCTAAACAGTCCTAGGAGCAGCGAAGTAATGGAACTTTTCCACTTCAGGGGTCCCAATCTGTGTTTTAAGTTAAATCTACCTTAAGTTTCCTTAGAAATAAACCCTTTAAAATGTGCAGGAGTCGGGCTATGTGCTTAACGACCTAAAGTCGTTCTCTTTGACCGAATAAAAGTGTGTGGCTCTTTCCTTCAGCAAGATCAAATGAAAAGTTACCCCATTTAGAATTCAACACAAAAGAATTCGTTTGAGAGTTTTCGGAGAAACTTTTCCTATTCCCGAGAATAATGCATAATGAATAATACCCATTTTAGCTTCCGGACCTCCTCTCCAGAGAGTCTTCGGGTCGAAGCCAAACCACCTTTACTCCATCACAGTTAGAAAGGCACGACTTATAGTGCAGTAAACATCGGATGAATGGGCCCCTTGGCTTGGAATGTGAGTGGGCCCTCGGGATCAGTAGACCAGGGCCCCAATCGATCAACACGGTACTTACCCCCAGTAAAGCGGAAAAGTCCATTCATCCTCTTCGGCTTATGCTCTACCACTCAGGTGCTTCACACTAGACTGGCGAATTAGAGGGGACCAGAATCAAATACTTGGTATTCGAGTACTTTCGAGTATCGAAAAAGTATTCGAATACAAATATAAAAACGACTTATCGATAGTAAGAATCAACCTACTGCTATGTAAGGCTTTTTATAAAAAATACATTGGATGAATACTTTGGTATTCGAATTCTTGGGGTAAATACTTTGGTATTCAATTCTTTGGATGAATATTGGGATGAATATTCGAGTACTTTGGTATTCGAATTCTTGGGTATTCGAATTCCTGTGAATACTTTGGTATTCGAATTCTTGGAGTGAGTACCTTGGTATTCGAGTACTTTGGGGTATCCGAGCACTTTGCTCGAGTACTTTGACATGTGATTAGTTTGTTCGAGTACTGTATTCGAATTCTGGGATGAATACTTTGGTATACAATTACTTTGGTGTTCGAGTATTTTGGGTATTACTGTATTCCAATGCGAGAAAGAATCTAGTACAACGAATACTAGTATCTCGTACAATCTAGTATCTATTACACGAGTACTTTTGTATTCGAATACTTCCATCTCTAGGACAAATACTCGAGCTAAAAAAATATGCAGTTCGAGAGCGTTGTATTTTGTACTAATTTTTGATCACTTAATTACCTTTGTGTTTAATAAAACAATTCTATTTTCGAAGGATTAATTCTTGTAACATTTCTAAAATAATTTTCAATCATTTACGATTTCTCTTGTGAATTATCTTCAAAATAAACGCGGCACTTTGTTACATATGAGAGGAATGTTCACTGCAAATAAACCAGACGGAATATGAAGATTTTACATCCGCTGCCGAAATACTCTCACATGATACATATCGGGGTAACCTTAAAATATAGCATATCAGCGTTTCGGCCACGTTTGGCTTTTAATATAACTGGCGTTGACCAATCAACTATTGTATATCAATCCGAAAATCATTCTTTGACATTTTTTTGGCTATGTGCTGAAATCTTGTTCGTAAACCAAGTCTAGTGATGGTCACGTTAGGAATACTTACAGGAAACAACGTTCCGCCACAGAAAAACTGTTACCATCTATATCAAGCTTGACAGAGAATGCTTTATATATACAGATATTTAGTCTTACAGGTTGGATATTTGTATTATAAATATATTGGGTTCCACATAATAGCTGTAAGAACCCTTAGATTTCGCACTGTAAATGACATGTCAAGCTTTTGGCTGCTGTATTAATCAAATGCTTTTAAGTGTGTTATTAGCTTTGATATGCAGAATTCTGTTTGCAAATACTTCATTTTGGACACGTACTTAATTTGCAATGGTATACGTGCCGCGAATTTCACAAAATATGTAATTTATAATTAAGCTGAATAAATTCTCCCTTGTGCATCTGGAAATATTTAATCATTTAATAAAGTACGGTATCTCAGTGCTTTTCTAAGGGAAGTTGGTGTATGTACAAAAAATTTTGACACCATAACTGAACATTAAATTGCACTGCATTATTTTATAAGAAGCATGATAAAAACTATTTTGGAGTAGGGGGCTGTATATTGCAGTAATACCACTTATATTTTTATTCAAGTCATTTGTTATCGAAAATTTTTATTTGTAAAAAAACCGCAAGCTTAAATTCCAAACGAAATACGATAAATCTACTTTTGTGCATTTATGTATCTATTCTGGAAGTAAACAGTCATAACTCCAATTTTGTCAATCTCTATATATATGTATATATCCCTCAATAATATATATAGATAAATAGGATATGTAAGGGGATCTGCCTCTATAAATATAGATAAAGGGAGAAATAGAGGGATAGAGATTGACAAAACTGGAGTTACGACTGTTTACTCGAAGGGTGCAGATATATTCTCATGGTTCATTCTATTACAGAATTCGTATTTTATCTTCATTCTTGGTCTGTTTAGCATGTAAGACATTAAACAAGCAAAGTATACAACAGCTGTAAAATGTTTAGTCAATTGAAAGTAGCATAAAACTCATGTTTTTGTCTTTATAACTTAATGGGGGCCGCTGATTTGCAACCGGAAGGTTGCGAGTTCGAAACTCAAACCAACTAAGGTAGGTAGTTAATTAACGTCACACTGGAGCAATACAACGGGTTATTGGCGACGGTCCGGGATCAAACCCGAAAGGAAAGATCCAAGGACAACGCTTCGTAATTTTCAACCACGGTCAGCTGACAAGAACAACACCTGAGCTGGCACCCCACTCTCCAAACTTCCACACCACTCCAACGTGATTCAATCCAACCAAATACCTCGTGTACGAGAGGGCTGTTGCACGTTAAATCTCGAGTGTTCAGATGTCCGCGTTGGAATGGTATGGTAGTTCGAAGACTGGAGTGCCAGCTCAAGTGTTGACATCGTCATCTGACCGAACTTCAATATTACGAGGTGTTGTCCTCGGATCTTTTCCTTAGAGACTGATCCCGGACCGTCGTCAATAGTCCGTTGTGTAGCTCCAGTGCGACGTTGATTCAACTACCTACCTATTACTTAATTAAGGTAAAGGAGTTGCTTTAACTAGCTAAACATCATTTAACTGGAATTATTTACTACTGATTGTTGAACACAACTACCAAATAGTACCGATATCCCATACATAATCAAAAGGAAAACAGGACTTCAACCGGAATACTAAAAGCAAGTTTTTAAGGCATTTCCCCTCAATTTTTGAGGAGCCGTCGTTGCTCAGTGGGTATACCCATTGCGCTAGCAAGCTTGAGTTGTAGGCGGCGCAGGTTCGATTTCTGTAGGGTTCGTATCCTCGTGTGTGTTTCTCTTCTGTCGGTAAAACTTTCCTTGTGTGTGTTTCTCTTCTGTCAGTAAAACTTTCCTTGTGTGTTTCTCTTCTGTCAGTAAAACTTTCCTTGTGTGTGTTTCTCTTCTGTCAGTAAAACTTTCCTTGTGTGTGTTTCTCTTCTGTCAGTAAAACTTTCCTTGTGTGTATGTCCCTTACTTGTCTGTCTTGTGTCAAGCGCAGCTAATTATGGCACTTATGCCATAAAAACTTTTCGTATAAGCTAATAACAACGAACGAATTAAATACTCAGTGGGATAAAGAGACTGAGACGTATTTAAATTAAACATGAATTCTGGTCACAAAACATCGAAATGCACCCATAGTATCATCTGAAAATCTATATACAACCAATTTCTAGCAGAAGTTCCTCCCTGGGTGTACTTCTCTTTTCTGTATCAGTAAAACTTTCATCGTGTGTGTCTATTGCTTGATATTGTATGTCTTGTGTCTGGCGCAGCATGGTCATGCTCCATTAAACCCCCCAAACCAACCTTCTAACAACATAAGTCGTTAGTGTTAATCCCCGTTGCAAATTATTTTATTACTTTCCCAACTAAGAGGGAAACAATGGAAATTAGATCGAATATAATCACTTAAGAATAAGTCGATGGTTTTTTTAGGTAAAAGAAGAGTTAAGAACCAGGCCAAAACGAAGGTCAAAATGCCACTGCCATAGAACGAAATCCAATGCCAAATTTCCCGTCGTGCATACCTCACGAAAGAGAATCCAACTCTCATAAATAAAAGATGATGGGTAATCAATTATACCCCTTTCGAAAAAGGTAGGGTGCTAGTCTTAAAAGAGAAATTAGAGCGCAATATAAAGCAAATCATGTCGAGCACCCAGAGAATTAAGGAACCGTTGAGTCTGAAACGTACCTAAACGATGAGTACGTGGGTAATGGCCCAACTAATGTGACAAAAACATGTTCCTCGTGTGACCGGAAAGCTTCAAATTCTTGAGTCTCAACAACTAGTTTAGTTCAGCTGCCGATGAAGTAAAAAAGAAGTAAAACCCGCTATTTGAAAGCAAGTTTCGAGAGTTTTCTTAAAAGGGCAGTTCTCTGGAAAGTGCCAAAAAAAGGAACGTTGGATCTTAGAATGAATAATGCACCCAGTTTCTGGTCACTTTTCAAAGCATCTTACTCTCGATGAAAGTGAAATGGCTGAGAAACCTGTCAACTTGGTCACTTAAGTGGGATCTTTTCCTTCTTTGCGAACTTCAGAACCTAAAATATCGGCATTTTCTTTCATACATAATGTATGGCCCCGACTCGATTTCTCCGATACCATTCACTTGTAGTTGAACGCCGATGCTTAAACAGTCAACTTTTTACAGCGAAACATAATTCCGCCGAACCGTAAAGAACGAGTTATAGCAATATTGCAAGAATTTCTAATGTGTGGAATTGAGCATGTATTTTTACAGCTGAGTCTTTGGGGAGTTTTAATTGGTTTCCTTGTACTTACAGCCGGTTTTGACTGGTTGGATTCAGTTTACGGTGCAAAGGCTATATTTGACCAAACTGCGCCAAACAAATGGACATACATACACAAGGGAAGTTTTACTGATACAGAAGAGATAAATACACTCAGTGAGGAATTGAACTTAACATGAATCGAACCTACGCCGCCTAAAACTCGCAAGTTAATAGCGCAGTGGGTAAACCTACTGAGCCATGGCCACCCCCTACAGCCGGATTTGACTAGGTTTTAGTTGATGTGTAGCTCAAAACTCGGAATATATTTTGCCTATAGTCAAATGGTCGCATCACCCCATGAATTCTGAGTTAGAATTATATCACTCCCCTCTGAAATCTGCGAAATGTCAAGAGTCCAGACTTTGGAAGTGCAAGTTGGAAGTCACTACTTTATCATTGACTTTGGTTGCCTCAGTGAGTTTCCACCCAGTATATAAGGCTGGAGAGGTGCTGAAACAAGATTTGCGAATTACTCCATGGCAGTACAACTCTTATCATTGATAAAGGAAAATATAGGGCGTTGCCTAGAAATGCTTGCATAATAAATTAATGAGTATGAAACATTTCGGTTGTCCTGGTCCCATTAGTCGAAATGATATAGTACCTCTGATTTAAACCTGAAAGTTCACTGGAAAATTCACAGGTTATTCAAAATGAGTGTTTAAGGTGATTACCACAGTACAAATGCGAAAACAAATGTCTGTTGACTGTTCTGAGCATTTTAATGCATGTTTAACCCTCCCAGTGGTTTCGACGAGATATCTCATTCAAGATCTGACCAATTTTGCTAACTGCGAGATACCTTGTCATGAATGCTCCGATTCATGAAGATATTCCGTCTTTTTATGATCAAGATCAGGTCAGTTTTTTCTAATGACAAGATATCTCGTCCAGCAAGATCTGGTCAGTTTTGCTAATGACAAAATACCTCTTCGAGACAACCACCAGGAGGGTTAAGAGGTATCTTCAGGCATGCTCATTTAACAAGCACCCAGACAAGTGAACATTACCCAATTGTATTTGGGCTATAATGAGACTGCAATGTTTTCAGTGTATTTCCTAGCGTTACCATCCATTTCTGGTACAGATTCGATTCCTGTGACTTAACTCTGGGTATAGTTCTCTCTGTCAGTAAAGCTTTCCTTTTATGTGTATGTCCATTATTTCACGTTGCCTGTATTGTGTTTGGTGTGGCTTATCCAAATATAAACCGTGCGCCTTAAAAAGCCAATCTACCATCTCTGAGCATCAACTTTAACTCACTATTTGAATATGTTGCATATCTTTAATATAAATTTCTTATTTTAATAGTCTTGTTTTAAATAACAAATTTTAATATCAAGTAAACACGAATAAATTTATCCTTAAATTCCGCACTCTTTCAGTGAAGCATCTAATCATCTGAAATCATTAAAGTTCAAAGAAGAATACAATTATAAGAAAAATTTAGACAAATTTAATAATAGCGTACGTTTTCTGAAGAACGAGGTAACTTTTAAATTCTCAAGTCCAACGGATATCCACGAAGCCCAAATCTCGGGAACTGTTCAAGCTGAAAATTTAAGAACAATGAAAATAGCTTCAACTTTTTGATTCTAAGTATTTTTTCGATGATTCTTGCGTTTCATACGGACAGATATTTATGTAATCTTTAAAACGTAAAAACATACTTTAGCGCATAAGATTTTTATGATACTTAAGTCTATCATGAGAAAATTGATGCTAACACTTCATTTCCGAATACTTTCAAACGTAATTTTTATGAAGTTGGCTGTATTTTCTATTTTCATCCCTACGCCAAACTTCGACTTTATCATAAATATAAATAAAATATTCAGTGAATCAAATTTCAAAATCGCACTTTTAATTCCACAGAATTATATATCTAATCCTACCTAACGCCCCAATATCTTGTCCCTCTTGGGATTTTACCCGTTTGAATATTTATTGCCAGAACACACCTGATCTAACCCTTTACCGCAGATTAACATCCTCAATTCGTCATCAACCTAATCCGATTAAGGTTGACGGTTCTTAGGCCTGGAGAATTTCTCTATTTGAACTGGGTTAATCATTTTCGAAACACGGGTACGAATGACTTTCTGGAGATCTTTAGGGAATCTGGCTCGCATTTACGTGTTGATTTGAAGGAAGCAGGAAGCTACAAGCACCCTGCCTGACATTAGCACACGTCAGGACCTAACTCACAGTCAAGCATTCTATCGCTCTCCAAAAGAGTTTTGGGGCTCAGTGGGTTTTCCTCTGCGCTAGCAACCTGCAAGTTGTAGGCGACGCAGGTTGGAAAAACTTGGTGTATTTCTTGACCAGAAACTTGTGTGTATTTCTCTGTCAGTAAAACTTTCTGTGTGTATATCCGTTGCTTGATGCCAATAGCCCTTTGTGTTGCTCCAGTGCGACGTAGATTAAACTACCTACCGTTACTTGACGTGTTTGGTGCAACATGGCATAATATACAGCCCTTTCGCCATAAAACCCGATCAACCAACTACCCAATAGTTGTCTAACGAAAGATGTTTAACTCTTTGAGGCAAACGATTTTAAAGAGAAAAAAACAAGTTGCACTGAATTGTTTATTCACTTATTCAGCTCCAAAATTAGTGAAAACAGCAAATAATATGCTTTTCTTTATTATAAAACGATTTATTCACTCAATAAATTTTTACGAAAGAAAAAACATTTACAGTTATGAAAGACAAAAATTCACTGAACCACACAAATCACCAACCTTAATCACAAAAGTGTCAACAACTTACTAATGCGTTTTGACGTGCAAATTTTTGTTTTCAGTTATTTACACATTTAGCGTTAGTTCATAGCATTGCCAACTCAATGAAAAACTTTAAATAAAATATTAAACTGTATGACTGAGTAATTTCAACTTTTTGAGGTGGGTTAAAAAAGTATCCCACCATGCATAAAAAGCTAAGCAAAAGGTGGGACAGTTTTTAATCCACCTAACCCCAAAGAGTTAAAGACAGTCTGTTGCAAAAGAGAAAATTTGACATGACATTAGGTTTTAGAGAAATAAAATTATGCGTTTCAAGCACCCTCCAAGTTTATTAGACCAAATTCACCTTTTTCAGAAAATTTAGAGAAATTGAACCTCATTAAATGATTGGATGACTCAAAGACTACACTTGGCAAAGCTGCGCCAAACAACTTCAAGTTAATCGACATACACACCCAAGGAAAACTTAACTAACTCTAGATAGTGTAAATACACCCGGGAAGGAATCGAACCTGCGCCTCTTGCAACTCCCAAGTTGCTAGAGCAGTGAGCTAACCCACTGCGCCATGGCTACCTCTCAATATTGATTGGTATTTTGCTATAATCCCTACATTGAAGCCTAAGTTATAATTATAAGAGCAAATGGACTTAAAAAACTTTAAATATAAAAGCCTCGTTACATCTATTTAGTAGTTCCCTGTAGTCACATTCTTAGGATAACAATGTCTCAACCGAGTACCTAATTTGAAAATCTATTTTAGACCTAGGATCGCTTTAATCACAGATAACATTTGATTGCCTTTGAAGGTTGAGATATTGATGCACTCTCTATCATTATGTCCGTATTCGCGGGTTGTCTATTCCATCCTACTGTTAATAGATTTATGTAGCCAATAAAGACTTCGGGTTTTCAAATGTTGCGAAATGTAATTTAGCTGGAAGAGGAGGTATTAAATGCCGAACTACAAGGTACTAGATGCTTTTGAATCCATTTCTCATTTATATGGAGTGAGAGCATTGCGAGATAAATAGGTCCAAATGCTTTGAATGAAAACTCCCCAACTAAAAAGTATAGGATCTAAAGGGGAGTGATGCCAAGCTTTTTCCCGAGTTCCTATGAATTCATTCTTTGAAGATGGATATTCGGGGTACGAAAACGATTTACCCCGAGGAGCAAAAAGACGGTAAAAGGGGAAAATCCTTAAACAGTTCAAGAGTAGTGTTGAGTAGTAGGAACACATAGATTTCAATAGCCTGGGGTGGAAAAACGGGTGAAAAGATAGTCCGGAGTAAGAAAAAAAGGTGGTTCTGACCCTTTTATGGATGGGGCAAAAGACAAACTAAGGTGCGGAAAAGGGGTTTACACCTAGCTAAAATCTTGATAAATTAATGCTCTTCAGCAAACTTTCTGCGTTGATAAAGTAGCATTATGTGCGTATGCACGGGATGTCCATTCCACGATACTGTTAATAGATTTATGTAGACAATAAAGCCTTCGGGTTTTCAAATGTTGTGAAATCGCTACATCAGCTGTAAGAGGAGGTATTAAATGTCGCCCTACATGGGTACCAGATACTTTTGAATTCATTTCTCACTTATATATATAGAGTATTGCGAGATAAATATATCCAAATGTTTTGAATGAAAACTCCCCACCCAAAAAAGTATAGGATCTAAAGGGGAGTGATGCCAAGCTTTTTCCCGAGTTCCTGTGAATTCATTCCTTGAAGATGGATATTCGGGGTACGAAAACGATTTACCCCGAGGAGCGAAAAGACGGTAAAAGGGGAAAAATCCTTAAACAGTCCAAGAGTAGTGTTGAGTAGTAGGAACACATAGATTTCAATAGGCTGGGGTGGAAAATCGGAAGGAAAGGTAAGAAAAAAGGTGGTTCTGACCCTTTTATGGATGGAGGTAATCTAAGGTGCGGAAAAGGGGATGACAACTAGCTGAAGTCTTGATAAATTAATGCTCTCAGCAAACTATTTCTACGTTGATAAAGTGTAGCTGTTGATTACGCTTCGCAGAAGTGAGGGATCGTCAGCACGAGACGAACTTTCAAAAAGGAAGATGGGAAAAAACGAAGAGAAAAGAAGAGTGTTGAAGAAAGAGGGGCACTTGAATGATGGAGGAGTAAGTGATTGAGATCAAAATACAAAGAAGAATTTCCTGAAGCTCAGACAAGAATCATTAACGGATTTCTGAGAGAATATAGATGTATGAGGACCGGAGTTAATTTTCTACTTCACTGCGATAGCTAAAGGGGTAGGCAGAAAAATTGGATGATACCGGCTTTGACAGACGTGAAATCCCTTTTATAGTCGTTTAGGACGGCTAAGCTTCGAGGAAGGGGCTTTCTGGAATCATTTGATGTCACGTCGAGGTGGGGTTTTTTCCATCTTCGACGCAAAAGCAATTAAAGGTTTTAGACTTTAAGCGTTGGTAGAAAGATATTCTTTTCAACAAATATGTTCCGTCCCGTTGCTTGAATACATTACCTGAACGATTGTGAAAATTATTAAAATGGGAAATAAAATAGTTTTGTTTTTCGGTGTTCCTTCGACTCAGAAGTAATTAAAGGTTTTAGGCTTAAAGCGCTGGCGGAAAGATTCTTTGCAACAAATATGTTCCGTCCGCTGTTTGAATACATTACCTGAATGATTGTGAAAATTATTAAAATGGGAAATAAAGCAGTTCTATTTTTCAGTGTTCCTTCGAATCCAAAGCAATTAAAGGTTTTAGGCTTTAAGCATTGGTGAAAAAAATATATTCTTTTCAGCAAATATGTTCTGTTGATTAGTTGAATACATCAATTGAGTGGAAATTGTATAAGGAAAGAATCTTGAAAGTGTATAGCACTTAGAATAGTTTTGACTGGAACTTCTCACATAGAAACGCTGGTAACTTCAAAATCAATAATACCTAAATTTAAAAGTAAAATATTTCTATTAATAGAAGTCGTAACTGAGTTGTCAGGAGCAATGGATGATAGACTTGATTTTTCTAGGTGTGATTGCTATTAGAAAAATTTCAATGTGAAAAGTACGTAAGATTGTCCACATGAAAACGTAACGAAAACTGACACCATTATTCTCTTTATTAGTCATGTTTTTGAAGCTTGTATTATTGACCATTAGTTTAAGGTTTATATATTGTACTCTACCATTATCCTTTCCCGTATTTACGGTCCAGAGGACCTACCCTAGTAAGCAAAGCCAAATAAATTATATTTAAAACAATTCAGGTTTTAATACGTATTTACGTAGTGGAGGCAATCCTCCCCAATGAATGATTTTCTCCAAAAATCGGGCTTAAAGCCGTGGGTAGCCCTTGCGTAGCAAAACCTGCCCGTAGAGCGACGAACCAAACCAAAAATAGAGTATCAAATCAGGAAACACCAATAAAAAAAATTAGCAATTATTGTTTTGATGATTAATGTTCAGAATAATCATCAGATTAGTTTAATTTCATGTTTTCTATATATTAAGGTTAATATTGAAGTCAAACGGACGACCACCGGTCTGAAATATATGCTTACGGTCTAAATTAAACACACTTACATTTCGCAGTTTTTACTTTCCTACAAAATTTTTCATTGATTAATAAAATTTACGACTGATAATTGTGGCCTGCTGTATACCACATTCCGTCAAAATAAATATTGATTAACAGTGATTGACGCATCAAGATTCAATTGATGTTAAATGTGAATGGCCTAAAATACACGAAATCGCCCTCCCTTTTCACAAGGTTCAGTACCTCTGAAGTCAGTTTCCAGTTACAGTAAAATTCAAATAAAGCTTGAACTTTTTTCTTCTGAAAATCAATTAAAAGATTGTTGAAAGGCAGATGAATAAGTTCATAACATTTTTCGTGACTCTTTATAATGCATTTTAAAATGCTCAATTAAGTTTTAAAATATTTATTGAATGCTGTCGCGGTATATAAAAATTTCAATTGCAAAGTTCAATTTTAGAAAGTAAATTTTCTAGTCTCGTTTTACTATTGTGATTCAATCTAATTTGATGCTGCTTGTGTTTAGCTAAACGTTGGACAAAAACACCCAGAAATGACAAATGTTTAAACGTCAATTCTTTCCAAACATGTTGCTGTTTCGATTGGTTCAACATCGTTTAATACATTGGCAATCTCCTTGCCATCAACTTTTTTACTATCGTAAAAGTAGGAAGGGAAGTTCACTACCGCTGGAGATACTAATATTGTATCATTATTTAAAACAGTTAGCAGAGCATTTCCGTTCGACTTATCGCTGCATTTAAATATCGAAATTTTGCACCGAAGCACTTCCTTTTTAGAGTTTCCGGTCTCTGGGAAAAAATTCGAAATATAATCAAACGGGTGCTCATCGAGCTTTGCATGTGGCTTTGTTTTAAAAAATTCTGTCTCGATTTATTTTTATAACAATTTTAAATGGATTTTAGCTCATTATATGAATACTGAAAACTTTTGATTCATTCTAGATAAATTTTATGCAGCACGTGTTTATCAATAACATTTTTTTCTTTTTGAGATAATTAAGGAGATTTTTACGTGGTCTTAAAACGTGTACTTTAAGAAGCAGTAGGTTTGGTTTTATTGTTAATCATATCAAGGAAATAATAAGACTGCGAACAGTTTCCTGTTAACCCTCCGAGTGGTTTCGATGAGATATCTCGTCCATCGAGATCTGACCAATTTTGCTAATGACGAGATATCTCGTCATCAAGATATTGCCGATAGTTTGATGACGAGATCATGACCTGCTCAGTTTTTTCCAATGACGAGATATCTCGTCCATCAAGATCTGGTCAGTTTTGTTAATCACAGGATACCTCCGTCGAGACAATAACCAGGAGGGTTAAACAACATTTGTTATTAAAGCTATCCCACTTAAGATAAACTACTTTATGGTGTTGAAGTGCATACTCAAATTATACGTCGTATTGAAGTTGTTACTGCCAAAAAGGATACTGAATTTGAAAAGAAATGCTGCATAGCTCTGCAAATATAGTCACCTATCTACTCAAACAGGAGTACTTAGTATGTTAAATTTTATTTCAATATGTGTTCCCCTCAGACAAGAGCGTACTTTTCTTCGCAGGGCAAAAAAAATTGTTTTCAGGCAAATACTTGCTCATAATACTAGGATATTGGAATAATACGATACACTAAAATTAAACAAATAATATAAACATTATAACAGAACTTCAATTTATTAAAAATTCACAAACTTTTATGGGTACTATACAATGAATGCGAAAGAGTAGAAAATCGGCAAATATTTTCAGGTTTTGTGCTATAGCATTTTAAGTTTAGTTTACTAGAAGTGAGGAAATTTGAATAACCACCAAGAAAAGTACTTTTCCTTATGTATAATACTGAATCATTAAATTGATAGCTTAATATAATTAGTAAGATAATACTAATTAGTAGTGTATCTAAATAATGTTTTATTGCTTGAATTTAAAGACAAGAAATGTTTTCTAGTTGTAAAGATGAGTAAACCCTTGTAGGACTTGGAGTATTGCATTCTGAACCAGCTTAGCTTTTGAAAGTTCAAATGCGCTCTCTACAATATACAGACCTGTTAGCACCCAAAATGTTTAAATTAAACAATTTAAAGTTTATTAGTTTTCTTGGTTATTACTGAATTATGAATGGTTTAAAGTATCAATAATATTTTTAGAAAATCACTCCTTGAAAAACATCCCAATTCTGTTTTTAGTTTAGTGATCTTTTGAAATTTAGAATATTCTAATAACGTGTTTGTGCAAGAATACGAAAACGAACTCATACCTCGAAGCAATAAAATACACGAATAAAATCAGCCCAGTAGAAGTTAATTTCTTCTAACCTGTTAAAAAGTAAGATAAGACAAAATGAATACACAAGGCACGTATAATCTATTTCAGTTAAAAGTCGAAATTTTTACCGTTATAAACCTAACTGCATCTATAATTAACCGTAAACCCAGCTTTTATATTAATATATTCTTAAATTAAGACAACTCATTTACAGTCTTGCGAAAAGTTTAGCGAGGCACTTATCTTGAATTTTTAAACAGCCTAATGCAACAAGATACCCCAAGAGACCTGTCTAGTCAAAAATACAACAAAATATATACAAATTAGTCGTTAAAAGTACGTAAAATGCTTCAAGACTCTCCACATCCTACATACAAAATAATAAAACGCATTCTATTTTTATGAACCCCCAACGTTTTCGTATTCATGGTAAATTAAACACGCTCATTAAGTTTAAAAAGTATTTAAGAAAAGAATGGCTGTAAAAGAGGCTGGTCTTTTGGGTCTTGCACTTGAAGCCAGTGTTCATTGTTTACAGAGAGTGTCTTATCGTGAAAGTAGCGTCATCTTTATCTTCGCTGTGACAGCTCTTATTGTAATGGCTTTAACAAAACCACCAACCGACATGCTTCAGCGCACAGTCTTCAAGTAAATGCTCTGCAGGAAGTCCGGTCATCACAGTCGTTTTCCTTCTGTCCATCTATCGTTCTGTTTTCTTCCAACTAAAAAGTTGACGTCTATCGATTTGGAAACGCCATCTTTCACCTCTGGCGCTAGCATTTTTGGTACTTCAGCAAGGGGGAGACATTCATGTTTTCTTTTCATTTCTGCATTCCTTGGCTCCGGTATCAGTCCGCTTTTGAAAGACAAAGAATTTAAATATTTACACCTTTACTCGCGCTTAGTTCGTTCTCATCGAATAATTGCTCTGACACATGTCGCTTGAACCGTCCTTACCAAAGTCGAAAAATATGAAACTTTTAAATGCGACTATCGCATTTTAAATCTTACCGATGAAGGTATGTGGCGGTTCCAGCGAGCATTGAATTTGTGACTTGCTTTGGCTTTATTTAAAGGCATTAACTGCGATATAGAATTGCACTTATAAACTCAAGTTATAAAATCTGCGTTATAAGAATAAATCGCCGGCTTGCAAGTGAAACAAACACACAAAGTCGAAACTTTCAAAATATGAGTTTTTAGCTTTTCTGGGTCAGAATGTGGTGAGAGAGTACTAAGTCACTTTTTTGCATGGAGGTTAGATTTGAGAAACACAATCAGTGAGTAAAACGTTTTCCCCCTCGTTTCCTCAGAACTGTATTATGACGAACGAAATAAAAAATTAAGATTGTAAAAAATAAAGGAAACTCATTTGAGTAGTTTATTTCATTGCTCTTTTCTTATTCAGTCGGAATGGCCCGTTGTGTTGCTCCAGTGCGACGATATTAAAATACCTACCTTATTCAGTCGGTGATTTTCTAAGCACAGTCGTTCATGAGTTTTATAAAAATTCATTTTCACTTCGTTTTCAAGCTTTCATTCTCTATACACATACCCGGAGTCACCGTGGCTTAACCCCCCCTGGTGGTTGTCTCGACGAGGTATCTCTTCATTAGCAAAAATGACCAGATCTTGATAGACGAGATATCTCGTCATTAGAAGAAAAATTGACCGGATCTTGATCTCGTCATCATAAAAAGTCGGCCTTATCTTGACGAGATATATTGTCTTTAGCAAAATTGGTCAGATCTTGATGGACGAGATATCTCGTCGAAACCACTTGGAGGGTTAGTAGGTTTATCCTCTGCTAGCAACCAACCTGCGAGTTGTAGGCGACAAAGGTTCGATTCCTCCCCTGGGTATAATTTTCCTTCTGTATCAGTAAGACTTTCCTTGAGTGTATGTCCATTTACTTGACGTTGTGTGGCGAAGCTTGGCCAAATATGGCCCATGCGCTATATAACCGAACACAACCATGCACATACCATTTTACATTAAACCTCATGTGACCACATGTTTTTACTTCAATCCTATAAAGGGCATAGGTATGGACAAAACATTCAAACACAATGCAAACGATACTCTACAGAATTATGTTTGATTTCTTTTCCTACAACATTCACCCCTCAGGGGTCCATCTCCTTTAGGTGTGTACAGGCTTCACGGGCACGAGGAACTCTAGTGATCTTTTCTTTTCCCATGGGGTTTACTGTCTAGTAAACACTCCCATGCTATTTTTTTTCTGCTTACATCCCACTACTCTTCCACAATTCATCTTTTCCCCCTTTCACAACGGTTTTTGCTTGACGCTGTCTTGTGTTTGGTGCAGCATGGCCAAATATGACCCTTGCGCCATAAAACCTAAACACAATCAATCAACCTACAACATTCAAGACGTTCAGCTCATTGAATAAAAAATGGGTTTATCCAAATATAGATCCATCTTCCCATTATATCCTTGAAGCAGTCCATTTAATGCTTGCAAATACATTTTAGTACTTCTCCAAGTTGCTCCAAATAAATTTTCCTATAAATCTGGATGCCTATCTGGTGCCGAAACAGCTTTAGCTACTCAAGGATAGCTTCCAATTAGCTTCGATGGACTCCTTCGCATCTTAAAAGTGGTCTCGAAGGTGAAATGTGCTTAGGAACTCTAACTGTAGGAGCGAAAGCACGGATTCTAGGGTAAGAGCTCCCTCCCCTATTATGCCTTGTATAGGGAGATAGCACGAGGAATAAATTTGAGACGAGGAAAAGGGACAGTTGCATAGCTCCTTCAACTCCTGTAACCATGGCAACGATCTGTCCTTGCAATAATCGCTAATAAGGACATTGGAACGTGGATGCCGTAAATCGGAATTGATTCTCACCTGTTATTTGAATAGACCTCCGCTGAAATCATTTCGGGCAGATTACGAGTGCTCGCGAACTGTTGATTTAAAATAGGAGAGACTGGTTCTTCCAGCTTAATTTAAACTGACATCTTTCACTTGAGCTTACAGTTCCGTCGCTGCCTTTGAATGCATCGGAATTGTTCCTCTATTTGATTATAAGTAAAAGAATGCCATCAGAATAATCTGCGCAGGGGATAATATTTAAGAATTGTTTTCATTAATTTGAGTATTATGTTTCATTTTTCGTCGTAATTTTAAGTGACGAGTTAAATGCGCCTTGGAGATTATCGGGCTACTTTCTGCGGCAATTAAAAAGGTTCCCTTATATTTCATTTCAAAGAATTCTATATAATAACGGAACACATGGATGGGAAAATGAAATGTTAATCTCCTAATACGAACACTTAATTACTTCACACTTTTGAATTTACGTCAAAATTAATTTAAAAGGGCTTTATGGATGTGCACAAGCTCCTGCACAATAATTTGAGTTATTCAGTTCTGAAAGAGCCATTTAAAAGTATCGTGAAAGCTTCTTGTCTTGACTGTTTTCATAACCGAAAGCATTATAGCATATAGATCGTGTATCGTGTTTATTATGTAGAAGAAAAAATACCGTGTTTATTATGTAGAAGAAAAAATACCGTGTTTATTATGTAGAAGAAAAAAGTACCGTGTTCATTATGTAGAATATATAGTGTCGTGTTTATTATGGGGTAGAAGAATATATAGTGTCGTGTTTATGTAGAAGAATATTAATATTTTGATGACACGTAAGGAAAATCATGAGTTTTGCCAGACCCTATTGGACAGCAGTGTCATCGTAGCTCAGTGGGTATGTTCACTTCGCTAGCAACATGTGAGTTGTAGGCAGTCCAGTTCGATTCCTCCCTGGGTGTATATCTATTTTCTGTGGCAGTAAAACTTACTTTGTGTGTTACCATTACCTTGATATTGTATGTCTTCTGTATGGCGGAGCATGGCCAAATATGGTCCTTCCGCCATAAAAACCCAACCAACCACCACCTATTGGACAATCTTGAGCTATTTAAGTGATAATCCATTTCTATTCTATCTGTTATCTATCTATTATTCAAATTCTATTTTTCTATTTAATCTGTTTTCAAAATTCTATTTTTCAAAAACAAACTTTTAAGAAATATATACATTCAACTTGAAAAAACAGCATTTGGGAGAAAATATCTAAGCATAAACACGAGGAACAAGTCTTAAAATTGTCTTTAAAATTACGTGTCGTAGATTCGTATGACTTACACTAAGTTATCATCTATGTCAATTTTTTATATTGAAAAAAAATTACTTTACTCTGATTACAGCTAGAGTTACTATCAACAACTCTCCTCTAAGAACAAAGAAACTTTGCCCTCCATATTCCCTGACTGCGTTGCATAATAACAAATTTTATTCAGCACAGATCATAAAAACTAAAAGCATTGGTTGTGAAGCTAATAAGGAAAACACTAAATTATTCCTAATACTATATTAATCACAGCACACAATATAAAAGATGCAAAAATACAATGAAACAGTGAAAAATAGCGTCGAACAGTTCATCTTCCAGTTCAGTTTGCTAACCCGAATCCAGAAAACAAATTATTAAACGTATCTGCCGAATTGATCATTTCCCAGATTTAAAACGGGCCGTGGTAGCTCGGTTGGAAGAGTAACAGATAAGCAACCGGAAGGTTGCGAATTCGAATCCAACCAAAGACCGTCGTGTACAAAGGGGACTGGTGCACGTTAAAACTGTCGTGACCTCAAACGTCTTCATATTGGCGGGGTGTGGAAGTTTGGTGAGTGGGGTGCCAGCTCAGGTGTTGCCTCGTCATCTGACCGTGGTACAAAATTACGTGATGTTGTCCTCGAATCTTTTCCCTTTGGGATTGATCCCGGACCCTCACCAATAGCCCGGTTGTGTTGCTCCAGTGCAAAATTAATTAAAATATACCCAGTTGTAAAACGCCCTCAGTTGCACATCTAGGTGGTACTGGCATCACCCGTACCCGAGTCATCTGTCCTCCTTTGTTTTACTCCTTTACTTTTCTTGCCTACCGTTTTGCTTTTTTCCTCCTCGTTGTCTTGTGTTTGGGGCAGCTTGACAAAATATGGCCCTTGTGTCGTAAAGCATAAAACCAACTAAGCTTTAAAACGCCAAAAGCTTGAAACATACTTCTAAATCCATACTGGAAAAGCTCAACTGCTTGATCCGGAATCACATGAACCACAAACTTTTCAACCCGAAAAAAAACTCAAAAATTATTTTAATAGGACTTTGGGACTCTTGTAATGATTATTCTCGAGATCCGAAACTTTCAAGAGAAGGGGTAATAGATTTGAGAAGCAAAAAAAGTGGTACTAAAAGAAGTGACAGCTAATTTCCTTAACCGAACCGGATAGGTACGATCAACTAATTGAAAAAACAAAGGAAGGGAAAAAAGAGCATCGATTATCGGAAGTAAAAACAGTAAAATGTTGGGAAGAACTTATTTTCCAGAAATAAATGCTCCTCTTTTTAACTTTCTGCAACTTTTTCCTCTGGGATCCTTGTAATGACAGCCTCTTTTCCGGTGGTGTCTTTAGGGGAAAAAAGATCAAACAGCCGCTTTAACGTGAATGTTTGAGACGTTATGAATAATCTTATAGGATTGATTTTGTAATCAAGATTCTGGCAAAGGTCCCTTTACAATGCGTTCAGCATTTTAGACGAAGGTGAGGAGTGGAGAGCGTTGCCTGTGACATCTGCTTTTTTGGGACATCTACCTTCGTCATGGTAAAAGGAGGAACGTCCAAAAAAAGGTAGTCGCGATTTGACTCATCCAGAATTGGTCCTTTTCTTTTCGGGAGACTAAGGATTTCTAACCAAGTTTTTGTTTTTGTACTTTCAAGTTGGATTCGTATTTCAATAGGATAATCCATCTTAAAAATGTCATTTTACAGGGGCACTTATGAAAGAAAATGTAACTAAAACGCGTTCAAGACATTCTCAACGTATACTTACGTTTCAAATTACTTGTCTATCAGATACACACTGGAGTTCTGGAAATAAACTGAAAATGTTTGGACGTGTTTAGTTATGCTATACATGAATTCCGTGAGTTCTTTTGCGTTAATTATTATGTGCGATTAACCACTGAAATAATAATTCAATCGATAATTTATACTAAAGTTATACCTTTTAACTGAACATTAATTAACTGTAACTTGCTACACTTGATACCAATCTAAAAGCTGAAAATACTTCAAATAAGTTTAGGAGCATCACATTTTTAGGTAAAAAGTAACAATTGTTAAGCAACTGTTAGATGCTTAATTCTAGATAACAGTATGAGCATTCAACAAAGTTTCTAGATAACAGAATAACAAGAGATCTTCAATTTTCATCTTTGCGAGTTGACGGTTGTAACATACTGCATATAAAAATACCCCAGACATTTAACACTAGATAACAAGATGAGCATTCAACTAACTGTTGATTGAGTTGTTTTCTAGCGTTATGATGCCTCGGATACTTTTACACGCAGCATTTTAACAACCGTTAACACTTAGACCGAACTTGGAGAAGTTATCTTGGTTAGCATAGCCGAGTACTCTTGAACAACAGACAGCATCGACACTACCTCGATTGGATCAGCCTTAGTCGAAAATCTAGCTCTCCTTTGCAACCTTCCTTTATATTATGTATTCAAATACAACTATTTGGACAAATCTTTTCGATGCTTCATTCACTTCCATTTCTCACTCCGTCAAGGGTTAATGCCCAGCAAACCATTCAATGCAGCTGTCCAGATATATCAAAGTTGAAGAAAACCGCTACATGGAAGTTGAAAAACGGCTTTAAAAGTTTTTATCCTCACTCTTTTAATCGTACATGAGAAATTAAAGGCAGGTAGAGTTGCAGAAAATGTGATTTACAACCCCGTCGTACGCCTTTGTAGGCAATGTCAACAGAATTTCCTCTTTCGAGCTGCAGTCTGCCACCGTGTAATTACTTGGCCATCCATCTTCATGATTTCTTTTGGTATTTCTGGGCTTTTACAAAAGGGTTGAATGGCGAGACGTTGTGATCTCCCGCCCCTTGAATTAATAATCCTCGCTAGCAACTCCGACGCCATGACAAAGGGACACGAGCCCGTAGACACTCGTCACGTGATTCTGCGCTGCCCATTCATAGATCTGCACGTGAAAAACTGTACGCGGCGCCCCCTGGTGGCCGATGATGCGAAAGTGGGGGACGTGAATGCCAGGTAGAAGCCATAAGAAACGAAAGAAATTGCACAATATCAGAGTGATTGGAAAATTGGAATCGCAGTGAACAATAATACTTCGTGCAAAGAAACTTTCCGATGTCTCTGGGGAATGAAGTCTGTATATATCAGGAAAAGAAAAAAATATAGATATATATCTCCCTATATATTTTTACTGGATGTGGAAGAGTCGTTTTTCGTAACTGGGGGCTATTTTCTTCAAATATTAACCGACGATTTCGTTTTCCGCTCTCTAAAAGGTGAGGACTAAATTTATCCTAAGGGGAATGGGAGGGATGAAAGCCTGAAAATTCTATCCGAAAAATGGAAATCGATACTTTTCATCATGAGGTTCCTCTCACCCCCCGCCAGTAATCGTGCTGTAAAAGCAGCCCCATGCAGATGCAAAAACTCCCGTTTTGTGAAACTTTTTTGTGTGTTGAGATGAAAGAATAGGAAAAAGAAATGTTATATGGGGGAAATATCTTCCACTTTTTCCTTTTGAAATAGACTATTGTCGAAATCTGCCACAGCACGCTTGGAGATAACTTACGGCCATTCCTCCTTCCCTCTGACGAAAGATGCTTATTCAATTCCATTCAAGAAATTTTTAAAAGGAAGTGTGTGTATATATATATATATATGGAAAGGAAAAAGATATACAGTGTGTGAAAAATAGAGGGTTATCCGAATAAAAGATAGCAATGCTGCACTGAACACGACATTTTACTTCGTGCAGATCTTCGTTTGGTATGTAGTAATTTCATCATTCTCATTTTTGGGTTTTCAAGAGATAACATTTGGTAAAAACTATTCAGCAAACCGCCGAATTTCGACAACGCGTTATTCCCGATTTAAAATGCACCAAAATTTTGTTTAGAAAAGGTTAGGTTTGAAAACAAATTTAAAAATATATAAATAATAAAATAATAATTTTATTTGATTAGTTAACCCGAGTGATATGAGACTTCCAAGTAGTGTAACATTTCTTTCAGCCCTTTAACACACAATGACTTAATAGCTTCATCTGTTAGTTAAAAGAGGAGCCGCGGTAGCCCTGTTGGTAGAATGGCGGATTTCAACCGATTTATCCCCAGACCTACGTGGGGGGTTGCACGTTAATTCTGTCGTGCCTTCTCAGATGTCCTCAAGCTGTGGTGGTGTGTAAGTTCGGAGAGGGGTGCCAACTCGGGTGTTGACCTCGTCATCTGACCGTGGTTCAAAATTTCGAGGTGTTGTCTCCGGATCTTTTCCTTTGGGATTTATCCCGGACCGTCGGCAAAAGCCCTTTGTGTTGCTCCAGTGTGGTGTTAATTCCGCTATCAACTACCTATCTACTTGAAAGAATGCAGGTCTATAGACAGGTTAGAATTCATACAGAAAAACTACAGGTTGCATGGTGGAATAATGCGTGCGTCAGAGGATTCAAAAAGTAACAAGGAGATATACATATATTTTTTATCATTTACATAATTATTAATTTTTTCATTAAAGAGATGATAGAAAGCGTAATTGCAATACAGCTGTAATAGCACATTTGTGTAAAGTAAGACTTGGCATTTTGAACAAAAAATTTTAGTTGCATATCAATTTCTCACTTTTGGGAATTTTTTGGTTGGTTGGAGTTTATGGCGCAAGGGCCATATTTGGCCAAGCTGCACACCAAACTCAAAACAACGTCAAGTAAATGGGGGGCCGTTGTAGCTCAGTGGGTATGTCCTTCGGGTTCTAGGCGGCGCAGGTTCAATTCCTGCCAGGTGCATTCCTCCCTGGGTGTATTTCTCTTCTGTGTCAGTAAAGCTTTCATTGTGTGTGTGTGTCTATTACTTGATATTGTATGTCGTGTCTGGCGCAGCATGGCCAAGTATGGCCCTTGTGCCATATAGCCCCAAAATCAACCAAGTAAATGGACATAAAAATATAAGAAACGTTTTACTGATACAGAAGTTAGAAATATACCTAATGTTAGTAACAGAAATCAAACCTGCGCCACCTACAGTTGACAGGTTGGTAGCGCAATAGGCGTACCCTTGGGGTTTTTTGGAAAAAATGAAACTGTTTAAATAGTTTGGAAATGTAAATTCTATGTCAAGACTAGCAATTAATTGGATTATTGCACTGATACAATTTCTCTAATTATTGCATTGTACTACAGGTGAAAACCCTTTCGAGAAGTACTAAATATGTATTTTGCCTTTCAGAATTTTAATAGCCTCGGAGCCTCAGCTGAATGGGTTTATGCCACCAAAATGTTGGAAGAAATGCGCACGGATGTCAAAACCATGATGAGTTGGAAAGCAAAAGTCATCACGGTAAATATGTTTTAACTGATTTCTGTGTCGTTTAAATCGGCTGCCTGACACAAGTTCCGAATTATTCGTTAAGAGATCAGGATGCATCAAGTAAATCAACTTTTAGACTACAGGCACTCTTCACTTAACGACCTAGTTCATTTCCTACGATTAGGTCGTTAAGTGAATTGGTCGATAAGCGAGGATCTTAATCATTTTTTATAAAAATGCCGTTTTATAACTAGTTTTAGTGGTTTTCCATAACTGGCACCACTGAGTAATCAACAAGAAATTATAAGTGCACGGCGAGCAAAGCGTGCCGATTTCCGACAGCATGTAATGAGAACATTCCGGCATCTGATTTGTCGATTCAACACCGGCTCCACTTGCCAGTGTCGGCTGCCGGACTGGGAAACTAGCCTTACCGGGATGGATAAATGTGATATTCTCTATTTGATTCCATCGGATCTGTGATCGACGTTGTCACCAGCTTCGGTTTTGACGGTGAGTGTGGCCCAGGCTGAGGAAGGAGTTTCCCACTTTGGGAAGCTCTAGTCGTAAGTCCGAGAGGTCGTTAAGTGAGGAGTATTTGTATAGACTAGGTTTTTTAAATATAAAAACACCAAAATATGTACTTATTAACCCTCCTGGTGATTGTATCTATTAGGTATCTCGACATTATCAAAACTGACCAGATCTTGGTGGACGAGATATATTGTCATTAGACGAAAACCGACCAGATCTTGATTTCGTCATCATGAAAATATCGGCAATATCTTGATTACGAGATATCAAGTTAGCAAAATTGGTCAGATCTTGATGAAGACGAGACATCTCGTCGAAACTACTTGGAGGCTTAAGTTACAGTTACCAAGAGGTTACCACTTTTCAAGCAAAAGAAAAATTTATTCCTTTTTAAGGCATTTCCAAGGCTATTCATGTTTTTAAGGCTACATTTCACATAGATCGCAATAGATTAACCCTGATTGCACATATGAAGAAATTTCACTAGTGCTCGATTTGGAACTCACGGACCGATTCTTAAAACATCAATGTGGAGCTAGCCTGTAAATATCATGCCATCGATTTTGATGACAATTGACCTTTAACGAGAATGAATGATCTAGAGGTTTTTTAATACTGGCGAAATAAAATATGCAATGTAAAAAATTACGGCCTTTTCAAAACTTTAAGGACTTTCAGCAAATATTAAGCCTTTTTAAGGGTCTTCAATCACGTTTCTAGGGAGAATAGGTTTTTATACAATTTTTTCATCAAGCAAGTCTAAAAATCTTGATTTTTTTTCAGGAATTTTAACATTTAAAATCAACTAAAAATTCATTTCTTAACCATTAACTTTGATTGAGAGTCAAAACATCTACTATATTATATAGATGAGAATGATCTAAAAGTAATTATAATAGATCAATTCATTGTTGAGTTATCACTGTCTGAACAAAGCATTATATTGCAAAAACACAGTTGTTCAGAAATCAAGTTTAAAGTTTTGGAAGCATATTTGTACATGGTGACAGTACCTAATAAAAACCCTTGTAACTAGAGAACTTTTGAATATTTACAATAACTTAGTATCGTTTGAAAGCTACGGAATTGGAAATCATTTTGAATTAATACAAAAGTATCGATATTCTAGTCAATTTTTGTGATTTCTAGTGTATACATACAAGTTAAGTTATGAAACTCAAGAAACATTAGCTTAAGTTACTTAAGGGCTTAATTATCCAACGTGCATAAAAAATTACCATAAAGCGCGAAACAGTCATTCAAGCCTTTAGTGGAACTCTAAGCAAATATTAATAATCCATAGGGTACTTTTAAATCCCTCTGCCTCTTTACAGTGAAAATTAAATATATTTTATTTGAATCATTTTGCAATTATATATTTTAAATGAAATTTTGAATCTTCATAACTGAAAGCAACAACATATTTTATGTGCCTTTCTGCAAAACTGATTCGCAATATTCAATGTTTTCAGTTGTATTTAGATACATAAGCATTTTTTTTTTAATTTCTTTTCAGAGCATTAGAGATTCAGCTGAATCAGCTGTAATGAAGTACACTTTTGACCCTGACATGAAAGTAAGTGAATCGTCCCTTATGCTATTAATGAGAAATATCTGCAAGGTTCCTGATGATTTAAAGATGAATGCGGAAACTTTAATTTAATATATATCATTAATGCCTAACAATAATTAAAAGTTGCTTATTTAATAGTTTACTGTAATATAATTTTATAAAATCTGCAACATTTGTTTCTCCGAAACTCAATTTCAAACCCTATAACAGAGCAATTCAAATTTTTAATAACTTACACTGTAGACTGTAACATATCATAAGGAAGTACATAATGAAAGCATTTAATAAAATTAACGAATTTCGCACATCGATGAGCTGTAGACCCTGGTTTAGCCTTAGGGAAGCAAACAAAATGACCACTGACTGACTGCAGACTAAGCAAAAGCAATAACTTCAAACATCGATAAGAAATTGTTGATTATGCTAAATTTTATTACTTTAGTTTTTATCGAAAATATGTCTTATTTTCCATCCGAACAAATACATTAGCCTGTTGATGTACTAATTCGAACTATCAATTAATGGAAGCGAAATTAATTTAGCATGAGGTGTAATTTAAATTCATACAAATTAAGTTTTGCAAAAAACTTGCAATTAGCCCGTCAATGTCCTCCAGTAATCAGTACTAATGAACTGTGGACTCGCATACAAGCAGCCTGGCAAGGAATTCCCTGAAAACATTCAGAACTTTGATTCGATGCACCGACATTGATATTGTATGTCTTGTTTCTGGCGCAGCATGGCCAAATATGGCCCTATTGCTTATGAGCTTAACGATTTTGCTTCTGATTTTTATAATTTGACTATTATTTTACATATACAAGGATTTTATTGTTTTATCTTGCGTTTGGTGCAGCTTGTCCGTTTTTGGATCTTGTGCCATTAAACCCAACCAACCAAATATGGCCCTTGCCCCATAAAACCCTAAATCCAGCCAACCATCGATGCACCGATGTATAGCAGCTCTTATTGCAGCTCGAGGACATACTACATATTTTTACTACATACTACATATTTTTCCAAATCACAATCGCTGCATTCTGAAAATTTAATTGCTTATGTAATATAAGCAATATTGAGTTTAAATATTTTTCCAGTCACATGATCCTTTCACTGTGCTGCACTTTTCACAAACAGTAGTTTAGAAGTGGAAGTGATAAAAAGTAAATGTATCAATATTTGCAATCTACTAAACCCATGTTTTGTGATCCTTTTAAATGAATGTCATTTAAGTGTCTGACGAGACTTCTACTTTGATATCCCTTTTCTTTCACGTCCTATTTATTTTCTATTAAATTCGCCCGAATGTATGCGGGAGAGAAATCTAAATGTCAGATAAGAAATCCAAAAGCCTTTTCACCCGATTACAAAGACCTTAACATCTTCCTTTATCCCTCATGATGCTATAAGCTTTATCTAACTTTCACTGTAAGTAGTTGGTGCCAATATGTCTGCAGAAGAACGTGAAGTTCCTTCGCCGTGGAGTTTGAAACTTCGTTTTTGAAACTACTTCTAAAAAGGATGTGCATCAAGATAAAGTGAATCATGTTAAAATGAAGATAAAGTTGTAGAAGTCTGAAATGAGATTTTATTGCTTCCCGAAAGAAATATTTTCGATTTCCGATTAAAGACATTCAGGCGACATGTCAACATGGTCTGTAAGCATCTTTAAATGTAAAAGACAGTAAGTTTCCTCCTTTTCTGCTGCTTTATCAAATGAATTACTTTTTCGGATGAATGGTCTAGATTTTAAATTTGTGTGTACTCTCTCTATTTCTAACTTTCGCTGGAATCTTTTCTCTATCGTACAATTTAATCGGATTTGAATGAAAGGAAAACATCTCTCATTGTAATCTAATGATACGATGCATAAAATTCTTCAATTACCTTCCTAGCTTCTTGAAATGTTTGGAAAGTTGTATTCAATCTATTATGTTCAATTAGATTTGCAATTATTTTTATTCCAACTGGAGATCTGAATTAAATCCTGTAACCATCCAGACTGACTTAAGATAACTTTTTCAATTAACGGAGAGGAACATAAAATTGTTGTTCATATATGAGATACAATGTAGTTTATATTTTAGTTGCAAAATAATTGTTCTTGTGCCATGAAATATACAAGGACACAATTCTTTCATTGTACTTTTATAATGTTTCAAGTATTAAGTCGCTCCTGTCAGAAATGGCTGCCTGTTTTACAACTGATTTTAGAATATTTACTACCGACAAACACACGTGTTCAAAAATTGAGGATAATACTGAATTTCGCATGAGGCAAGATCACCTGATCTCAACCCAATAGATCATGCTTAGAATGCTCTCGGACGTCATACTGCTGTTTACACAACGCCATCAATTACCACACAAGAGTAAAGACATGCTCTAGATCACAAATGGTAGTTCTTTGCCGCAGGAACTCCTGAGCAGCCTTGAGTGGGTAGCATGCCTGCACGTTATGAGGCTAGCATTACGGTCAGAGGCAATACATTCTCTATTAGGTTGCTTTTAACAGTGGAAAAGGTTTTTCGCTGTAACTAAAACCTACAATGTAGCAAAGCATTTGTTTTCATTTCTTTTGTTCCCAGTAGCACCGCGAGGCATGCGGATTTTCTTATTTTATTGAAAAAAAAAGTTTGTCAAATGAATATTCCCAATAGCTGATGGAATATTCATTTGACATATCAAGTACTTCGGTACAGGTTCTTCGGCACGGGATTCATTTCGAATAGCACTATCCTTAAATTTGGGATATGTATTAAAAGACTTAGAGATTGGCCGTTAATCCTCCTGGTGGTTGTCTTGACGAGGTATCTCGTCATTAGCAAAACTTGTCAGATTTTGTTGGACGAGATATTTCGTCATTAGAAGAAAACACGCTCAGGATCATTAGAAGAAAATTGACCAGATCTTGATCTCTTCATCAAAAAGTTGATAATATCGTGGTGACGAGATATCTCGTCATTAGCAAAATTGGTTGGATCTTGATGATCTAGATATCTCGTCGAAACTACTTGGAGGGTTAAGTTGCATCGATCAAAAGGCACATTATATCATCGGAAACTTGATACGTCTGACATAATTTACAGCAACTAGTAAACTGAATTTAGTGGCAATATTAAATGCTACTCGAAATTTCCATTTCGTAAGGGATCCCAAAATCGTGTCCATACTACCTATGTGAATATTATGTATTACATTCGCTTTTTAGGAAACTCATCAAGCATTTAACCCAAAGTTTTATGTTGCTGGATTCAGTATGCTTACACTGGAAGTAAGTTTTAGTGGTGTGCGGTACCTAAATTGTTTTTTAATCGGAATGTTATAAATCAAAATGTAAATCAAACTGCAAACACCAAGTGTAAATGATATATTTTATACAATAATAATGGGGGGCAAACAAAAAAGCATTCCATATGCATATTCTCATAAACCAGGTGTTGCTTTTGCAGATTCCATCAATCATAGTAATTTGCCTGTTAATTATTAAGATTTGACAATTTAGTCCTGACGTTTATTGTCACGTTCCTTAAAGTTTTCATGCAGTTACTGAGATTGACCCCAATTCCTTTACTCTGGAGTATACACAGACCTCGGTCCGCGTGTGGCCCACCGTTGATTTGCTGGCGGCGAAAATGAAGACAATTTATTAAACTTCTATCGTGTAGATAAAAACAATTGTAAATCATTGGTAGAAAATGCATTGTTGTTGCTAATCTCCACGTCTAGCTCCAGCTAGTCCAGTCACCCGCACAAAGTCATTCACCAAAAGAGGTTGAGAAAACAGGTCGTCTCGGAACAATTCCAGGCACTCGAGAATGTATGCTGGGGAGGCCTGGTCAGATTGGCATTTTAGGCAAACAAGATTAATCTTGCGACCACAGCAAAATGTGAGACTCCTCAGATGGCCACTGAAAAAGTGGGAGATCGCTGTCTGAATGTCTCGCAATTGAGAGCAAGAGATCTTCCGGGGTGATTCCCACGATCTAAGAGTGTACCAGGGGAACGATCCATGCCTTTTTATCAAGATTTTTTCTAATAGAGTAAAGCTCAAGAAACGTCAATGAGTGGGTATCGGACAATGGTTCATCGACACCCTCCTTCGCCAAATTATCCTCTACTTCGTTTCCCCTGAGGTCCACCTGTGAAAGGATCCACTGTAGGTGCACCTCATTAAAATGCGCAAGCCTCTTTGCGTCAACATATATCCGTGAACAAACTTTCTCAGTCATGAAATATTAACAAATCGAAAAATAGGAACAGCTTGACTAATAAAATTTAGAATCAATTTTGCGCTTGGTTACTCTAAAATCGAACCAAATATTAAAACAATTGTTAAATCTATGCAATGTCACGCATCAAATTAAATTCTTGCTTTACTTTTTATTATCTTTGTCACAATATATGATGAATAGAAATAGATAATATATTATAGATAACTTTCAGATGCTTTTTGGCGGTCCTCCCATAAATCACAATCTATGTGGCCCTTGGTCTTAACAAGTCTGCATCCCTGCTCTAGAGCTATACTTACGTTTATATCACAAAAAATTACAAACATCAATATTATTTAATCATTCGTATCATACCAAGTTTTTCTTTGGTGTTTTTGACCGTAAACCTGGATATAACGACTCATTGTCATTTTGAGTTGGTAGTTTATCTTAATCTTGATTTGCTATAGGGAAATGAATGGAAATAAACGTGTGTGAAATAAATAAAATTCTTAGACTGAATCAAAGGAACCCTACCACATGAAAAATACTCGAATTTCACAGAACTCGGTATTTAGTTTTATTAGTTTCACTAGTTATCCAGCTGGTAAGGATTTGTAAAAATCCGGGGAAATACTTGATATTGACAATCTCAAAACCAATGTCAGTGTAATTTTTACTCTACAAATAATGGAACAGATCTAAATTCTATGACCGGTCCTTTAAACAAAAAAGATGTTCTGTCAGTGGCATATCAAAGGTACAGTAGGAAGGGCACATACCCTCCTCTTGAAATGGGCGAAAATTAGTTTCTAGTAATCGGAGGAGTCAAGATTTTAAAAATTATTGAACAAATACCGGTTGTAAGTCCCATGTAGTACTTCCATGGTGCACGAGGAGTTTGCTTTTGTTCAATAAAAATATACCGGTTTTCCATCACCAAATGAGAAAAATTAAAGTAAATGCTTTCATATTTGAGAACTTTCATGGGTTGATTATAATCAACCCATGGAAGTACCCATGTAGTAGTGAGTAAGTGAAAAACTTAGATGGGGACGACATAGACAAACGTGAATCAGTTAAAGCAAGGAAAGGTGCAGTTATAAATTTTCATGCAGTACTTCAATTAAAAAATAAATACAATACGGGCTAACCCGTATTTTTTAACTTCATTTTGGGATAAAACTGTCTAAAAGGATGGCAAGTCTAGACACACAATTTCAGTATTTTCTCATGGCGTTACTTTCTCTGGATATGTTACTGTTCGCAATGTTTCATACTACCCCGATTAAGTTAAAGAGAAGTTTTAATGATGTAGTAAATCTGTCTAAAAATGTTTACTTCAACCTGGTCACACTTTTATTTACAACCCATATTTGTAATAAGTTACTGTAAAATGGTTATCCATTTCTCAGCAAGAATAATCGAGGTCTATTTATTCCTTAGTTCCGCGTACTCCAAGTGAAAAACGCAAGAACATGTTAGAAAGTTACTAATGATCTAGAGCGATTCTTGTAAATTCTCGGGATTCTAAAATTTTTTCTTCCTAAATGTATTTATAGGATTTTCGGTTTAATAAAAATGAATAGTTTTAATAAATTACTACTCTTGCTAAGAGACCTTGGCATTCCATTAATCCTGCATGTTTGCCTATTGAAACATTTCTTTTTGTATCGCAATACTGATCAATATCTTTCTATTTACAGATTTAAGTAAATCAGACCACAAACAAACTGCTTGAGTTACGTTTCATGTGAAGTAATTACCTCTTACAATCAATCACACACTTTCAAATGTTTTTGTTAATCAGCAGGCTTACTTTTACTGAAACAGACTGAAATAACATGAGGAATCCGAGATCAATGAGAATAGGGATTTTTAATTGTTTGTTTGAATATTGAAATGTTTTATTTGATTGGATATCGATCCCCATAGTTGACTATTTTAATTAAAATTTAAAATACATTTCAGTAATCCAAAAAACAGCTTTTAGGGATTACATTGCTGCTTTTACAGCTTGGACGTTGTCATAATTTTGTTTTAATTAGAGGTGTTTTTAACTTCAATTTTGTGTAACGCGATACTTTCAAATGCTAATCAGATAAAATTAACTTTGAAAAGTTCCATCAAATGTTTGTTTACAAATAAGAACGATAAAAGTGGGTTTTTTTAACTTAAATTCATGAACTAGATTTTAAAACCTTTATCTTTTTTAGGATAGTCAAAATCTGTAATTTTTAACTTATAACATGTTGCATGTCATTAATATTCTGTTACACTCTTGAAGCTTTTAACATGTTTCTGATCTGTTATATCTAATATTTTATATGTATATAAATCGCTTCTTTTAAATTACAAGCACTGTTATTCCGTGATGCGAGTAATTATATGAATTCTAAATAATAACTTAAATAATCGAAGCGGTAGTTACACAGAAGAGCATTATATCAGAAAATCAACCCCTGTTACGGTTGTAAGACAAGGTACATTACAAAAGTAAACGGGAAGTATTATGTATCTTCCTGCTTCAATAGCGAAAAGACTTAGTGCTAGTTACGGAGAAATTGTGCAATGGTAAGCAATACGACAGCAATGGTTTGATTTATTAAATTACTCGTATGTAATTTAATAAATTCAACTGTTCATGTTTTATATTAAAAGACCAGTAAGCATACCGTTGGTCTAATCAATATCAATTGATTTTTACATTAGTGAAACAGGTATCAATACATAAAACTTTACAATTTCTCATCAAACACATTTTATGATACATAAATGATAAAAACTATATGTATCATGGCTTGATAAGCATTTAAACATGAACTTTTAATCGAATTTCAGTTTTTGATAGCTTTTATTTGCCTCTAGATTGATTACTATAGTGCGAAAGTACCTAGGACAGCAGATGGTAAATCAATGGAGTTTTATCCACACAAGAGTTATGGTGACACTCCTATCAACACTAATTACAGTGTTGTCCATGTGCCTACAAATGTTTATGACCAATGTAAGTTTATTTTTTTATTTTCGTAAAGATGATTAAATTGAATTACCTTTTCTTTGCTTTAAGACCAATTTGCTGAAATTTTTCATTTTTGTCACTTTAATTATTGTTTAGTTAATCGTAGTTAATTGTCATCGTAATTGTTAAATATTCTGATTCTTTCAGTTATAGCCTCTAATATCTGAATATTTATCTGAGGGCTGCAACTTTTTTAATGCGGTTTTAAGGTGCACATGTGCATTAGAAGACTTAATTTTGACTTTAAAAATCCAGTTTTTTACAATAGGTCATTAGTTTATGCTTAAAATCATTACAGTGTGAAAAAATCAAATTAATATAATCATTAACTAACTAATTTAGGTATAATTAGCTAATTATTATGATTTTTGAACAGTGATATCTCAAATTCCAATTTGTTCAGAAAGACAATTCCTATTGGAAATTATTCCTAATATTATTGTTAATTAAATTATTGTTATTCCTAATAATATTATAATGTTGCTAGAGGGGATATGTTTAGTTACAATTTTTTTCACCAAGAAAATATAAAAAAATCAAGATCTTTTCAGGAATTTTAACATTTAAAAATCAACTAAAAGTTCATTTAATTAATGACACTGATTTAGGATCAAAATGTCCACTGTATTACATAGATTGTAATGATACCAAAATAATCATAATGGATCTATTCATTGTTGAATTATCATCGTTTTAACAAAGCATCCTATTGCAAAAACACAGTTCTTCAGAGATTGAGTTTAAAGTTTTGAAACATGTTTGTACATGTTTCCAAACAAAAACCGAAAAGCCCCTGTAACTAGAAAATATTCCGAATGTTTACAAGATCTTGGTATCGTTTGAAAGCTGAGTTCGAAAATATTTTGAAGCAATAAAAACTATGTTCTGGTCGATTTTCGTGATATCTAATGTATATATACACCTTAATTGTTTTAACTTTATATGCTTCCCTTGCAATAAATATTTTATTATGTGAATCGGGACAAAGGAGACGTATGTTGGAGTTAAAAATAAATTCCGAATTTAAAAAATATTCTACCCATTTTAAATTTAAGTATCACGTGGAATTTCTGCGTCAAACCTTTCTTAAAGATAAATTAATATTTTAAAATAACGCGATATTGCAATTGCTACTATCGTTTAAAATCTCTGAGAGCACATAAACTTCAAAATTTTCATTTTATAGTATCCAAATAATCCTCAGCGTATTCAGATAAAAGGTCCGTATCATTTTTATGCCCTATTGAGCTACATCATTCCAGCATCTTAAGCTAACCTACCTTTCTGCCTCGTACTCTTTCCTAGGCGACTGAGGATTCCAAGAATTTTAAAACATACTTTAGATGGACACTCTTTTGAGCATGCTTTCAATTTTCAGTGAAGCAGACTATTCAGTAAATAAAAGTTTTTGCTTAGCGTAGGAAAAAATGATAAATATCTTGCGTTCAGTCTGCAGCCGTGCCATGCAGTAAAGTTTAAAAATTCAAATGTTTTGTGGATTTAAAAGTTTAGAGGGTATTGTTGACGTGATAGCTGGTTTGTAGAACCATTTAAATGTAGCAGATTTAACAAAAAATACTTTAACAGCAATGAAAAGAAGGACGGTCTGCTTATTGCTTTCTGGCGTCTTTCGCCACATTAACACCCTCGGGCTCACAGCGACCTCTACAATAAGTGGGAGATTAACCCTCCTGGTGGTTGTCTCTACGAGGTATCTCGGCATTAGTAAAACTGACCAGATCTTGATCTCGTCATAAAAAATCAGCAATATCTTGACGAGATAATAGCAAAATCGGTCTGACCTTGTACGAGATATCTCGTCGAAACCATTTGGAGGGTTAACGCTGGTCTGTCGATCTTGAGAAGAACCAGCAATCTATGGATTTTATCACAAAGCCTTTAAGTCTGGGTTTAAGGATAAATCTACAGATCGTCTCCGCATCCGGTATTACCTAAAATTTTGTTATAAAAACGTATGTTTTTGTCTTGACTACTAAACGTTTTTCAGTTTTTTAATGAGGAATACATTCAAAAGTCGAGCAATTATTGAAAAAGTAATAATGCTGGATCATTTAAAACACCATTGTTCACCCTTGCCTTTCTCTAATTACGTTTTTAAATGCTTGATTCTTTCCTTTGTGAACAGCTCCTGATGTCCTGAATGCTATTAAGTGGTCTGAAGAATTGAATACTGTGTTTAGCAACAATTTAATTTATGATTCGTCCCTCATTTATCAATTTTTCGGAAGCGCCACAGGATTTCTACGGCTGTACCCATGTAAGTCGGTCATCTTTTGAACTCTTATTTTGAACTCATCAGTCAATATCAAAGCTCCAAAAATAGTTCTATTCTAATGAAAATCAAGCGCACGGGGAAAACGCTTGTAATAGAATTCTTTCTATTTTCTTTCCAGCTATCAAGTGGAGGGCTCCTGTAGGGCCAGATATGTATGATTGCAGAATGCGCCCCTGGTAATTACTTTCTTTTTCTCATCTGGGTAATGTGCAACAACGTTTTTGACTCGGAAAAAATAATTCCACTATGAAAGTTAAACAAAAATAATCCAAAGCTGAATTTTATATTTGAAGAGAGGGATTAAGTTTAATTATTTTTGTAATTTGGTTGAGTTTTTGTGCTTTAATCAACGAATGTGTATGAAATGCAAGCTGTGCATTCAATTATAGATATTCTTCAATAGCTAGTCCAGCATTTTGGAATTAATTCGAATTAAATATGTTTTCAATTTTATTTGTCTTGTTTCGGAAAGTGAGGATATTTGCAGCTAATTTTATATAATGATAAGCATAAAACGGTTTATTTTAACTTATTCGCCGAAAAAGTTGTGGTTCGAGTGTTTTGAACAATGCTCACAATAGAAAAGGTCAAATAAATTTTCGCTTTTAAGTACTTTTGAATTGGTCTTCAAGGTGTTACGTGGAAGTGTTTAAAGGGGAATGCCTTTCCACATAATACTTCAATTAAAATCTAAAAACTACATAAGATGAAATGCAGATGTGAGTTTTGATTGGGTGAATTGACATAAGAGTAAAATGTAACAGTGCTTTTGATTTTTCTTTAATGTGTACTTTCCGAGCAATGATTTTACGGATATGAACACTGTCCTATCCGAGGTACTTCAATGCTTCATTTATTAAATATTTTATAACAAAATTTATTGTGTTATCACATTAAAAACAAGAAAATAACTAATATGGTGTCCAAAAGTAAAAAAGTTAACTTTTTAATTGCTATTAAATTTATAAACAAATAAAGTCAATAGAACAGCATAGATTTTATACTGCGTATTTCAAAACTTAAGGGTGGATAGGGAACAGGAAATTAAGTTGCATTCATATGGAATGTATGTCCACAAGCGCCATCTGGATTGATTAGCGCGCTGATCGGCATCACAAAAGTTTGCCATTTCAAACCCTCGTCATGTTAGATGCAGATTTTGCATTAGTAACATATTCTATTCCTCAAATACAGAGATAACTGACATGGAGCACATGGGAGCAGTTAACGGATGCGGACGAGTCACAGATTGAATCGTGAACGGTACCCCGACAGACCTGTGCCGAATCATCAAACGTTTAATCTTTTAGGTTTTTTAATTGTGTGTTCCGTGATTACTTAAAAACATTCTTATTTTTATCATTTTCATATCGCCCTGTTTTAAACCTCATTATTTTCAGGTTTTAACTGTACAACGAATGTTTAATTTTCATGTTAATCTACATGTTTTTGAAAACTTAATTTGTTATTTTAAGCATTTGTCTACTATAAAATTATCCATTTTCACTTTCTTTTAACGTTTTCATATTTACCTTGATGTTATTATTTATCTTGCGCTTGGAACAGCTCGTCCGTTTTTGGACCTTGCGCCATAAAACCCCGATAAAGCGAACCAGCCATCCACAGCTAAAACTAGTTAACTATTCGTATCTAAGGAAACTAACTATAAACCTGACACACAACTCCGCAACATCAAGCAAGCCTGATGGGAAAGGGAACACCGAAAGTCCCATCTCCGCCACCCGATAGAAACCAAATTGCAATGCCGATTTTCCGGCTATCCGTCTTCCGACCTCGGCCGTCATTCGAATCCTTTTTATCGCCTGCTCCCATTCCTTCATTATTTAATAATAAAAATAGAGCGATTTCCCCCTTCCTACCCCCATTTGAAAGAAAAGTGCAATATCTGGATTCATGAACTAATAAAAACCCCGTGTACGCCGCGCATAATGCATAGTTTGATAGGTATTTATATTTCATTTTCTTCCAAGATCGAGGAATATTGGAGAATTATCGGTTTCTCATGGGCCGGTCGACAGTCTGGAAGGAAAAGAATGGGCTGGGGGGTTAACGGTTTCGTTCCTCCACCCCACAAGTCTGTCCATCCATCCTCCCAGCTGCGGCAATCAATATGGAAACATTTTGTCATTCTGACATGAGGCCATGGTCAAAGTGATCTAATGAGAAGCTGAAAGAGTTGATTGAGCACCAAGATGCCGAGGGGAACTGTTCTTTTTATTAGTGTTATTGTTATTGCCGTCATTACATTTCGTATTTTCTTATTCCGACCTTTCGAATCTGACAGTGAAAACTTTTTTGACGTATCCCTGCCCTCGGTTAATAAAAAGGGGGTAATTTATATTTTTCGGCCTAGTTCCTTTTCGGTGGTGGTACCTCGTGGAATGGATTGGAGCTTGAAAGCGTCTTCAACCGGTTGGTTGTGATTTCCGCCAACTGTTACACTTGTACTAGCAATTGTAATTACCATTAATAAATCACTTAGAATCATAATTTGAATTAGCCCGTTGTGTTGCTCCAGTGTGACGTTAATTGAAAATACCAATACCATAATTTGAGTAATCTTTTTAGAGTGATGTAATTTTGAAAGTAAGATCATTCTTTTTCTTTTTTGTGGTTTCATGATTCCTAATAATATATCAAACACAATCCTAGCAATAACATAGCTCAGTGGTTTTTCACACTGAGTTCTTGCTTGCATATCTATTTACTTGACATTGTTTCGTGCAGCTTGGCCAAATATTGTCCTGGCGCTATAAAGATCAATCAACTAACCAACCAATTACCCACTTAGATTAGCAAACTGCAAATTGTAGGTGGTGCAGGTTCTGGTCCTATTCATGTAACTTACCCTAGGTGTATTTTTCTCTTCTGTATCAGTAAAACTTCCTGTCTCCATTTCCCTGACGTTGTCCGTCTTGTGTTTGGCAAAATTTGGCCAAATATGGCGCGTGATCCATGAAACCAACCAACCTAAGAATAACTAACAATTTCAAATCTGAAATCGAAAGAGCATTTGAATCCCAATGCATATCAGGGCTAGCAGAAATGACCATAGAGCCACAAACCAAACCCTTCATTTGGTTTCTATAACTGTAGTCTCAATTATAGAAAAAATGAAAGGTTTGTTTTACAAATTCTGAAGAATAGGTTTTCGTAATAAAATGAAATTTTTGTTTTTTCAGTAGAGAAGTGTTTAAACTTGAAAATTTACCGACCATTTCTTATCACACCTAATACTAGACCAAAACCGCTTGTGACGGATAAGTTGACAAAAACAGTTTTAGCCAGACCACATAAAGATTTATATTATGTTATAGACAACATTTATCTTAGAGCAAACACTAGATCTTTGTCAACACCCTCTTGGCATCTAAGTAAGATAAAATATATTTCATCTTTTACGATCGCTATAACTGCAGTCTGAAAGTTTATTATAATACTAGATTTTTAATTTGCTCCCTCTATAAAAAAATGATTTTTTATTAGTGATGTTTAGTCGCTGACTAAACCAAATTAATTGTTTACAGTAGGATGATTTGACAAAAAAAAAGTGTACAATTTTAATATTAATACAATACTTTACGAGAAAAGAGGAACGTTATGGCCAAAATTTGGCTCAAGGCAAACGCTTTATCTTTCCCAACACCCATTTGGCACTTAAGTACGATTAAATCATTTTTAACGCCTATGATCGCAATGTGCTACTCTTAAGTTATTAAATTCAGTATAAACATAGTATATAGCCCAAAGAAGTATTCAGGGATGTTCCCATGGACCGGATGTTCCCTGAGCAACCCTCCAAAATATTTATGTGTTTAAACTATAGACGACAAAAATGCAGAAATGTAAATTGTATTTCAGTTTTGTTAATCCCACAGGCAAAAGAAACGTAGATACGTCTTAAAACAGTCGAAATAATTAGTAAACGAAGTGCTTAGTGTAATGGCAATTCGAGTGGGTAAGAAATTTAATCACCCCCCGAATTTTTTTTCCTAAGTATGCCTGATATAGCTATAATAAATGTTGGTGGAAATAATTATAAGGTATTCCAAATGAATTATTTTACATATTTTGTGTTAAGTAAAAATTTTGAAGTAAACAGACAGCTTTCTAAAGTTCCAATAAATAAATCTGATGACCTTTTTGAAATACACTCAGGTGAATAAAAAGAACATCGTCAAACTTATAACAAATTTTGTTATGACAAAATAGAAAAGAAATGAACAGATGGAAAATATTTTTAAGATACTTCCATTTCAAAATTTAAACCTGTGATTCAAGTTGTGAAAAATTCTTATGAATTTCCTTAAAAGTAATATGAGTGTTAGTGAAAATATTTCAGTTTCTTTATCATGGAGTTTTCTCAAGTTCTCAACTTCATCCAAAACTGTGTTTGTGCTGCCATCTAGTGTTCAAGTAAGTAAACTATTTAAACGTCACGTTCAAATGCTTTAGAAATCTTGTTCTAGATAAAAAAAAAATATTGTAACACACAAACAAGACATGTTTAATGAATATTTTAAGCATTTTTCAGGCAGAATTATATTGTCATTTTTTATATTATCTGTTAAAGATTAAGATAATACGGTATAATCAGTTCTTAAAGTTCCAATATAAAATAATAGATGGCAGCACAATTAAGAAACAAGTTTTTAGATTAGAAGTAGAATCCACGGAAACTTGTATAAATGTGAACTGCAAAAAGAAATTGGATATTCTATCATGAAGAAAAAGTGAACAATTGAATTTCATACTTTAATAGTTTCTGTTATGCAATTTATAAAAATATTTTATTTTATTACTTTATTTAATTTACAATGGGTATTACTAAATTATTAAATGGGTATTACACAATTAAATTAGAAAAGTTTGACCGGGTGAAATATGGTGGAGTCTTAAAATCTCCCATTTTTATACTCCAAGAACAACTCATTACTATTAAACTTTCCCCAGAGCGAGAATTCGATTTTTCTACCACTTTCGTACCCCACATCAGCATACAATTACTCTATTAGAAAGAAACCGTCAAATAAAAAGTTTTAATCAACTAATTTTATCTCGCTACCAACTTTTTAGTTTCGCTTATAGCCTCCCATAAGATCGATTGAAAATTGAAATGCTCGTGAAAACATGCCTGAAAAAATTGTCTTGAGTAACCGCTGATGGGGAAGTCTGAGCTCAGACTTCCTCATCGTCTTACAATGGTTTTGGCATTTATAATTTCATTAAACAAGTTCTATTAATCTGTTATGTATATGTATTATATTTGCCTCCAAATCACAATATTTTATGTGATAAAAACAATACCTAAAATGTTTCAGGTATATCCAAGGTGCGGCTTCAGCTAAAGATATTGTGATATTGTTGGATGGTAGTGGATCTATGACGGGTCTTAGAAAAGAAATTGCAAGAAATGTAGTTCTCAACATTTTAGAAACCCTTAGTGATAATGATTTCGTCACCATTCTCAGAGTAAGACGTATTTTATATTTAATTCAATCCACTAGATCAAATTATTTTATTTCGTCAAGTATTGCCGTCTTCATAAGAATATTTTTAAAATGCCACGATATACTCGTGGTGGCAAATGTGAACATCCTATCGAACACGAGTATACTCGTGGTGGTAAATCTGTATTACCCTACCAACCCCGAGTATATTCGTGGTTGGCAGTGAATGCGTTAAAGATGTTATTAATTATGCCTCAGGAAAATGTAAATTCAAATACAAATTGCGTTTTTCCTCAATTCCAACGAACAGGTTAATAAATTTTGTATCACATAAGCAATTTGCCTTGTGAATGTTGAAATTAGTTGAGCTATCAAATCTCACAGGAATGTTAACTTTTAAATCATTACTCACTGAACGACAGTTGAGTAGGGATATTTTCACCTTTTATCTCGAAACTTTAAATCCATTGTGATGTATCCGACATAATAAAACGCAGGTCAAAGTACCTTAATGCGTTTACGTTTTTATTTTTGTTACAAACTTTGTGTGTTATCCTTTAATTTGAGATTAAGCAAAACGCAATACCAATTAATGCTTCTGTGGTTTTGATTTCAATTTCGTTTAAAAAATAAATAACCAATGGACTACAATGAAACGACATGCCATTGAAAATTAAAAATTTTCTTTTATCTGTAACGCAAGATTTATATGCATCTAAAAATTGTGTGGAGAACTAGCAGTAACTTTGGGCTAACCCAAATTATGTAAAAGTGTGTTAGCCCAATGCTGCCGTAAAAAAAATAATTGTGTTATTTATGAATTCCGGATTTAATTATAATTCTGAGATTTCGATATAGTAATAACGATTTTCTTTTATTATTCGCAGTTTTCTGAGAGTGTGAAAGCTGTTGTCCCTTGTTTTGATAACACATTAGTGCAGGCAACAGAAGGGAATCTCAGGGTAAGTACATTTAAATCCTCTAATGGCTTACTTTTAGCTTTCATTTTGAAACATTACATTGCCGATGTGTTTTCTCCCTAGGAGTTTCGGGAACAACTGAAAGACCTTGATACGGTTAACATTGCCAATTTTACTTTAGGACTGATAAGCGCATTCGAGCTTCTCCAAAAAGTAAGTATCTTGATTTCACCGAATTTAGCCTTGGATTTGAATGAAATCCGAAGTCCTGTAAAAGAATTGAAATAATCTAATTTTTTACGGTTTCTACTAGATTCTAGGGTAAAAAATAAAACATTTTAGTCTGTTTCTTTTGTAAATTCGAAATTTGACTGAGGCAAAAATGTGCGAAAACTGCTGTGGTCTAGGCACTTTCCTTCTGTTTAGAAATGGCATTTCATATCCGTCATAAGTTTTACGCTTTGATGGGTTTAAGTATGCAAATTAAAAATGTTAGTTTCGCCTTTTAAACGGGCATGTAAATTTCAAATGTGTGAGTTATTGAACTATTTACTAACTGACGATAATATTTTGGGTTCAATTTTTAATGTTAAATTTAACTTCAAAATCAAATACATCTTTCAAGTGATTGAGGCGTTTTAAGTGAGTTCAAATAACATTGCTGAGAAGAAATGGATGCATTCACTCTTACATTTAAATTTATATTGAAAGTGCTTTTTTTCAATAACAAAAATGCACCAGTAAACTCAAAATATAATTTTCAAAATATTTTATCGAAAGCTACGAATGTCAAAATAACGTAAAAGGGTCCTTTAAATTTCCAAATACCTAGAAAAGTAAAATTTCTGAGATACAGAATAATAAGTCCTTGAAGAAATCTTTAAATTAAGAGTAGTTTCATACAAAAGCAATGTTTCTCAAATTTATTCAATAACAGCAATCCATTTCAAATGAAATGACTTATGAAATATGTTATCAACTTGGATATTAATCACACGCATGTATTTGTTGAAAAATACTTGATTTAGATAATTCATTAATGTAACAGGTTGCGAAGAGTAACGAAGGCAGTCAATGTAACCAAGCAATTATGCTTATTACTGATGGTGCTCCCTACACATATGAGAAGATTTTTGCTCAGTACAACTGGCCAAACATACCGGTATGAACTCATTCCAATTTTCATTTACAATTGCTGTAAGTAATGCATGTTACTTAATTGTGATTACATTTCTGATTGTGAATCCGATAGGTACGAGTATTTACTTACTTGATCGGAAGAGAAGTCACTGATATGGATGAAGTGCAATGGATGGCCTGCTATAATAGAGGTTCGGAAATTTACTTAAATTGCACGTATCAGTAACGCTGTATTGTTTAAATTTAAAACGCAGATTTATGTTAATTGTTAGAGTTCAAGCTAAACAAGAATGTTGTAATATACGAGGTTTGGCCAAAAAATAAACAATTTTTAAATAATTTTTTTATTTTGTGGCAATATAGTTATACTATCACATTCTATTAGATTCTCCTTTTCCAGTGAGTTATCTTTCAATATAAGTACCAATAATGCTAATTCTTGGGAATTTAAAACGTAAATTTATGTTAACACTCCTGGGGGTTGTCTCGACAAGGTATCTCGTTATTAGCAAAAACTGACCAGATCTTGGTAGAATAAATATCTCGTCATTAGAAGAAAATGTATCAGATCTTGATCTCGTCACCAATAATCGGTAATATCGTGATGATGAGGTATGTCGTTATTAGCAAAATTGTTCAGATCTTGATCGACGAGATATCTCGTCGAGACCACTTGGAGAATTAAATTTTAGAGTTGAAGTTAAACAAGAATTTTTTTACATGCAGAGTTCAACCATGAATAACCAGAAGTTTTAAAGAAATGTTTATTTGTTTAACTTGAACATTACAGTAGGATAGTACTTTCCCAATGTGCCATCTTCCTGCTAAAATCGGAAAGCATAATCGATATAATCGTTTTCAAATCTGGACTTTTTACACCTTTTTTAATGCTTTTTAGATTCAAAATTATCTTTAATTTTTTTATTTAATATTCGAAAGGGACGTCGAAGGACTTAAATACATTGCAAGAGCATTACAGATTGAAAATCTAATTTTTTTCTATTCAGTTAAAAATTTTGACAACCATTTCCCCCATGCAGAATAAGATGTGAATACTTTCTTTAACAATTCCAACTTCATAAAATAAAATTTCAGACCTTAAATGATGGTTAGCAATTGAGACACTTTCCATGTCATCAGTTTGAGATGTAAAAGTGCGCCCAAATTTATTTGTCCTTGATGGATTCTTGTTAAACCTTGAATCCCTGAACCCACTCATTTCTAAACACTCATCCTCTATCAATTACGGAAAATGATATAAAACTACAGTTTAGCACACACTTAGTATGACGATAAAGTTCTTTTCACACAAAAATCCCTTGGCTATGCCCCTCGGCAGAGTAATATCAAAATTATCCTTATTTTACCGTCACACATTGTATTTATGAACGTAGTATTTTCATGCATCTCCTTTAACCCTCCTGGTGGTTTATCTTCGAGACGAAAACTACCCTGTAGTGATCAGCCTCGGGTGCGAAAACCTGTTCAAAACTGCCCCCAATTCTGAGCAAGTGACAATTTGTTTTTCTTACATGGATCTTCCGTCTCCTTGGAGTAATAGGGCAGTTTTGTCTCAACGAGGTATCTCGTTCTTAGCAAAATTGACCAGGTCTTAGACGAGATATCGCGTCGGAAAACTTGAAGGGTTAAGGAAATGGGCCAGCCTGGTGGTTTAATGATTGACAATAGTTCTCTCTCTCTCTCGAAACAAACCGAGGGCTTGAATTTTAGTCAGGGCTTGAATGTCCGTAGTGGTTTGTAAGAAGTAGATATTGGTGTAATTAGCTATCGTGTAACAAAAATGAACCTAAGTTACCAGCGAATAAAAATTTCAATAAAATAAACATCAATTTTGTCTTTGTTAATTTTTATAATTATAGATAAGTCATTTCCACGCTAAATATTATTACCACAGTGGCTCATTGGGTTTCTGCGCTAGCAATCTGCGAGTTGTAGGTGAGGCAGATTCGATTCCTGTAACCTACTCTGGGTATATTTCTCTCTTCTGTATTGGTAAAATTTTCCTTGTGTGTTTGTCTATTACTTGACGTTGTATGCCTTGTGTTTGGTGAAGCTTGATGAAATGTGGCCCTTGCGCCTTAAAACCCAACTAACCAACACCCATTTTCCAATTAACTCTCCAAGTGGTTTCTACGAGATCTCGTCCATCAAGATCTTACCAATTTTACTAATGACGAGATATCTTGTCATTAAGTTATTGACGATTTTTTATGATGACGAGACAAAGATCTGGCCAGTTTTTTCCCAATGACGAGTCCATTAAGATTTGATAAATTTTGCTAATGATGGGTTGCCTCTTCAAGGCAAATGCCAGGACGACTGCCAGGAAGGTTAAATAAGATAAAATAAGTTTGAACACAAGTGATTGCACAATAACTACAGTCTACACGAAATATTTTTTGTAATGTGAACGGGCAGTAATATTACATATTATCTTCTTTTTAAACCTTCTGGTAGTTGTCTCGAAGAAGCATCTTGTCATTAGCAAAGCTGACCAGATCTTGCTGGGTGAGATACTCTGTCATTAATAAAAGTGACCAGGTCTTGATCTCTTCATAAAAAATAGGCAATATCTTGATGACGAGAGATCTCTTCATTAGCAAAATTAGTAAAATCTTGATGGACGAGATATCTCATCGTAACCACTTGGAGGATCAAGAAGACGTATGCTTAGCTCAAATATGAAATTAACTCTTAGAAAACATCAATAAACAAAAGGTAGAAATTGTAACACAGAATATTTGTTCTCTGGTGTTTTCTTTGCAAATATCAACTAAAAGACTGAACGGTTCTAAGTAATATAAAATTAAGTGAAATCAAGATTAATTTAGTTGGTTTTATATTTAGTCGGCGCGTTAAGAAACAAATTAATGCTCTTGTAGACTTATGATAGCTAAATCAATCCTTGTTTTTATAAGCTTTAATCAGATCTGAAACATACAAAATATTTTACGAAATACATATATTTCTATTCGTAGACAAGAAAATTAATATTAATGCCAAAGAAACTCAGTTTATGAATCAAATTTCCGAAATTTTTAATTGAATTCCATGCCTAAAATATTACTTTTTCATAGGCTACTATACGCACGTGACTACTCTTGCAGAAGTAAGGGAGCAAGTTCAGGTAAGTAATGCCGGCGAGAGTTTAAACTTTTCTTTAAACTCAAGATGTTGTCATTAAGAACCTTTATGAACTACCACATATGCAGCAGATATTAAAACACATTTAAAGCAGCAGATATTAAAACACATTTAAAGCAGCAGATATTAAAACACATTTAAAGCAGCAGATATTAAAACACATTTTTTTCAAATCCTGTAAGTGTTATAAAAAAGTTAAGGCCGAAGGTTTAAAAAATTAAACAGGTTTTCAAACATGGCACCCAAAGAAAAGACATTACTAAAAAAACTTCGTTTTTCAGTTAAAACCTATTCTATTAAACTTGATAACATAGATATCAAATCGGAAATTATTTTATTAAACTCGAAGATAGCACAGAAAACAAATCAGAAAATATTCTATTAAACTCGAACATAGCGTAAAAATCAAATCAGTAAATAGTCTACAAACTTTTAATAAAAATAATGATAAATTCTATAAACTTCAAATTAATAAATAAAATATGCTTTAAGTTTTTCAGTCTTCGTTTTTTCCTGTCAAATTTACTTATTCTGGAATAAATTATATAATAAATATGAGATGTTACTTTGAGAAGTTAAATGTTTTCTGTGACGTTAAATCAAGAATTTATTAAAGAGAATTGTTAGCAATTTAAGAGTTAGCTTTCGATTGTTTCAAAATGGCTTGTTATAAATTTCAAACATATATAATAGTGTTATTTAGTACAATTACTAATTATTTTTTCGAAATAATATTGAAATCTTTTATAAGTAAATTTGAACTAATGCTCAATTTGTCTTAATTTCACGAGAAAACTGTTAAGTGGTATGAACTTGAGTTGAAATCTTTCTATCATAAAGCATTTTATTGATTATAGTGTACAACTGATTTGTTTCTTACTTAGAAATACATTCCTGTAATGAGCCGCCCTGTTGTTCTGTCTGGGGACCACCCAATCGTATGGTCATCGGTCTATGCTGATGTTACGGTAAGAGTTTTTAAATACAGATGAGTTTTAAAAGCAGCAACTTGCCGATAAATTTTGAGTTAATTCAAATTCATTTTTAATTTAAAATTATTCTAATAAGTAGCATCGTATCTAATTTTGAGAGAAAGGAATTTAGGATAAAGTTTTCATACGAATCTGACTATTTAAACTTCTAATATTCAATCAGATTCAAGGAAATTGAAGTCAAATTAAATGCTGAATGAAAACTCTTCTAGCATCTTATATCGAGCCTCAATGTATCGATCTTTTTACTGTCTGGAGAGAGGGGTTCAAGCTCAGGTGCTGACCTTGTCATCTGATCGCGGTTCAAAATGACGGTGATCGGCCTCGGATCTTTCCCTTCGGGATGATTCCCGGACCGTCGCCAATAGCCCGTTGTGTTGCTCCAGTGTGAAGTTGATTCAACTACCAACCAACTTTAGAATGGGAGTTCAAAGGTCACTTGTTTCAAGCAGTCATCCTACGCAGAATTGATAAAAAATATTTATGTATCACGAAAGTTCGATGAGATTGAATTTATCTCGAATATTTTCCATATTCAGTATTATTTCAACAGGTTTCACTGTCTGTTTTGTAATTTCCGCGTAGTTTTACACAACTTTAAATAAAAACGCGTTTATTAATGTATGATTTGTGTATTTTCGTTTTTAATACACGAGTTTTTCTCGGTTTCGCCGATTTGGTAGTGATGAGGAGTTCGGGAAGGCTGTGCCGGATTGGATCAATAGCCAGCCAAAAACTTTTTCCTCTAATGGAATCCGTGGCTCAGTTTGTCCGTTTTTGGACCTTGTGCCATAAAACCTAAATTACCTTACCTGATGCGATCCGTAAACTTCTGTACCTCTACAAAAATCGGCAGCAGAAATCGGAGACTGTCAAAAATGAATTACTAACTTCGCATATTCGTAATGTAAAAATAAAAATAATCTTTACCTTGGGAATTAACCTAGTATTTTCTTTCCGATATTTTGTAGGACGTGAAACTCTCGGATTGGTTGTGGCAGGAACGTGAACGTGAAGTCATAATGAAACTGCGGCTAAAAAAGCGTGAAAAGCGACAGAAAGATGAAGAAAATGTGATGCAGGATTATCCAGAGAGCAATATTTCCACTATGGAACGCTATTCTGCCTCGGCTCCCAATGCCGAATACCCAGCCACTGAGCCAGAAGTGCCCAGGAAGACTACGAAGAAAAAGGTGATAACAATAATTCCGATATCCTTTAGTGTTCTTTTCAATCGAGAAAAACCATGCGTGGATTCAGGACCCTTCTACTGCCGAAGGAGAAATTTTGCACTTAAACTCATTCTAAAAAGGCATAATAGTCGGTATTGTTATTATCGTTGAGTCGTATATCTTGATTCAATTTTTTTGCCCTGAAATCCAGAGTATTAAGATAGAAATAAGTGACATACGTGAATAAATGGGCGCTGGTAAAGCAATTTTCGAAATCTATTCTAAATTATTTTCAGCCTGGTAGCAGAGTGGTTAGCGCTCTGGCCCTTTGTTCGCCATATCCTGGGTTCGAATCTCGATCTGAGCATGGACGTTCGTAGTAGCTTGGAATCCACTTTAAATTGTAAATGACTATTAAATTAGACCTTGTGTAGCGAGAAAATGATTAGAAAGCGACAAACAAAACCAAATTTACACTTTTAGGTAAATAATTATGAGAAAGAAAAGTTAAGAGAGTGTTTTCAAGTTAAGTTTTTTAATTTTGAAATTTTTAGTTAAATACCAATTTTTTCTCCGTTTCAACTGGAATTAGCTCATCTGTATAGAAACGGGCTGCGTGAATTGAAAAACTTAAACGTCTGCACTAACTGAAATATAATTATAGTTTTGTTAGAGCATCTAAATAATTTCCATTTTTAAATATAATTGTAAAAAATCGTAATCATTATTGTATCTTGAACGATTTAAAAATATATTTATGTCAGATTATCCTCAGTCGCTTCGCAAAATGTTCTGGGTAAAAAATTATAGGCACTCTATTTTTAGCCGTTTGTTTTGCAATTCTACGGTCGTTTCTTTTTTTGCTACGCGAGGGCTAATTAAACTAAGACCTACAACTTAAAGTCTTCGATTTGAATTGTAAAAACATCTTTTGTAATAAATAATCTTTAATAATTTCAAAATATTATTAAAATTAAATTTTTCATGGAATGAGTCGTACAATGCATTAACACCGAATTTCAAAATCAATTTGCTAGTCTCAATTTAGCTTTTGGTTTGTCACTGCGGTCGATTTGTTGCTACACGAGTGCTAATTAGAACGGAATCTACGTTTTAAAGTGGATTCCGAAATGCTACAAGACTTCGATAGCGTAGTAGGATGAGTAACGGATTAGCAACCGGAGGGTTGCGAGTTTGAACCCAATCAAAGACCGTGTATCTGGGAAGCTGGTGCACGTTAAACTGTCGTGGCCTCAAATGTCCTCGCATTGGCGTGGTGTGGAAGTTTGGAGAGTGGGGTGCCAGCTCAGGTATGACGTCGTCATCTGACAGTGGTTCAAAATTACGTGTTGTCCTCGGATATCTCCCTTCGTATTTGATCCCGGATCGTCAACAATAGCCCGTTGTGTTGCTCCAGTGTGACGTTAATTAAATACCTACCTACCGAAACGCTACAAACATCCGTGCCTAGACCGGGATTCGAACCCAGAGTCCACTCTGCCGTCTTTTAATTTAAAATTATATTCTATAAAATGGTCGTTGTAATAAACAATGAACGCATCAAATGTTGATAAAAATTTCTTACCAACGAGATCCTGAATTCCCGTGCATGGTTTTTCCTTTAATTTCAATTTTCAAACTTCTAATCGCATGAAGCGTTTCCTCCCTACTTTGAAATGCTTAACACTCACGGCATGAAGAACGAACTTCAAAGATGCATGGCGTTTTTAAATTGCCCTTAAGAGGTTTTCCTTCTCGTTTTTAATCAATCGTCTTACGTAATCTACAATCGCCTTCTCTTAAAATGTCTGCACTCTATTTAAACATTTCAATTCTTTTTCAACTTGCATGAATTTCATATTATGTTCGAGTTATTTTTCAAGCGTTTTCGTACGCACTTCCAGTTTCAAGCTTCATTTCTAGCCTTTTTATGATTCCACTTTTCTGATGCTTTGTGGTTCATTCTGCCATTTTTTTCTTATCTTAAAACTGAGGTTTCGTAGTTTCTCTTAAAATGTTCCATACTTCTCTTTTCTCTTTTATTGCAACATTGAGGAGCAAAAGTAGGAAACGGGTCCTTGCCACTGAAACACCATGTCTTTAAATCAACGCAAACATTTTCAAAGCATTTCAAAAACATTAATATAAACACAAAGCAGCCTCGTGTATAGATTAATTTATATACAATATATCTGAATTATACATTGAGTGACCATCTTATTTGTGACACACCCTAATATTTTCTTAAACCTCACTTTAACCTAAGAACAGAATTCGAGGAACAGTGAATCTAAGATATAAATATCATGAGAAATATTGTTCCGTGTTGATAGCAAATATTTACAGTAAATTAATTAGTATCTATATATCATTAGAATTACACTGCATATCGTCTCACTGAGGTTTTGCGGCAGCTATTTTTAATGTGCCGTATGGATATTGAAGCGGTTTAAATTGTATAAGATTTGTTTCTTTCCAACGGATTAGTTTTGAACTTTTTACAAGCATTCGAAAATAATTTCAACTAATATCCATATAAATACCTTTGAGAATTATTTATCATTGCAAACTCATGCATACAGGGTAGCCATGAAATAACTCAATCTTTTGCGGCATCTAGCTAAATCTAATGAATGGAATGAAACCGAATTTGGTATTGAGACTTTTGAAGACATGGGGAGATATATTCTGTAAAAAACATTTTGTCCCAAGAGTCGCCGATAGGAGGAAATTTGGAGCTGTTGTAGTCGAAACCAATCGAACATTTCCATGAAACGCATATAAAATTAAATATGCAAAGTTTTGGTGAAGAAAATATTGTTTCCTGTGTGTTGAATCTTTTTTTTTAATTTGTGTCTATTGCCAGTTTTCTTTTTAATTGCATCACCACATATCCAGCGGGAATTAGTGGCGTGGTTGCTTGCGCAGTCGAAACTGCATAATCCATTTTATCTACGTTTATGGAAATGTTCTTCTGTTTTCAACTCCAACTGCGCCAAATTTCCCCTATCGGTGACTTTTGGAACAAAAATTTTTTTTCATGGAATACATCTCCCCATGTCTTCAAAAGTCTTAATATCAAATTTGGTTTCATTCCGTTTATTCGATTTAGCTACAGATGCCTCCAAAGAGTGAAAGTTATTTCATGGCTACCCTGTAGGTTCAAAGATTTTTTTAAAGTCACCATTGGAGGAAAAGCGTAGATGATTACTACTTTTTGTAAATCAATCAAAATTACGCCTCTTTTCGCTTCCACTTTCTTAGAAGACAGCAACTATAGTACCTGTTATGATTACAGAAAGAAAATGCGTTCAATAAAAATCTCATTCTAAAAGCAGCTGGAAGTATAAAGAAATGCTCAAGTACCCGTGATATAACCCGTCTGCCACCAAGTTGGTGAAAATACGTCCTTTTGGTAAAATCTGCTCATTCAGATACTGCAAAGTAGAGGGTGGAGGTTGTTTATAGCTCTCTTGACATCCTTCAAGATATCCAAAAGAAAATGTTTATTCACAGTGAAAATTAGTAGTTAGACAGCTTGATTAAAACTATAACAAGAAATTTTCAATAATCGCGAAGAAATTTGTTCCCTAATGAATTCCAATCATAATTTTCTATTCAACAAATTTTATCGCAAAAATCTTGATCCTTTGTTATATGGAGACGACTCTACTGTAGCTAATATACGAATCTTTAAATTAATGTAAAAATAAGCAATTTTGGAACCCTAATGTAGACAATTTGGTCCTCAGATGCTTCTACAATGGCAAAGACATTGTCATTAATTAATAATTATCTAATCAATTGTTAAAGATTGATTTGTCAATGTAAAAATGTTTCAAGTGTAGCAATGTACACACAAAATGTATATTTTAAAACACTTATACATATTCATGAAAAAATAAAGTAATAAATAACATTAATGATGCAAATCATGGATTATCATATAATTTTTTTGCCTGCAACGTCAGACTCCGAGGTTAAAAATTGATCGAATTGGCCGAATAAACGATATTATCCTCATTGAATAGTGGTGGCGAAACATTTTCACAAATTAAAAATCTTAAACTGAAACTTCAAATGACATTTCTCAAATTTCTACTGATGGAAAATTGATGCAAGCCAATTTTGTTTCTTATTAGAGCCTTAGAAAATGATTCATGTAATATCTTGCACTTGAGCATCATAAAACGTGCCTGACTTCTAGCCACATATCCACTACAATTAGTATAAAGGTTACAAGTGATAGCAAATTATCTGGTGTGTCAATTCTGTAACCCGATGTAGTATTTTTATATTCACTTTTCCTAGATTGCTCTCAGTTTTAACAATGTCACATTCAATGCTTTAGACAGGTCTTACATTCGTAACAAGAGAACCTGGGGAGAATTTTTCCTTTTCATCTCTTCATTCTTAGTGTTAAATTCAAACAATCAGTTTGCCTTTTTCTCTTCCGCTTGATGTGAAATTTGTAAAGCACAGGCATTCCTTGAGTTTCTCCCTTTTACTGCACTTTTATTCACATCTCCGAGATAACATTCTCTTTAGCATAACTTTTTAACATCTCGTTTTTCTTTTTCAAATCTCTTTTTATCTTGAGTCTCTAATATGATTGCTTTCCTTTGGCCTTTGCAGTCTGTAAAGAATTCGTCCGCTCCAGCTAGGGTAAGTTTTCTGATCAAAGTATTGATGCGTAATATTTGTATGTTCATAACTTATATTTTAATCGCTTTTACTCATTTCATGATTGTATTTACTGAATCTTACTAATTACCTCAACTTTATTGCGCCAAATTTGTTGAATTTATTGATTTCTACTCGACTAATATTTTTTTACAATATTAAGTCATGCAAAAGACTAGATTACGATTAAAAATTTTTTTTGGTTTTTACCACTTATGCAAGGAAAAAAAGTAAACTCATTTGTAGGAATAATTTTTTTCATGTGATTCCGGGTTTTTTTTTTGCAATATCAAAAAGCGCGGGAGTGAAAATAGATTGCTCTCAGAATTCCAGAAAATTAATAACTAATATGTTCATTTATTAGTTTACAACTAACATTTCAGTTTTTACTTACTTTCCCCACGTATTTCACAGAAAAATCATTATGAGTGGATTAAATGATGCATTTCGTCTTTGAAAATTTTTTTAATTCGATTTTGCTTATTCAGAAAAACATCACAAGAAGGGTCATTTAATCTCAAAAGTACCCCAAAATGAGAGAACAGAAATTTTGAAATGACCTATCAACTACGCTCTTAGTCTTGAACTATGTAAAAGGTTGATTGATTTTTATGATACAAGGTCCAAAATCAAACAATGTATAAGAAGAGGAGTGTAAAGTAAAAGTAATTTTAAAAGATTCTTTTGTGAATATAAAACAAGTCTTTCTTTTGTTTAAGTTCAATCTGGATTTTAAACATTAAAATCTTCAAGTTCATTGATGAAGATCCGCATTAAAAGTTATGCAATCTTTATTTTGACTAGCTTTTTTAACTTCCAACCTTAAACTTGTGTAGTAGTTTCAATAATGGATGCACTTTTCGGTAAAATATTGCAACACCATAAAAGTGATGCTACTGGCCGGAATAATTTCGAAAACTGAATCAATGTTTCCTAAATATTGTGTGTAAATGATATTTATAAGAAATTCACTTTTCTAATTAAAAAGGATAAAAAGAGGATGATGGATAAGCATTAGTAAAGGAAGGCCAGATTTTCTAAATTGATTTTTTATACGTAGACAGCAGTACCAAAAATTAACCGCCATCCAATAAAAAAAAATTTTAATTTCATGTGGAAATAATTTTCGTGTAGAAAGTAACTTTTTGAGTTCATCCAAACCCAAGCATTCAGAGAATAGCTTCAATGTGTTCAGTCAGACATAGCTATTGCCAACAAGGTACTGAACGATCGATACACATTAAGTAATGTATTTTCCACTGAGTATCAATCACAGCATATTAGCTACACATACTATAGCATGAAAAGTCACTATTTGGACCGCAGACAAGCTTCAGTTTACTTGAAAAGTTTATAGTATCTCATTTACCTCTTACAAAGTCATAGGCTATATCATCAACACTGGTGTCTAACTAGAGCAAACTAGTTCTATAGGCTTCGGTACACAACCGTGGTTAAAGGAGAAAGAAGCTGATTCCTCGGCTAGATCGATGGCCAACAGCTACTTCCTCTTGATCAGAGATTAAAAATTTCGAGAGGATCTGTTTAGCATTAAGTTTCAGAGCTCTTATGTCCAGTAGATTTACATTTGTTCAACATGACACTTAGTCCCAATAGGACAATGCACATCTACAAGTGCCATTTCAATACATATTCATAAGGTACGTAAGTACCATGGCCTATGTTCACAAGAACTTTCATTCAAAGCAAACAATTTGGACAATCTAGTGAGAACTTCGATGGCTATAGCAGGAACTGCAACATTTCTTAAGAATTCGAGTGCTTTGTGAAATTCGGCACAGTACATCACAACAGAGCATAGACCCACTAGGGACTGAAAAACTATTTTAATCATTTGCACACCTTCCTAAATAATTTCTCTGGTAAAGAGTTAATCGAAATAGTGCAAGCGTTTTATGTATTGCAGTTTTTGTATAGTCTTCAAGTTTTGCATTCCTTCGAGGAGTACTGTTTTCACAGCCTGCAACATTACCAGAACTGCTTTTATAAAAAACATGTTTGTAAGGTTTTGTTATTAGGATGTTTGGAATTTACGCGCTTATTAATTTCCATATTTTGTACATTTTCATTCTCTAGGCTGTACAGTTGCTCATCACTGTCTCGACACCTGTATTTGATAGACGAAATTTTTCTGTAAGTAGTTGTTTGAATTTTGGTAACGGATTTCATCTAAGCATAAATCTAGAATTCTTTGCCTTTCCCAATGATAGATCTTTGCAATTATGACTTAATATAAACATTACATGATACCTGTAGTGAACGTACTGCAAAAAACAGTACCATTTCTTTTCTTAAAAAATACTTTCAACTGTTATACGCGTGTGGAAGTTCAATAATCCTCTTTAATCATTTTTTCATTTTACTTTCAGAATGTCACAGAAAGAATAAGAAGCAGTAAAAATATCTGGATAGAACGAACAAAAGAGGTAAGCAGAAGAAACGAAATTCGTATCACCGAATGTAATACAACTTCAAAAATGCTTGCTCTGAGTGGCCGAATTATGATGACTACCTTATAAGTACGCTTTTGAACCACCTTGTTTTCTACACTGCTTTATTTCATTTGAAACGAATTCCGATGTGTTTTGGTGAAATTGTAGGAAAGTACTTGCAAATTCCTTCGCTTGAACGTAGCTCCAATATATCCTGCATGTCTAAAAGAATCGTGATAATCGACAAAAATCCGTAATTTCATGAAGTTTTCACGATGATCTTGCTGTTTATCTGCGTGGTCTAGTTCAAATCGTGATTATTTTATCGCCTATTTCTTGATCAACTCTAGAGTTTCTGAGTGAATTGGTGGGGTTCTTGTCACTTCCCATATACTAAATAGCTTAACAAGCCCAGTAGCGTAACCAGAGGGGGATTGTAATCCAACTCTCTCCTTAAAGTCTTGGATATATCCATTTTATATTTTTATGTCCATTTGTCCATATGTCCATTTTACATCTTTTTCGAATAAAATCTTGGAGGTGCGCTGAATACTTTTTGAAATTTATAAAATAAAGGCTATTCGATTTTAATTAGTATATTAAATTAATCGTTTACTAGTAAATACATGGAAATATAAAACCCTGAAAATTATTTGTCACTGACAACCATCTCACATATCCTATTAACGCTTAAGGGATGACCGAAATAAAAAGTAAATTTGCCGAAATAAGATTTGAATATCTACTCAACGTTTTTTAATTGTCACGACTCTTCTCTGATCATCTGAACTGATATAAGTTACTTTTTTATTTTTGCGTAATGCTAAACTTTAATTTTACTCTAGAGAGTGTATATAAAACTTTGAGACATTTAGTGAATACTTTAAGACATCCTAATGAGTCCAAGAATTCATTTGGCATAAAAATTGCATGTTAAACTTTGTGCCGTCCAAAATGAAGTCCAGGCAACTCAACTGGACAGGCCTTCCGCTTTCATAGCTCAAACGTCGTAATACGTGCGGCAAAACGGTACATTGAGAAGCTTGGTCCATGACTTGGGTCTTAAGACTAATCCTAAAACTTGGTCGATGTCTGATGTTACCTCTAAAGTCTGACTGTAGATGTGTATAGTTTTAACAAATCTGTCCCCCTTTTCTCTGCTTCAGGGCCTCCACATTCGCACTCTTGGCACCAAGCAAAATGGCAAAGCAAGCACCTCCTAAGATACAAATACGCATTCCAAATTCACTATCTAACTTGTACTGAATGTACAATTTTTTGCTTTCGATTTAGACTCGTGTGTAACTATTTACAAACACGATGAAAATATTAACTTTTAAACTTAGAAAACAAACTGCACATAACAACAGAAACGTTTTATGTTTACCAAATCCCATAACTCTTCCATAACAGTCGGGAGCACATCTTTAGGTGTGGGCTTCACGAATCCAAGGTATCCTAGTGATTTATTCTTTTCAAATGGGGTTTACTGCCTCTGGTAAACATGGGAGTCCTGACTCCAGGATGTCCAAGTGATCTTACTTTTCACAATTACTTGACATTGTATGTCTAGTGTTTGTCACAGCTCGGTCAAATATTACCCTTACTCCATAAAACCTAAAACCAACCAACCCATAACTCTTGGGACCCGGTTCCGATGACGACGAATCCCCTTATGTGGGGTCCTGCTCCCATATCTAGAAGCCACTGATGACTTCAAGACTTGCATCATATTCTATGTGATCGCCTGCTCTTTGATCTTCGCATAACCTATCTTCCAATAAATTACAAATTCCAGTCTAGACATGGATTGGACGCCGTAGGCGGACACTGTTTCACCTGTGCGGCTTTCAGCTATATAGTCTGCCTTACGGAGGAGTTTCAGGGATAAGGGAGAGCCGAGCAATCCAATATACATACATAAAACATTTAAGATATTACATAAAAAACAAAAGGTAAGTGAAGGGCAAAGATGTAAGCATAAAAATACAATACGACTTAAGAAAAGGATTACAAAATTTCTTAAATTTACATGGAGCAAATTAATAATAATATGAATCATACAATAAACGGGAACACAATGAATAAAAATACAAATTCAGAAAAAAATTATAAGAGCAAAACGTCTTAAAAGACAATTATAAAATACAGATAACCTAGTTTTTCTTATGAAATTAGTATATTTCGAGAGCTTTCGACTTCTCAGCTCAGATATAATCGATGTTGGAGCTGAGAAACTCCATCACTTTAAGGATTTTGTGGTGGCAATGTCTATTCTTGTCAGTACTTTAGCACCAATGGAGGTTAGTTTTGTAGAGGTTTCGCCAAATGCCACGGACTTTTGTGAGATTACAGTCAAAAAGGCGGATGGGATCACCTCGGCCGCAGATGCACAGCGTAGTTCTTAGATTGAAAAGTTCTAGATACGCCGGAAAGTCTAGACATGAATTCTGTAACGGTTGAGAATTCACTTTAAACGGGAGATCCACTCTAATTAACCTTGTTTTTTAATAAATTACCGTAAAGTGACAAGTCAAACAAAAAGACCGCATAAATCATAAGTGCGGCTATTTTGGCTCGTGTCTTCAATCATTCCACTTAAAAATCCGTCAGTTGGTATCGTGTAAACATGATTTATTAAACATTCAGACTGTTCATATCTTCAGAATACCCGTTTTCAGAAAGCATAAATATGGCTATTTGTAAACATTCTCCTGCTTAGAGCATCCACAACCCTTCCGTTTCAAAATCTGTCAGTGTCCTTTAAACATGATTTATTGAGTAATGAATGCTTTTATGTCTTGGAAAAGCCACTTTCAGAAATCACTAGTGCTGTTATTTTGTTAATATCCTGAGCTTTAGCATCCGCAATCATTTCACTTCAAAATCCTTCACTCCGTGGCTTTTAAACAAGATTTATTAGACAAGCATTCATGTCGTCGGAATAACATTTCATACTGATTCAGCCATCTAACTATGCTGTCGATACCATTCTTATCACAGCCCGAATAGTTAGTCTAAACCAAACTAATGTCATCCTCATCTTATTTATTTTCTGTAAAATGGTCGGGCGATCATCAAAATTTAACCACTTAGTCAAAAGATATTTAAGTTTCTAAAGTGATTTATTGCTAATTTAAAATTTATAATGTGGATTATTCGTTATTTCTATATTTATAGATGCGTGTTGCCAACATTCTTGGAGTAGCCGGTACCGATGTCCCTATTCGAGAAATAATCAAACTAACTCCTCCACATAGGGTAAGTTCTTTGAAGATTGCTTTTAAAGGTGAAAATCTATGGTTTACAGCTTTAAATACAATACAATTAATTGGTATTAAAGTAAATTTACTTTTGCCTAAAGTTAATTTTTCTGTCCTGTGCCTTTTAATTTACTTGACTTTGTTCGGCACAGCTTGGTCAAATATGGCTCCATTTTGGCTATAAATACAAACCTATGTCTATTAATTATTTCAATAATCACAATCTTGTGTGAACACTAAACAATTCAAGACGTGAAATATGAGCTAGTATTGAACAGCTAAATTCAGCATCAAATAGAATCAAAGCGTATAATCGTATACGATTTCTGAAATTGTTTACCTTGCGCCATAAAACCCCAACATCCAATCCAATTCTAAAATTGTTTAAATCTTTTCATATTTACCGAATTTTCTTTTAAGAAATTATGTAAATTTACCGGCTACATAACTCAAAAGTTACTGGTCTACGGTATATCCAAACGGTCCTCAGTATCCACAATCTTACATCTATAAATTGTTTCCATTAAATATATATTATCAGATAAAATTTAATGATAGAGTAATATGCATGCTAATAAGCATTTATACTCAAAGCACTACGATGTGAAATCGATACTTATTTTAAATTGGTACGTGTATCTTTTAGTGACTTAATTATCATCAGATCTCTGTCCATTATCAGATGTTGTATCGCGAAAAACACTAGATATCAAGCTGAAAACTTTTAAGTGTCCTTATTAAAAATGTTTAAATGAAGCGAGAGGGAATGATCGAAATATTTTCTTAGAACTAAATATAAACCGCATAATCAATTATCTTAAAATTAAAATTACTCTAGCCATGTGAGTATTTGAAAATCAGACTGACTATACCAAAGTTAGCAGGATAATTCAATTATACTCAGTTAAATTATTTTGCAATCTGAGTTCTAGGAAATTATTTTGCAATTTAAGTTCCAAAATATTTTAATAATAAATTAGTTTAGTAATTTATTGTCGAATGCATTTACACTTTGTATGAAAAAGTAGATTTAGTATAATGTACAAAATAAATCAAGCATTTTTATTCATAAAGTTCACTTTTAAGGGGTCACCATGGCTCAGTGGGTTTGTTCACTGCACTAGCAACCTCTGAATTGTAGGCGACGCATGTTCGATTCCTCTCTGGGTGTATTTATCTTGTGTCAGTAAATCTTTCATTGTGTGTCAATTGAAGTTGTCTGCCTTATGTTTGGCACAATTTAGACAAATATGGCCCTTGTGCCATAAAAAAATCTCAACCACCGAGCAATTCACTTTTAATAAGTTTAAAGGTAACTTCACCAAAAATATCGTTTTTCATTCATATAATAGTTCTTTCACGTTGATGATACATACTACTGTCAGAATGATACATATAAATTTATGTATCAAGATACGCATCATTTATGTACCGTGATCCGTATCATTTATGTTTCCTGACCAGATTAGGGTAATTCGATTGCACCTATTAAAAATGTAGAAAATCGTTTTGCATATAAGTTCCAAAATTTGCATACCTATTAAATTATTCTAATCATTTATCGTTAACTTGTTTTATTTTTTTGGAACCCCAAATTTGGTATAACGTCAAATTTAGTGTCTTAACTTCCGCTAGTTAACTTATGCATCTTGTATTATTTATTTAAAGCTCGGGGTTAATGGCTACTCATTTGTTGTGACAAACAATGGCTTTGTACTGTATCATCCTGATCTGAGGCCGTTGGTAAGTATTCTTTCTGTAACTGAATGTTTTCTAATTTCAAATACCTTTAACTAAATTATACTCAATATGTCTTTAAAATGTTTTGTGAATATCTTATTGATAATTATCGTAAACATATTAAGAAAATGTATGAATAATTTCTAAAATATATCGCATTAGTGTAGAATATTACACCCAAAATGTTGCCCTTTTTAAATTAATAAATCGAGTCACCGATGCAACATTAACTATAATCAAAGTGAAAATCAACCATTGCATATTCTTACATAAGACTTCGGAATGCAAACAATAGAATTTTGAATTCCCACTTTTAAATATCATGTATGAATAAACATAAGAACTCTTAAAGGTAGCTCAAAACATGCACCTAAACACATGCGTGATTAGATATAAATTTTAGTATTCAAGTGATGCATGAAAAATCTGTTATCAACCCCATGCATATTTTAATTGAAAATAGATTTACAAATGGACATGAAGTCTAACATTTTAACTGTAACATAAATCAAAATGTAATAGATATAATGGTCGTATCTATTAAGTCTATTATATTTTTATATAATATATAACCATTATCATATTATATTTCTGAAATAGCAAACTATCTTTCTGAAATATAAATCATTATTTTTTCTCAATGCTTAATATGCCAACAATGAGTCATCTCAAGAGTTTAAAAATTTATAAATTTATTTTAGACTCAAAAAATTGTAAATCAAAACATTTTGCTTCGCTCATTTTAAACAAAAATTTTAAAAATTAGTTGCACATTTCGAGTGCTTTTGATGTGTAAGAAAATTATACAAACCAAATGTGTGCAATAAATAATGTTAGTGTAAATTGATCCCAGTAAAGATGAGTGTCAAACGTTGTTTTGTGGCATGATGTTTGATGTATCTTTCAGTTTCAAGATATGCTGAAACCTGAATACAACCAGGTAGATATGACAGAGCTTGAGTTAGTGGATGATGACAAATTAGGTCCTAGAGTAAGTACCCAATCTAAAGCATCTTAAAGTTATACACAATCTAAAACATTGACTCTTGCAAAAATCAGATAAAAGTCTGATTAGTTTGCCTATAACTTCATCCTAAATGTTTTAATTTATCAACATGTTAAAAATAGTTAATTATGCGGTATAAGTTCGAATTTTAAAAAATAAAATATTTTTGCAAACCTTTCCCGTATTAGAGTACATTTTTTCCAATTAGTAGTTTAGAAACTAAAAATTCGTATAATATTTTTAAATGCATATAGAGGTATCAGTGTTATGAAATGTATTTGTATTTTCATATACAGTCATACAAATATACAGGCTTGTAATGTATGTAATGTTCAAAATCTTCAAGGGACTTAAAATTGTACTTCTACCGGAAAGAAACAATACGAAAAATCTTGAATTGGTAGAAAAGCAAAACTTCAAGTAGTATTTAGTGCAATAATTCTAGCTTGTATTCTTGTAAATTAATGTAAGCTTCAAAGTATATATTTTTGAACTAATGATCATAAAAATCGTATCACTAAAAGACAAAGATGAAAAGAATAATAAATACTAAACTTGAAATCCTTGAAAAAGTATACAGCCTTATTTTTATAAGCTGTATCATCTCTTAAAATTTATACCCATTTTACCAAATTATACCCATAAAAAGCATACCCATTTGTTACTTTTTAATGCAATACATATTTTTCTGTGATGTAATTTATATTAAGCCACTTACTACTACATATATGTTTGCATATTATATTTACTTATAAAAATTATTTTATATAAGTGATGCTAAATGAATCTTTTTTTCAGGATTTTGACGAGTCGCTATTCGAGGTACGATTTTCAATTGTATTCATTGGTAGTCAATACTATGTTATTTAGTTAATATTTTCATTAGTTAATAGTCAATACCTAGTTATTTAGTTAATATTGGCATTCATTAATAGTCAAAGGAATATATTTAAGATCTATATAAGAAAGCAGATTACACATTATGCGTATAAGTTTCTCTAACATTTCATGAGAAGTACTCAGAATACATAAAGTAGGTCCTGCACTGGGTTTATAAAAAATAATTTTATGTAACATTGATGAGTGTTTGATATGAGTTTGTAGTATTAAATACGCAAGACGCGGAAGCGAGTTTAATTAAAAATTAAAACACGAAGTTAAGAAAAATATTTTTGGCACGTATATAGCCTTTTAAGTTACTTTAGATAAATTCAAATAATTGAAATTCTAATGTACTCAATTAAAATTATCCTATTATTGAATAAAGAAAACAATTATTCAATCGAATATGGTGATAGGTAATTCTGTATCCAGGAATTTACCTTGATGCGGAAGAATACATGCAAAAGTGTAGTATTTAATGCGTAAAGAGTAAAATTATATTTTATTCAAGATTTCAAAACCAGTTTCCATTTAATAAACAATGTAATTAAAATTTACATTACTAAAGGGCTGATACATCAAAGAAATTTTGAAAACATTCATGTAAGGTAATATATAATTCATAAAAATATATACTATTCATATAAGGTGATAGCTCTTCAACTATGTTTTTTCATACAAACTTTCAGCATAGAGCCCTTGAAATTGTTAAAAATATTCGTGCTCTTTTACTTTAGTTATTTCCTAAGGTTAAAATATTAAATATTTTTTAAGGAATATGAAACTAGAGAGAGTATGAAAATTATGGGGATTGTTACAGAGAGAAATTAACTTGTGAAAATACGATTTATACAGATGGTTGTAATTTGACATCTCGATTATGTTTTTTGTTCTTAAGGGGACTACGTTATTATATCTTTTAAGGGGCTTTCCATACCTCATATTATACATAATTATTTAATTTGTGTATACTACCGAGTTTGAAGATGATTAAAAATACTTCCCTTACTTCTAGATGAAGAATTCCACAATAAATCGACGCATTGGGTGGAAAAAGCTTCCAATAAAGCTTCATATAGATGGAATGGTAAATTTCTTTTTTAAGAAACTGTTATGGTTTAAAGAGGTGTTTCATTTAATTGCAAATTCAATTCTTCAACTGCATGTATTTTACTTTACAGCGCAGGGCTGTGACTAGAAATAATTCTTATTATTATGGACCAATAGAGAATACGCCTTTTTCGTAAGTTTGGCTTATTATCAGTTAGAGAGGATTTTATACGATATTTTCTATAAATACCTAATTTAGCATTTGTTTTTAATATGTAATATTTTATTTCATAAAACACTAATGTTTGGATATAATATGGAATATTTTTGTTTTCCAATCATATTTAGATTACTCTTCCGCATTTCCTTTGATAAATAGATTATAGATTTTAAAGTAACCATACTTAAATAATCACTCAAATATCTTAATTCCTTTAAACTTCTGAAATATATTTCGTACAAACATCTTTTAATTGTAGTCCTTTGAACGATTTCGTACGATTATGGTGCGAAATGACAAATGCTTGTGTCCACTAGTTTAGTACTATGCTCATGGTATTAGAATATTATGAACATTTTCATACAATTTTCATAGCATACATTTTAGCGTAATGACTCAGAAAATCGGAAACTCAACTTTTTCAGCGCATTTTTAACTTTCAAATCGTATTTTAGTTAGACATTTCATTAGCCATTTTCGTTAGTTTTCTTTGCATAAGTAATCTGTGTCGTTAAGTAATTATAGTTTACAAGTTTTCGTTAATGATTATTCTGTTTAATGTACTGTGTGTGTGTGGTTCAAAGTATCTTATAAATATCTACAGGTTAGTGATTGCTTTGCCAGATCCATACGGTCATTATAGAGTTTCTGGCCAAATAGAAGTAAAAAGAAGAACCGAAAATCGTAAGTACAAAATTCAAACACAATGTGTTAATTTTATTTAAATATCATGTGCATTAATTTCACTTTTTTGTATTTCAGTAAAACAGTATTTTAAAGACACTAGATGGCGAGTTCACCCAGATTGGTATGTAGACATAGCACTTTCGGGATAGGAAGCTTTTATTTTTCGTTTACTTTACTTTTTAAGCTTAAAATAAAATCCCACTGCAACCTAAAGCTAGTACTAAAATAAAGACTTAAAAGTATTATAAGGTATAATCTCTAATTTATAAATAAATTGCCGTAATAACATATCGAACAATACTACCATAAGCTCTTTGTCTCTCACTTTTTGTGCTGCAAATTATATACTTAAACTCTATTTTTCTATTGATCGATTTCTATTTAAAATGTATTTTGTACATAAACGCGATACAGGTATTCTAGAAATCTTCGCTTTATTAATCATAATTTGAAATACAGTTACGCAACAGCATTACCTTGTGTATTTTTATTAAAATAGGATCAAATTTTAAAAACATTTGTAGCTGTACAGACTTATTAAATTTTTAAGAAAAAATTAACATACAGCAGACTTACTGAATGAACTTCAAGCTAGGGAATTCTTAAAAGAATGAAATAAAAAGTGAGATTTTCCCATTTCTAAACTACATTTTATATATTTCTTCACACTTGATGGGTAGCATATTTTGGAATGAAAATGTAATAAAAGGAGATCTAATATCTTAAGCAAATAACAAAGTTACGTAGATAACACCAAAAATATTCAATACTTTTTTACCTAAGGCACAAAATACTTGCAAAAATGAGGTTGGATACATAAAAAATGTAAAAGTATTTTAAGTTTTAAAAGTATATCACTATGGTATTCTTCAATGAAGCATATATTATACAGCATTTGATCAATTTCTAGGGTTTATTGCGAATCGAAGACGAAAGAAGGCGATCCTTTTATCAGCCCTGAAGAGGTCATTAGAAAATTTATTCATGAAGCAGAGCATTCGCAAAATTTCAAGTGGCGATCACCGTCCACTGGACCACCCTTGAACGAAGCACCTTTATGTAAGCATTTTTTAAATGAAAATTTCTATTGAAAAATATGATAATACAGTTTCTCTACTGCTAACTTACTAAACCATTTCATATTCACGACTCTCACTGGGAAACATAAGGATAACACACTCACAACTTCAACATAAAGATAATTTGCCTTATGATTTACATCCAATGTCACGAATCAGAACTGCGCCACGTTTAAGATCTGATGGGTCCAAAAAATACAACATTAATTTTATAACGTCTTTAAAAAATATTTTTTCATGGTTTTAATATCAATGTGTTCTGTACCCATAAGTTCTGCAGCAATACTTCATGCAATCAACTATAGCCAACATTCCGAGAACTCTCGGAAAACTTGTATGGTTGATGATTCATAGTTATTATTATGAACGTTTAGTCAAGCGAGTAGATTTATTTGAAAGGCTCAAAAGTTTACTGGTTATTTGCTTTCTGTAGGTGATAAACATCTTGTTCAGAGTTTGGTATTTGATGCGAAAGCCACAGATGTTGATGTGAAGAAATGTGAGCAACCTGCCATGCCAAATCAATATGAGTAAGTTCTATTAAATTTTTTAAAGAGAAAATTGTCATTGTTTTCTTCAAAGCTGAAATTTATCTACAAGTGTTTTTGGTTGTAAACACTTCAGATAAAAAATATGAACTTTTCATTTAATTTGGAAGTCCGTCATGAATTAATCATGAATCGTTCGTAATATCTCAATTTCTTATTGAGTATGACGCCATTTTTTAATATTTTAGATCTAAACTAAAAGCGTAGAGGCGTTTTTGTATCAGGACAATCGGTTGATATACATCTTCCTATGTTTCTTTAGATAATGCTTTTAAAATATTGAAAACAGTCAGATTTTCTCATTTTTACCGAATATTGTTTGAACGCGTGAATAAAAATTAGAATTTTAGACTTGAGCTTAAACCTATTAGTACAAACTTAACTGAGCTTAAACATAAACTTATCTTCATTGCAAAAATCAATAAATTATACACTATCTACCAATAAGTATTTGGACACCTGTGATAGAAAAGAAAAACAAAATTTATTCATATTCAATAGTTGGTAGAGCCTCCACGAGAGGCTATTACAGCCTCAACCCTCCGGGGCATGCTTTCCACAAGTCCTTGTATGACGGCTAGTGGTATCTTCTTCCACTCGGCTTGGAGAAGACATGTAAGTTCCTTCACCGATTTTGGACGGTTGTTGCACCCCTTAATTTGACGATCCAACTCGTCCCAGAGGTTCTCGATAGGGTTCGGGTCTGGGCTCTGGCAGGCCAGTCCATTCGGTTAACCCCATTGTCACCATACCAATCCATCGTGGACTTCGCAACATGACAGCTGACGTTGTCGTCCTGGAAGTAACATGGGTCCAACCCGTAAAACTGCCACAACGTAGAAAGCACTCATCCAAAATAGTGCAGTAGGCGTCGGCCTTACCATGAATTGGGACCAAGGATCCCAGTCCATACCAGGAGAAACACCCCCAGACCATAATTTCACCTCCGCCGAAATTTACTGGGGGCACAATGCATTCTGGCAGGAGGCGTTCTCCAGGCAGACGCCAGACCCTGCCATCCGAACGGTAGAGGATGAACACCTGGATTCGTCGCTCCAGAGAACCCGTTTCCACTGATCCACGGTCCACTTTCGACGTGCTTTGCACCACATTAACCGAGCAGCGCGGTTGGACTTTGTGATCAAAGGCTTATGGGCGGCAGCACGACCATGAAAACCAAGCAGATGTGCTTCCTTACGGATGGTATTCATCGAAACAACACTCCCGGATGCCTGCTGAAACTCCTGAAGTATGTGGCCCATCGGCTGGGTGCGGTTCTTCCGAATTTCTCTGGACAGCACCCGTCGGTCTCTATCTCCCAGTTACGTGGGTCTGCCGACTCGAGGCACATTCCGACAATCACCGCTCACCTTCCACTTCTGAATCACATAGGCCACTGTCAATTTAGGGTAATTCAGCTCGCTAGATATGTCCCTTAAGGATCGGCCATTTCTGTGATATTCGACGATTACACCTTTCTCGAAATAAGATAACTCTGCACTTCGTGGCATCTTGCATGCGACTAATGCAAATGTTGTTTCCAACACGATATTTAATGGCGGAGGGCGTAACGTATATCAGGACCGCAGATATCGTCATTTGCATGGGTGTCCAAATACTTATTGGTAGATAGTGTATTAACACAAAATTTTAGCTGTAGATCTAGTAAATGTGTAATATTTCGTATGCATCATAAACATGTTTACCATAAACTACTCCATTTATATATAAACACTTAATGATACATTAGAGATCATCAACTTATAATCTAAGCTTATGTTTACAATAACTATTTATCACCTCGTGTAATAAATTATGCTTGTCATATGTAATAAAACTTTGTTAAGCAATCATATAACATTTCTATTATCATCTGCAATAAGGTTAATGAAATTTAATGAAAGTTTATACTATGCATACTGTATTATGTATGTAGCATGAATAGTTGGGATTCATTTATTTCACTGAATATCTCAACCTGTAAACAACTACCAAATAATGTCAGACAACTTACTATTGTATTTTAAATATATATTTTTTAGTTCAAATATATTAATACAATGTATAAAGCATACAAATAGTATGCTATTTTTAGTGTAGAACTATATGTAATGCAATGAAATTTTCAATTCATGACTTTAATAAATATTAAATGTAAAAAATGTTTCATTTGATTTTTCTTAGATACGCTTACAACAATTTTGATTTAAGATTAAGTATTTGAAATTTTATTTCAACCATCTTAATTTAAAGTGCTGCTCAATCAGTGATTGTAAATAAAAACTAACTTCAAGCTCCTCCGAGTATTGCAGAATGAAATATTTACAAAATTACTTGGTTTGTTTTAAATATAATTTTTGAAAATACTAGAAATTGTTCAACTGTGTTCAAAATTTGCATGTTTTGTTCGAAATTGAATATCAATTGGTATAATTATGAATATGTAATGGATCATTGTTAAGAATAAAATTATTGGATAATTTAGTGTGATGAAATCCCATCGTAAATATTCATTCACTCAACATTAAATCTCAATTCACGTGAAATTCAAATTATTACAAATATCAAAAGATGTAAGTTGACTCAACGGATAAAATACGATGTTTTGAAGTGTCGAAAACTGAACAAGCCGATAGATAAAATAAATATCCGTTTAAATAGTTTTTGTTTACAGGAGCTTAAACTACCGTACAACAAATAAAAATTTGCAATTTTTCGTTTTGTGTTTTATTTAAAGTACTCATGTAACTGATTCTCTATCAAATTTTATGTTAAATATAAAGATTTAGAACGACTTTAAGTCGTATTTTATCAAATATTATATTCTATTCTCTAATTTAAAATATAATTATCGGATTAAACATTTTGAGGTATAAATATATGAATTATTTTCTAATACAAAATAGGTAACCATATTGTTCCAATATTTCTGCTAAAATTGTAAATTATTTTTCAAAAATAAATTATTACTTATTAAAATTCCAAAATAATGATAAAGAGTAATTTAACTTTCTAAAATTGAATTATCAATTGATCCAATTAGAAATAAATAAAACTTAGAAGAAATCAAACTAAAATTTGTTTCTTGGACTGTTTTTTAATCATAATTCCCAATTTCTACTCCTGTGTTAGACTCCTAGAATTTATTAATATCAGCATTAAATGTAAATATTTTATAATTTGTATGACAGCTTTTAGCTCTCAGGAAAAGTAAGTATCAAGAATAATTAAATGAGATACGTGTTTTCTCGGATAAAAGGATTGTTCCTGATGTCCCTTCTTTTCTGTTGCACATTCCTGAAATTAAAATAATTTTTTACTGAAAATTCAAACCACAAAAATACTTTAGAAAAAGACAATTAATTCATTTCAATTTGGTATATTTTGTATTCAAAAATGTAATATTCGAATGTAATAACATGGCCAGAAAATATTAATTTGTTTACATAATGTAACTAATATAACATATTTACAGAATTGAGAGTTTTAAGTAATAGTGACGACTTCAGCAATCTTATAGAATCAGCTCTCATGGGTATTGCTGGAAACCAGTTAAAATATAAGTATTTTTCTCTTGAAAATACCAATCACTAACTTCCGACGTTTGGAACATAATTTTACAACTAAGAAAGTACAGTTTTATATAGCGGGCCGCCTTGCATACAGGCTGATCTCATACAGCTGCCGATAACCATCTTTGTGCCATATCGGTTGTCTAGATATCGTCTTTTGGAATGAAAGGGCAATAGCAACGCTTTCAGATGCAAAAAGCACTAGATCTTTCAACCCCCAATAACACGAACTGGTTTAATCCGGTATCATAGAAATTTCCTTATCATTAACTTTGCGAAACTTCCATTATTCCTTTCAGGGGTGATAGATAGCATTTCTATTCACTTTCTGTTTCAATACAACAGTATGGAAAATGTATGTACTGGCGAATTCCGCAACTTATGGATTTAGCTAAATATGGCCCTTGCACCATAAAACCCAATCAACCTTTACTTAGGAACATGAGTGTTTTAGTGATGAAGCAATACTCTTTTATTAAGTAAATCTCGTTTAGTAATGAGTTTCAATTTCAGTTTAAAATACGTTTGAAGTCAGCTCATTCATTCAAGTATAGCTTCATTATCCATGTGTAACATTCGAATATGGTTAGTTTATCTTACATATCAATAACTATTATATCAAAACTTTAATCACAAATAAAAAGTGCAACAGAAAAGATGCATCCCAATCACAATTTTTACTATCCCTTACTAACCTTTATTCATTATTTAATGCAAAAGCCCACTAGGTCTGCTGCTGGCTCTTATACCCAGGTAAAGTGATTTTATCGGTTCCTGGATACGACTCTTAGATGCCATATATTTTAAATGAACTCTGATTTCATGTGTTGATTTGCAATAATTAAATTTTTTAAATATTTACATAATTTCACATGGATTTAAATCTTAATAAATACAGTAGATTGTAAATGCTGGTGGTCATAAATATGCTGTCATTCATGGAATTATGCGAATATGTGATTGCTGTACAAAACAATTCAATTAGTATCACGGAATTAAATTCGTTATAGAATCAGTAATTACTAAATTCCATCAAACGTTGGCAACAAATTTTGAGGCAGACATGTAAATGATACTTTGTCAACTACACACTCTGCATTTGGTCCCCTGTATCAATGTAAATGTGAAACGGCACAAGTATGGAGTTCATAAGAAACCCTTTACTACTTGTACGACTTAGTAAAATGCGACGAGTAAAATGCATGGTTCTCGCCTACTTTTCTATAACTTCCTTCACAGTAAACTCTCAATTCGATGGTACGATTGATATAACTTGATTAACATAGCATAGAACATGTACATGAACATAACATAAGTAGCTTCAAGATGGAAATTCTAACTTTTCAACAATTGAAGTTACTTTGAACTTGGCACGCAAGTAAAGTAGCGAATACTTGTGATATGAGATAAGAATAATTGGAATATAATATGGACACATATTTTATGATATGTATATACAAAATCTTTGATTTCCGCTCAAACTTATTTTTATAATCACATTATATAGAAATGTTTCTTGCTTTGTTATACTGTGGAAATGTATTTTTAACTGCATTTTGATAAACATTTTTATGTCAATCCATTTCTAAACAAGAATGTAGCATTTATTATAAATGTTGTCTTTAAAAAAGCTTTTATTTTACTTTATCAAATAATTCGTAGTTTCCAAGATATGAAGTTTGAGGAAATTGAGAGAGAATCTATATTTTTCGAAACATAATAGCATCCACAGTTCATAATGTCAAAATATTCTATGAATAGTTTAATATATATCTATTGTACTAAAATTTTAACATTTTGAGGTTATTGTGATATTTAATTAGTTAAACCGGTAAGATACTCAATTATTTCAAACAAGTATTTTAAAGTTATCAGTGATAAATTCAGTTTAATACATAATTTAAAACTTTAAGTATTCAATTTAATAACTAATATTCAAATTTTTTAATTTTCCTCAATTAAATTTATTAGATCTAACTTTAAAATATTTATTTAAAATAATTGAAACAAACGACCGGTTTACGTAAAATTTATAAATAATTATTTTTTCTTCTTTTCATAGTGGTAAGTATATATGTATATTTAACACTCGTATTGAATGCCTTACATCATTACATTCATCTTAGATATTAATACCAATACATCTTTATTTTTAAAAAATTCAAGAAATATTTACTATCACACTCCTTACATATTCTGAAATAGTAACTTGAAATAAAACACGTGCAGATTTAAAAAGTATAAAATATAACTTTTATTGAAACTAGTGAAATGCTAGTTTTTATTACTGAAATTTATATTAAATTCATTTATTTACAAATTTACTAACTATCACCAATTTAATTTTGAGGAAACAAATTTACATTTTCTTGATATTTTGAAAATATCAGTTTTAAAAATTGTGTAGCTAATTTAGAATCATGATAATAATTGTGTTATCACGTTTATATGCATCATGCATTGTTTTATGGTCGGATCGAAATATAATTTTATATCGGAAACCGATTTAAAAAAGGATTTAAAAATCATAATCAAAGAAAATTTCAACTGTAAAACTCAAATAAATTTAATACCTGATTTATGAGTGATTTTGTGCTCAAATGTTGAAATTCAAAAGAATACGGAAATAATGTATTTTTAGCTTAAAATTTGATTTTAATGATTTGGATTCATACTAAGCAATATAGAAAAATTTTCAAGTTTTGTGTTTCAGAGATTGAGCAGAAAAAATCGTAAAAACAGTTTTTAAACTTATTGATTCTTGATTTGCCATATTAAATGCAAGTCTTTCAAAATTTAGGCTTTTTGAAAAATCAATTTTGAAGAATAAAATTAAACTACGTATGTTTGAATCCAGTCAAATTGTAAATGAATATGTACACTTCCTGGATGTAGTGTATTGAATTATTATCTTGGAGTTAAAACAGCATAATACTATAAGTGCAAACTTATCTCCTTGACGCAACTAAATGCTATTAACAACTATTTAACTTTATGAAAAGAGTCATTCATTACGGAACTGGAGTGACTGATAGAATCAATGAAATTAAATATAATAAAGGAATATTTTTGTCAAGTGAAACGTATCTCTTTTGTATACTAGATCCTTTTTATAAAATTTATAACTTGAATATTCTCGTTCCCCATCTTTAAGAAATTGGTTACGTTTTAGATGGTTGAATTTCAGTGAACAGAGCTGAACACATCATTTATAACTTTTATAAACAAAAGATGTCAAGAAACATCCTAAATCGAACTTACACATGCACTCATTTGCATAATAAAATAAAAATTGTTTAGCTAAGGGTTGAATTGAACTGCATTAAATAAAAATATTATCTTGTACTATATCTCTGGTATTATATAGCAAATTATTTCATGTATTAGAGCAAATTTTTGCATTTCATTTTCTGTGTTGTAAGGGAATTGTTTTATATTATTCCCCGTAACTGAATGTATTTTCTTTAAACTTATGTTACATTGAATTCAGTTCTTACTGGTACTAATTTGGATATAGTTCATACATTTCAACTGTCTAAGATTTTGAACTGCACATAATGCATTGTTGTGTAAAGGTAATAGATCTATAATATGAACATTTATACGATATAGGGATCGAATTGTTGATATGTATGGTATCGTCACCACGTTTGTGGCAACTCGGAGTGGACTTTTAAGATTTGATGATCACCGTACCGAAGAGGAGAAAGGAAACAGCACAGAAAGGTGAAGCAAACAATGAAAAATATTTCATTAATTTTGTGTATTAATCTCTATAAACATTTCCGAAAGATTTAAATGGATTTTCCCTTTCACCCGCAAGTGGTTGCTGTTTCTAATTTCACTATTGACTGCGAGTTTTTATCGAATATTAGTGAAGCAATGTCTATTTGATGCAAAAATATTTTTGACGTGAATACGTCTTTAAAATCGAAACAGTACTGGGGACATGTATAAAAAGTCGATCGATACAAAAAAGCGTTATAACTGTTTTGTCTTATTTCAGAACTAGAAGAAACATCCAGAAGATAACTATAGCATAGTGTAGACAAAGGATGTCTACCTGACCGAGTGCGCAGACGCACTGAGCGCAGGGAGGGGGTCCGCAATACGTCAATTCTACGGTGCTGGGCGAGCTTTGGGCCAGTGTAACTTTGGACTGCGTGGAGTGAGGACTGCATAAATGGTGTCATTCAAAAGCAACCGAACTAAGCTACAATAACAGGCCTTTGATAAATAAAATTATACTTTAATATTAATATCAAATTGCACTTTAATCGTTCAAACTGTAAATTGTTGAATTTTACAATAGCCAATCGTTTAAGTTTCCTATGTCTGCATTCACTCCACAATCCAACATCAGGCCCGAGTATTCACGTCAAAACTATGGTTTGTCTTTTAGACATTAAAAGGTTTTGAAAACAAATTAATTGTACCGTTCCATTGAATAAATTTTAGTGTTTTGGAAATTACTTAAATGCTTTTTATGGAAATTTTGTTTTAGTAATTTGTATTAAATTTTTTTATTTATTTGGAACTTTTATACACAGACCTTTCTACGAAACCCATACAAGGGCTACTGATGAGTTGTTTTATAGAAGAGCAGTGGATTTTTATCACATTAACAGCTCAGCGTTCGTGTTTGCAGTTCCGTTTGATGCAGGTATTGTATTAATTTTATTAGCTTTGTTTGTTAATTCGATGAAGTTAATGCTGAAATAAGAAGGAATAAGGATTGTATTGAATTTGAATCTTGTCAGTTTGTCCTGTGACAGGGTTTTCACAATCCTTGAAAGTCCTTAAAAGTACTTCAAATTTAGTTTTCTAACTCATTGCCCTAAAAAGTACTCGAAAATACCAACATTTCGTTTGGTACGTGAAAAATTTAATTTTAACCAGATGTTACTTTTAAAAAATTTCCTGAAACTTCCGATTCTCGTACATTTTTTGCTTTCATGTTTTTCTCTTTTTTATTGCGCATTGTTAGTTGATACAATTTCATACCATTTACTTGCATAATGATATTCACTTCAAATTATTTTGCATTGAATTTTAATTTCCTAATTTCTGAAACTGAAAGCTTCATAAACGAAATGGGATCCTTGAAAATTTTGTGGAAGTTCTTGAAATATCCTTCAATTTGTTTCTGTAAGATTAGAACCCTGAATTTAGCATATTCCTTTTGCTCTATTTCTTACTAAATATTTTCATAACAATTGAAATACTAGTTTGTGACTGCAAGTAAAGCAATATTCATAGGCAAATTGTTACACAGAATTTTAGTTTCCTAGTTACTTAAGCTTTTGAAATGAAAGCGTTACTAACAAATTGAGATCCTTGAAAATAAATTTGGCAGAAATTCTCGCAATAACCTTAAATTTGATTTAAGTAAGAGTAGGAAACCTGAATTTGGCATTCTTTTTCCTGTTTCTCACTTAATCTTTTCATCTCAAATTAGGTACACGAAATACTAGCTTGGTGACTGCAAGTCAGGCAATATTCGTAGGTAAAGGACCCAAGATGGCACCGGCCGCAGTAGTTGGAGTCCAGTTCAAGCATTCTGCGTTTGTCGAAAGGTTCTTCAATATGACAGGAACGGTAGGGAATATGGTAGAGGAAATGTTTATTTCTTTTATCATTTATAAACATTTCCAGTAATGTTTTTGTTTCTTTTTTAATTGATCCTATTATTTATTGCTTTATATAAATTCTATAACAGTGGTCTCAAACTCTTGAGAAGGCTATTTTTCAGTTTTGGAGAAACTTGTGAGGTCGCATGAAATAATAAGCCCTTACGAATAGACATCAGCTTTCTAATTGTCTACGTTCGTCTTGGCGATGTCCCTGGTTGATACCAAGGTCACAGAAAACGTTAGCACTTCCCTCTCCAAATCTATTTTTAGCCTCTTTGGAGTGAAATTGTACCTTCAAACTACCCCCATTAACTCTCCGACCCTTTTCGACCACTTGTTCTTCGGATCTCAGCATCGCTGGACGCTTATGTCTGCTGCTGTTATGATCTTGTTGAATAAATCCATTTAAGTTTTTGGAAACTACAAATTGTCTTGTGTCTGATTCTACAGGACCTCAGTCGTCCATATTTTGGAGGCACGGCAAAGATCGCCGAAACAAGCGTAAACACTAATCTGTAAATAAAAACAGCAAATGCTTCAGCAATCACTTATTTCTATCAAGTTTGTATCGTTAAAAAAAATTACCTACATAACAATAGATATTCACTTAAATCCTTAGAACTATAAATTTTACCAAGAAGACACGGTAAAGAAAACTTAATTTTGGGACCAGAAAGTTGTGATGACTTTCCTGTCAACAAGTTATCGATATTTGGAAAATTATGCTTCATTTTTTAAATGTTTAAATAATAAAAAAATATTAATATTAATGTAAAAAATATTTAAAAGATGGTTTATTTTATATTTTGTAATCTTCATGCATGCAGGCAGCAAGTTTGAGACCTGATCTAGACCATTATATAAAAATAATTACTTAACGAGAAATAAAAGTTGTACTTATATTATATTTTTAATAGCGTATTTAAATGAATCCTGTAATGCAAAAATAATTTTTTTCGTTGTATATTACAGTTGGTTTTAATTTTATACTTACTGTGTAATTCGATATTAATTGTGCATGTCCGATCGATTCCAATTTCTATAGATTATTTTATCTAGCCCATCATTTCTTTATACAGTCTCGATAAAATAATTTTTGCCTGTACATCGCTGTCTGCAGGCAAATCTATTCATATTAATATTGCACTTTGAGAGTATTTAAGTATCGATAAATAAGAGTATAGAGGCGTAGCATTTAAAAATTATAGCATTTGGCTCAAGTAGTTCCATATCTAAAAGCTCAAAATGATGTTATCGAGAAATGAACAAATAAATTAAGCATTAATTATCAATTATATTCATAATTCAGATTAATTATGTAAGTTTATTAAGCCAAAAAGATTAATTAGGTTCTAAAAAGAGAAGTGTGAGCCCCACAGGTATGCTAATTGTGCGTGATGTAAACTGCGAGTTAAACGAATTAAATAATTTCGAAAATATCCGTGACTTCGATGGGGAAATGAGATCAATAGTCAATGAAAAATGAAATGTAGTCAATTTCTATCGGTTTCTTAGATCTGTCTTGTTATTTTTATTGAAGATTTGGAATTATATTTTAAAGGAGGTTAGTCAGGGTTCAGGGAAAAAGGTGCTTTGATATCTAATTAGGAGTTTGACCCCCTTTCTTTCCTTCGCCACTGAGTTTAACGGTTCCAGAAGTTGCCATGGGGAATATGGAATACACGTTTTCAATAAAGTTAAGACGCTTAGAAATTACAACATTTCTTCGTTCTTTAGTAATTTGCGAAATAAAATGTTTTATATATTCACCATCATGATTCACCATCTTCTATGCAGACTTCTCTATTTTTATGGATATAAGCATTTTCTATAGACAATACATTTACGAATTGCTGGAAACTTTGAATCGAAATTGTACATGGCAGTGCATTTATTTAGTAAACAATTGAAAATTTCTTATTTTCACTAATTATAAATACATTATTTACTATAGTGAAAATTGGTTCAAATAATTTGAAACATTTTTCAGGATGACCCTTAAAGTATCCAAAAGTAATTTCAAAACTCTTATTTTCTACTTTCAATTTTCAGTGCATGACTTCCTGTAAGTACAAGTGTACAGATAAGGTAAGATTATGTTTCTTGTATTTAACTCTTGTGGATATTCGTCTTTGTAAATTTGAAATTAAATATGTCCTACTTGTATGATGTTACTACTACTGCGGGTTATTTTAAATGTAAATAAAATTAATACTGTTATGGAAAAGTTTAAAAGTATCTCAACGTACTATAAGTTAGAACGGGAATGCACTTAATTTAATACACACTTAAAATTGATAGTATTAGATTACATAGTGAAAAAAATTGTACAAACGGAAAGTTTTGAGAGAAATTAAGAGTAAAAACTCGTCTTGCCCATACATGATAATTGAAATTCATTAGGTAAAAGATTAGGATATATGATGAGAACCCATTCAGTCAGGCAAATAAACTCCTGTAACTAATTTAGAATTACATTTTTGTATTCACTTAGTGTCAAGTTGTCAAATTTAATTGAATATTTATCATTTCTAAAAACAATAATTTGTAATATGTAATTCTGTGCACTGTACGCAATAAATAAAATAACATATGCATACAAGATGCCTTATTAGTTAAATTATCCTAGAATGGAGAAATGTATAAATGCTCACTGTTAATTTGATAAAATTGCGATAGGAAAATAAGTCCAACTATTCATTATGTACTACTGACATGATGCGAATGTATCTATTTGGATGTAAATTATATTGTGCATTATTGATTAGCAAGCCATCAAGTTCAATTACAATTAGAACTTAGTCCTCTTTTGCATTTATATCCTAGAAGTACAGAAAACAAAGCATATACAACTCTAATAACTTTTGACTTCCTCTCTAGAATTCCGTATCGTTGTTTTTGTCTTAAATACTAAATGTTGACATTTAAATTCAGGTACCCAAACCAATTTTTAATATTAAATTAGATATATCTTATTGATAAAAACCAGTCTAGTTATTAAAAGTAAAAATAATAGTTCCCGAAAACTTTCTGATTATTCTCTATAGGTTTAAGATTCAGAATTTTTAAACACCTTTTTGATCATAGGAACGTGAAAAAGTTTGGATTTTTTTTGTTTATTTCACATAGTTACGAATCATACTTTGATGCTACAGAAATTCGATAGTTAATTAAAAATAATTTATAAATTTAATCCTTTAAGGGGTTCAGGCACATATATCTGTGTTGCAAAATATGCACCTTCCCAATTCTTTCCAACCAGTTTTGATTTTCTTGACCAATAGAGTATTTTATAGAATTCTTTCAATCAACAAAAGTATTTAGACAATATGTGTGTTGGGAAAACAATACTCGGAAATCTTGAGACCCTCAGGATTAAAAAGAATTGAACTTTTTTTATTCAAAACCGTTTTGTTTAGAAATTAATTTATAAACTAATCAACGACCAGATTAATCTTCATTTCTGTAAATATTTAACGTTTTGAGATAGGTTTGCAAAAACGTGATGTGACAATGAAAATTCTTATAAAATTGAAAATCATGCTTATCTCAATCATGCCAATCACACTTTAACTAACATATTTATTGAATTATATTTAATGATAATTTTAATATTTTTCAGCAAATGGACTGTTTTCTTCTGGACAACAATGGATTTGTTGTAGTGTCAGAAATTCATGAGCATGTAAGTATCTTGAAACTCGTTTACTTGATTATCGCAAGCTCTTACTATAGGTGCTTAGATCCCTCTGTAGAGAGATTCTATAGATATAGATTAGAGATAAGCCTACATAGGCCGTAAATAAACCATCAGTATAATATCATCTAAATATTAATTTAATGTTTGAAACCACTAAAAATTAAATTAATGTAGATTTAAAAACAATGAAATTTGGCAACTACCCAAATCGCTATTTTAAGTCTTCACGAAATGCTAAAACATCCTAAATGAAATACATATCAGGACATTAATAAAAACAGGACAATCTAACGAGATGTAGAGACGTATGAAATAGTAATTTGAAAGGAGTGACCTTAAACGATTATTTTTTCTGCTATGCGTGTATATTAATGGTTTGGCAGGATATTCAGTTGTATAAAAGCATCTCTTAGATTACTGGTAAAATTTGTTTTGGGTTATCATTTCAAGTGTTAAATTATGAATTTTCTCTGAAATTCTTTTAAATTTTCGCATTTCCATACAATGTATCAAATGGATATTGTGCATTTGGATCAATTCAGGCAAATTATATCACACACACAGTGACACTTGTAAAATATTTAGGAACTCTTTGTTATGATATAGATAAAATTTTACTTAAGTAACCAAAAACAGCAAAACAATCAATTCTTAATCATAAGGAAAGATAAATAAAATTTTCACTTCAATCAACGATGCGCACGAATAGATTGATGGTGGACGTTTCGCTCCACCGAAGTAGCTATTGACCGTTTTCACCTTTTTTATCTTTAGTCGTATTTTGAAGTTTTTGATTACTAGTTTGACTAAGGTTTCTTCTGCTTGTGTAGATTGTAACAACATTTCATCCTTTTTTGGTAAACACATGTCATACCATGAACATAACCGAAAACTCTCAGTAGGACTGCTTTATATTCAAAATCATTACCATTTGCTCATATAATTAGATTCTACTAAATATAAGATTTTTGGGGTTCAAATTCCAAATTTTCTGATGCCAGGATACTGAAGGTTAGATCTTCAGTATCCTGACATCAGAAAATTTATGAGTGATCCTTCCTAACGCTATCAAAATATTAATACCTGATCTTATCAAACCTTAAATACATTTTTCAATATTCCAAGTAGCGTTCTTAATCATTCATATATGACCATGTCGCGTTCCTAGCTGGATTTATCACAACCTTGAAACTTCTTATCTAATGTAAAAGCGGTAAATAAATAGTACTGCTTTCACAAACGAAAATAAAAAGGCTTGATGAAACTAAAAATCTAATTCCAAATTAATACGAAAAGTTCTGAAAGCTTGATGTTTAGACTCTGGATCCAAGTATACAAGTATCTGGAAACTAAAGTTGCTTATATCTTCTCAAACTGGATATCATTAAATTGTACTAAGATTACTGAGTACCTGAACTTTAAAAATGAAACAGATAAATTTTAACCTTCAAATTCAATTAATCGAGTTAATTGAGAAATTTATAATCGAAATCCGTAAGAATAAAATTGAATAAGCGTGTTTTTAAAGAAATTTCCTAAACAAATAAAAAAATTCATATTCAAATAAAAACTTATGGAATATAGTCAATATATGCATTGCATACCTTTTTGTCAGTTATACTTTTACCATTCGAATTAAAAAACAGGATGAATATATAATTAATAATGAGCCAAATATGTATAATCATTTTTCTACATCCCTTATTTTATACCTCTAAATCATAAGTTCTTTTATTTTAAATTTCGTTTTTGACCATTCAATGCTAAATTTTGACCGGATGCGCCTTTGATATAATTCATCGGAATAGTAACTGAATGTGTATACTTGTTTTGCTAGCTTTAATTGATGACGGTGAATATAATGCGTAACTCTTCATTTTCGAACACTCAACTTTACAAGCTATAATTATGACGGTATTTTAAACTTGAATTACTAAATTAAAATCAGTATTTAATGTTTTTAAGATATCTGATCGATGAAATTAATCACTCAGAGCAACATTTTCTTTTTTATATTGATGAAAAAGTATTGTATAATTTTAAAATTTAATGTTGAAAGTAAAAGATAAATATTTAATATTTATATTTGTACAAAAATGTATGCAAACATTTTAGTATGTACTTAATTTTTAGTATGTTTGAAAGCGCTTTATAGCATTTCAGAATTATAATGTATTATGTCGTTTGACTTTTGAATTGTGCTTTAATTATACTAATGATAAAGTTTCTTTTGATTAATTTAAACTACGATTGTCCGCAGTGAGACCGAATAAGATTATTTAGCATATAAATTATTAAGTAATTACTTTTAGAAGTGGAAAGAATATATATACTTTTGAAGCTACTGTATCTCAAGTTACCAGTATAGGTCTTAACATTGTGTGATTTTATATATTAATGTCTGCTGCAATTTACATATATTACCTCAAGACTTGTATTACACGAACTAACGTTTGAACTTAAAAATTGATTTGTAGAAAAAACATCAAATTCCACTCAATAGAACGAATATTATTATTTCTTGTAACTCTTTAAATCTGAGAAAGACATTAATTTAAGGCGCTAATTTTTTCTTTTAAATTAAGGCAAGGTAGATCCTACTTTTGTGTCCACAAAAAAACCTTGCGCAAACTTTATTAAAAGAGGTTTCGTTGAAAGTTATGATAATGCTCTTGATGTTTGTTATAAATCTTACGATTCCCTATTGGCATTATTCTGTAACAGTAAATTAGGAACAATTAATCAATCACCTTCATATTCCATAATGCTCAATTAAAAATTTTAGTCGTTTTTTTCCATAACTTTAGTTTTTAGTGTAAGACTAAATTTGTTTGGCTCCGAACGGAAGCAAATGCATTGATAGACATTAATTATTAGTGTATTTTTATTTATTCCGGAATGTATATGTATCAACGATTTTTCTCATCCAACATTATTTTAACTTAAATTTTAAAAATTACATTACAAGTAATATTGAGTTCAATTTTGATGTTACAGTACAGTTAATACTCGTAATTAAAGTCAAGAAACATACTAATGTGCTTTGTTAGTCTACTTCATTGAATTGCATAACGCTGAATAGCATTTACTATTTCTGTCGTGCGTATATATTCAGCCATTTTGGCTCGATACTTGCAGAAACATGCAGAAGAATGATTAAATCTGAATAGTTAATGTAAATATGCATAATATTCAATATTTCATGACCATATATTCAGCAGTTTTGTCATGGTGCTTACACAAGCATGCAAACAGTCACAAAACGCGGAGATACAAACAGGTTTCTGTTGAACGACCTACTCTCACTAAATTGTAATAAATATACAAAATTTCATAAAAATACATAATCTTTATGTGTATGAGACAAACATACAAACACAACGCAGAAAACTGGGTTTTGCATGAAATGACCAAAACGGATCAATAAGTTGAAATGATACAAAATATTTCTTGTTCAAAGAAACACTTAGAGATTAAATTCGACATCTGTAGAGATTTGAAGGCTGAACTTCAGAGACTGGTGATTAATTGGCAAATGTCTGTTCTTAATAGCACTCAATTATTTAAAAAATTAACTTCTATTCATAACATTTCTTTAGTTTTAAAGAAGCTTGCCTATCTGTATAGTATAGATAGGATTTTTAATTGCAGTGTATGGTTTTAATCCTACATTAAATATATCTTAGCTACTTTCAATGTTTTATTTGAAAGCTGTGATTCCCTGAGATTATAATTAACAAATTTTACAATGCCTCTTAAAATTAACAATTGATTATATTACACTTTTCTGCTTTCGAAGTTCATTTCCTTTGACATATCCAGCTTTGATCTTTATCAAACTATGCTAACTCTTACCCGTCAAAATTATTTTGGGTGATGTGAAACTTCATATCACGTGGGAAAGATTGTCCCATTTCTCTTCAATAATAAACTACGCATGGAAGGAACTTAAGCACTTCCATTTGAGTTAGGCTGGAACAATTCTGATGTACGTGCTGCCATCTGTTAAAAATTATTGGTACTTTGGTAAAGATTGAAAAGTATTTAGACATTGAGGGACAATTCCATCAAACTCCTCGGGATTTCTCAAGAGATGGGTGACCCATAACGGCCGCTTATTACTATTCTTAATATCACTTCTGTATTTGATCAAAACTACAAAAAAATTTGTTGTGCTTGGTTGCATATTTTTTAGTCTCATGTTTTTCTGAACAATAATATAAAATTGTATATTCTTCTACCACATCATTGTATGAAGTACTGTCATACTGTACAGCTGGAATACAACTGAAATGGCATTCTAATTCTTTTTAAAGTTGGAGAAATTATTTAATCTTCTATATTTAATTATATATATTTGTATCATTGACTCCTCACTGACATGGCACGAAAAATGTGTTTTAGCGATTGACCAAGTGCAGTGTTTTATTTTCATTTTATAAAGAACTAATAATTATCAAGCTAATTTCTTATAAATCCAATAATTCAGAAAACTTAATCTTAAAACTTAAATGAGCTGTTCTTTATCAAGCATTTGTACTTGAATGCTGTGGAAATTGTTGAATTCATCACATTTTAAGTACTCTAAATAAATGCATGTGTCATTGCATTCGAATGGAAAGCCAGCACAACATACGTAAATATATTTATCTGAAATGGTTTTGGTTTTAAGGTCTCGGGTTGCTATTCTGTACAAGGTAAGGAATTGTTTCCATGTATTTTATTAGGAAAGCAACTCGCACATTCAAAATTAAGATATTCAGGTAGGTTGTATTTGTGAAACTAAGGTAAGTGTTGCAGATATTTACTCTACCTAATATCTTGTAATTATAAAAGTTGAATTCAGTCTAGACTCAAATTTTGTTCCAACGTTTATTTTGTTACCAGGTTTACTAATTCTAACGCAAATCGACCTAATTCATGAAAGTGATACATGACGTTAATGTATCGTAATAAGTGTTTTTATTTCTCAAATCGAAGATTCATTTATTTGGCTTGCAACAGAAATAGCCAGAATAATATTTAAATCATCATTTAATCAGTTTAAAACGGCGTATATCCTCCTATATTAAAAATTAATTTACAGATACTTCAAAGTATCCAGATGAACACTCAATAATTAGTTTGCTCGCTTTTAATCTTGAATTTCCTGATCATTAGTTACCCGAGTATTTGTTTGCTTTTGATTATTCATATACATCTTAGAGTACTCTGAAAATCTATATTTAGGGGAACTTAGATGTGTACAATAAGATCTCTTTCCATGTCTTGTCATCCAATACAACAACGATTTCAAGTTTAGTACCTCTTACAATGGTTAATTGGTGGTGCAGTCTTATTACTCTTAGAAAAACTTCAAGATGCGTTTAATACAAAATATTACGTACAACGAAATTTATAATTGTTAATTAAACTTCAAGGTTAATAACATGGATTTACATGGAAATTATGCATGAAGCATAATTTTGTTCAGTTCATTAATATAACGATATCTTACTCCTGCTTTGGATACGAATTCTCAAAACTGATTGCCTTTAAAAATTGTAATATAAAAATAATTTAATTTCATAATTAATAAAGTTGAGTCGGGCAGTACCTTATAGTTAAATGTTTAGTAGTTCATTGGCGCACACAAACTGAACCTTATGGCATATATCACCCTCATTTGAGCGCAAGGTCATTTGTAGTGGCGAGTCCGGCAATTTCTACGCCAGATATAAAACCTTGAAATATAGTGTAATTTAATCTCATGTCAGAAAAACTACATCAAGACCACAGATGGTCATATTCACTAAACAGCGAAGAGTGGGCATCGAGGAGCGAGTATGCAAACCAATTCCGAAGAGACATTGAATCATGTCCAATTTCGTCTTGAAGCAGAACCGGAATGGAATCTAAAAGTATCTCATCTGATAGGACTCATCAGCACAGGTGGACTACATGCCTTTGTATCTAGATGTCCATGTATCATTCCATGATAAAATGTAGAACACTGTTAAGAAGGTCTTGTGAAAGGAAACAAAGGCATCCCACATATATCTTCCATATCGTTGCATGGTTTGCAGTGCAAATAACTTGACCATTTCATTTTTTATGGATTTTTTATTTGTTTTATCACTCCTAAAACATTCATTTTTCTATCTTCAGAATATAGTTTTATCTTGCACCTGGATCAATCTAAATCTCACTAATAGATGGCAGCATATGCGTTACACTAAGTAAACTACAGAAACCAAAACTACACGTAATTTTGCGCGGGGAGGAACACTATTTTAAATAATCAAAATTCGATGACAGCATGAAATAAAAGTTACTTAGTTTAATTTTTAAAAATCCAATAAGTAAATAAATCAAAATTCTTTTTCGAGAGTTTATTCGATTAACCTCGTTTCACTGAAATCAAAGTGGACACAGAAGTTCATGTTCAATAATCGTATAAATGACTGAAAGCAACTTTGCGTTAAAAAGTTACGTTAATCGTCTGTTTTTACCTCAAAAGCCTTGTTATGTGATAACTGTAGTTAAAATAGTTAGAATCATGGAGTAACCGTTCAAAATCCAAATTTATCTTACAATTTTACAAAAATATTAGCAAGTGGCCACTCATGAGTTTTTCAAATGATGTGTTTCAAATAATTTTTCAAGGAGCAAAATAAATTTTAAAATCAGCTTTTAAAGTTTGAAATCATTAGTACTATTTAGAGAACTCTTTTTGAACGATTGAATTTCACAAAAAAAATATGTAAAATGCAAATAATAGTTATGATCTATTTTTCAAGCCTCACTTAATTCTTTAAATAATTAAAATATAGTTATTTTACAAACTATACCATCTAAGCGCGGCAAAAAAATTGTCTATTACACACTATTTATATATTTATTATTACAATCGATTCCTTAAATTATCTATCAATATTAAAATTCTCATTCAATCTGTTATCTTATTTCTTTTACAATTTGAATCGGGGAAAATTATGTAATTTCCCTATAGTTTCTAGTACTCGCCAATTCGTGTTCACAGCAGATTGCGAACGAGTTATTTCTTCAAAATAATCTGTTCAAAATTAAGAAATTAAGTCTAACGAAATCTTGTGTACCGATTGAAGGAGTTTTACGGGAAATGGAAGAGGACACACACAAAAACGTTTTAAGAAAAAGACATACCATTAGTGGAAACAAGTAGATAACAGCATCAACTTTATTGCTAATTTTTATGAGAATCTTGAATAACTTGCATGTTTCAATAACTTTTGAACAGACCTTATCTATGGAGAATCCATCCTCTTTCAACAATTATTTCCAAATTGAAAACTATTTGTAATTGCACTATTGTAAAATTTTGTAAGAGTACTTATAAATTGTGATGACATTCTTAAACTGATAATGATTGTTTCATGGATCAATTGATAGGCCACGTTATATCGAAAGTGATACCTTATATTCGATTAGATGGACTACTTCATTTTAAAATAAACATGATCTAAAGACAAATTACATTTCTGACTAGAAAAATAAGGTACAACTGCAATGAATTGTCTCTTCGAGTACGTGAATACATTAAATAATTCAACATTAACTTTAATAAAGGCTGCATCCGATTTGATTTGAATTTAAGATGCAAATGTCCGTTCATGATTATGGGGCATCTGAAATTCAGTTCGTGCCCGAGTTAATGTACCTGTTGATGCCATCATCTAGGTAATGTTGAGATGTGAAGTTCAAGGTCGTAAAATTCTAATCTCCAGTTTTAATGCCTACTTTATTTTGTAATCCTTCCATGTGCGCAGTTTCCTCTTTCTTAATTTGCTTTCCATTTCTTTTTAACCTCTGATTTTTCTAGACGAGTTGGCCTTTTGTGCTATCCCATGGTCCAACCTCAATGGGGTTAGTTTTGAAAAGGAAAGGTGAATATAAGAATGAAAAGAATTCCGTATCAGGAATACGGAAATGTCAGCGTTCGTAAAAGCCCTGTAGGGAACTTGAATTCTTTCGCTGTTAATTTAAAAATTAAACATTGACCTATTAAAATAAATATAAAGATTCTGCAATCTCGAGTAAAGGGGAAATGGATGTTTTTCAAAAACGTTTTAAGTTTATATTACAGGGAATAAATTGAATGAATTCACTGTAGTTTTGTGAATCCTGCTAAAAATTGAATGAGCAATACTCATTCTATTTAACTTAAATTAATATCGAAACTTAATGTTTGAAATTTACTGAAATCGCTTAAAAACTGATTTCAAAATACAGAACATGAAAAATTACGTCTCTATTTTTTATCAGAAAATTGTTGTCTTTAGGATATTAGTTTCCATTTTCGCTGTTAATTCAAAAATTAAAAATTGACATTTTAAAATAAAAAGATTCTGCAATCTCGAGTAAAGGGGAAATGGATGTTTTATAAAAACGTTTTAAGTTTATATTACAGGGAATAAATTGAATGAATTCACTGTAGTTATGTGAATCCCGTTAAAAATTGATTGTAAAATACCCATTCTATTTAACTTAAATTAATATTTAAATTAATGTTTGAAAATGGTTGAGAAATTAAAAAACGCTCAGAACTGCTCAAAATACAGCACATAAAGAATTGCACATCTCTATTTTTACCAGAAAAGTGTTGTCTTTAGGATATGAGTTTCCATTTTGAAGATACCTTTCAGTTGTGCATAAATTTCTAAAAGTAGTTTTGAAATTAGTACTATGGAAACTCTTCTTAGGATTGATCCTCTAACATTCGTATCTAAACATCTAAACTAGATACTCATTTTCCTGACTGTAAAACTTCAAATATTCTGTAGATAAACTATTTCTCTAGATTGAGAAACAAATAGCGTACACACACATGTAAATATGTTTTGACCACGAATGTTTTTATTCAGTGTTGAATTTAAATTTTTAAGTAAATTTAAAATATTTAAAATAAATATAACATGAAATGCAATCTAAATTTAAGTTTCTGGCTTAGATGTCAATAAACCTTGAAATTAAATTTAAATATACCTAATGAAGCTTTCAAAATTGTTCAACATCTTATAGGTTTTTAGTAGTGTTAGGCTTGTTAACAAAGAATCTTTGTAGGAGCTTAATTTAATTACACTTCCGTAGAACTTATTGCGATTTTTCCTGCTTTTGTGTAATTTATATTTAACAATTTAAAATTATTCCAAATTATAAAATAATTCTTTATTACGACTGAAAGTAATTTTTGGTACATTTAGGTGTAAGAAATACTGTTTTAAAAATTCGTACACTTATTTTACATATTTAATTCAACAAAACTAAATAATTTTTAACTCTTAGTAACCTCAAAATGTTTTATTTTTTCTAAAATTTCAAATTTACCTGTCAAATTAAATGAAACATGTTTTTAGATAGTTTAAGGAATACTGTAAGCACAAAAGAATAATAATTTTGAAAAGGATTTTTATTTACTGATAAATGGAATCTATTTAATGACACTGTATCTTTTTTTTTTCAAATCAATATTGACCAAAATTGAAGACTACTCATAAGAATAACTATTAGGAAACTTAACTTTAGTACTTAATTGTAGATTTCGCCTTTTTATTTTATTTATAGTGAATTTTAAATTCAATATAGAACGGATAATATTTGAGCTACAAAAACAATAATGCAAATGTAAAAGATATGTAAAAAAGAAATGCAATGAACGCTTTCCACCCACAAATTTTTTCTTTGAAGTCCTAATACAAGTTCCCTTTTAACCAATTTTAAAAAAGTCAGAAATCAACTACCCCTATTGTACTAAAAACAAAATTGTAAAGTAATTCTCTTATTTTTCGTCCTTTATAACTTAAAGTAAGCCAGAAAGAATTCTATATTTCTAATCCATTTGAGTTTGTATCCATAAAATCATTCGAAAATAATCTAAGTATGTTTTATTGTTAGCTGTTCTCTTAAGTATATCAAATGAATTCTTGCATAGTGAATCAGGAATTGTTCCAGGACCTTACGCTATAAAACCCAAACATTAAATCCAGGAATTGTTCCCTATGATTTCATTTTATCGAATTATGAATAGAAAAATATTTCATATTCAGCACTTGATAATATAACTTTTTAAATTGATGTCAAAAATTTGCTCCCCAAACAGCTTTACACACTAAATGTGCAATTTTTATATTTTATAACGAACACATTAGCGATACTTCAATGCAGTACATTGGTAACAGCCGCAATTCGGAATCACTCTTGAGAACTAAAATTTCTGAATTGATGTAAATAGTAAGTAATATACATAATTGTTTTACGATAACTCATGAAAGCATTATAAATTGAAGTAATGATAGTTTAAAAGTTAGAAAAGCTTTTGATTTGGCGCTTTTGAAAACGATTCTACTAAAGTCATTGGAGCAATAGTTTAGCATTGAAAAGTAAAGAAAGTTAGAAGACGAGAGGTATTATTTTTTTAGTTTAAATACTCGACGTTCTGGTTCTGACAGCTATGCGAAGAAGCTATGAGTTTAGGTAGGCGAAGTACTTCCATATAAAATGTTTGCATAAACATTTAGTTTTGAATGTTCATTTGGATACTCTTTGACACATTTTATATATCTGTGAATCAATTTGAATATATATAGCGTCGTTTTCTGAATTACTTTTATTTATTTAACAGACGGGGAAATTTTTCGGAGAAATAGATAACACCTTATTCGATTCCATGGTTCAAGGAAACATTTTCAGAAGGTAAGTTTTAAACTGAAATTATACTTTCGTTACAAACTGATTGTTAAGATAGCTTTCAATGGAGTTTTTGATAAAACTAGTCTTTTTAAAATTCAAAAGCTCGAGGCAACAGTGATAAGCCACAGAAATGTTTTTAATGGAAAAAATTAAAAACAAAATATTCATGAGATTCAAAAGAATTTCTGAGTGTTTTTAATGAGTGAGAAATACTTGAAAGTTAAGTTGAAAGTTTAACATGGCCTCTTAAATAATGGATAAATCGTTATAATTTTTTAATTTTTTTAAAACTTGAAAATTGCTAGTCTGAAAATTTTAAAAAGTGGCTCATTGTGTTGCTTGAAGCATTTCAATTGATGATTCATTATTGATTGCTCTCTAAGTTCTCCAGAATGAGAATCTTCCGACGAAATCATGACGATTTCTTTCCCTTGAACAGTGATAATTCAATCTCGGAATAGTTTTATGAAAAAATATACGAATTTACAATATTTCTGAGTTGACTCTTGCTATGTGGTGTTTCATTCTTCGGAACTTAGAGGGTATATAATTATGAAAAGTTGAAAAATCCGGTATGTGGTTCTAAAGCTGAGGTAAGCATATTACTTTGTTGAAGATAAGTGTGTTTATTTAAATTACATTTTGGGGACAGTATTTTTTAAGATAGCAATACAGCTTTTCCACTAAATTTTCTAGAAGTTTATAACTTAAAGAACGACTGAAATTATTCGGAATTCGTTTTGAAATCAGCAGAATAAATATACATTTCATTGTACATTTTTGGTATTTGTATCAGAATAACAATGATTTGTTGAGCAAAAGCAATGATATTTAATAGGTTTTGAAATTTAATTTTGTGTTGAAATTTATGTAACAATATCCTATCAAACAGGAAATTCACTCAAGTATTTTCATTTATTTAAATCATCTGACATAAATTATGGATTGATCATTCAGAATCACACAGGAAATGTTATTTTCGTATAAAATAGATACTTTTTGTATATTTATCCCAGAAAATCTTAGTCTTTGATTTACATTCGGGTATTATAAAAGGTACGTTTGACTTCAAACATAATTTTATGTTTAAACACTGCTGTGAAATAGCTCTTAATATTCATAACTCGTGCAAAATATTTATTAAAACTTCGAACAAAAATATTCTGGATTTTCATTCTTGTATGAAAAATCTATCAAGAATATTAAATATGCATTCCCCAAAGTTGAACACGAATCGTTAATTCTGAATAACGACCACATATATTTGGGTTTCATAGATCAACTCTTTCTGTATTCGGGTAGAATATGTAAACATCGAAACACTTGAAGAATAGCTAATGAAATCTTATGCGAATCCGACAATCATTAAAATGATGCTTTTGTCTCTAGTCTTTTATTGAAACACCTTTTTGCAGAAATGTATAGGTTGGTATAGACAGATGACTAGAACTTAAATGACTTTACAACCATGTGCTGGATGTTGATGCAACCATGTTCATGTGCTGGACATGTCAACACGGAGATGGCAAACCTCATATGTGCGCTATTCCGTCGTTTTTTGCAGTTTGTAGACATTTCCAAACCAGTAGACTGTCAAGATAAGACCTGTTTCAGGATACCCTAAGGTTAACTCTTTCCAATGGCGAATACATAGTTTTATTTGTGAGACCTAATCAACAAGCAATGGCACCAATTTAAGAATTATTGTTCCTAGACAGGAAATACCGATATCTACCATACTCTGATGCGAATTTTGCATAAAAATCTTTATGAATGCATTCGAAGAATGTGTCTCCTTTGGGCTCTAGGAATGATGTTGAGCACGTGATTTGGGCGGCCGAAGAGCAATTATCCAATCTTATGTTTAGACGCATAGTTAGAAGGCGTCTTTAAGTAGATTTCCCTTTAAGTAAGGCGTACTAGTCTGGCAGAGATAAAACACGCAACCAATCTGAAAGAAATAGCCCGTTGTGTTCCAGTGCGACGTTAATTAAAATAACCTACCTACCAATCTGAAAGAATGTTATATTGGCTGATTTTTTTTGTCGAGCAACATTCGTATGATTTTAAGCTACACTGATGAAGCAAGAGTCCTTGATTCCTAAGTTAGACGTTATGAAGCTGCAATCGGATCAGATTTTCTTTTAATGGACCACAACTATCATTCCAACAAAGTAATCAAAGAGTAATTCCACTAGACTCTTTAGAGCACTGAACAAATGCTCTTACGATAGTCTTAAGAACCTGAGAATTCCCTAGAACCTATTACCTTAAAATATCTTTGGTTCTCAGGAAAGCTCTCCGGCTGCCTACAGTCTAAAACCAACCACCAGAAACTTCAAATGGCAGAAATACTACCGAAGGGTAATATTTACCCTCTGTTGGCCTGAATCATTTTATTTAGGGCATAGATAGGTGCAAAGGCGTATCAGTCATTCACTGTATGAAATATAAATTGATTTTTAGGTGTATTGTTCGTTAAAATTACAGGTTAGGAAGCTCTTAGAGACATGGCTCATAGTAAAAATTCAAAAGTATGACCAATAACGATTTAAAAACCTCGTCAATGCAAAAATGCTTCGTCAAAACTCGCTGTTGCCACAATTATTGAGTTGTTGCAATACTGTTCTAGAAAAATAAATTTAAACTCGCATTTCTTTTTGTAACTTATTTCTGTCCTGATGGTGGTGGACGTCTTGTTCCACCAAAATGGCCGTTGACGATGCGTCTTGCATTGACGAAGTTCTTTAAATCGTTATTAGCCATTTTTTTGAAGGTTTTTCAATTTTTATCATCAATTTTGACAAAGTTTTATCTGTTTATCTACATATAATTCAATTTGTCTCTACCGTTATTTTATTTACTTTTGCTATGCGACCTAAAATGAATGTTTTTCTACATTAAAGTTTGTATGGCTTGTGAGAAGTATCTTGTATGAAATTCGAAGTCGATCGGATGCGAAACTAAAATACTGTCCAGTACCTTGTTACATACTTAACTTTTCCAGAAGGACGTAAATTTGTTGAATTAAATGTTTTTACTGCCTTTTAGGAGAGACTGCAAAAATGCATATTTTTAAACTTTAAATTGTGTGAAATACAGTGATGTTTTAAAATTAAGAAAAAGACTATCGGGGATACAAACAATTTGAAATTGATATTTAAATGGGGATGCCATTGCTATCTGTCTCAATGAAGCAAATTTTCCATGAAATATTAGTCTAATAAATCATGGGTTTGACACACCAGAAGTTTGTTAAAGCAATCTATTTTAGTGATACAAATGCCTTACTTTTAGGAATACTTACCAAAAATACCGTTCCAACTCTTTTTTACTCTCAATTTCTTGTAATTACTCTTAATATGCATTTCCTGAATTGTCTGTATTTTTTGTGTACAGCAAGATAGCTTAAAATAATAAACATGCGAATAAATTAAATGTAACTAACATTTAAAACCCAAACTAGCCTTGAAATATTTTCTGTTCTGCAATAAAGATGAGGCTTTGGCATAATTGCTTGGTTTTCCAAGAAGTTTTGAAATATTTGGTGTTCTAAGTTGCCTTAAGAATGCAATTAAATTTGAATTCCAAGATTTAAAACATTAAATTTGCTGTATTATTATCTTTAAGTCATGTCATGGTCACCAGAAACCACGTAAAATCAGGTTCTTGATCCTTAATTATTTTTAAAACGATGTTACTTATATCACTTGGAATAAAATTATACCAAGTCTATTAATCCGCGAGACTTAGATTCTCAAGAACCAGAACAGAATGGGAAAAAACAATCTAAACGATATAAATGATACAGTGGTACTGTAGTCATAGTACCATAAGGGTGTAATACAAAAGATTTGCTGATACATACCACAGAACCTAATTTAAAAATGACTTATTGAAATCATTGTGTGCTTTTGCATGCTTTGTCGCTCCACGGATACTTTCTGTTACACTAGGGCTAATTTGACCGGGACTTACTGACATGTGGGAAAATTTCAGCTTTAAGCAAGAGAAGAAATATGTTATTATTCAAAACTCAATAGTTTCACTCCTGGGGAAATAAAAAAAATTTAAATTCGAAAATATTTTACATAAGTATTTATGACTTCTTTTGAACCCCTTTTAGTGTTAGAAATAATTGACATGTATTGCAATTTGAAATAAACTGGGTGTTTCACCATCGAACTAAAGATGCTTATTCACTGCCCATAGTCTTATATTGCTTAGAGTTACGAATTAAATTTGTTTGAATTTTGAACACGATTTTTCTTCGAAGGATGAGCTATAAGTATATCTGTTGATTAAATCGTATATCTCTTAAAACCTAAAGTAGCACAGCCACGTATTTAAGGTGTTGACAATTTTCACATAAGTACGCGAATAAGACCCTCAGGTATTAATAGCCTACCTTTTTCTCCGTCATATTTGCTCTGTTTGCAGCGCGAATGAGACGAGCTCAATTCATGAACAGCAGAGACGTCATAAGTGTTTAGTACGTCGCGCAGTGAACGGAAACTAGACTAGGGCAGGACAGCGTCGAGGAAAGCTTCTTCTCCCCTCTAGTAGGGGTGGTAGGCTATAAGTGTTTCCCTAGGGTAGAAAACTAGATGGAGAATCTTTTTCGCCGTCCTGCATACGGGGCATTGCTAATGACCCAAACACATCAGGGGTATGGGAGGGAACAGTGAGTCAGAAGGGAGTTGCCCCTTTTTAATAGTTTGGCCTTAAGATAGAAACAAACGATGTATTTGCGATGTCTTTAAGGGCGTTTTGCGACGATTTGATACGTTTGCAACATGTAGCATAAAAGATGAAACAAAAACATAATTCTTTGTATTCTGTTACCCCGTGTATGAGACAGCTGTTGCCTTTATCAAACGGAAAAGCCACTTCTTGTGGTAGTCGAGAATCGCTATCCTGGTTACCATATTGATGGTAATAGCCTTAAGCAGACTTTTTTCTTGATTTGCGGACTCATAAAATGATTTCTGTCTTATAAATCATCTTTTTTATTCGCTGTTATCTTATATTTATAATCAAACACACAATTAGCTTAATAGATCCTGTTATGTAAAAGCTTAAATTAAATTATTTAGGAAAATAATGCATTAATACGGGAATGGAAACCGAAGTTAAAGATTAACGAGGATATAAGAATCCCTATATGGAAAATACACTCGGAAAAACTACACTTAGAAGCAATTTGTATTATATGTAATATTAAATGCTAATTATAATTAATAAATAACTAATCATTAATAAAAATATTAATTGATAAATTAAATAACTGCAATATATAATTATATTTTGTAATTAATTTTTGAAAAACGATGTTAATAAACAACAATGTACTCTTCTGAGTTTGATGTCTTCATTTTCTTTTAATTTCAGGATACGAATGTATGATTATCAAGCTATATGTATTGATATTATCGTGCCTTCTGGACCTGCAAATCTTCTCAAAACGGTGAGAATTTCTATTCATATTTTTTCGTGCTTTTGATTCTGATTTCTTATAATCCCAAGTAGGCTTCGATGAATATGAAAGATCACAATACTCGTTTCTTAATACTTCCGCATTTAATTTGGTTTTGTCAAATTAATAATTAAAATTAAATTAGGCTTTTAGAGTAAAACAACTTCAATAAAGCTAAATTTAAAAATAGTGGGAAATTTGTATAAATTTCAAGAACTAATATAGTACATTTTAATATTTTCTGGAAATCATTACAAAATCGTATCACCTTTAGTGTGACGACGTTCAATGAATATCCAGACTAAAACTTTAAATTTTATTCCAGTACTATTACAAGCGTTATATAAAGATGTTATGAAGGATACTAAAATATTTAAATTGTTCAAAGTTACTTGAAATTGAATTTTTGACACATTAAAAGCCTCTTCACTATTTCCGTCATAATTCCTATTGACTTCTATGTGAAACATTTCCGATTTAACATAGCATCATACGAAGTGAGTAGTCCAATTTTTACAAACAAATACTTAAGTGTTCTATTAGCGTGAAAGATACCAGAATTCAAAACTTTTCATAATAACTCTAATACATCTAACTGAATATACAAGATTTCCGTTGTACTATTATTTTTATGTTAAAATGTTCCTAGCTTCTTTCTTTCACTGTATTTTGATCCCTAGCCCCGTGAGCGTTATGCACACTTTATTAAAAAATGCAAACTTTAGTTTTCGCTCCGTGACTCATAACTTAGCCATCTTTACCAATAGAAAGTGTCCTAAAAATTTTCAACCAATAGGCTTGTTTATTCAGCCATTAAATGTATTTTAGGATAAAAACAATGGTACGCTTCTAAAAAATTTCAACGCTCAAAGGGCTAGCTGTATACATTTCCGTCACAATATCTACTAGCTATAACTATTATATTTGTTTTTAGCCACTACGTCACATGCGAAACGTAGTCTACTGGTTGTGGAGCAAGATAATTATGTAAGTAATTCTTATAAACTGTTACATGAGGCTTTGCAACTAGTCGTGTATGCAAATGTGTGAATAATTTTTATTTCCTCTTAGTTTTAGAATATACATTTGCGGAAAAAATCAACTACCCCTCTTCAATTTTAACAGAACAAATAAATTCAAAGATGGCATTCGACACGGAATAATGTCTTTTATAAATTCATATGGCATAAAATTTTCACGAGGGGCCGTCCTCATTAAATTGAGCACCAACTTCATAATTTCCTATAGCAACCCCTATTTTGACACAAAATTTCGAATATATCATAATTTAACTTCAAATACCAAGTTTCATGTCATTCATGAATATAGAAAGTTTGGAGCTTCTAATCTTAAATCAGTTTCCGAGACTTTTATGGATATCTTCCTAAATAATACTCCTATAACGCTGATATTTTGTAGCATGTTACTATTAAGGTACCCAAACAAAATATACATAATGTTTTACTTTTTAAATAAATTTTGGTTTGCAATATTATTTATTAAATTAATATTAAAAAATGATGAATAGGAACCTTGATATATTTTGACAGAAATCGATTCAGAAAGAAAACCGTATTACCATAAGAAATTTTTCAGCTCTTTTCTCTAGATAGTTTTTGCCCTACACTTAAATTTTTGTCACTAGTTGATTTTAGGTGGCCTCCAAAGGTGAAAAAAATTATGACAAACCTGAGGAATGTGTAAATTTTTGAAAAATGTTTGGAAAGATCATTTATGAATCTAACGGACATTGCCTTCTACCTGTCATGTCTCGTACAGCTGAACAATGATCAATCTTATTGTAGAGATGGGCAAAACTATGTTTTTACGATATCAGTCTTAACAGCTATTGCTAATTTGCGATAAGTTATTAACTGTTATTATGAAAAGCTTATATAATAGTTACTGAATAAGTTTAACAGTTATCATTAACTATTAAAAATTAAAGTTGACGGTGAAATTAAACAGTAAATATTGATCATTCTTTCCAAATTTCTCGTCCATCAAGATCTGGTCAATTTTGCTAATAACGAGATACCTCGTCATTAGCAAAGACAATCACCAGGAGGGTTATAGTTCTTTGTGATCTTATTTTAGTCGAGTAACAAATGAACAGTTCTTTATTAACTACAATCTCGATCTACGAATATCGACTTTCAATGTGGAGATGATCCCTTAAATGGACAGCTTTAATATTGAATATCTCCGAATATAACAATAGTAAGTTCATGAAATTTCATATTTAGACTAATTTGATGATGTAAATTCTGATTAAGGTTTCAAAACATGGTGCTGCTATTGGAAATTTTATTGTTTATGCAAAACTTGGTATCAAGACTGCCGCTTATTCAATGTTTTTGCATTTGAATTAGTAGAAGACGTTATTCCTTATTGAATGATATTTTTGAATTTGCTCTATGAATAGTGCTCGAAATAAAGGGTGGTATTTTTTCCGTGACTACATTGAAGTTGAATTTAGACCGGAATAAATATTTCTCATTGTTTTCTATATACAAATTTAGAAATGGGCTAGAAATTAGAAATCACTTATACATTTCTAAAATAAAAATTGATGTTTAGGCTATATTTCGGAAAAGAAACAAATTCCCGCGTGTATTAATATTAAAATCATATTGTGGTGATTAGATTTCAGTTCCCTTGTACCAATTTTAAATTTGTAGTGGTGAGAAACTTTGCAATTATTTGACCTGTTTCTCTGTGAAAATTATATATATACATATATATATACATATATATACATATACATATACATATATATACATATATATACATATACATACACACACGTTTTGTTAAATGAATTATGCCATAAAATTTCATCTTTGTATTTATTGTTACATGTTTGGGACAAATTATGACATAGTGGTTCATTTCTCTTGCAGGATTTTTGTTCAAACAAATGTATTGCCATGGTTATCGGATCACGTGACTCAAGCCACAGGTAATATTGATTATTGACTACAATAGTGACCAAAATGCTAATACTTTTGGTTAGTTTTATCCTAAGGATTTAATCTTTCGACATATATTAACTCATTTTGTTCATGTGTAACTACTTTAAAAAAAGTTTCAATCACATCACTGTCATTACTTTTGCTTCTGTAAACTAGTTTTAAATCATCAGAAAAAATCCATGTTCAACAATTTCCTATTTCATTCATACGCTAATTATAAAAGGTGGGAAATATTTCAAAATAACTGACAAATATATTCAATTTATTATTTCTAAAAGTTTTGTAATAAAAGTTGGGATGAAGAAAAGTTTCGCATGAGAACTGTAAACGTTTAGAAGGTTAAACATTTTTGAAATTTCTTAGAAAAGTTTTCAATAGGAATATTTTGAACAAATTGAAAATATTTAAAAAGGAGTACAGGTATAAAGTTCATTAAATGTGAATAAAAATAATTTTATGTTAATTTTTGAATTTTACAAAATTGACTACTTTTTCCCGTGATGGTTTATTTAATTCCAATGTTTCATAAAATTATATCGAAATTCACTCCAGAAAGGCAAAAGATGCTCAATTTTTTATATGATGCAAGTTCTTGATGTTATACACATTTTCAGAATTCTGCATATTTGTAACTTTTTAATATATCTTGTGCCACAATTTTAGTCGGGTTTTTTATGGCGTAAGGGCCAAATATTTTGAGTAGTATCCGAAACAAAAGTATGCGAGTCTCATTTACTTTACATGCGAATTTATAAGACAATGTTTGGTTGTTTTGGAAAGTCTTTACACGGCCCTGTATAAATAAAGCAATTGATGTTCAAATCAAATTCGTTTATGAATAACACTTGAGCCTCTGTTCATGAATAATACTGGAACCTCTGTTCATGAATAACACTTGAACCTCTATGAATAACACTTGATACTCAGTGGAAATTTAAGGTACTCGTGTGCATCAAGTAAATGCATTTGGTTTCACTTATAACATAGCTGGTTCTGATTTTCTCAATTCGTAAAAATGTGAGATCGCCAATTGCGTTACACAAAACTTCAGCTCAAATTTGAAATCATTTTCGAGCTGCACTACATCTGTTTCCATACAACAAACATAGCACTACAGTCACAACAAATGTGAATTTGACCTCGTGACCTTGGTACCGTTAAAACCACTGAGTGTTTAATTACCGTGAACGTTGCGTAACATTTCCAGATTAGGGAAACACCAGGAAAAGTTAAGGCAATGGTCTACGCTCAACAGTTGGGGGTGAGTGTTCTTCCGCGTCTTCGTTTCCGTGTAGTTCTTTTCTCAGCGGTGGCCACTTTACGATGCTACCTAAACGGTTGCCCTAAGACGCGTTATATCCGTTCAGAATGCAATTTAGACTACTAATTTCAACTGTTATCTCTTCCATGCTGTTTCAGACTACTATGAAGATGAACAAGGAAATGACGGGAAGTTCGTCATCCCGAATAAGACCCGGGCTAGGCCTTGTGACAAAGAGTTCACTTTGTATGAAATGAGACCCACTAATTCTTGGGAGCCAACAAAAGGTGTCATACCCAACTGCAGCTCCATTGAAGAATGCGACAAGTAAGAAGCTGGTGTTTTACTTGACCAGTATTTTTTGGATTCATAAGATGTTGCTCGTGTAGATAGAAAAATCTTTGAGGATACATTGAACCAAGAATACTCTAAGTTATTCCCAATACTCAAATACTAGAAACACTAGAATAGTAATTTTATTTCAGGCGGGGCCTGAAGTTAAAAATGGAGCTAAGTTACGACATTTTCACATTTTCTAAAATGTTTTATTTTATATTTTGGGTTTACCCGACTTTAAAAGGATTACTGCAAGCGCATGAAAATGATAAATTTTGGTTGATATACATATATGGGTATATAACGGTTCCGGCAAAGATTTATAAAATTCACATTAAATAATCCTGTCTTAGCGACTGGGTTTACTAAGTGATAGCTTGCAGGACTTCGACAACGCTAATATCTCGGGTAACTGAATGCTGATTAAAGTCAATAAATATATTTAAACAATGTAAGACGTTCTTTTAAGATATTATGTCGTTACATATTTTTTTAACAGATTACAGTATGTGACGATGTATTTCTCATCATAAAAGTAGGTATTTAGGTCCCTGAAAATTTTCCGTTAATGATTTTCTGCCTAAGACTACGAAAATGGAAAGATGTTTAATTTATTAACTAGGAATATTTTCATTTGGTATTTGTCCGTGTTATCGGTAGAAGTTAGCCAATCTTTTAGATTAATAGATTGAAATAGATTACGAAATTTAATGCATCAAAAAGCTTTTTTACCCGGAGGAAAACGGAAATTTTCCATAGTTATAAAAGAAAGTCCTTTTAAATTTATTTTCCATCAAAAATATCAATGTTGCTGTTCATATTTTTTCGTATATAAATTTCTTACTCATTGCGAGCCAACATTTATTTGAAAAAGAATCATCACATGGATTTTATTTGGATTCTTTAATGCAATGAAATAAAAATATTAGCATATATTACCATGATAGGAAGACTTTAGGAAGATATGAATAAGTCTCTAAGCTATATACAAATAAAGAGGGATGGTTAGTTTTTTCGCAGCTTTGCGTTATTTTCAGACAAATTAGAAAAATTTACAAAAATGTCAAAAGGGAAAACTAACATTCCAAACATACAAAATTTAGCCCGTTATTATTTTTTATAGAAAGTTTATAAAAATTATCCAACCTACACATTCAACCAAAATTTTTACTAAAAATTGTTCATTTCTCTAGATCCTTTAAGACCTGACAACTATGTTTGGTTCGCGGTTATATTTTTCATGTTTTACTTTTTTAAATGTCTAGTTCGGCAAAATGCCCAGAGTAACAACTCATAAGCAATTGAACAGAAACGAATGAATGACTCTATAACCTAAGTCTTGTAATTACTACTGTATAATTAATTGCACGTTAAAATCACACGAGCAATAAATACTTCCCTTCCAGATTCAACACAACAGCCACACAATGAACGATCGAGCGATGCATTCAATGCCCTGCTCCACTGTACATTTTGTCCCTATTCATTTCCTGATCGCGAATGCTATTGACCCATGTCATCGCATAACTTTTAACTGTTTTTTTTCACCGAAACTGCTTTAATTGACCCGCTGGAAATTAATTGATTGGAAGTAATCAAGTACGAGTATTTATGAAATGTAAGAATTTTCTTTTTTTTCTCCGTGCAGGAACTACATTGTACAGAGGGTCCCCTACACCAACCTAGTGATGCTTGTCACGTACAGCGAATGCTCCTGTGATAATAGTTCACTGACTGAAAATAATGCACAGCCCTTGGAGCTAGAAGAAGTGATTTATGACGAGGATGAACGATGCCAAAGGATGAGGAATGGTACTCTTAGAAAATTGCCTGAACCATGCGTCCACCACCATCCTGAGGTAAGGGTTGCAAATAATGCGCAAACTACGCCCATTTATTATGCAATCTTAAGAGTCCTCATTCACATTAGGAAGCCTTCGAATTCAAGTGGTAGAAATGCACAATGTTTCATAACTAGGCTTTGAATTACCACGTCTAGTAATATTAGTTGTAATATTTACTGATGGTCCAGTCAAATTAGGGTTTGAGATCGACATACTAAAAGCAGTGGGACCAATGAGAAAGTGAGTAGGGGTCCTCCCTGAGAAAATCCTCCCAAATCCGGTTGCGGGTTTTTCTGTATTTGCCAAAATTGTCCGCTATTTTGGATTTTACGGTACTTTCATAGAAATTATTGCTCTCGACTTTTTGACTTTGTCTTGATTTTTTTCTGTAAAGTATTCCTTTTAAAAAAAGCTTTCGTGTAAGTGCAAGAATGTAACGTTTTAATGTGAAATATTAAATCTATGACCTTGAAAGTAAAATGTATTTTTATGGAATGAAATTTTGAATATTTTCAAATTTTATAATCCAAAATACAAAGCAAAATCGATTAAATATGTTCAAGCCTCCCCTCAATACGTCCAAAAGAATCACCGAAATTCCAATCACTTTTAAATATTCAACATTTTACTCCATAAAAAATTTTGCTTTCAAGGTCATGGTAACAAATATTTTAACACAAAATTTTATCTTCTTGCACTTACATTAAAGCTCTTTTAAAAAGAAATTTATAAAAAATCAAGTGTCTTAGTTAAAAAGTTCAGGCGCAATGACAATTTCTGTAAATGTTGGGTAAATTTCTTGAAGGCACTCAGGAAAATCCCCTGAATATTTCCCATTATTTTATTTCCCACTGCTTTATTGTTTTGAATTATAAAAATGAGAGATTCAATATTTTACTTCATAACAGAATTTTTATTTTTAAGGTCTTTAATGTCTTTCTTTTACATGAAAAAGTCCTGTTGAAAGGAATACTTCACCAAAAAAATCAACTAAGTCAAAAAGTTCGCGTGCTGTGATGATTTCTAGTTAAAAGACTAATAATATCGTTTAGAAAAGCAAAAGCTTTTTTAATCACATCGCATGAGAGTATTAAATCTGGAGATGAAATACTTTTCATCGGGCATGAGTTTTAGGTTTGTCAAGAAAATTATACTTTAAACATAAGTTGTCATCTTACAAGTGATTAAAAAAATTTCTTTTAACATTTTGCTCTCAAAAATTAGATCTTATTTCTAAATGCGAATAATTTTATGACTAACTAATTAATAAAATAGTGTTAAACGGAAACAATGTTTAGAGAGTTGTAGATAGCTTCCTAAACAATGCACCTTAAATGAAAAATTAAAAACTATTAATTCGACAAACGAATTACTGAATTAGCTTCCTTTTTCCTACAATATTTAGCAATGTTAACGTTAAGTAAATTTAAAAAGTTAGACGAGTTGTTACACAAGCTATCCGACTCTCTTGTGAGAAGAGTTGAGATCTTTCCAACTTGTCCATGCTCCGCAACCCCAGCAAAACTTCTTCCTATATTTAGATTATATCGGCGTCTAGGACAGCTCTGCACAAACAGGAGTTGGTCGCTGTGCGACTTGTAAAATAGGGTCTTTTGGACTTGGGCTAGGTTATTAAGCTGTACCTTGACCAAGGGGATTAGTAACAACATCACAACGATAATTTAAAATATTGGTCATTGAAGACAATGAGTGAAAAAAAACGCCAGTATCAATTTTTGCAACTTGGCAAGTGTACGGTTTGGTCTTCAATACATCCATCATCGTTTCTAGAGTGCTATGTGTGTGTAAGTTATTGACTCTTCCCTTTTCTCCGCAGGAAGGCAGTATCGGACAGCAGTGTGGATTGGGGTCCTTCATAAGTGCTTCCATTTACTTAGTCGTGGGTGCCTTGCTCCTTCGTCTGCTATGAAAAGAGATTGGCGATGCCTTCATTAAATCTCGCAACCATGACATATCGTAAATCACCCAGAGATTGCAACTGCATGCCTCCTGGATTTGAACGTCATATCCTTTGTGAAACTAAAAATTATCCAACCTAACTCTCCCACCTGTTAAAAAAAATTGAGCAATCGCTGGCAGGATTGTTTCCAATCATTCCCCTGCAGAGAACCTACTCAACATGGACGTCTTTGCAATGCCACTGTGTCTGAGCCCTCACCCCAGATTCAGCGCCAGTCCGATTTCAGTTCACACACTCAGCCGACTGTCGAATTGTGTGAGCTGCTGTTTGAGTGGGAATCGATGTGAGGAATGCATATCACAGGCCGATGGATAGAAAGGTTGAAGGTATTGGGGAGAATGTTGCTGCCAAAAACAGAACAACCGTTTCCTCTAGTATCAAAGACACATTGCTCATGTGTTTTGGTCTCTTAGCCTTCTTCAGTATTAATCACCAGCAGTTTTATATGTAGTTAAGATGCTTCTGTTAGTGGCAGGCGCATATGGTGTTGTTTGGTTCGTTTTGTTTTTGCGAAGTCGCACCTTCAGCACAATTATTTCTCTACCATGTATTTCGAATATTCTGCTATAGCTGACTTCAGAGATATAACTGTAAACTTTCCAGACGTATGATTTCTGCATCGTTTCCGTGCTTTTAAGAAGTTGCATATCGTTGTCGCGGCTACAGGTAACATAATTGATATGAACTGTATTTTGAAATATGTTTACAAGTCCAAAGCTTTCGCGTAGTACTTTTTGATTCGTTCCATTTGACCACGAATCCGTTGAAGAATTTAAAAAATGCATCGTTAGGTATATTTCGTGACGTACTTGTTAAGTTTTCACGATAGTGTATAAAATATTAAATTATTGTAAGTAATTATGTCATTCTTGTAAAACATCAAAATATCTTTAGTCATCTTAAGCAAACTGCCGAATTTTTGCCGTTCGGGTGTTGTATTTTATCAATTTCATTGAAATTAGGGAGTAGATTTAGGTCCAAAAATTTAATTATACATATATTATGAATCATATCATTGACAAGTGATTGTAATGATGTGAAACATATCCCAAATTTTTAATATCAAAGCGAAACGTCCAAAGCGTAAATTGTGTTGAGATGTAATAAGCGAAACGTTCGGTCGACGCACAAGTAAGATGTCTGCGCCATAGTTCTTACTTAATTGTGTAACTTTAATTAGTCAAATAAACTCAATATATGCATAAAGGCTTGGAATGTAACGCGTTTCCTGAAGCTATCGATCACAATACTTTGTTTTGAATTCATTCCATTTCAATCGAACAAGTGTAGAACAGCTTGTGAAATCATTAATTGTAGATTGGTGAACACCTTTCACAAAACAGTGATTCTGTTTCCCAAATGTTGTTATATGTCCGCTTCTTTTAATACGAACTCGAAAGTAGCTTGTATGTGTGGCCATGCACAATACATTCTGCATTAACGTCAAAGCATAACCCATATATATTTGAATTGATGATACCTAAAATGTTTAGATACTTTAAGCATGAATACATTTTCAATTGAAATCTGCATATCGAAATATTCAGCAGTCCTTTTAACAGTAAGAACTCAAATTTCAATCCTGACAGCCATAATTTTTCATACAGAAACAAATGTCAATATTGGATCTCAAATGTACGTATAATTTCTAGCAGTCTAGTCATCTTCGAGTTAAGATTCATCTGTTGAATCGCTCTTAATTATAAGTTTAACCTCAGTTTAGATTAAAGGACCCTAACCCCAGGTAGGCAGGTTTTAAAGATATTAAAAGTTTGTTGGTGGTATATTAAATGTATGTAAGCCATACAAAAAAATCATACTATGTTGTATAAAATGCTATCGCTGGAAAACATTGTATTGTCTTAAATGCGAGATACGTTTTATATATCTCCTCGCACTCTTATCCAGTGCTTGAATCATATCCTTTTCTGTTCACGTTCTTGTTACTGCGGCAGTGCTTCAGCTGGTAATTTTTGCGTGGCGCTACGTTAATGTTCTTCGTCGTACTATGTCATATCTTGAACACGATGTTTAGTGTTTTTAAATTTGTTTTTTAAGATATTTTCCTCCCAAAGCTGTTATTTTGTGACATAAAAAATGTGTTTTTTTATGCCTTTTATATGTTTCGGCATAGCATCTCCAGTCTTTTTCAAGAGATAAATCTAAAATAATAAAGGAAAATGTTTTCAAATTTTTACATGTTTGTACTCATTTGTCTGCTGCAAACAATAACATCACTTGCAACATTCCAGTTCTTAACGCATCGCATGGTTCTTTGGGCAATAAATTAAAATTGAGATTTTGTGAAGATTTTGATATCTACATAAAAAATTGTTTCAGGGGAATGTATTCCTTGTAACATGATACACATTATTTTATTAAATTTGCATTTTTACCATGTTTAATTCTAATCAAAAACCCTAAGAAAGGTGTTTTCATTCGTGTTTTCTCTGCCCATCAACATGCGCGTGAACTTAGGTTATTTTTATGGGTGATCTCTTATCGTTGCCGTAGCCCGGTTGGAAGAGTAACGGATTAGCAAAAGGAGGGTTGAGAGTTCGAATCCAACCAAAGACCATCGTGTACAAAGGGGGCTGGTACACCCTAAATCTGTCGTGACCTCAAATGTCCACACGTTGGCGTGATATGGAAGTTTGGAGAGGATGCCAGCTCAGGTGTGACCTCGTCATCTGATCGTAGTTCAAACTTACGTGGTGTTGTCATCGGATCTTGTGTTGCTCCAGTGCGACGTTCATTAAAATACCTACCTGCTAGCGTTGCCGACATTTGACAGTACCATTAGGTTATTAGAACTCGTTCTTCACTGGCTACAATCAGTAGAGGACGGAGACTCCCTAAGAACGTTTTGCTAAGGTTACCAACACTACATGTGGTCACTAAAATGAGGAAGTTTCCTTTTTGGTGATCTCCTGTAGTGTTGGTAACCAATATTCTCTCAGGGAGTCTCCGTCCTCTACTGATCGCAGTCAATGAAGAACTAATTCCAATAGCCATATAGTGTAGTGTTTTGGTGATCAGTGTTGCGCACAGCATATTCCAAATCCACGCTCATGTTCATTGGCACTGACGTGTATCTGGAATACTTTAGACACTTGGCTACAATCGCCAATTGCACAAAATAACGGGAAAAGAATGAAAACAAGTTCAGTGGTCATAATTTATTCAAATCTTGGTTTTAATTAACGTTAATTAACATTTCAATTAACGTCGGCATTGGAGCAACACAACGGGCTATAGGCGACGGTTCGGGACCAAACCCGAAGGAAAAGATCCGAGGATAACACCACGTAATTTTGAATCACGGTCAGATGATGTGTTGTCCTCGGATCTTTCCCTTCGGGATTGATCCCGGACCGTCACCAATAGCCCGTTGTGTTGCTCCAGTGTGACGTTAATTAAAATACCTACCGACGACAACACGTAGTTTTGAATCACGGTCAGATGACGAAGTCACCTGAGCTGGCACCCCTTCCTCCAACCATTTGACACTTGAGGCCACAGATTTAACGTGCACTAGCCCCTTTGTACACGGCGGTCTTTGGTTGGATTCGAACTCGTAACCCTCCGATTACTAATCCGTTACTCTTCGAACCGGGCTACTGTGACTCTTGGTTTTAAATAAAAAAGAACTTATGGAAAAGTAAAATTAAACATTTCATTGTGGACGCTATACTAGAAACCTTAGTGATGGGAACAATCAAACTTTGCATATAATTAATCGCCTGTTTCACAATCTTGCTTGGAAATACTTTTTTTGTTACAATATGGATTATGTCGAAGTTAGTAATTCACTTGTTACAGCCTGCATGCATCATTGAGCGAGATCTTGAATCTGAAGTAGAAATTTTACCAAAATCTCCAGACGGATAGCTTTTGGAGAGTGGGGTGCCAGCTCAGGTGTTGCCTCGTCATCTGACCGTGGCTCAAAATTACGTGGTGCTGTCCTCGGATCTTTCCCTTTGGGATTGATCCCGGACCGTCACCAATAGCCCGTTGTGTTGCTCCAGTGTGACGTTAATTGAAATCCCCCAGACGTATAGCTGCTATTCAATCCAATGTACGTTTTCAGACCTATAAATAAGATACATGCATTATGAAGGGAATACATTTTAAAAATTGAATTGATACTATTTTGCGGTAAATGAAGCAGATTTTAAGTAGAAACGTCTGGGATCTGAGATGTTAAAAACTTTTGTTTCTCGGTTTAACTTTCCCATGCCAGAAACGAACATCTGGGAAACAAACCCCCATACACGTGAAGAAATTTTTGTAATTCTTGATCCGCAAATCGATTTGAAACTATTTAAAATGCGTCAAATTCAACTTCAAGGATTCAAAGATCGAATGTTAAATTGAAAAATATCTGGTTATTTGCATGATTTTAATATTTTTAGCCATCAGAGCCGTGCAGAACTTGTAAAGGACAAGGACTTGAAGCCAAATGAGGGCATTTTACCATCTAAAGGTATTTTCTGTTCTTTATGCTGCAGTTCAAAACGGCGTAAAATACGGACGCTACCGTAAAGTAAATGGTATTGTTTAAACTCAGTGGTTTTGTCCTTTGGAAGCTGACAAAAGTTAAGGGATGTTACTATTAGAAGTGGGGTGGTATTTCAATTAACGTCACACTGGAGCAACACAACGGGCTATTGGTGACGGTCCGGGATCAATCCCAGAGGGAAAGTCCGAGGACAACACCACGTAATTTTGAACCGCGGTCAGATGACGAGGCAACACCTGAGCTGGCACCCCACTCTCCAAACTTCCACATCACGCCAACGTGAGGACATTTGAGGCCACGACAGATTTAACGTGCACCAGCCCCCTTTGTACACGACGGTGTTTGGCTGGATTCGAACTCGCAACCCTTCGGTTGCTAGTCCGTTACTCTTCCAACCGGGCCACCGCGGCCCTACTATTAGAAGGTAATGATCCATGATGGTTTGGTTGATAATTAACGTCGTAAAGGAGCGCAGCACAACGGGTTATTGTAATGGTCCATGAACTGCTAGACTAAACCAAATGCATACCAGGGTGGGTCGAAAAACCTTTTTGAATCGTTAACACAATAGTCAGCAAAAGTTAATGAAATAAAGTCTGATTTTTAGACAGTGCAAAACGTCAAAAAATATTCTAATAAACAGATGAAAACAGCAAAAATTGACCTTCGAAACAATGACTGATCACGATTTCATTTCTGTCCTGAAGACATACTTGCTCCGAAATTCTCATGAAGCATTTTTTGCACTGAGAAGTTTTTATACCGTGATTATAGTAGTTTAAAGGTTTCTCAATTTCACTAATTATTCTAATATCTCGAGGGCTCTATCGACGCCAAAAAATTGAAAACGTAAACTTTTTCTCTAAAAGATGTAATTTTGACTGCTTAAGCTTCAGACCCTTTGAAATACACGGTTTTTAAAAATAAGTATTTATTTTCGCATTTTGCAGATTTTGTCTAATATGCAATACATGTTGAGGAATTATTCAGTTAGATTGCGTTAACATTTCCATTCCGAAATAAAAAGCTCTTCATTGATGTTGGCATGTATGGCGTAAGATATATATAAGTCTTCCTTCAATCAAAAAATAAAACTTCCATTACAATTGAGCGAAGCGATGACTAATTTTACTGCGAAAGTATTCATTCAATGGCAAAAATACGCGAACGAGAAATGTGAGTCTCAAATTTACTTTTTAAATAAAAAAAATTCCAACTACACTGCTGGCCACCGTAAATGCAACACCCTGAAGGAAGCATGCAAATAATATGAAATTTACAACATGCATTAGCGGAGGTGAGATATGCAAATGATTAGAATTTCAGCGCAGACGCACATCACGCGCGCCTGTGGCGCCACTTCAAAGCGCTATTTAAGGCTTGGAGATTTCGACGATTTCAAGTACGGCAATTGTGTTTTTCTTGTGGTTTTTTCAAAAAAACGATCAATTATGCCTCGTAGAAAACAGCGATCATCTTTTGATCAAGTATCCGAGTTCGACAGAGGAAGGATAGTGGCCTACCGAGATTGTGGATTATCTTTCAGGGAAATCGGTAGTCGTGTTGGACGAAACCAAACAACTGTAATGCGGATATGTGATCGTTGGATGCAGGAGGGTACGACGGACCGACGTGTTCGATCGCATCCACCTCAGTGCACCACTTCACGTGATGACAGGCATATTGTGCGTATGGCAGTGACGGATCGCTCAGCCACATCACGAACCATAGCACAGCACATTCAGTCTGTACCGCATCATCCAGTGTCTGCGCGTACCATTCGACGCCGTTTACAGCAGAGTGGTCTGTCCGCAAGACGTCCATTGCTTCGTCTACCCTTGACGCAGAACCACAGACGTTTCCGCCGCCAATGGTGCGATGAAAGAAGGATGTGGACGGCAGAATGGAATGAAATTGTCTTTACTGACGAGTCACGCTTCTGTCTGCAACACCACGATGGTCGGATTCGAGTCTGGAGACACCGTGGAGAGAGGATGCTGAACAGCTGCGTTATGCACCACCACACTGGTCCTGCACTGGGTATTATGGTATGGGGCGGTATTGGATATCACTCTCGCACTCCTCTAGTACGCATTGCCGGTATTTTAAACAGCCAGCGCTACATCTCCGAGGTGTTGGAGCCAGTTGTCCTTCCTTACCTTCAGGGCTTGCCCACAGCCATATTTCAACAGGATAATGCGCGACCACACGTGGCACGCATTGTCCAAGGGTTCTTCGTCAATCGCCAGATTGAATTGCTTCCCTGGCCAGCTCGCTCTCCGGATCTTTCGCCGATAGAAAACATGTGGTCCATGGTTGCTCAACGATTGACCCAGAATACATCCCCAGCTGCCACACCAGATCAACTTTGGCAACGTGTGGAAGCTGCTTGGTCTGCTGTACCCCAAGAACACATCCAAAGTCTCTTTGAATCAATGCCGAGGCGTGTGGCAGCGGTGATCTCCAACAATGGCGGCTACTCTGGCTACTGATTTTGGCAGGAACCACACTTCACAGAAGTCTATAAATTTAATCATTTGATACTTGGTCAACATGTTATCTACAAAATAAATTTTGTTGTGATATCTCTTGTCTTTCTTGGTGTTGCAATTTGGGTGGCCAGCAGTGTATAAATGACTTAATAGAAGTTCACTTGCTGCATTTCGAAGTCACTACACGTTTTAAAGAGAATAAAATTGAAAACCAAGTCAACATTTTCCCATAATGAATCAAATAGCCCGTTGTGTTGCTCCAATGTGACGTTAATTAAAATACCCACCTACCTACCGTTAACTGGGTATGCAGAGATCGATTCGAAAGAAAAAGAAAGAAAAAAGAGAAAAAAATCCAATGCATAGCTTTAGACCACCTTATAAGTCAACTAGACTTGACTTATAAGGTGGTCTAAAGTAACGTCACACTGAGCAACACTATGCACTATTTATAAGTCAACTAGACATGCGGTTGTGTCTTTTCCTCAAAATTACAAATCAATTTAGCCCCAAGTTAAAAAGAAGCCTAAAAGGCTTAATTGCGTCCAATCCTGGTAAGGTAGGTAGGCTGTTAATTAAGGTCTCAATGCAGCAACAAAACGAGCTATTGGCGACGGTCAGGGATCAATCCTGAAGGGAAAGATCCGAGGGAACACCACGTAATTTTGAACCACGGTCAGATGATGAGGTCAACACTTGAGCTGTGGCATCCCACTCTCCAAACTTCCACACCACGCCAACGTGGACGTTTGAGGCCACGGAAGATTTAACATCACACCAACCTCCGTGAAGTCGACGGTATCTGGCTGGACATAGTTTCGAATACCTCTAGTCTTCCAATTGGGCTACCGCGTCCCGACACATAAGAGAAATCACAAAGTATAACTTACAAAAATTGAGCCTAGCCGCCTACAACTCGTAGGTTGCTAGCGCAGTGGGCAAATACACTGAGCCATGAGTCTACTAATTTAAGACCTGGAAAATAAATCTTCAACATGCATATTGTTTTTTTGGTACATACTAAATATTAAAATCGTATTCATGAAGTTTTAGTTTCATTTTTTCTAACCAGTTTGATAGACACATTAACTAAATTTTTAATATTTAAAAAAATGTTTTGTAAACAGTCTGCAATTATTTTTGTGTCATATATACAACATAACATTTGAACTACACAAATACAATACTCAAAACCTCAACTTTTGGCCATCTTTAGTAAACAAGTCAATACTGCAACAATTGAGGAATGAAACTGAAAAACGCATTTCTAGGTATTTCTTTTTAAAACATTCCCTCAAACACTATTCCAGACATTCCGATTAAAAACAATGTTTACTATTTTGAAACGTTTCAAATAGGGGTGTACGCTTTACAAATTCGATTTTAACTAAATGTCTATAAAGTAGACTTAGTTTGAAATTTTTTCAATAACTGATATGGGGCAAAGAAAATAACCTTTTTGATCGAATCAGTTTCGCAGGTAAACAGATTTCAAAACTGAAAGGATGAAGAAAGACGACTCGTTTTTTCTCCTTTAACCTCATAGGGTTTCCTGACATTGACAAATAGCCCACTAGTCGCTCAGAATCCCTGTCGTAAAAAGGAGGAAAACGCACACGGTTTCTCAAGAAGTAGACGAGTTCATTTCATTTCCTTCTCCACTTACCCTGAACTTGAGATACCAGGTATTTCCTACCTGTGGGATCGAAACACCTGAACGAGAGGGTTAAACGCCATCACTGGAAGAGAAGGTAGGTATTTTGGTTAACGTCGCACCGGAGCAACATAACGGTATTGGTATTGGTATTTTCAATTAACGTCACACTGGAGCAACACAACGGGCTACTGACGAAGAAGGCTCTTGTAGACGGGTCTCGAAGTCGAAGTAAGAAAGACCTCCCCGGTGTTGTCTTACGATCACAAGACGTTTGTGAGAAGACAATTTTAATGTCTTCTGAATAACAGTACGATTGCAGGTGGCAGATGAAAATGGGAATTGACTTTTTCGATTGTATTCTAAAGAAGGATGGGCCGCGGTAGCCCGCTTGGAAGAGTAACGTATTAGCAACCGGAGGGTTGCGAGTTCGAATCCTACCACAGACCGTCATGTACAAAGGGGCTGGTGCACGCTAAATCCATCGTGGCCTCAAATGCCCTCACGTTGGCGTGGTGTGGAAGTTTGGAGAGTGGGGCTCCAGCTCAGATGTTGACCTCGTCATCTGACCGTGGTTCAAAATTACGTGGGGTTGTCCTCGGTTCTTTCCATTTGGGATTGATCCCCGACCGTTGCCAATAGCCCGTTGTCCTGCTCCAAGTGTGACGTTAATTAAAATACCTACCTATCTGAAGATGGATTGTATATATATATATATATATATATATATATATATATATATATATATATATATATATATATATATATATATATATATATAATGAAGCACATTCACACTTCTCACACACGGCATTGGAAAATATTTCCGTGACCCGGGCAAATGTTTAAAATTTTTCTCAAGAAAACCACTTTTTAATAAATATTTCATTCCGGACCGTCGTCAATAGCCCGTTGTGTTGCTCTAGTGCGACGGTAAATAAAATACCTACCTGAAATGCCGCGCATTTAGATACTGACGCTCGGGGTCATCATAACCCTGTTGCATACCCCATAACTACGCCACTGTGAAGAGAAAAGATTGAAAGTAAACAGTAGAGATGGGGGATTCGAATACAAAAGTATTCCTGTAATCCGATACTTAAAAGTATTCGTTTTGCTCGATTTTTTTTCGTGTTCTAATACAGTAATAGTCATCTAAAGTATTGATTCAAAGTATTCGAATACAGTATTGATCCAAAGTACTCGAACTCCAAAGTATCCGGATACCAAAGTATTCATCCGAAGTACTCGAATACGGAAGTATTCGGACACCAAAATACTAATACAATAGTACTCGAATACCAATATTCATCCCGAATACTCGGATACCAAACTACTCGAATACCAAGGGGGCTTCGTGGCTCAGTGGGTATTCTCACTGCGCTAGCAACCTTCGAGTTGTAGGCGGAGCAGGTTCGATTCCTGGTGCATTCCTCCCTGGGGGTATATCTTTCTTCTGTTTCATTCTGTAAAACATTAATTGTGTGTCTATTACTTGATATTGTATGCCTTGTGTCTGGCGCAGCATGGCCAAATATGGTCATAATACCCCAAAACCAACCAACCCGAATAGCAAAGTACTCGGATATCAAAATTCTACCAAAGTACTGGAATTCGAAAGTATTCATCCCAAATATTCTAATACCAAAACGTTCATCCAACTTATTTTTTAAAAAAGCCTTATATCGCAGTTGGCTGATTCTTACTGTCGATAAGCCGTTTTTTGAATATCTATTCGAAAACATAATTGATACTTGAAAGTACTCGATCCTCCCATCTCTAGTTAAACAGTGTGCCAGGCCATCTGAAACTCCGAATCGGGCCTTCGCTGACGGAACCCGTGAGGTGGCCTGTCAGCTCCCGGAGCGAAGTCGCATTCTTATGTGCATTATGCTCGGGATGCCCAAACCGAAATAAACAAGAAGCCAAACGAAAGAGAATTCCACCTCTCCGGATATTGGTGTGAGTCGCAGGCCATCCGAGAAACCGGGCCAATCACCTGCTCGGGTAGATTCTTGAACCCCTCGGGCCCAATCCCGGAGTGTTTCTTCCTACCGCAGAGCGATTAACTCTGGAACAAGAAGCAAAACTCGAGTCTGAATCAGTCGCACGCATCCGCTCTTGAGTGCTGCTTCGATACGCTCACCTTGCCTGCGAGGATACCACCAACACGTGCTTCCGAGGACACAGGAGGCTTGGAGGTACGGTTCTTTCATTCTCCTTAACTGGTCCTCTAAGGGATTCCATTTGAGGATTTTCTTGAAAAACAATCGTTGCATCCGAATGGTTCATTCGGATATCATTTGTTATTGAATTGTTGTTCACTTGTTTGCAATGTCGATCTCATTTGTTAAAAAAGACCCGCGACTAACGGATGGTTAAAAAGTATTGCATGAGGTATTTGGACCGGGCATCAAGTTGATGCAGTTGCATTCCGGAGGAAACGTTCAAGCCTCAGTTCAACTAATTGCTGATATTTTTAATTTTTATCAATGGCCGGTAGGAAGGGTTTCCAGGTTTAACCCTCCGTTGGTCATATTGGTCCTGACAGGAGTATACGCTGGCTTTTTTTTTCAATATTTTCAATGCTATGAAACAAAAAATTAACTAAACAAATTATCGTTTAGAAATTTAAATAAATGTTTTTTAGCTATTTTTTTTATTGTGTTCTAAAATATACTGTATATTTTTAAATGAAAATTAAATGCGCCTGCAACTAGGAAAGAAACCGTGGAGCACTTCACAGATACTCCGCGATCTCATTTGTTAAGAGACCCGCGACTAGGGAGGGTTAAAAAGTATTGCATGAGGTAACTATCATTGCACCCTAATGGTTCTATTTGGAAACATTCAAGTCCCAGTTCAACTATTTGCTAATATTTTTAATTTTTATCAATGGCCGATAGGAATGGTTTCCAGGTTTAACCCTCCGTTGGTCATATTGGTCCTGAGAGGAGTATACGCTGACTTTTTTTAAACGTTTTCAATGGCTGTGATAAAAAATAACTAAAAAATTATCATTTATAAATTTTAATAATAATTTTTTTGCAGCTATTTGTTTTTAAGTATGTTTTAAAATATCTTGCATATTTTTAAATGAAAATTTAATGTGTTTGTAACTAGGAAAGAAATCGCCGAGTACCCAACAGATACTTCACGATCTCATTTGCTAAAAAAGACCCGCGACTAGGGAGGGTTAAAAAGTATTGCATGAGGTGACTATCATTGCATCCTAATGGTTCTATTTGGAATCATTTAAGTCCCAGTTCAACTATTTGCTAATACTTTTAATTGTACCAATGTACGGCAGAAAGGGTTTCCAGGCTTAATCCATCATTAGTCACATTGGTCCTGACAGATGTACACGGAGGCTTTATTTTCTAATGTTTTTCAATGTTACGAATGAAAATAATAACTGAAAAGCTCATCATGTATAAACTTAAATAATAAATCTTTTACAGTTATTTATTTTTAAGTACGCCCTGAAATATACTGTATATTTTTTAATCCTCCAAGTGGTTTGGACGAGATATCTCGTCCATCAAGATCTGATAAATTTTGGGAATGACGAAATATCTCGTCTCATCAAGATATTGCCGATTTTTTTATGATGACAAGATCAAGATATGGTTGTTCTTCTAATGACGAGGTATCTCGTCCATCAAGATCTGGTCAGTTTTTGCTAATGACGAGATAACTCGTCGAGACAACCAGTAGGAGGGCAAAATGAAAAATTAATGCATTTGTAACTAGGAAAGAAAACGTCAAGCTACTCACAGAAGCACCGCGATCTCATTTGTTAAAAAAGACCCGCAACTAAAAAAGTATTAGAGTTAAAAAGTATTGCATGAGGTAATTGTCGGGTATCAAGTTGAAATAGGATTTAATAAAATAGGAATTTGTAAGGACAAATTCCTATTTCCTACTGATCCCACCTCCATATTCCATCAGCTATGAATTATTTATTCTATGTTGCAATATGCACGAAGCACTGAATTACGCATTTAAACTAAATGTTTGAAAATTTTATTTTTGAAGTAATGAATGATAAATGTAATTGGTTCCAGTAGGAAACCTTTAAAAATGTTATAAAAAAACTTAAATAAAATTTTTTTAATGAATATAAGGTTCATCTAAACAAGAACAACCTTAATTCAAGAAAATCAATTTTAGAATCGGGTAAATAGAAATGCTGAACTCAAGAGTCAAATATTAAGGGAGCCATGACAAATATTTGTAGCCCAGAAGTTGCGTAGTCAGGACTTCATTTAGGGGAGGGGCCCCAAGTTGGAAAAACAGTTTTAATGAAAAATAAAGACCTGAACCTCATAAGTATGTAAGGTTTCCTTAAAATACTTTTTTATTTCGTCTCTAAACGAATTAAAAAACTCCTAGAAATAGTGATAAACCCCGAAAATATGCTCCGTAATGAAAAAGATTGAAAACGAAATATTCAAAAGGATCAAAAGAATTTCTAACTGTTTGAATGAGTACTTAGTACTTTAAAGTTTAAGGTAACATGACCTCCTGAATAGTGGATAAACCATTATAATTTTGGGATTTTTTAAAACTTGACGGATTTTTCCCTTCAGGCTAGATTCCGGACCGTCGTCAATAAGCTGTTGTGTTAGTGCGATATAAAATTAACTAACAAAACTTGGAAATTACTCTCTTGAAAAAAAATTTAAGTGACTTATGTTGCCCGTCAATTTTAAAGTGAAGGAGTAGAGCACACGATGAACGCATTTCAATTGATTCGAGTACAGAAACCATTTTTAAATGGTTGTGTTTGTCAAAATATGACCAAGTGAATGACGCTAAACAAATATATTGTCTAATACCTAGGGTTAATACTAATGGCCTAGGGTTTGGACCCCCGAGCCTACCTTCTAGCTACGGCAATGTAGTTCTGTATTGTCGGTCACAAGACCACGCAGATTGAATGGCTGCATAGGCCGAACCCCCTGCCCTTATTTCTAGGAATCAAAAGTGTCCTTTTAAAAGAATACCTTGGCGTATAATATATTATTTTACACAAAGTTTACTTCTTCAGTTTTTTACATGCTTAAAAATATTTCCAGGGGATTAGAACTGATCTTCAGTAATGGCCCTGCTTTCTTGGCCGCTAAACATTCTACTCGATAGCTACTATCCCACGAAAAGCTTTAAATTTGTAACAACTAAATTTGTAACCCTATCTGTCCAAAATAAGTGTCACGTTTAACACTTGAATTTTGTTCTGAAATGGCTGTCGCATTTGTAAAAAGGATAGATAAATAGATATTTAATTAACGTCGCACTGGAGCAACACAACGGGCTATTAGCGACGGTCCGGGATCTATCCCTAAAGGAAAGATCCGAGGACAATGCCACGTAATTTTGAACCAATGTCAGATGATGAAGTCACACCTGAGCTGGCACCCCACTCTCCAAACTTCCACACCACGCCAACGTGAGGACATTTGAGGCCACGACAGAGTTAACGTGCACCAGCCCTCTTTGTACACGACAGTCTTTGGTTGGATTCGAACTTGCAACCCTCCGGTTGCTAATCTATTACTCTTCCAACGCCCCGTTGGAAGAGTAATGGATTAACCGGATTTACCGCGGCCCGTAAAAATCATAGAAAGGAAAAATAATTAATCGTAAATTTAAAGTTTTATTTTCTGACATGGTTAAATATTACATACTAAGACAGTGCTCGACTTCTAATGTAACTTCGGGACTACAATTATTTTTATTTGAAAGCGATTTTCACTTCTCAGTTTTTATTTCTCAATGTATACAATTTTGAAGGCATTACTCCTAGATGACATACTTTCCATACATGCATGCAATGCTAAAAACATATTTTTTAATTTTTCCATTTCCCAGCGGGTGCATTTTTAAAAAGTTCCTTTATTCGATTTTTTACTAACCTTTGTTTACAGTAAAAAAACGTTCGAGGGACATTCTTAGTTGGTTGCTTAATACTCTTTAAAATGTCCTCGCGTTTGTATAGTTTACTTCAAAAAAAAGAAAAACTATTAATATTCGAAATGAAAATGCACAAATGTGACTTATTAGGGGATTAGAGGCAACAAGTGTTTGTTTACTAATTAAGTGGCACATATTCATTTGATGTGGGTACGTAGCTGAATTAACGTAGCATTGGAGCAACACAACGGCCATTACATATTCATTTGAATGTGCATACATATACCTCAAAAAGTCTTCCTCGTTTTCCAAAAATCGTGCCCTTTTTGTCATTTTGGCTGCTGCTTCTAACATCTCTGCACTACACTAGCTTTTCCGACCCTGTCCGTCGACCAATATCGTCAACATTAGTTCCAATTCCAATCACTGCGAAGCTTTGCAAACGTTTCTATAGAAACTCAGACAAACATCATGCTCTCCTTCCACTTTAAATAAACCAGATCAACTGTATTTTTCCAGGGAAGCTCTAAAAATACTTAACAAACAACTGAAGAGTTTCTAAACTCCCTCTTCCGAAATTAATTGTAAAACATGACCGTAAAGCGACAAGCCAAACCATTGCGCATTCTAGTATTCAATAGTTTCGCACGAGTATTTGATAAAAACCATGACAGGTAATAAAGCCGTACCATCTAAATTTAAAATGTATTGATATGTTTCTGTGCTTGTTCATTAACATGTTAGAGGAAGATAAATTTATATATAAATTTCAACATTAATTTGGTTTGACTAGTTTTCTGTGCAACTACAGCAGTCATTTTTTGCTGCTATGAGGACGAATCAAACCGGGACTTCTGCTAAAAGTGGGAGCCTCAGTAGCCATGTTGGAAGAGTAACGGATTAGCAATCAGAGGGTTGCGAGTTTGAATCGGACCAAAGATCGTCGTGTACAAAGGGGGCTGGTGGACGTTACATCTGTCGGGGCCTCAAATGTCCTCACGTTGGCGTCGTGTGAAAGTTTGGTGATTGGGATGCCAGCTCAGATGTGACCTCGTCATCTGACCGTTGCTCAAAATTACGTGGTGTTGTCCTCCAAACACAACCCGGTATATACAACGGGCTATGGGTGACGTACCGGGATCAATCCCGAACGGAAAGATCATGGACAGCACCTCGTAATTTCGAACCACGGTCAGATGACGAGGACAACACCTAAGCTAGCACCCCCACTTCAAACTTCCTCACCACGCCAACACTCGCAATCCTCCGGTCACTAATCTAAAGTCTGCCAAATATCTAAGACCCAATTCTAAGCTGCAATAGCGACTTCACAATGCAATAGTGCAATTAGAATTTTGGGCCTTCCCTCTCGCGAAAAGGCGTATTTTTAATTGTGACAATGTCCTTTAGAGTTGCGATTTGTATGAATCTCGCACGTCGTTTTGACTGTGGTCGAATTCAAAAGCGAAATTTGATCCTTATAAGAGAAAGCAAACCTCATAAATGTTCAGTGCTGAGGCATTTTTTATGCACCCTTTACATACTTATGCATTGCAAAGACTTAATGAACATTATATTTGTAGGTTCAAGCCTTACCTTTGCAGCTTTTGATGTTCTTGTCACTTTGAATTTAAAAGTAAAGAGACTCATTATTTAAGATAATTTTGATTTAAACCAAGTCAAAAATAGTAATTCTGTTGAAACAATGTAGGAAATAACCCCATAGTGTTTTCTATTAATCTCCATTAACAGTTTCACTTACTATCCATATTTATGTTTACACTTATTACATCATTTTATCCTCATTGTTATTACCTGTTATGAATATAGTTGACAGTGTGGTGGTATTCACGTTGTAGCCAAAGTGATATAGCTGTTTTAAGCTATCAAATTCTGGCATCTCTCGATCTATGCGGCTTAATTCCTTTTCCATTATAGTATGACTATTTCATTATTCAACAAGGGAACGCTCTAGGAATTTATTGCATAAATTTGTTAGCAAAAGAAACATTAGAATCTTTCAGTTATTTTATGTAAACAATTACAATACTTTAAATAAGATGTTTTAGAATGCCCCATATTTGTTATAGAACAAATTTTAATACTTAAAATGAATACTTTAGTTAAAAGTAATATTTCAAAACTTTTTCTCTTTATAACAAATCATGTCAATTTTTGTTAGGTAATATCACATCATTTTTATAGATTGAGTCGCTTTTTTCATTTACTTGCTTAGAGCCTTCTGTACTCTCAACTAGTTTCCTCTTCATAAATCAGGAGTAAAAGAAAACAGAAGTATCCCAAACAACAGTCTAAATGAAAGCCTCCCGGCTTACAAATAATACGGAGCCTTAGTTATACAATTTGGTCCTATTATCAACCCACAACGATTCTTTTCTTGTTTGTCCGCATTCATTGCATGCTATTAAACACAGTCATTACTCGGTGGCAAAGAACTACTTTTGTATCGATGCGTCACTTCCCCCAATACTCGAATTCTGTCATCAGTGTGCTAATCTCCTGCTGGGGTAAATATTGCGGACAAGAACAAAATAGAACAGCGGCAAAACCTCGCGCGTGAGGAACATCGCGTGCAAACTACACCTTCACAATGCGGGGTGATGAATAAAATGAGTTGTGTTGTTTGTGAGGAAACTCAACTTCAGCTCATCAAGTGAACGAATCAATTGCTGAGGCGCAAACTCTTAGGGGCTCGAACCCCTTTCCAGACCAATACTTTTATAGCCAGGCCTCCCCAAAAAAATTGATGGATAAATATTACTTAATAACTGTTCATTCTCTGCAACCCCGAGGTACTACTATAATGATCTCTCCGCCTTTTCATTTTAATATCGCCTGCCCTTCTACCCTTTTCTGTTTTCTTCCTCGTTGTATCTAGTATCTTGTGTTTGTCGCAGCTTGGCCAAATATGGCCTTTGCGCCATAAAACTCAATCGGCCAGCCATTCTTTGCATCCAATCACATCGAGAAAGAACTGGTGTATGGATAACGTTTTCATTCTACACTGACATGCTTTTCTACTCCCATTGGAGCGATCTTTCTCTACTTCTCTCCAATCCTTTATTTTCACAATTACTTCGCATTGTCTGTCTTGTGTTTGGCGCAGATTGGCTAAATATGGCCCTTGTGCCAAAAAAAACAAACCACACACACACACACACACAACCATCTACTTCCATTGGGCTACTAGCTTAACTACATCTCACTTGGGCACACACTCCTTGGAACCCGACATCCTTTTCCCTCCCTCCTCAATATTTTTATTCTGAGGCCCCACTTCCACAAACTTTAGGGGTAAATATTGCAAGTTTACAGATTATATGGTTATCAAATATACAGGATAACTTAACCTAACACAATAGGTCGTATGTATGCTAAATAATTAGTTGAGGTTGTTTTTTTATGGCGCAAGGCCATATTTGGCCATGCTGCTCCAAACACACGACAGATGTCAAGAAATGAATATACATACACAGGGAACATACATACACAGAAGAGATAAATGCACCCAAAGTAAGTTACAGGAATCGAACCATTAGATAAGGGGCCCAATTCCAGGGAGCCTGGCACCCTTTGAACACTTCCTAACATTTTTTATGGTAGAACCCGGCTTCCCCAAACATGAGAGATAAGTATTAAAAATCTAGAGATACGGTTATCCAAATGTACAGGGTAATTCAAACTAACACTAGATCGTATGGCCGCTATAAAGTTAGACAGAGATGCCAACTTCGGGGGCTCAAACATCTTACTCTTCTCAACATTTTTTCCTGTCCCCTCAAACACGAATATACAGGGAAACCCAACCTAACACAAAATGGTCGTATGGCCGCTATGAAGTTAGACAAGGAGGCCAACTTCAGCGGCTCAAACCTTACTCCTCCCAATATTTTTTCCTGTACCCTCAAACATAGAAGATAAATATTAAAATTACACAGAAAATGTGGGTATAGCGAAGTGTTTAAACAAAATACATTGTTCCGAAAAGTCTTCTATATGTGTGAAGCAACTGGGATCTAAATCCGCCACCAATAATTTCCCCAAGTTGGCACCAGTGGTCAAATGTGTTCTAAAGGTCATAGCCAAAAATTCGTTTTCTCATGAGTAGGAAGCAGAGATCTCTGAAAGCTATGCCTCTTTCTGATAAACAATGCTGTCATGTCTCAGTGAGCAAAACTCCGGAGTTAAAAAACTTCTTACTGTGGATGATGCACTTATCTCGCTGCAGGGTACTACTTGCTGCGAAAAGGGGAGGATGGTTCTTTTTAAATAATACTGTGCTAAGATCTCTTTTATTGTTGTCGCTCATTTTCGTGGTTTTATGAGCAGTCGACGCCTGTTTTCGCAAAGTTCCAACAAGGCTTTTTGTTGAACCGAGGCTGTTTAAAGGCCAGAAAAGAGTGGAGTGTGACGAAGTATGAAATGGAATTGCAATCTATTAATTTTTTTTCTCTGAGTATAAAAGCGCATTTGCTCCGTGGGAATTTTGTGCGAATACAATCATTGAACAAAGCGAAAGACTAATCAGGGATGCAGTGATTGAGGAATTCCCAAGATAAACAGAAACATTCATCTACTGGCTATTGCCATCGGTATGCATTTGTCAATTTACATAAACTCGATTGAATGTTATGAACATAAATATAACAAGTATTTTCTTTTACATCGATGGTTCGAAAATCTCTGGCCAAACTTTAAAGGACGGTAGGGTGCATCAAAATAAACATTTTTGTCAAAGAAGGTATGTCTGCAACAGTTGCGTGTAGGCTAGGGGTTCTCTAACTGTGCGTAGCGATTCCCTAGGGTGACGCTTGTTTTGGTCCAAGGCGTCACAGGTAGAAGGAAAAACTAAAACTTATAATGCATAAGAAAGTTCACCCGTCCCATTAAGTGCAAATACCTGTTAGGTAGTTCGTAGAATTACTGTAAAAAATTGAAAGCTAAAGGGAGAGTGTTGACATAGTGAAAAACATTCATGCATTCGATTTCGTGATTATAAACAAACTGTACGCCATGCGGTACGTTTACCAAAAGCATGCCTACCCATCTCATCGATTTCTTATTACTTTTTCAGTTCCGCAATGTTATTTGAATGCCACATTTTTACATTTAAAATAAAACGAGAGAAATATAAATGGCCCCTATTTTGTTTTATAAAATATACCGCCAAATCGAATTGGCGCGTTTGTAAATCGCTGTCTTTCTTTAGCTTTGTCATTTGCTACGCGGATTTCGCTCGCATGTGATGAAGTAATACACGAATTCCGAGATGGTTGGCATACATATAATAGTATTTTTTGGCATTTTTAATTAACGTCACACTGGAGCAACACAACGGGCTATTGGCGACGGTCCGGGATCAAACCCGAAGCAAAAGATCCGAGGACAGCACCACCTAATTTTGAACCACGGTCAGATGATGAGGTCACACCTGAGTTGGCACTCCACTCTCCAAACTTCCACACCATGCCAACGTGAAGACATTTGATGCCACGACAGATTAAACGTGCAATCTTTGAGCATATCTTCAGTTTCTATTGGCTGCCCCATACATAAGACGAATGTCAGCCATTTCTAAATTCATGTAATGCTCCATCATATGCGATATCCGCGTTACAATTAACAAAGTATATAAAATGGTCGATTTGCAAACGGGCTAAGCAGCTCTTTCCCTCTCTCTAGCGCCTACGCGCAGAGAGACCTACATGCATACAGTCCTTGACCAAAAACATGTTTATTTTGCTGTACCCTACCACTCTAAAAGTTTGAGCAAGAAATTTCGAACCATCGTGTATAGTTTTACCTTTTGATTCATTTCTCATATATTTGTGACAATTGACTGTGATTCAAAATTACGAATTGTCCTCTGATTTTTCCCTTCGGGATGGATCCCGGACCGTCGCCAATAGCCCGTTGTGTTGCTCCAGTGCGACTTTAATTCATACCTCTCTCCTGAATAATCACTGCATGACCAAATATGGCCCTTGCCGCCATAAAACCCTAAAACCAACCAACAAACGTGAATAATCACCATCTCGTGTCTATTGCACTAGCATGTGTCCGAAATTTTTTTTATTACGTCATGATAAAATGTATAAAATACTATAAAAGGGGTGATTAATTTCCGAAAATTAACTGTTAAATGTCACTTAAGAAACTTGATAAATTAGCGCATTCTTTCGTATAACACTAGCATGTTTAGATCTGTATGCTTTTCTGAATCCAAATGCATTATTGAAATTTTACATTCACGATAAATATCTTAGCTTCCTTTTCATTCAAAATCAAAAGCCTTCTTGTTTTAATTTCCAAAACTGACTAGACGAATTATGTATGCATTCCAAATTTTTCTTGATGTGGTTCCGTCACTTCATGACACGACACGTGCCTTAAATTAACTAACACGCTGTTACATTCATTGTTCGGTGCTATAAACAAGATCTGAGAATCTTGAGTGACATATACTGAAAACATTGAACTGCGTTCAAAATGTTTTGTGCGCAGTGACTCCTTATTAAAGTATTCGAACCTCGTAATAACGTATTTTATAGCCCAGTGAGTTTAAAGGTGCGGTTTGCTTTCAACTCGCAATTTGTGATGGTTCTTCCAGAAAGAGACATGCTTGATTTCTTTTTATTTTATTTTCCTTCCTCGGATGACAGTCGAAACGATTAAGTCTTTTGCCATTAAGCTATTGCTCACTGATGCGCAAAATACTCGCTTGTAGTTTTTCGCGTGAGTTATTGTAATGGGTTATTGTCGTACCGTGGAGAGAATCTTTTGTAATGGGCTTTTGATTATTAACTTAGCATTGTTAAGTTATGAAATCGTTAGATATAGCATGGGAAACAAAATAAAATAGCGAGGTAATTTTTTTTCTAAATCTGGTAGTTCGCCTTTTCCATCAAGTACATAAACGTCTAAAATGTGGTGATGTTAATTACTCTTCCACTTTCATTTCCTCTCATTTAATTGAACTGTAGTAATTTTTTTAGTATTATATAGGGAGTTTCTCATTCGAGTTTTTCGTACCTATATATATATATATATATATATCCCGTTTAATAAAAATTATCTATATTAGACAAATTAACTGAAATTTAAATTTCCATAACTTATATTATTATTATTTGTAGTTACCCCGCAGTACGTACGAGTCATCATTTTCATTTAACCAGAAGAAAGTAGTCGGAATTAATTATGAAATGCTAAAAATATAATCGCTTAACCCTTCTGGTGGTTGTCTCGACGAAATATCTCGTCATTAGAAAAACTGACCAGATCCTGATGAACGAGATATCTCGTCATTGGAAGAAAAATGACCAAATCTTGATCTCGTCGTCATAAAAAAAATCGGCAATATATGTGTTACGAGATATTTCGCCACTAGAAAAATTGGTCAGATCTTTATGGACGAGATATCTCGTCGAAACCACTTGGAGGGTTAAAAGCATTGTTTTTTTCCAACACATCAAGAAAAATGTAGCTACCTTACATAAACTTTTTCTAATCTGCGACATCATGTTCATTAAGATTATTTCGATTTAATCTGTTGACAAAGCGTCATCTGACCGTGGTTCAAAATTACATGGTGTTGTCCTCGGTTCTTTCCCTTCGGGTTCGATCCCAGACCGTCGCCAATAGCCCATTGTGTTGCTCCAGTACGACGTTAATTAATATAACTACCTACCTGTTGACAAATAGGGGCTGAAAGGAAATGTGAGCTGTTAAGGATACTCATAAAATTTGGAGACACTAACAAATCCGGGACCACCATTCTTTATGGAATTAGTTATTGTTTCTTACAATTCTCCTTAGAATAAGTAATCATCTCCAACTCCATAGGGAAGCTCCATATGATCCCAAAGTCTTGGCTAATCATTTCTTTTGTGGTAGAATTTAAAATCTAAAATTATAAGATGGAAACATCTTTGTGATAAACAAGAAAGTTTTCGTGACCTTGTGTAAAAGTAATTTTGAGCCTGTGGTTAAAACTAGAAAGACAAATATTGCCAAATTAAATAAAGATGTCCGTTTCCTTAACTTTTAGAGCAAATTTGATCAAATATTAACATCTTAGAAATAAAAGTACTAAAGTGGAACAGACTTCCCCATAGCCATGAACCATTCTTACTTTTGGGGCTTTTGAATTTATTCTGCCATATGAGAATTGATTAAAAGCAATAATATGGAGTCCTACCACAAAACGAGAACAAGAATCCCCCCCAAAAAACATAATATTCCCTAATCATCTGTTAGGATACATTATATTAACTCGAAAAAAGGATGGAATATTTTCTCCGAGATAACCTTGAGAGATGGAACAGACTTACGATGGCGGAAGTAAACCGCTAACTTGATACCTTTGAAATATTTGTTTTGAAAAGAAATGGTAACATTTTACTTCACAAATTAAATTTATTGATTCAAATTAATGAAAAATATTTTTCATTTTGATGTCTAACTTTTTTCTTTCCCGCAATTTTTTCTGACGTGTTCAAAATTATTATGTTGAAAACGTAACCATCATTGAATCATCCAGATCGGAAAGAGAATAACGCGACTTTTCGAAGAGTCGGTTTGTGCTGTTTGCGCTTTGCGAGCCAAGATTCACAATTCCTGAGCGCATTTTTCTTTCATAATCAAACTCAAATTTGATTCCTTTCCGTTCGGAGTTTGTAAATCCCTCGAAAATCGATTTTCTTCAAAAATTCAAGGTATTCTGCGTGATTTGTAATAGTTTATAAACTTAGACGAGATGACTAAAATCAGTCTAAAGTCTCTTCAGATGGAATTTTCTTATTCTCGGCGACAAAAAAATTATTCTGCATTTTTCTCGTAATTTTGTTTTTAGGGTCTTAAGAACGTGTGTGCCAAATTTCAAATCAAAATTACGAAAATTGGCCCAGTTATAAGCCATTAACTCTGCAAGTGGTTTCGACGAATCCATCTAATCAATTTACTAATGAAGAGATATTTCGTCAGCACGATACTGTCTAACTTTTTATGATTACGAGATGAAGATCTGGAGAGTTTTTTCAAATGACGAGTTATCTCGTTCATCGAGATCTGGTCAGTTTGTTCTGACGACGAGATACCTCGTCGAGACAACCACCAGGAGGGTTAAGTGCCCTATTGAGTTCAAATAAAAAAGAGCTCTTAACTCGTCATAAAGAATGCAGATTGAATTTCTTCTGATGAAGATGTTGCCGATTTTTTTATGATGACGAGATCAAGATCTGGTCAGATTTTTTCTAATGACGGCCATGGAGATATGGTCAATTTTGCTAAGGACGAGATAAGGAGGGTTAACAGACGCACGCATATGTAGACTCGGCGCGCAGATATAGAATTTTAACGCGTTTTTTCTCAACAGTTTTTCGCGAGTGGTTGGTATATCTATAAAACTATTGGATTGATCAACTTGTATTTTGTACAGCATGTTCGAGAAAACATCCTTTTACCGTTTGACGAGCCAGAAGAGGGATATATTACTTTTTATGTTTTTATAGCAATAAAAAACTCGGTCAATATTTTGAATTAAATAGATGATTTTGGATTTGACATGTCACCAATTCCTCAAATGTTTTTCTGGTTCGTCAAACGATACTACATGTGTATAAATGTAGTAATGTGTGTAAATGTAGTAAATAACGATACTACATGTGTATAAATAATCCTTCTTGTGCGCGGCGTCACAAGAAGGATTAGCAGGTGCGATTCGCCGTGAAAATTATTTTAATTTATTTTCTAAATACCTGTAACAATAAATAGACGCACAAGTTTGAATTTATTTAATTTCATAGTTTCGTCAATAAAAAAATCCCAAAACAGTGGAAATTTTAATGAAAAAAAAAGAAAATCCCCTAATAAAATCTAAATCACTCCGTTAACTCAGAAGATCAAAACCTCCATGTTGTGTGTACAGGTAACTTGTAACAGCAACTTGCAACTCAAAACTCCTTTAAATATAATTTAAGCCCAACTGAGCTCAAAGTGATTCAACTGGTTTTTATAAGGAGATACATATCTGCAACCACTTTAATAAATAACAATAGACCTTTCATCAGATAACACGGCGACTTCAAAAAAGGGGATAGGGCAAAGAGGAGCGAATCGGGTACACCAAGACTAACGCATCATAAATATTCATAACGTTGACGCTTGTAGTAACGATCGTATGGCGTCATCAAGAATGTATTGACATTTGGCCTTGACTTTTTCCGGACGGTTCGTAAGAACTACGTTAATGGCTTCTTAAACCCGGCTTAAACTCGCATTTTATTGTCATCATCTCTTGATGGAACAGTCTATCAGGTAAATAAAAAAGAAACAAGACTGTCGTAATTATATTTATAATCAAGCGGTGTACAAGAAATCGAAGAATGTTAATGTTTTCGGTAACATTATTTATCTGGTGGAAGTTTTGGTTTGTCGCTCGAGGTTCATTTTGTGCTAAATAGACCGAGACTGACTTAAAATATTTCTTTGAAGAATACGAAAGTAAAAAATAAAGGATTCAAAGTGGGATGTGCACTTTGATTAAAAAGTACTCATGCAGGTTAGAATTGTTCTGATAGTGAGACTACAAGCATAATCTTTCGTACAGCAAAATTCAAATGCTACTTATTTTCTTAACAATAAGCAAATATTTTCGGTAATTACACATTTTGTTTTCTTATCAATCTTCAGAGTCATACTCGGAACTCACGATTTCCATTGGCATTTCTGTGTGCTCTACCTTTTGCAACTTCGGAATTTACAAATTGCGGCATTTATATCTGTTCAATTGTGTAAACATGTTGCTCTACATAAAATAAACAGATGGAATCCAATGTGAGAGATAGATTAGAGCTATTCATTCCTGACGAAAGGTTTTTAATTCCCTATACGCTTCTGATTATATTTGCCGTATAGAAAGGTGCATCTTCGTGTTGAAAGAAGTCTCCATGTTCCGAATGTAAGGAAGACTATTTCCAAAACTTTCAACTTCTGTTTCGTATTTTGCATGACTTTTCCCCAATGTTATAGAAACTAAGGACAGATCACATCTCTTAGCAATAATCCTGTAAACCACCACCTCAGATGCATTCTGATGTTGCGAAAGTCTTGGTTCTCGAAAATATCGCTGTAGAGACTGATCAAACTGAATAATTGTGAGTATTATCACAATTGGCTCAAAATTCAGATTTTCTTCTGAAAAGACAAACTCATTCCTAACGTGCCAATCAAGAATATCATTTTATGTTGCGTCCAAGGTCTTTGAAATGTTTAATATTGATCCTTAAGGGTATTTTTCTCTCTAATAGCTTTCTAGAAAATTTGAATCCGCATCGTTGCATCTTTTTTTTTACTCTTAAAATCTCTGAACCAAATAGCTTCCAGAACTTGCCTGTCGTTTATTGAAGACGCCTGAAGATGAAGCCCCTTCTATTCGCGCGTCGTTCATAGAGAAAATTCAAAGGTACCGTTCAATAGGGAATAACATTTTCGATAAATTTATATGCATAAAAATTGTATAAGGGACCGTCTTTATATTATTAAATATTCATAATAGTCGATAAGAACACCCAATTTTGATTTGTATCAAAATTTAACCTCGGATACCTACATTCAAATCACTATTCCAGCCGTTTCTGCATGTTAGATTGAGAGCACCTAATGGAAAGTTACCTTCACTGGCATTTATTCTTATCTTCCGTCCAGTAGTTTTTCACAACAATAAATTTAAGATTCGCTAATATTTAGCCCTTTTTTAGTAAAAAGAAATAACTGATTTCTACTTGGAGGAAAGCTCAAATTTTGCAAGGTTAGCAACAAAGTTCTTTTAATCGGTTTCCATTAAAACATATATAAGTAATATAACGTATGTAATAAACGTAATTAAGAATGCATAGTAGAAATTAACTTTAAAAGGAAACACTACGTAGATTTTTGAAGAATCTTTAAAAGTAACATGGTTAAAATTTCAGCGAGATTGGAAATTATTTGGGATGGGATGAATAAGAGTCAGAAGTTAATTTAACATTAACCCACCTGGTGGTTGTCTCGACAAGTTGTCTCGTCATTAATAAAACTGACCAGATTTTGATGGATGAGATATCTCGTCATTAGAAAACTTACCAGATCTTGATCTCTTCATTAAAAAATTGTCAATATCTTGATGACGAGATAGTATCTCGTCATTAGTAAAATTGGTCAGATCTTGATGGACGAGATATCTTGTAACCTCAGTAGTTAAGTGCTTCCATACACATAATCCAGAAACGACTTGACCAAATAACTCAAAACTTGGTATGTGAAATTAAATTTTGATATACACTCGAAATTTGGCGTCCTTCAAAATTGTGAAGCTTATGGCAATTCGATGTGAAGACGGTCCTTTATGCAAATTTCATGCATATAAATTTATAGAAGACGTCGTTCTCTATTGAATGCAATTCGATCTAAAAATATTTCTATTGATCTTAATGGTGAAGCAGCTATTGCAGTTTAGAATCGCTATATTTGGATACAAGGCTTCCACTAAATAACCGGATCTTTCCCCTCGGGATTCATCCCGGATTGCTACTCCAGTGCGACGTAAATTCAACTACCTACCACTAAATATCGTTTTCGATATGCTTCGTTAGCTTAGTTTGTGTTGTGAAGTTCGATTCAAAATTACAAGGCGTTATCCCCTTGGATCTTTCCCTTAGAGATTGATCCCGGACCGTCACCAATAGCCCTTTGTGTTGTCCAGTGCGAAGTTAACTGACTACCTACGAATCAGAATGGTCGGTGTCATATAAATTCATTTTTCACTTAGCCGTCATTTCGAATGTTCATGCGATTTGTACCCCTTAAATGTTAATTGAAGAATAAAGTTCCCTTGCAAATGAGTCGTCAATTCACGAAAACATAAGGGTATTTGGGTTGGGTATTTCAATTAACGTCACACTGGAGCAACACAATGGGCTATTGGTGACGGTCCGGGATCAATCCCAAAGGGAAAGATCCGAGGACAACACCACGTAATTTTGAACCACGGTCAGATGACGAGGCAACACCTGAGCTGGCACCCCACTCTCCAAACTTCCACACCACGCCAACGTGAGGACATTTGAGGCCACGACAGATTTAACGTGCACCAGCCCCCTTTGTACACGACGGTGTTTGACTGGATTCGAACTCGCAACCCTTCGGTTGCTAGTTCGTTACTCTTCCAACCGGGCCACCGCGGCCCGAAAACATAAGAGTTTGAAAAGTATATTTTCAAAGTTGACACTGTTCAGAGAGTGTAATAAGATGTGAGGAATCGGTGGATTTCTACTGAGAAAGTGATCACGCTGTATCTGGTAGATACCGAAAGCGTTTTTATCAGAGCACGGAAAACATCTCTGTACTGTGGAAAGAAGATCTAATCCTTAACACAAGTAGTGAAGCGTTTCATTGCGCGCAGTAATTAAACGCAATTTCGGAAATATTCTCCGGTCTGGACGAGTACGAGTGTGGTCATTTGCTGAGGGTGTGTGAAGCCGAGCGGAGCGGCAAATGTGTTGCCGTTTAATGCCAAGCATTCACTCCCCTCGCTTATTTCTTGAATGAGTGGCGAAAGGGTGAAAATTATCCACGGATGATATAACAGCGTTGTGCTCTGGCGTCACCCTTTGTTACTACTTCGTTTTCTTTAGTGCAGCCATCTCCAGACTCGTGTTTAATCCAGCATTTCCCATCAGCGAGATGACTATACTTTCCCGAGACTTCGGAAGAGTTTTTGCGGGTCTTGGTAATTATTGGTATGGTGTTTCTTCAGTTTGCTGTGCCCCGTAGTTGCGAGTTCAAATGTTACCAGAATCATCAACCCTTATTGGCGCACACAGTATTTGACTAGGCTCGCGTACAATCAGTACATACCTAAAGATCACACGCTGCATTTTTTGAAGATACACTTGGACTTGGAATTAGTTATTTGAGGTTTGCTGGAGTATAGCGTTCACATTTCGCTGTGCCATGTTCTATATGCGAGTTCAGATATTACCAGAAGGATAAACCCTCCTTCATTTGTTTCAAACTTGCATTTATAAATGTAATTGGCATGGACCGATCCAAGCCTTTAACGTTCGCTTAGACATATTTGGTATCTGATAGTGCAAAAACGAGCCGTTATTTGCACGTTAAATTACGTTTATTTGTGAATCCAGAGGAAAAAAAATTCCCATTCAAGACTAATGTTAAAGGATAGACGACACTTCTATGTATTCATGTTTGAATAATACTCCTCTATGGATTTTTAATTATAGAAGGCAGCATATATTTATTCCCATGCATAACTTTTAGATGATAGTTGAAAATTTATTCATGATTAACTAATTTTTTTTCTTAAAAACTTTTATGAAATTATGAAATTAAAAATATAAAGTGAGTAAAACTATATTCTTATTCAGAATTTAAGAAGTTAGCATTACGTTTGATATCGGATTAAAGCTGAATAAGTATACTAATATGAACTTATATATAAAATTCAAACTACTTAAATGTAATATAAATGAAACACAAAATGTGTGCAAAAGTTTCTAGGTAAGTAAAACATTGCCATAGAATTTAAAATTTGGCATAATTTGTTTCAATGTCTTGTGTGAACGTTCGTAAGTTACTGTCTAAGCAATTATTTTTCCCACGATTTTGTAAATCATCACATTAATCCCATTAAACATGAACTATTATGGAAGTAAAATAAGTATTGCAGATGTTTATCAAATATTTCAAAATAATTAATTTTATTAGATTTCAGCTTATCAATTCACTTCAAAATTGTTCTTTTATACGAACATTTATAAATGAATTGGCTTACTTTATCAGAATGTAATGATACGTAATTAAAGAGTGATTAGCAGAGCAGTTTTGTATATGCTCTAAGTAGTCTACAGCCTAGAGAGACAAACTTCAGGTCAAAATTTGGTATTTTTGAAGAGTGAAAACAGAAATCGGAAACTATAAATTGTGATGACGTCTCATAAAAACACTCTGTACAATGAGTAATTTAGCAGCTGTACGCAGTCTGTGACTGGAAAAGGAACAGATGTGGTAGATTTTAGATTAGTCAACAGAACGGCATATTAAGTCGGGCAAAGTCCGTACCTCCTACATTATAAAAACATTCCCTTCCTAGTAGCTTTACTTACAAAAACAATCGTTATTCGATTACTTCACTTAGCTTTATGACTTTCGCTAATTTTATTCGTTACTTTATTTCTTTTACTTGAATAGTTTCACAAATAAAATTTAAAAGTGAATTTAAATCCGAAGATATTCTCAACAGCACATTCACCCCTGCATTAAAACCTAAGCGCGCGGTAGAATAGTTTTTATTTATCTTTTGGTAAGAACAGTTTATTAAATTCCGAGAAACATTCCTAGAGAAACAAAAATTGACCTAGAACTTCAGTCTTTGTTTCACGAGAACTAAATCTGATAAAGAAAATGAGAACATGCAAGTTTCGTATGATTCCGAAAAGCTTCAGAGAATGTCCATTAGTAAATTATACAAATAATTCAAAGGTATACAGCTTCAGAAGTAACCTATTTTTTACAGTCCAATTATTTTCTACTTTGGAACTTTTGCTTGTTAGAAAAAGTCAAAACGACCTTTGACTCGATGAATGTCAAATCAGGTACCATCGTACCATAGTTAGCAGAATAGGAATTCGGGATCACTTCTTGTTTGTAAACAAATTGATATCTAATCTGAGATTTGACAGAAGACATGATACGATTCAACGTTGCGGTAAATAATGGCCCCAGAAAAATAACGATCGCGTTAACGAGAGTAGTTTTGTTTGAGGTCATTGCTACATTTCCCTGAATGCGGCTTAAAAAATGTTTTCGATTGATATGGATCAGTTTTGTCTCATTTGAGAGAGGGAAGCAATGAAATCAAATTGATTGTGTGTAAATCTTTAGCTGTAGGTGTCCTCGATTTAATAGATGTACTTAAATAATGCGTTGATAATTAGCTGCTTGGAACAATGGTTTTAAGCTTATTATCATGAAAACGAAAACTTATATTCATCATGCAGCGCAGACAACTCGAAGTGTCAACGAAGTGTTTGGCTAGGATGTGTCTAATGAACGCACAGTACATCGATGGTTTGAGAAGTTCCGATCTGGCGATTTTGGATCTTCAAAATGAATCACGTGAGCGACCTGAGAGCAAGATGGATAATGATGAGCTGGAAGCTGCAGTGGAAGCGGATACATCTCAAACTATGCGTGAATTAGCAGCAAGGTTTGACTTTACTATTCCAACAATATTGAACCATTTGAAATAAATTGGTAAGGTTAAGAAGCTGGATAGATGGGGTTCCGCATGAATTAAACGAGCGTCAGAAGTGAAATCGTTTAAAAGCTTGCCTTTCTCTGCTGTCGCGACATAAAGGAGAACCATTTTTACACCACATTGTTACGTGTGATGAAAATGGATTCATTTCGACAATCGCAAGCGTTCGGCACAATGGTTGGATAAAGATGAAGTGCCAAAACACACTCCGAAACGGAATATTCACCTTAAAAGCTAATGGTTTGGTGGTCCAGAGCTAGTATTTTCCACTACAGCCTCATGAGACCTGGTCAATCGATTACGGCGAATGTCTACTGTAACCAATTAAACAAAATGATGAGGGAGCTTAGGATTAAGCAACCGAGATTGGTGAATAGAGACAAGCCAATCCTCTTGCAGGAAAAATACTCGATCACATGTCGCACAACTAACGTTGCTCAAACTACAGGATCTGGACTTGGAAACTGTCATCCACTGTATTCCCCAGACCTTGCACCAACTGACTACCATTTTATCCAGGCATTGGACCACTTCTTGCAAGGAAAAATATTTAATTCCCAACAAGCTTTAGAAAACGCCTTTCACTATTTTATCACCAGCTCTCCAGGCTTCTTCGCTGCCGGCATTAACAAGCTACCGTTAAGATGGCAAAACTGTATCGATATTTTAGGCGCATACTTTGATTAATTATACTGCTTCTTGCTTGAGATATAATAAACCAAACTTTCAATTCGAAATCGGATATTTCATACTTAATGACCTAATAGATTGGAGCTTACAGCTTTAAGTAAATAGGCTTCTGAGCAACAATTCACAATAAACAGAACGAAAGCAAAATTTGTGATTTTAGCAGAACTGATGACTTAAATGAGGAATTTGCCCATTTTTAAGTATCGCGCTTGGTAATTTTTCGAAGTATTGAGCATATTTTTTCGTTTTGTAAAAAATAGTGACGCATTTTGATGCATATTATCTCGCTTAACCCTTTGATTACACTATGAAAGGCTGAAAAAAATACTTTTCGGGATGAAGACTTATCACCTTAAATGAATGCATTTTGCCCACAACAAAAAATTTTTAAGGTCTGAAACCACATTATCTCATCGCACATCTAGAGCACTCTTAGACTTCAGAATATCAAATGAAAGAATATGTATATACCTTAGTACAGTCTTAATATTCTCAAATATTCATATACCAAACCTCAATCATTTTAAAGTAGGATGCCGCTCGTCCCAATGGCCTTGAAAGGGTTTAAAAAGAGTTAGAATTTTCAATATTTAAGAAGTACTAATTTCTTCTGATATACATGTGATTGTCATTTAAAGAAATATAACGTAAATTACAATAATTTTTGACACTTAAATAATTCGGTTCTACAGGACTAGTATCGAAGTTCTCTAAATCAGACTACCTAGCTGTTATACTTAATTAAATTATCTACTATATCAGTTTCAGACTCCGACATGCATTTTATTCAAGCAACTTATAATACTACATGCCATTTTTATTAATTAGTTATTTCGTTATTTGCTGCTTCATTACAAAGAAAAGATATTGTATAATGGTTGTTTCTTTTTAATTATCCCCTAGGCTTAGTTTGCGCTAGATCATGTCTTAAAGACCGTTAGCCCTGAATTCGTGAGCCAACACCGGATTTTTTAAAATCATTTCAAGCCATAGACGTGAAATATAAGTAGACTGAGCATTTCTATTGACAGAAGCTTCAAAACGTGAGACCAACATGTCGACTAGTAGTCACGTGACTGCTGTGTGAAAAGTTGACTTGGTTGGCCTCTTTGGTATCTTCTCGCCTCGTTTGGCGATATAACAGTGTACATGTGTGAATGCGCATTTCTATAGAGTGGTGACAAAAGTGGTGAAATCGCCAAAGTCTACTACTATGCGCGAACCAATCAGATGATGAATCAATGGATGGGCATCTTGTCCCTCCCCATGGTCCAATCAGATCATGAATGTTTGTTTTCATGCGGCAGACGAAAGTAATCTAAGGGTCGCGTTACTTCCAGTTTTGGTCACATGATCCTGTGCACATAAAAAGGTTACCATTGCTCACTCTACTTTTATAGTTCCTATATGTTCCAAGCTACTCCAGTACAGGAAAGAAGGTGTTTAGGCAAAGCCGAAGCGACCGTGTACTTAGTACTAGGTGGAAAATTCTTTACTACCCATACAAATTTCATGGGGCCTTTAATGCCTGCTTCTGAATCACGAAAAGGTGGTTTGATCTCCTTGTCACCATAGAATTCGAGGTTTCCACTGGTATAATAGTTTTTAATTCACGCTTTTCATATATTCAGTCCCATAGGACTAGAATCAAAACTTTTTCAAAGTCAGGTTCAAACTTATTTATTTAAACTGGCTACTTTAACTGTTCAGATTCATCCAAGGGTTTTATTGAAGAAATTTATTTCACTGAGTACTTGTTATCTTTTCTTTTAAATATTTGGATCATGAAGGAAAGGGTTTTTCGTTGTGGGCTCACCGTAACGCAGCGCCATTTATTGATCACATTCGTTGCTATGAAATCAGGTGTCCAACCTGTAATCACGGGACAAAGCTAAAGGTAACTTCCGATTGGGGAAGGGTGCAACAATGTCTCATTATGGTATTGAACGTCATCGGCTAAGTACATGATAGGAACTGTTCCTTGCGTGAGATCTTTCAACCTTGAAACCAAACGTGTGCTAAATAACGCTTAGTATTTACAAGGGGCCCTTAAAGATCGGCGCTTCCATTGTCTGAGCATGGACGACGAATTCTACGTCGAGATGAGGTATGCTGACAACAGTGAGGAAAGAAATAGGAAGTTTACCTGTATCCTTACAAAGGCGATTTTCTGGCCATATCAACTTGCAAATGTATTGTTGGTATCGTACATTACTCTGAAACAGTAAACAGTTAATCTGTTCGGGCTAATTGACTATAATTCTTAGTTTGAAGATCGTATGAATCACGCTGAAACAATAAACAGTAGATACGAGTTCGGCGAAGATTATAAAATAGATTCGGAAATAAGGTTTGTAGAGTTTTTGTGATCCTTCAGTTGTAATAAAATAAATATGATTGCCGAGAGAAATTGCCCAACATATAATTAAACCCTCTGAGGGGTTCCGACGCATATAGCTGTTCTACAATCAGCAGTTTTCCCGATATGGCTTTAAGCCAGTGTTGACCAATAGAATATTTCCTAGGATTCCTTTTAATCAATCAATGTGGTTATTTAGCCACTATGTGTGTTGTGGGGGAAAGCAATGTTACACTACTCGGAAATCTCTTGACCGCTCAGACGGTTAAACTATATTCATCCTATCGTCACCTGAATTCAAGAACAGGTAACTCAAAAAAATTTGGAGGTAGTTAAATAACATCGCACTGGAGCAACGGTCCGAGATCAATCCCCCAAAAATGGGTATTATGAGCTATATTTAAATTAGTAGAACTGAGATTATATAGAATTTAATGTAATAACTAGGTAACTTTTTGCCACTTTCGGCTCTATCTATCGACTGATGAAAAATGTAAGTACACGTGAAACAGGCATTGGCGGGGAAACTGTTTTTCCCCTTACATAAACTCGCAAAAATTAATTTAATTCACTGTAGCAATATTACACAATTAGATAATTAACCAAAATGCTTTCAAGCACTGTTTAAATAAGTTGGCTGTTTTGGCGTTTGATGGCGCAAGGGCCACATTTGGCCAAGCTGCGCCAAACACAAGACAACGTCAAGTAAAAAGTATCGTGAAGGGGGAAAAGAGGGGTTGGGAAACAGAGTAGTGAAAGCAGGAATATATCACTTGGGTATCCCGGGATCGGGAGACCCCCGTGTTTACTAAAGACAGTAAACCTCATGAGAAAAGAAAAAGTCACTAGAGTATCTCCGTTAGGTGTGTATGAGGAAGCCCGTACACACCTAACGGAGATATGCCTCCGAGGGCTATAAATAATATATATATTATAAATAGGAATTTCAAACTTGCATTGCATCACGAATCCCAATCATCCACAGACTACAAGTTAACCCTCCAAGCGGTTTCAACGAGACATCTCGTCCATCTAGATCTGGTTAGTTTTGTTATTGACGAGATACCTCGTTTGGACAAAATTGCCCTGTTACTCCAAGGGGAATAAAGATAGAAGTTAGAAAAACTAATTGTCCCTTGATGACAGTTTGCACCAGAGTCTTGCTACTATAGAGTGGTTTTCGAAGCGACGATAAACCAGGAGGGTTAAAGAATGAAAGCGGCTATTCTCGTGGGACTCCATTCCTATAATCCTCGCAACCGAAACTTGGATACACCAGTTTAATGCTCTTTTCACTTTCAGAGACGAAAGAGGTGTAACCTTTTCGGCCAAGATCAAATCAAAACAGTTTCCATATGGCGTCAAAAAGATTTACTCATTCTTTAAGTTCTCTCGTTTGTTTCTGTAGTAAGTCCATCGCATGTGCTTTTAAAAGTCGAATAACTTTTCCTCTCTCGCGGTCTATAATTTGTAGACATCCTTTTATTCCGAATAAAAAGGCCCTTTAAATTGGTTCCTGCCCACATCTTTTACTACCGCTATAAATACGGGGAAGTTTCGCCTCGGACTTCTAGGTCACGAAGCGAGTCAACTGCTGGATCATCAGCAGTCCGTGGGTCCTGAACCTTGTGACAGGTTGAAAAGCCGGAAATCAACACGTTAGGCGTTGATCCCTTCTCCCAAGGTCACGATGGAGAATACATTTCATTCCGAGTCGAATTCCCCTCGGGAAGTTTGAAATTTAAATAAAGCTCTCCTTTTCATTTTGTGTTTAATTCGTTTCCAATAACAGACCTTCACGTGAATGAATCTTTCAGAATTCCGTCTGACCAGAATTCAAATGGATGTTTTTATATTTGCTGATAGTTTGTCGAGAAATTAAAAATTTATAAGGCGAATGAAATTTCATTTCTCATAAGTATCCATGCTCGGAAAACTATTATTTTTATAGTAGTTATTAAGCATATACGACACATATTCAAATTTATATTATTGAAACCGATTATTTTAAACTTATTTGATAATTATTTTTTATTTAAAAAGTAGTTTTATTATCATGTCTCTGTATATATAATTAAACTAAAAAAATTAAATGGTAATTTTAAATAATATTTTAAAGAATGAAGTGGTGCTGATGAGTCAGGGCGTCATCAGGGAGGAGCCTGACCCAGACAACACAAAATGGTGCTTTCTGCATATGAGCAGCGGTACGCTAAAAATTACTCACACACTCCCCAAACACCATATTGAACAAAAGTGATAAACAAGGCAAACAATCTAAACATAAAAATTTAAAACATCATAAAAACACACAAACACAACGCCGAACCGTACAGTACCGCAATAATAAAAGAGAGAACAGACAAGTATTAACCAACATTACTCTAGCAAGCTCAACGCCACATGATGCCCAGACAACACAAAATGGCAGAAAACACCATTTTGTGTTGTCTGGGTCAGTCTCCTCCCTGATGACGCCATGATCCACCAATACCACTTCATTCTTTAAAATTCCCCTTTAATTTTCGTTGGTTGAATTATTATCTTACTAGCCGTGCTATCTTGCGGCTTTAGAGCACATGCATGGAGAGTTCTGTTTGATTAACACTTATTCCCCGTTTTTTAGCTGTTTTACTATTTTGCATATATATATTGTTAATCATATACTCGACCAGACTTTCGTTCGGCAACAAATTTCTATTCCTAACTTGTATTATGCTGACACATGCTTTACTCATATTCCCATTAAGCTTTGTTTCCAAATTAAGGTGTTATTTTTGCATAAGAATTAAAAGAAAACGTTATAATAGAAATACTACAATCAGTTAAAATGTTATAAGCTATAATTTGTTGAAAGATAAAATTAGAAACATTACAAAATGAGTACTTAAAAAGGAGTGAAAATGAAATTGAAAAATGAAACGAATTTAAAAAAATTACGATTCACTAAGATCGGCTTTTCTCTCTGATAAAATAATTAGACCAATGCAATGAGAAAGAACTTAATCAACAGTGAGTGCCTGTCAAATTGATAAAATTTCCAAAGCTATATAACTGCAAAGTAATTGCACTTAAGTATGTTCGGTACCTTGCTTTAAAACTAGGGAAATTTATAACACTTACAGCATGTGTGTAATTAGCTTTTAATTTTCTCATAATTCACTTTCAAGTACATATGTTCGTTTCAACAATATCATCAATTTCTAACACCATTTATTCACATTTTCCGTTTATTTTCAACACTAAAACTACTTCCCCTGTTTATATAGCCAATACACTACTAGACGCATTAATTTTCGTTATTATTAATTTTTAAGAAAACCATCGTGTTTTCACTTCCTTATGCTTGAATGAACGGAAATACGAAAACGAAACAAAAAAGGATGGAAGTACTCTCCAATAAAATCGCAAACTCTATAAATCGTTCATCTGTTTAAATCTGACTTAAATTTATCCATGAATGTCGTTAACGAAAGTATTTTTTAAGCTACCAGTGTTTGCACTCCAGGTGAAAATTTATCACCTCGCAGTTATGAATGATTTACCTGACTGACTTGGATAACGCGCTCCGCAAATGAATAACTCTTCCTTTAAAAGCAACATGCTCACCGGACTTAGAAGTTCATTCACGTGAGCACCTGTGAATGCAAATACTCTGCTCCTACGACCTTCATTTCACGGTCTTTCGTTGCATCTTCGAAAAGGCATCGGGAAGAAAAACAAAACATGCTTCTTTGCAGCTGCGCCAACTTGGGCAAATTGTTGGGGTGGGGCAAGTAAAACCTTAAGTGTTGATATACATTTGCACTGAAGCGCCAGAAAAGCTGGTACACCAATCTAATACTTGGTAGGCCTCCCACAGCAGCGTAGAACTGCACAAATACGACAGAGCATGGACTCCACGAGCTTGCGGAAGTATTCTGTAGGCATTGAACACCATACTTCCTGCAGAGTGGTCCGCAATTCTATTGTATTCCGAGGTGTAGGATTTTTGTCTTCCACAGCGCGTTCACGACATTCCAGATGTTTTCAACAACGTTGGGATCTAGTGACTTAGGTGTTCATGGCAAGACCCCAAACTCAGATGCGTGTTCCTCTAACCATAATTTAGACTTGTGTGGTGGAGTATTGACCTTTGGGAAGAAGTCAAACCCATCAGAATGAACGCAGGATATTAACGGGTGTAACTCGTCAGAAAGGATGCACACTTAGCATTCACCTGTCAGAGATGTTTGTAGACGTGCCAAGGGTATCATTGAATGCCAACTAAACAAACCCCATTCCATTACGGAGCCACCACCAATCTGCACAATCCCATGTTGGCATGTTTGATCCATGGCTTCATGGGGTTTTCTCCACACAGGGATCCTTCCATTTGCCCGAAGCAGTTGAAACACTACTCGTCAGACCAGTGTTTTCAGCCACCAAGTGTCCATTGGAGATGTTCCCCAACCCAAGTGAGGTTCATAGCTGTGTGTCGAGTATCCATCAAAGGTACTTGAGTTGAGCGTTGGCTCCGAAGGCTCATATCTTTGAAGGAACGTTGCGCAGTCCTTACGTTGATGTTTGTTGAGAGCTCAGCATCGAATTCCGATGATATTTGAGGAAGTGTTGCACGTCTATCACTCGAAATGATTAAATAATTATTTCCAGCCGATGCTGGTCACATTCACCCAGCCTTTTTACGGTCATACTGCTGTCTTAAGTTACAGGTTTTGCAAGAATTCTTTTAGTCACGGTATACCCTTGTAATGGTAGTACGAAAAAATCCAAACTTCTCATCTTCCTCCGAATTGCTATAATCTATCTCACAAGCTCCAAACTATTAAACCGCGTTGAAAATCGCTTAAATCGTGATGACTTGCCATTCTCACGGTAGGTGGGTAGGTAATTGAATTAACGTCACACTGGAGGAACGGGCTATTGGTGACTGTCCGGGATCAAACCCGAAGGGAAAGATCCGGGGACAACACCACGTAATTTTGAACAACGCCATTCTCACCGAGAAAAAGCTTTAGATACTTACACAGATGTCTATCGTTTTATATACGCACTGGCAGATGCAACCTATGATGTGCATAGGTGGCGTTGCTATGCATTTTACATAGGCTTATCTGTACCAGTTTTTCTAGCACTTCAGTGTAAGTACACGTATAATTGCGTGTAAACAAACGAGTGTTTTTTCGGAACTCAACTCATTTTGTTTATGCAGATATTATAATAAATATACCAATATTATTGGTATATTTGTAATATTTATCAGAACTAAAGATATAGTGTCTCTTCTGATAAAGCGGCTAAATGATCTAATAAGAGAAATCGAGTAACTGCATATATGGTTACTCGTATATTATTCGTATATTAGTAATATTTATCCCTCATGTTGGATTGTTTGAGGGTCTCAACCATAAAAATATAAATGGCTGAAAGGGGGGTCGGGCTTCTGGTACTTAGGTGTGGGTGAGGGTTGTTTCTTAAACAAGTTATCTGGCTATTCACTTTTGTAATATTTCAATATTTACCTCCTGCTTGTTTAATATTCACTCTCCTGTATATACGAAAACAATAGAGGCCGTAGTAGCCCAGTTCATAGAGTCACGGATTAGTACGTGAGTTCGAAACTCGATCCAACCAAAGACCATTGCGTAGGTGGGGTTAGTGAACGTTTAATCTGTCGTGGCCTCAAATGTCCTCTCGTTGGCATTCTGAGGAAATTAGGAGAGTGGTGTGCCAGATCAGGTGTTGTCGTCTGACCGCGATTCAAAATGATGAGGTGTTGTCCTCGGATCTTTCCCTTCGGGATAGATCCCGGACCGTCACTAATGGCCGTTTGTGTTACTCCAGTGGACGTAAATTTACCTACCCTAGAAAATAATATTGATTTTACCATTGCTTTTAATTTTTTTAATTTATCCACTTTCTTAAACTTTATTACTTTTCAGAAATCACTCGTAATGGAATAATTATCACTGAATTTTTATAATCTAGATACTGATGTAGAGGAATGTGTATTCCTGTGTGGATAAAGGTAACCTTGTTTAGGGATACATAATATTCTTTGCACCTCTAATCTATAATTCTGATGGGGTAAATCAACGGACTCCATTCATTCTTGACATAGTATGAAAATGAATATAACAAGAATGATTCACTTTTTGGCTTAACAAACAGATATGCCTTCAATTAATAACGGCGTGACTTAAATTCCCTCCACGATAACACTTGTACATCACGTTTTTCCCAACTCTATTTTTAACGCCCGTGGTCTTAATTATAAAAGGTATGAAATAGTGAAATATAGGAAACAAAGCTTTTCACAAAAAAGCGTGACGAACGAACACTTTATAAATTTAACATTTATCTTTCCATCTCAACTAATTCGAAATTATAAATATTTTGCACCCAAAGCAATCATAAAAGCTCGTCTTCACTAAAATTTCCACGTTTACCGTTGCCTGCTAAACACTTTAGATGTTTTATCCTTGCCACAATCAAAGCAGCAATAAACGCCATACCTCCACTGTTTCCCGATATAAAATAATTGAGGGATGCCAATAAGTACCGAAATGTTTAGGTAATTCTGAAATTTTGCACGAAAGCATGCGGAAAAGCTTTGTCACTACAAAATGTGCTAGTCTGTCGCTGATAAATGCACAAATTTTCGATTCTTCTCACCACCCAAATAGCACTCAAGGCAATATCGTCACTGTTTCCCAATACCAAATAATTTTGCGGGCTTTAAATAAGTATTGAACAGTCTCCAGAAATGAATTCTCTGAAATTTGTATGAAAAGTATGCGTAAAAGCTCCTCGTGACTCTGAGTTTCACTGCTGCTAAACAACAACTTTTCGATTCTTCTCACCACCGAAACAGCAGTCAACACCACAGTTTAGCGATACAAAATAATTTTGCGGGTTTTAAATAAGTATTGAATAATCTTCAGGTAATTCTGAAATTTTGTATGAAAAGCATGTGTAAAAGCTTCTCGTGTCTCCGAGTCTCATTGCTGCTAAACACAAGTTTTCGATTCTTTTCATCTAAAATAGCAATCAACGCCAGTTTCTCGATACAAAATGATTTTGCGGGCTTTTGATAAGTATTGAAAAGTCTTCAGGTAACGAATTCTGAAATTTTTTTGAAAAGCATGCTTATAAAAGCTCTTTATGATTAAAATGTCCGAGTCTCATTGCTGCTAAACAGCAATTTTTCTGTTCTTCCCACCATCAAAATATCAGTCGCCACAGTTGCCCGACGCAAAATAATTTTGCGGCTGTAAAAAAGTATTGAATAATATCCAGGTAATTAATTCTGGAATTTGTATGAAAAGCATGCGTAAAAGCTCCTCGTGATTAAAATATCCGAGTCTCATTGCTGCTAAACACAGCAAGTTTTCGATTCTTCCCACTATCAAAATAGCAGTCAACGTCATATAACGCCAGTTTCTGGATACAAAATAACAGCGTAGGCTTTAAACAAGCACCGAGATGTCTACAAGTAAGGACCACACGTGAAAGGTCTGTAGGATCAAAGAGATCTTTCCCCTGCAAATGAAAACGAAAAAAATCAAATGATGGCTTATGCCCAATACAGAGTATGGTATTGAGAGACTAATTAACCTTGCTGCCGAGAGTTGGGTTCCGCAGATCCAAGTAGGATGGGTTACAAGTTCAAAAGACTACTACCGGAGATCTGTGCGTCGACTGGTGGAAAGGTCACGATTTAATTTGCGTTTGTGGAGAAATATCACAAAAACCGGTTCCCCCAATTCCCCTTTCGGCAAGGAATTTTAGAAATCGCTCATGAAGAAAGACCCTACCAACACATAATTCTTCCGAAATATCGCTGATAGGATTAATGCTGATATGATTGATAAGTGGTGCGAAGTGAAGAAGGATAGATGCTTAAATGCCGATTCCATTATTCAGATGATTTGAAGTTGATCGGGAATACACCTGCACTGTGGTCTCTAATCACTTGAATAGTAATTTAAGTGATATAATTATATATCTGCAAGTGCACATTTTTTTTTTTTGCCTTTGAAAAATTTAGCTGATTTACAGGTTCCGGTTCTGTCTTCATATAAATGAAAGTCTACTCTCGTTGCAAAATTTATTTTCTTTACTTTTATTTATTTACTTTACCTTACTTTTACTTATTTACTTTACTTTTATTATGACTTAAACTTATATTCTGTCTTTGCCCTACTCTAATAACACTTTGCGGGATTTCGCACATAGTTGCAGCTGTGTTAAAAAGAAAACCACTGTGCTTCAAAATCGTTAATGTCACATTCAGTCTCGTGGCAATACAAATACCATAAGGTTATAATCCGGAAATATTAATATCTAAATAATTCTGAGAAATTTATTAGTCGCTCTATTCGCCCGAAAAGGAATGAAACTATTTTGCATACATACTCCATGTGTTAGATTTAACCCAAGTATAGGATTCTTGTCTGTCATTTAAAAAAACTATCTAATGTGTAGATGCAAATTAGCTGTTCTCAGAAATGGAAAAGAACGAATTGGGATAATAATCAGGTTATCAATTTCATTTTAACTGACAGAAAATTTTGTCCTTGAAGGCATTTAATCCAAACTACCAATGTGTTTCAATTTTTTAAATTATCAAATAAAAAATATAGTAAAATGAAATCGTGTTCACAAATTAATAATGTTATCTAAGACACTTCATCATTATAAATTAAATCTCCATGCCTTACTTCAACAACTTTTCAGACTATTCATTAATTCATTCAGAAACATTCAAATATTGGTTGGAAAAGAGTGATGTAAAAGCATACAAAATATCTAATCCAGTTGTACGATTTAATTCCTGGTAAAAGTACAGGTTCTAGTTTAAATAGCTGTCATTATACGTCAACCAGATTCATACTTTGCATACAATACGTTTCTTTATATAACATATTTTCCTAAGAATGTGTGGGCCGTGGTAGCCAGGTTGGAAGAGTAACGGACTATCAACTGGGGGGTTGCGAGTTCGAATCCAACCAAAGGCCGTCGTGTACAAAGGGCTGGTGCACGTCAAATCTGTCGTGGCCTCAAATGTCCTCACGTGGGCGTGGTGTGGAAGTTTGGAGAGTGGGGTGCCAGCTCAGGTGTGACCTCGTCATCTGACCGTGATTCAAAATTACATGGTGTTGTCCTCGGATCTTTCCCTTCGGGTTTGATCCCGGACGGTCGCCAATAGCCCGTTTTGTTGCTTCAGAGGGACGTTAATTAAATACCTACCAACTACGTACCTAATAGTGTGAGTAGTGACAAATAATACCTTACCTATTATATTTTTATTCATGCTTAAACTTACTTTAGCAATCATTTTACAACTGCCAAGCTATTCTTAAAGTTTACTTTAGCTAAAGGGATGAACGATGCTAGAAAAAGATGAAAAACTAGAAAATATGCAGTTAAAATTCAATTTTTTTTATTTTTGCGTATAAATGCAAGTCCTGTTTTTCACTCTCAAAAGAAATGTCACGTTATCTTGATTCATATTTTCGTTTTCCTAAATTTTCACCATTGTTAAAAAATTCCCTTTGCATTACTCTACGAAAACCATCCTTTGTACAAAACAAAACCGGAAAACACATGTGAATAGCATCTTATAGGCACTATCATTCTTCACTTTCTTTTGTGGAGACACAAATAATCAACGACCTTCTGTAAAATTAATCAATAGATGTTTTCTCCTCGCAAAAAAAATACCCACTGGGTTGTCTTGTAAACTCATTCTAGCTTTATCAGATCTTCATGAAGCGATTCATTAAAAAATGTAGTCATGTCACGTACATTTTATAATAAAGTAATTCGTTTGTTATGCTGGAATTAAAGATTTTTTAAATAAACTATACAGTTTTTTTAATGCAAATGCGCACGTTATTGTTGTGGGACTATGCATCCTACGTGCGGAAAATATTGTGACAGTGTACTTTATTCATAATGTATTAAACTTTGATAATAAGCACTAGATAGAATCCTAATTTACGGTACTGCCCTTAGCTCTGTGACATGTATTGTTCATCGAGCGCTGCTCCCTAACGAAAGATGGTTTCGTATTTGTTACATTATTTCGTATTTAAAACGTTTTATTTCATCCCGTGCAGTAAATTTTTCTGCGTGAATAAAATATCGCCTTGAACAATCGAATTTTGGTCTTCCATTTATAACTCAGTACTATCAACTGAGTTAACAATACAAAAACTTGTTTATTTTAGTTATATAAATTCAATGTTTGTATTCTATATTCTACAAACCAGCTCAAGCGTGTTGTATGATCATACAACTTATCTATTTGTACAAATTGATAGCGCGTGTACTAGAGGATTTTAAGGCTGGAATTACAAAACCAGTTTAGTTTTCTACGCCCAAAGGGTTCTTTCATATAAAGCTATTTTGGTGTCGCGTTAAAATTCTATAAATTTGAAAACATTATTAAATATTGGGATACATGTTTTACCTTTCCTATTTAAATTTTACTTGGATACTTCTTAACCCTCCTGGTGGTTGTCTTGACGAGATGTCTCGTCAGAAGCAAAACTGACCAGATCCTGAAGGACGTGATATCTCGTCATTAGAAAAACTGACCTGATCTTGATATCGTCATAAAAAATCTGAAATATCTTCATCAGCCGGAATTCAATCGGCATTCTTTACGACGAGATATCTCGTCATTTGCAAAATTGTTCAGATCTTGATCGATTAGATATCTGGTCGAAACCACTAGGAGGGTTAATGCTTCAAAATATTTCTTAATATTTATACATTTTTTATTTATATTACTTCTTATTATTTATGTTTGTACTCCAGCGATATGTCATCACAAATTCTTAATTTTTTTATTCAGTTAAAGTGTACTGTGTTTTTATTTATTTTGGCTAAAAGGCTGAAAAAGTATTCACATAAAATGTATTTCTCACATGTAATGCACACATCTCTCACTTTATTTGATGAAACAATGCAGCATGAACTCAGTGTTTTTCTATTGATTCCTTAGTGCCCCGATTGCCTTTAATTTAGTTTTTACCCGTAATCACTCCTGTATGGCGCTTCCTACTTTTCAGTTTTTTAGATTAGTTGAAATATTTCTAACATTTTTGACTTTACAATTTGATGTTAGCCATAAAAATTGTGCTATTACAAATTCACTATTCACTTAAATAGTATTGTGAATCGGCTAAAGAACCAATCGTATAGATAATTGTTTAATGAAGCGATTTTCAAACGGAGTGCCACAAGAATGGTACTGGCGTGCCATACGGATAATGAAACGGCTACGGTTCTGTAAGATTTATTTCAAGTTTAGTTTTGAACTTTTGACAAGAGATTTCAAGTAATAATTTAGTATAATTTTTAATAGTTCCATATATAAATTGTTTCAAAAAGATTTTTTAATATATAAGTCACTTTGGACGAAAAGGGTAGATAATTAATATTATTAGTTTTCGTCAGTCAAATCAAAATTATACCTATTTTTTGTCAAATAGGCGAAATATAATATACATTTTCGTGTGCCGCAGAATTTTTGTAATTAGTTTGTGTGCCATAAGATGAAAAAGCTTGAAAATGTCTGGAAAATGAATTAGATAGTTTAATTAATTGCAAATAGCTTTCTCGCTGTAGCTCATATTCCTCTTATCACACACTGGTGAAAGACTTTCTTAAAGAATCACACAATTAGCGACCGTTAGACCACCAGAGATGTAGGTGCAAAACCTCTTATGATGAGTCCAAATATTTTTTGGGTTATTTATGGTTAGAAAATTAATCTTAAAGTATTTTATTAAAAAAAATTGGTTATATACGTTCTATCTTGTGTTTGGCGCAGCTTGTCCGCCTTTGAATCTTGCGCCATAAAACCCAAATCAACCAACCAACCAAATATTTTTTGTCAGATCGGCGAAAAATATAATGTATATTTTGGTAAACCACTGAATTTTAGCAATTTGTGTGCCATAGATGAAAAAGCTTGAAAATCGCTGGTTTAATGAACTAGATATTTTAATTAATTGCAAATGGCTTTCTCAAATTCCTCTTATCGCTCACTGGTGAAAGACTTTCTTAAAGAAGCTCACAATAAGCGACCGTTAGATGCAAACCTATTAGCTCTTATCATAAGTCCATCTAAAGCGAAACGGTTTTTGTACGCCAAACTTATTTTATTGTACTGAACTTATATTTCCTTTTGAATAAGATCTTAGAACTTGACAGACGCAGTTTCTTTCGGTTTGTAACGACCATTTTCCATATTACCTGCATTGCTTTCAAATGAAACTGTGAATGAAATATTGATGAACTATTGAGATACAAAGCCTGACCTCTTTTGCTAAATACAAATAATACGCTTCTGTATAAGTGATAATGCCAGCTGTTTTTACAGCCGCTACACTGCACAGCTGTCATTTGTGCAATTAGCACAATTAAAAGAAATTTCACTGCTGGTTAGTTAATGATGAACCCTAACTCCTAATAACTCCTAAATAAATCAGAGCAACTGAAATCTTTATTTCAAATAAGTTAGATAAAAGTTAGTTGATAATTAAAGAATTATCATCTAACTTTTTCCATTTTTATTTAAAGAAACAGTTATGACAAAATAGGAATTTTCAAATCGCTATTCTATTCTATTAAATCACTTATATTGAAAATATTTGTATTTTTACTATTAATAGAAATAGATTTTGAAATGCATATATAGAGTAAAAGACAATTAGAATTTTTGAACAAAAGTAATTCACTTTAATTTCTTTTTCTAGGGACTGTTTGGGTTCCTCGTTCTGTTTATTTTTACATATTTTCCAATCTGCAACTAAGCTGCAAAAATATACTATCTATACATTAAAACAAAGGAAGCACACAGCACAAATACTTTCATGTGTATTTCAATGTATTAAAAATGGTTTTCTCTCATTTTGTAACACATTTTATGATTCAGTATGGAATATACAATTTTACCTTTGTAAATGAAAATTATCTTAAAACTGTTCCCACAAAAAATTACACACCATTCGACTTCAGTTTCGGCCTAGTATCCGAATGATTAGCGTTTTGATTCTCGCTACCACAGCCATGGGTTCGAATCCCAGTGTGTATCTGAATTTTGTGATAGTTTCGAATGCAGCTTATAAGCCGTATGCCCCTATGTAAATAGCTCCCGCATAGCAAAAGGGCCGCGGTAGCCCGGTTGGAAGAGTAAAGGACTCCAACCAAAGACCGTCGTGTACAAAGGGAGCTGTTGCACGTCAAATCTGTCATGACCTCAAATGTCCTCACGTTGGCGTGGTGTGGAAGTTTGGAGAGTGGAGTCCCAGCTCAGGTCGTCTGACCGTGGTTCAAAATTACGTGGTGTTGTCCTCGGATCTTTGCTTTCGGGTTTGATCCCGGACCGTCGTTAATAGCTCGTTGTGTTGCTCCAGTGTAACGTTAATTAAAATACCTACCTACCCGCATAGCAAAAAATAATCATGGAGCGGCGTTCATTCTACATTGACATGAAATCACAACTTTCACAATGATTATATTTCATAATGATCTAATATTGTCTAGTTTAATTTCATGTGTGGATGAAAAGCTAACGGAAAGACGCGAGGAAACGTAATCTGGTGAAAGCATGTCCGATCTACCATTTGAAAGTTACGGAAACGTTTAGTTTTTAACAGGAGTTTGCGGATTAAAAATAGACCAGACTTGCCAGTAATTGTCATTAGAAATATCAACCGCGTCCGACATTTACCCTTGCGATCGATTTAGTAAGATGTAATTGTTTGTTTTGTAACTCAGTTCACTGCTCCATCTGAAAGGAAACGAGACAGGAATAATTCGAGGCGTTTTTCAAGGTGAACGACTTCATTATATCAAGTGGAACGTATAAGCTCCTTTCTCGCTTTTCTTCTTCAGGAAATAGTATGGACTCGAAACGTTTGTAGAAAAGTCAATACATTGTATTTTTATACATCGGGAAGCACGATGTAAATTTGTGTCTCCTTCAATGTATCGCTTTGTGTAATGAGCAGGATGATTATTTGTTGGTAATTACAGTATTTGTGACCTGTTCTCTGTTTCGAATCCTACAAGCTTTGAGATAAATAGTTGCAACTCTGCGTTTGTATGGTCTTTAGCAGTGGTTCTTAACCTTTTTAGTGATCGGCACCCCCTTGAATCTAAAAATAAGTTCTCGCACCCCCTTGAAAAATGTGTTTCTATTTCTTTATTTTGGAAATTACTTCTATTGCAAGATAATTTATGTATTGAAAAATAACACATGCATTTACATACAAAACAACATCTCAATTTTTAATGGCCATGGTGTTGCTTATTCATAACACTTTTGAAGCGAGGCTCCTTTCTTGAAAGAGACACGCGTAAGTCATCACTTGCATTTAATCGATTTCTGACTTTTGTTTTTACGTGCAAAAGTGATGAAGATCTCACTTCACACAGGTAAATTGTGGCAAATTGTAAAAATGTCTGCAATGCTGCTTTTGCCAGCTGTGTATAAGGTTCTAACTGTGTACACCAGAATTGTTCTAAGTCCAATTTTTCAAATTCCATTTGAATACGTGCATTGGCTCGTATTTCAATAAGATCGTCTTTTATTAAATCGCTGTCGTCCATCGAAATTTCTCTCGCACCCCTGGAAATTTTCTCGCACCCCCAGGGGTACACACACCCCAGGTTAAAAACCACTGGTCTATAGACTTCATATTTTGGAAAAGATTTGCTTTTTTTTTAATCAATTAAAAATTAAATAATCTTCGATCCAAACTCGGAGAATCGAGTTTGATTGAAACACTATTTCAAGACTACGTCCAGTATCTATGGACAGCACAAGAAACACGCGCATTACTTTTTAGTAATATAGATTCTACTGTATATTATTGAATTATAATTTTGTATGTAATTTATATAGAGGGGTGTTGTTATTGTTTGCTTGAGCTGTACTTGTTAAAGAAAAATCATGAAATGAAGTTTGATTTCTGCGGTGCTGGCTAAGATCGGACGGGAAAATTGAAAAATATCTGTAAATACACCATTAATTAGATAGGCATCTACATAACGTGAAATTTAGTAGAAATTTTAGATGCAAATGTAACATTAATATAGACAAGAATTGTTTGGTTTGATGAGAAGATTGAACTCTCAAAGTGGGGTTCCAACGAGATATCTCGCCGTCAAGTTATTGCGATTTTTTATGATGGCTAGTACAAGATCTGGTCAGTTTTCTTTTAATGACGAGATATCTCGCCCATCAAGATCTGGTCATCTTTGCTAATGACGCGATACTTCGTCGAGACAACCACCAGGAGGGTTAAAATTTTGATAATGGTGCATCAAAAATTGCGGAATCTTTCCCAATGTTTAAAAAGTATAATTAAAAGCAAAAACATGAAAGGTATTCATTTTTATTTTTACTTAAGCCCTAATTAAACATATTTTTTTATTTTAAAACTTTAATTTTATGTGTTTGTGACTAATTCTTTAGGTTTTTCCAGTGTTTTAGCAACCTGCGTGTTGTAGGCGGCAATAGGTTCTATTCCTGTCAGGTTCTATTTCACCTGGGTATATTTCTCTCTCCTGTGTCAGTAGGACTTTCCTTGTGCGTTTATGTCTATTACTTGACGTTGTCTGACTTGTGTTTGGAGCAGTTTGGCCATATATGACCCTTGCGTCGTAAAAGTCGTCCCAATCAACCAACTAATTTAAAGTTTTTCATGTTTTCAAATGAACGATTTTGAGTTATTTTACTTTTCTTGGAATAAATCAAAAATATTTTGTTTGATAAGTTATCTTAATTGATTGTGGTTGGCATTGGTTGAGATTTGGTATTTGATGCATTCCAAAAAACTCATTCACCTACTTTTGGTAATCTTTCAAAAAAACAGGTGTTCCACATTACGTGCCTTATAAAAGAGTGATTCAAAATTACGTGGTGTTGTCCTCGGATCTTTCCCATTGGGATTGATTCCGGACCGTCATCAATATCCCGTTGTGTTGCTCCAGTGTGACGTTAATTAAAATACCTACCTACCTGTCTTATAAAAGATTGCAAATGTAATCAGTGACAAGTAATGTACTTCTTAACCTGATCGCACAACGCTCAAAATATGATTTGAGAAATCCCACGGTCAAGAAAGAACGCACACCAAATTTAATTGTGTCTCATTTGCCCTCGTGAGCAAAATGTGGCAGTAGAGCGACAAGCCAAACCAAATTTGGTTGAATTTGGTCCAATGTCTCTCTCTCTCTCTCTCTCTCTCTACACATAGCTCTTAACACCTCCAGTTTAATTATAACCACCCTGTATATTGTTTTTTAAATCTATTTATCTCTTTCCATTCCCAACTCGTTGTGTTGCTCCAGTGTGACGTTAATTAAAATATCTACCTACCATTTCCATCTCTTATTATCATTATTTGTAGTTTTTAATTTCTATTCCTAAACTTTAGAGGGGCTTCAGCCTTAATAAAAATAGCGTGAGGAGTAATGAAATAGGTTGGTTGGTTTTTATGGAGCATGAGCCATATTTAGTCAAACACAGTCAAATAATGAACATATTGTCGGTTTAGAGCAGAAACTCATTAACTGACATCTTTTAGGAGACACTAAATGGAGGAATGCATTGCCATATTGTAATCTATTTTAAAAATACATAGCGCTATCAAAATGCTTATATTTATTTTTTGACCTAAACACTAATGGCAAGTCTTTATACAGCTGCACTGTAAAAAATGTTTTTAGTCAGTTAATGAGTTTCTGATCTGAGACAACGATATAATGACACAGAAGAGAGAAATACAACCAGGGTAAGTTACAAGAGTCGAACCTGTGGCGCGTAAACTCGCAAGTTGCTAGCGCAGTGGGCAAACCCAATGAGTCAGGAGTTTAAGCCAGGGTCAATACTTAAGGTCATTTACTTAAAATTTTACTTTAAGGTCATTTACTTGTTTGTAAAGTCCATTTACAAGAAAATGACCTTAATAGCTCAATGTTTGGTGGGTTGGATGGCAATTGCAGAAACATTTCCTGACATGAATTATTACATTAAAAAGATCCATCATTGTTCGGAAAAATGGTACTGAAAAGATGAAGTGAATGTAATATTCGGAATATTTTTCTAGTTACAAAGGTTTTTCGTTAGGTACCGTCAACATGTACAAACATGTTTCCAAAATTTTAAACTCAATTTCTGAAGAACTGTGTTTTTGAAATATGAAGCTTTGTTCAAATGGTGATAACTCAACACTGAATATTGATCTATCGTAATTATTTTCATTATCATCTACAATATATAATACAGTGGATATTTTGACTTTCAATCAGAATTATTAGTTAAGAAACGAATTTTTGGTTGGTTTTTAAATGTTAAAATTCTTGGAAAAGTCGTGATTTTTATGCTTTCTTGGGAAATCAACTGTAAATAGCCTATTTCCTCTAGCACCTTGATCAAACGTAAAAACATAAAAAATAATATTAGGAATAATATCCAAGAGAAATTATCTCTGAACAAATTAGAATTTGAGATATCACTGTTCAAAAAACATTCTAATTAGCTAATTAGATCTAAATTAGAAAATTAATGATTAGATTAATCTGATTTTTTTTCACACAGAAATCATTTTAAGCATAAACCAATGACCTATAGTAAAAACTGGATTTTGAAAGTCAAAGTTTTAAAAAATCTTATGTTCACAGAAGTCTCAATCGCTTACATTATGTAAGGTTAGATTCCACTTCAGTGTCTAAATGATTATTGGTTAATTATCGAAAGCGTTTCTGTGTTCTAATTCGAGAACACAGAAGCGCTTCTAGATCTGGTCAGAACCAATGGTCACTGGTTCATTCTTTTTACACTAAAGTTAAAAATTGCATCATTCACCTGAACTCAGAAAATCCCTTTGTTTTTCATCCAGTATGAGTGTCGGTTCACTGATTATGCTCTACTTTGCTATTAACAGAATTCGCTGCGTGGAAGATTCAAGGTTGTGATTTACATATTAAAATCATTAAAAGATTTTCTAATGTGTGATTTCAAAAATCATGCTTTTGATCTCAAGATTTTTGTAAGAGCTTCTTCCCGATGTTTGAATGTCAAAATTAAATTTAACTTTGCTTAATACACGCTCAATTGCGGCAAGAACGATATAACTCGAAAGTCGTTTTTCAAAGGTACATTTTAAGATTTCAACTGTCATGACTTTTTTATAGCTTGTAATAACTTCAAACTGCAACAAGGTTTAACATGCACCAGCCTCCTTTATACACGACGGTCTTTGGTTGGATTCCAACGGTTGCTAAACCGTTACTCTTCTAATCGGGCTACTGCTGCCCTTTACTTTTATGATAATGCTACCACAGTTCAAAATAATGTTAAGTTCGTGAATTATTTTTGTTTGTCCAAAGGGATACCTAGACTCAAACTCACAATGTCGACTTATGTATAAGTAGGCACGCATACTTATATTGAATCTTTACATTGTAGCACGGCATCAATTTGCTAACACATGTTTGCGTGGGTGTTTTTCACTATTTATTTTCAAGCTAAGTGATAATGGTTGCTTTGATTTTATGGTTGGTTTTGGGTTTTGTAGCACAAGGGCCATATTTGGCCAATGATTGCCAATTGATTTAATGAAATAGCTTTCTTTAGAAGCATAATATTTGTACTGCGTAAATTTGAAACACCATCTTATTAACTTTTTCAATAAGAGGGGAAGTCATCCTCTGAAGCACCGGTAAAAATTAATCTTTATTTAAGACTACAAATTTCGTGTTATTTTTAATAGTTGAAACATTAAAAATTCAAAGTACACAGTGATAACTGCATGTCTAACGTAAAAAATGAAGAAACTGAGGAACTAAGTCTTGAAATGAACGCATATGAATTATGAGCATCAATAGTAGCTAATGTGAAACGACAGAATCTGCTTTGAATACAAACTCGCAAAAATCAGGTTGGAGCTTTCTTCTCAGCGTTGAATATGCATTATTCTGTGAAGATTCTCATCACACATTAGTCATCAACTTGAAGATTCAAGCTATCTGACTACCTTTAAAACACGATTTTCAGCAGAAATTGTGTATTTTCCAATTTTCATCTGATATGAAAGCCCGATTTCTTATCTTCCCAAATCTGTTTAAATTTTGTTCCTACCTTGGGGGTATAGAACGTAAGTTACATATAGACCTTACTTTAGTCGACACTTTCTAAAACCCGAAGTAACGTTCTGCAAGTAGGAAGTGAACGTAAAACTTTGTTTACATTCTTATTTCAACAAATTAAAGCGTTAAAATTTGCTCTGAAGTGTGGATTTTTGTGTTAATTAAAAAAATTAATTAAAAACTACTTTTAACACAAAAATACATCTGGCAAACATGTTTAACTTCATCATCTGCCATCAAACTTGACTCAGTTTGTACACAATTTGAATTCGTGATTTTCGATCGTGCATTCAAAAAATCTTACAATTTGATAATTTCTTTTGTATAGTGATTTTTGGTTAAAAAATGGGAAAGAGTATTGCCAGGAAGAAGCGCCACTTCAAAGGTAATCAACACTCTAAAACACTGAAAACTAACATTAGTGATGATCCAGAGTGCACAACACAGCCAGTGCTTCAAAGCCTGCAAGCATCTAGCTCTTCAAAATTTGAAGTTTTGAACGAAGAACTGTGGTCATCGGATTTTCGACCTGGAAACTTTAATTAATATATTTTTGGTGCTTCCATGTCCCAAATGCTTTGCTTCTGGGTTGCATTTAGCTGAAGACTCCAGGTATGGATTGTGCTCATATTTCTCTTTGAAATGTCACAATTGCGACTTTGTAAAAGGCTTTGCCTCCTCCAAAAAAAATAATAATTTACCTGAAGTGAACTCTAGATTAGTTTATGGGATGAGGCAGATTGGAAAGGGATTTTCTTCAGCGTATAAACTGTACACCACGCTGAATTTGCCATCAATTTCTAAAGCTGCATATGACATCCATGAAGAGAAACTCTTGAAAGTTGTGACCGAGGTTGATAAAACTTCAATGTTAAAAGCAGCTGATGAAGTTGCTTGAAAGGGAGTGAATGCGGGGTGCCTGGGACTGGAACGTGGCAGTGTATAGGGTATACTTGCAATGTTTGTGTTGCTGTCCTTTCAATTGACACTGGAAAGATTCTCGATTTAGAGGTCATGTCCTCATACTGCAGAATTTGCAAAAGATTGCAGAAACTGAAGAGAAACCCATAATTTGAATCGCAGAAAGCTGACCATACATACCAGTGCAATTTTGAAGGGTCATCAGCAAAGATGGAAACTGTTGGTGTCGATAGAATATTCAAGAGGTCTGTGAGCACACGAAAGCTACCAAAGCACACCAAATACTACGGTGATGGTGATTCGAAAGCATATTTGTGCGTCCAGAACACATGGCGAATAAAGTGTTTTGAAACTAGAATGTATTGGGCACATTCAAAAACGGGTGGGTACACGTTTGCGAAAATTGAAAAGCAAAACCAAAGGTCTGGTAAAGGTAAGTTAACATGTCTTTATCGACAAATTACAAAATTATGCGGATTGCGATTTGCTCTAACGTGGGCAACTTACAGATGATGCAGCAAAATGTAATTGCAGCTTTATTCCATTGTGCTTCATCACCAAAGAAACCGATGCATGGCCAGTGCCCTATGGAGTGAAGACAGTTGGTACTATTACCAGCGAGCCGTAAGCGAAGGAAAAGAACCCGAAAAACTGAAACATTCTGATTTGCCCAACAATATTTTAACTATGGTCAAACCAGTGTATTTAGAGCTTTGCATCAGAGAACTTGAGGAAAAGTGTACATGGCAAAACTCAAAATGCCAATGAAAGGTTTTAATGGCGGAATATGCCAGAGTTCCGAAGGAGGTTTTCGTCAGCCTCAAAATTGTGAAATTAGGGTCTTTTGATGCAGTAATCCAGTATAATGATGGATTTGAGGGTTGCACCAATGCTTTAACCAAGATGAACATTGAAAATCTTGGTTACTCTACTTTTAAAGGTTACATAAATTTGGATCACATTAGAACTCGTGATTCCAAGCGACATGCAACACCTGTTTTAAAGAAGCGCAGGGAGGTTTTGAGGGCCATTAGAAAAAAATGGTACTTGATTTAAGTACTGTAGAAGGTGATTTTTATAAATCAGAATCATTTTAAAGCTTCATTTTCCATCTAAAGGTAAGATTCATTATGGAAATTTATTTATAGCTTTTTCTTTAAATCGACATTTTAGGATTTTGCTTTTACGCAAAACATGAAAACTCAAAAAGTTACGCTTCAAATGTTATGAAATTTGGTAGGAATACTTTGAAAGAGTTGATAAAGGGAATGGGGGGGACCACTTCTGTAATTGTGTATTAATTAGTTTTTTGTTTTTAATGATAAAAGTTATGAGTTGCTATAATCTATGGAAGTTTTTCTTGGTTTGAACTTTAACCTCTTCTGCTTTTAAAAGCACTGGTTTACAATGATGTGAGTGGTTCATGCCTGAAGGAGGTTTCAATCTTCAGAGTAAAATTTACAAAATAAAAATATATTAATTTAAATTTAAGTTATGTTTTGTGGTGGTGCTAGGTTTTGCCTATTTTTCACCTCTTTTGGGGTCTAAATTTTTAAAAAAATAATTCATTTATTAATTCTTTTATGTTATTCTGAGTTTTTAGCCGTATTCTATAATATAGTGACAAAATATATAGACAAAAGAAGTCAAATTTCAAATTATTTAAAAAAATCCTATCCAAAGGTAGTCGGATGTCTCAACTAGAATTTGCCCAAAATAGGTATCCTACTTCACGGATTGTAAGGAGGAAAACGCACTCTTTGATGTCTTCAGATCTTAATGGAATATTCACTTCCCATCTCTTAGTGAAGTGAATATTTATTACCAATTTTAGAGATTGTGAAAAAGGTTAATAAGAAAGTTTCAATTTTCCAAATGTATTTCGCTTGTAAATTGATGCATTTGATCACCTTTTAATATAAAGATAAAAGACTTAAGTTCAAATGAAATTCGATAATGAATTTGTATCCTTTTTTCCCGAGAAATTATGGATAAGCGATGTATAGCTTTTTGGAGAATGTTATCTACATAGACCGAAAAGGGCCGAAGTAGCCCGGTTGCAAGAGTAACGGATTAACAACCGGAACTGTTGCGAGTTCGAGTCCAATCAAAGACCGTTGTGTACAAATGGGGCTGGTGTACGTTAAATCTGTCGTGGTCTCAAATATCCTCACGTTGGGGTGGTGTGGTAGTTTGGAGAGTGGGGTGCCAGCTCAGGTGTTGCCTCGTCATCTGATCGTGGTTCAAAATTATGTGGTGTTTTCCTCGGTTCTTTCCCTTTGGGATTCATCCCGGACCGTCACAATAGCCCGTTGTGTTGCTCCAGTGCAACGTTAATTAAAATACCTTCCATAGACCGGAAAATACCGCTTTGTGGTATTTATGAAACCACCCCCTTGTATATATATCTATAGAATAACCCGCACGAAATATTACGAGAAAATCAGTATATATGTTTTGTGAATGAAACTAAAAAATATATAAATATCCCTAGAGTATTTGTTTTTTGTCTTGCATTGTCACTTACAGTTATAAAACTGGTAAGATAAATTGAAAGTGTAAACACTCAAAACAAGTTTTTAAATTGTCAATTGGGGGTAAGTCATGTCACTTCTGAAGAGAACGTGAGATTTTTACGTATTTAAACATTTTTATAAGTTTCTATGAGCTGCTTTGTAGTTCATTTCGATGAACTACAACTTTTTCGATGACTACTAATTTGTTCGGCATTTAAATTAATTTCAGTTACTTAGAACCAGAAGGATGACCAATGGGATACTTGGTCACTTAAAAACTCAGTAGAGCATGTTGATAGATTACAAGATACTAATAGCTCTGTGTTTCTTTAAATCCTATTTCCGCCAGTATATTCTGAGTTGTAAGCGCCTTAGGATCGATTCTTGTAACTTACCCTGTGTCTTACGCCATCTTTAACAGAATTCGCTACGAACTGACAATGTTTTTAAGAAACACTTGTTAAGATTTTACTTAAACAGGCAATAGTCTCGCCTTGCTATTTTTAGAACAAAATATTTCTTTCATAATGAAGAACTGTTATCTGCCTCTGAAACCATAGAGGAGTATAACAGCAGAGTGAGCAATGGTAAACTTTATGTGCCCAGAATCGTGTGACCAAACCTAGTAGTAACGTGAACCTTAGACTACATTGGCGTTCAAAATTGAGAATTTGCATATTTTGTCTAATTTCTCGAAAAGTACTGAACGAAAGGTAAAACTAATGCTTTTCCAAACAAACATACAAATCTTTAGTGTCGAATACGGAAACGTACACGTGCGTGTGGGGGTGCATTTAGAGGCTTTCTAAGCGCACGTGACAATTTCCGCGCTTCGTTCGCTCGCACAACTCGGCGAATTTCGTGTTTTTTTGCAACATTCTGTGAAATTCAAAAGAAAACAGTTAAAATGAGTAACCACCAATGTTTAGATGATGGAATGAGGTGGCGAATAGTCGGGAGACTGGAAGCAGGGCAGTCTCAAGTGCAGATTGCTGGAGACTTGAATGTAACGCCCATCGTCGTGTTCAACTTATGGAAACAGTTTAAGGGTATCGGATCCGTAGAGACAAGGTCGTCCAAGAGCCACGATGGCCAATAAAGATCGATATTTGTCCATTGCAGCAAGGCGTAACAGGAATTCAACAGCTTCTCAGCTCTCTAGTGACCTTCATGCGGCCACAGGAAGCCGAGTTTCAAGGGTTACTGTTCCCAGAAGGCTACATGAGAGGTCTGTTTGCAAGACCTGCTGTTTGCGTCCCGCTCACTTCTGCGCACAGGAGAGCCCGTTTAGCATGGTGCAGAGAACATCGACTTTGGACTAGGGATCAGTGGGAGACCGTTCTATTCACAGATGAGTTCCGGTTCTGCCTAACCACTGATTCTCGACGTAAGTTCGTCTGGAGAGAACCAGGGACCCGCTACCAGTCCTCCAACATCCGAGAAAGAGACCACTATGGCAGCGGAGGTTTGATGGTCTGTGCAGGCATCATGTTGGATGGGCTCACAGAAGACCTCAATGTCTTTGACAGAGGCTCTGACTGTTGTGAGTTATAGGGATGAGATCTTGGAGCCCTATGTTCACCTTTTCAGGGGTACAGTTGACCTTGATTTCATTTTTATGGACGACGCTCCTCCACATAGGGCTCATCTGATCGATGAATATCTGGAAAGTGAGGATATTCACCGGATGGATTGGCCAGCCAGATCTCCAAACCTTGACCTTATAGAGCATATCTGGAACGCTCTTGGGAGGGCAATTGCAACTTGTCTTCTCCCTCCCAGAACCATTCAAGATCTGAAAACAGCGTTGCTGGAGGAGTGGGAGCGACTGCCACAGGGACTCAAACTGTCTCATTTCCAGTATGAATTCACGTTGTGAAAGCTGTAAGAGGGGACCATACTCCTATTAACCAATTTTTGTCTTGATATTGTAACCTCTGTTTTAGACCTTCCTGCGCTGATGAGTCTTACGCACGATCATGCGTGTGTACCATAACTGTTGTATGGCTATTTTTTGTATTATTTCAACCTATGTACATAACTAATTTCATTAAAATATGTCCAGTAGTTCTGGAGATAATTGCGCAAAAGTGAAAATTCTCTTAATTTTGTACACCAGTGTACTTTCGTCTACCGAGTGGAAACAATCATTAATCATCTAATTAGTCAACGAAACGGGAGAAGACGACCATCCGTTGATTCCTCTTCTGATTGATCAGTGTGACATAGTAGACTTTGGCTATTTCACCATTTTTGTCGCCACCCAATGGAAATGCGCATTCACACATCTACCCTGTTGTGAGATGTTATATCGCCAAGCGAGGTAATGAGATGGCAAATCGGCCAAGCATGTCAATTTTTCACAGAGCAGACTACTAGTCCACATGTTGGTCACGCTTTTTGAAACTCCTCTCAGAGGTCTTGTCCTCGGATCTTTCCCTTCGGGATTGATCCCGGACCGTCACCAATAGCCCGTTGTGTTGTGCTCCAGTGTTATGTTAATTAAGTACCCACCTATCCAAATTTTAAATAAGAAAACGCGCAATTTCTAAAAGGCAAGTTTTTCTCCATCCTCGTTTTATCTCTCCCCTTGATGTATCGCGTTTTTTATTGTTCTTCAAGAATCGCGATATATCGAGAGATTAAGCTGAATTGAGGTAGGTCGGTATTGTAATTAACGTCACACTGGAGCAGCACAACGGGCTATTGATGACGGTCCGGGATCAATCCCAAAGGGACAGCACCAAGTAATTTTGAACCACTGTCAGGTGACGAGGCAGCACATGAGCTGGCACAAACTCTCCAAACTTCCACACCCCGCCAACGTGAGGACATTTGAGGCCACGACAGATTTAACGTGCACCAGCCCCCTTTGTACAAGACGGTGTTTGGCTGGATTCGAACTCGCAACCCTCCGGTTGCTAATCCGTTACTCTTCGAACCGGGTCACCGCGGCCCTAAGCTGAAATGAAATAGGAAGCGCAAGATGCAAAGCGACAGGGGTAGACCAATCAGAGCATTTTCACCACTCGCATCGGCACCTCTGATTGGTCTGCGCGTGTCGCTTCCTATTTGAATTCAGCTTTACAGAAATGCCTGATTTTCAAACTAGAGTACACCCCCTGGTGGCATAAGGTTATTGCAAAAGGGCTTTTTGCAAAAATATGATTTTCGAAGAGAACTTTCCACATATTTTCCCATGAAAACTAAATTCAAATCGATGCACATAGATGCTTACATTGAAAAAAGTTACTTGAAAAAAATATGACGAGCTACGGTTTTTTTGCAGTTTTACAAGAAATTCATATTATAACACTCAGCTCATTGAAAAAAAGGCCGTTAGCAAAATTGCCTGGGCTGGCCTTCTCGTGATAAATTACTTTGGAGAGTTTAAAGGTACGGAAAGGAATTGTCAATACACGAGTGAAAATAACGAATATGAAACACACTTGACTTAAAATTATTTCCAAGATTTCTTTTATCAGGTGGATATTTATGAACCACTGAATACCTCAAAAAATCATTGCCAGGTACTCTAATACCGCTACTCCTATGCAGAAAGTGAAGTTGTAGTAAAAAATGTATAAAATTTCAAAACAACGATTAATAAAGATTAAAAACTTATGGAGGACATCTTTCTCACCGAAATGCCATTGACGATTTTTTCATAAATTTTTAATCTTTATTTGTCTTTGCTTTTAAGTTATACATTTCTTACTACCAATTTGACTAAGGTTTTCATATGTTCATCTAAAGTTGCTGTATTTATTAAAAGATTGAATATTAGAAAATACATTTACCGAACAATATTCTTGTGTTTCCTAGCTGCTAAAACACTCATCCTTCAGAGGAGAGTTAGGTCGTACCTTTTAATGACTTGATGATCTCTAGTAGTCTATATTATTGTTCCGTTGAATAAATCAAGATCTTTTAAGTTTTACATTTCTTACTACTAATTTGACTAAGGTTTTCATGCTTATCTAAAGAGGCTTTATTTATGAAAAAGATAGAACTGAAATACATTTGTTAAACAATATTATTGTGTTTCCTCACTGCTAAAACACTTATCCTTCAGGAAAGAGAGGTCCTACCTTTAATGACTTGACCAATCTATAGTAGTCTATATTATTGTTTCATTAAATAAATCAAGATCTGCGAAAACAATTGATACATTTGCTGTACAATATTCTTGAGTTTTTTAACTGCTAAAACACCTATCCTTTAGACGAGAGTTAGGTCCTACCTTTTAATGACTTGACAGATCTATAGAAGAGTATATATTGTTTCATTAATTAAATCAAGATCTACGAAAATAATTCCTATATTTGCTGAACAATATTCTTGTGTTTCCTAACTGCTAAAACACTCATCCTTCAGAGGAGAGTTAGGTCGTACCTTTTAATGACTTGACGATCTCTAGTAGTCTATATTATTGTTCCGTTGAATAAATCAAGATTTTTTAAGTTTTACATTTCTTACTACTAATTTGACTAAGGTTTTCATGCTTATCTAAAGAGGCTTTATTTATGAAAAAGATAGAACTGAAATACATTTGTTAAACAATATTATTGTGTTTCCTCACTGCTAAAACACTTATCCTTCAGGAAAGAGTTAGGTCCTACCTTTCAATGACTTGACCAATCTATAGTAGTCTACATTACTGTTTCATTATATGAATCAAGATCTACGAAAATAATTCCTGCAGTTGGATTGTTATAAGAAGTGGAATGGGGCTGCGACACTTTTCTGTGCAACAAAGGGGGAGGGGTACGTGCAGTTAGGAAACCGCTTCTGTAATGTGAAAAGAGAGACGTCGAAAAATAAGCGATTGCGCTTTTTTAAGCTGGGTCAATGGCCAGATTTCGGTGTGGATCCCGATGCCATCTATCCCCTAAGGAATTTTCGCGGCTTGCGACATGACGTCACGCGGCAATGCGTTTTCTGTTCACTTCACTGATGCGTTATGTCGAAACTCGCATTTTTGGACGTAAAAGTTAAAAGAAGAACCTGTGACACGTGGCAAAACGTATGCACCGGTGATTCTGGTTGATAATATATTATTAGTCTCGCCTGTCTTTCTCCCTTGTACGAGAATCCGTTTCGATTTAATCGCTGTTCTATCGTTAACATTTAAAAAAGTAACAAAATATGAAGGTATGGTGCTTGCTTGCCTCCGGCTGTCCACTGGCATGGAGTCGTTTCAGTACCCCTTGGAGTCGGTTCCTTTAAAAATTCCTTCCTTCGTATTTCCAGGAGCCTTTTCAGAAAAAAACAAAAACTGGAAATGTTCTATCGTTAACATTAAAAAAATAGCAAAATACGAAGATATAGCGCTTGCTTGCCTCCGGTTGTCCATCAGCATGGGGCCTTTCAGTATTCCGGAATCGATTCCTAAAAAAAATTATTTCCTTGGTATTTAAAGGAGTTTTCAGAAAAACAAAAGCTGGGAACATTTGATTTACGAAAATTTAATTTCGATTTAATCGCTGTTCTATTAACATTTTTAAAAGTAGCAAAATACGAAGATATAGAGCTTGCTTGCCTCGGGTTGTCCATTAGGATAGGGCCTTGCAGTATTCCGGATTGGATTTGGGGGTTTTATGGCGCAAGGTCCAAACACAAACAAGCTGCGCCATTCAGTATTCCGGAATCGATTCCTAAAAAAATTCTTTCCTTGGTATTTAAAGGAGTTTTCAGAAAAACAAAAGCTGGGAACATTCGACGAAATTTAATTTCGATTTAATCGCTGTTCTATTAACATTTTTAAAAGTAGCAAAATACGAAGATATGGAGCTTGCTTGCATCGGGTTGTCCATTAGGATAGGGCCTTGCAGTATTCCGGATTGGATTTGGGGATTTTATGGCGCAAGATTCAGACACGAACAAGCTGCGCCATTCAGTATTCCGGAATCGGTTCCTTAAAAAATCCTTCCTTGATATTTAAACGAGCATTTTCAGGACAAAAGCAAACGTTCGATTTATGAAATATTTGTGATTAAAGGGAATATTTTTGCTCTATTTTTGTGATTCGGACATTTTTAAGTCAATTCCCTTTAACTCTAAAAAATGGTTTTTCGGGGATGAAACTTTGTGGATGAAAAGCTATCACCTTATACTATGAATGTATTTTGCTCATAACAAAAATTTTATTTCGTACTTTTCTTAAGAGATGATGTGACCTCTTATGTCTTGTCGCACATCTTTTGTAGTCTTAGACATTAAAATATCAACTGAGAAAACCTTTTTCCTTAGCAGTTTTCTTCATTCCCAGTTAGTGGTTTCCAATACTGTGATAGAAATGTGAATTTCGCCCACAAAATACATCAACACATTTGCCAAAATATCTCACAATTCTCTTGTTTTACTAAAGATCACCATTAAAAAATTTATCCGATCACTTCTATCTAGAACGCTTCAGCTAGTTAAGTTTTTCTGTCTGATTCTTCCCCATATTATAACGTGTTTTTCTAGATAGTTTTCCCACCCAATGAATCCTACACCGAAACGAATGCGTGCGATTGCATATAAGTGTTCCTCTAACCTTTAGATTAGGCGGACTTCTAAAAGCTACAACTGCGATCCCTCTTCGGTTAGAATTTGAATTGTGCAAACAATACAACTTAGAAAAACTAATTCAGCTCGGTTGAAATATATCAACATAATAACCCTTGAAATATCGATATTCTGTACAAGCAACATGAAACGGCCGGTAGTTAAATTGCTACCCCCTGGATCCGGTATTAGAAGCTATTAAATTGTCAGCAATTTCATTTTTGAAGATGGTTTTTCGCACACCAGACACCACCAAGGGACATTACCCCCCGAGTCAGAAAATTAGGATGTGCCTCAATGAGGACTTAAAAAATTCACTTTAACGCGTTTTGAAAGCAAAAAATCTAACATTTTAATGTACCCAAACGGGGATACTACAGGAATGGCCTAGGTAAATTTGTGAGGCAGTTGACGTCTAATCGTCTAATCCAGCTTCCAGGATTAGGGTGAGGTAAGGTAGTTAATTAACGTCGCACTGGAGCAAGACACAACGGGCTATTGGCGACAGTCTTGGATCAATGCCCAAGGGAAAGATTCAAGGACAATACCACGTTATTTTGAATCACGGTCAGATGACGAGGACAACACCTGAGTTGGACCCCACTCTCCAAACTTCCACACCATACCAACGTGAGGATGTTAAATGGGAACAGCAGAAATTAATAAATTAATTTTAACTCCTTTTGAAGGCAAAAATCGATTATTTTAATGTAACCAAACGGGGCGTACTCCAGGGATGGCCTAGGTAAGTTTGTGAGGCAGTTGACGCCTAGTCCTGCTCTCAGGATTACCGAAAACGCTGAGGCAGTGCTTCGATCATCCACGGTTGATAGGCCTATGCAATTGCGCCTTTTGGGATCCATCTTTACTTACGGCAAAAATGCTTTGTGTCTTACTGTCTTTGTGAGGAAAAGAAACGGAAAATCTAGTTGATTTATAAGATCGTCGGTAACCCGATTGGAAAAGTTGGAGCGACCGCAGGATTGCGAGTTCGAATCCAATCAAAAACCTTCGTGTTCAAGGGGGGCTGGTGAATGTTAAATCTGCCGTGGCCTCAAATGTCCTCACGTTGGCGTGGTGTGGAAGTCTGGAGAGCGGGGTGCCAGCTCAGGTGTGACCTCGCTGGCCGTTGTTCAAAATTACGTGGTGTTGTCCTCGGGGGTTGATCCCGGACCGTCACCAATAGCCCGTTGTGTTGCTCCACAGTGCGACGTCAATTAAATACCTACCTATCCTTATAAGGTCGTCTAAAACTAAGCATTAGATTTTGTTGCTTTCGATCCAATCTCGCCAGTTATTAATGTTACGCTACGCTTCTGATAAAGTCTGTTCCTTTCACTAACGAGAACGTTAGTGTGTGTGTGTGGTTGGTTTATTCAATTCAATTCCCACCGAATCTCCTCCGCGGAAGCCTGGGGCTGTTTCCATTCAAATGCAGCTGTAACAAGAACAAGCCTGCCGTGACTGAATTGTTTGTTTCACTAGCTGAGTGTGAAGGTTTGCAGCTCCGCGGGTATCGCTCGATTGTCAGACCCCCTGTCGCCCCAAGTAGGAAGCTGATATCGAGGCGTCGCCTCTTCCGTGAAGTTCAAGTGCATGTCAGTTCAAATTGATAAAAAAGAATTAGCCAAAACATTTAGCTACTGCTAAACGTCAGGGCGTCACTCAAATCTTATTGAAGCTTTACTTTTTGATTAGAAGAAACTTATAATTCATTAGAATATTATCAACCTTTAGTTGTTCACGTTGATTCATATTGACTAGTTTGAAATTTAACCTTTACGATACGGCGCGCAAATTTCGTTGCACGCGTCTAAGAACGGCAGATTTCTCTCGACTTCCTTCCCCCTACAGAACTTGAGAGTCGTGAAAGACTTTTACGACTGACCACCTAGCGCGCTTTCCTTTCATAGTGTTTGGAATGCTAGATATCACCGGCGCGACTTTCTGTATTTCCCTGCGTCCACAGAATGATCGACAGGGTAGGGCTTCGAACGAAAGGATCGTCCCTCTTTAGGGCCAGTCTCTGACAGCCCGCAAAGGGAGATCGATGTCAGCGGTCACTTAAAAGGGATAAAATCTTCGTAACCGCATCTGTACCCAGCCGCTCTAGGAAGGAAAAATCTCACAGTAGGACTGTTGTATCTGCCCGTAGTCTAAAGGTTAATATTGGGTTGGTGCAAAAGTTTGTCCCGCTTTTGGCGGTAGATGGCATTATCGCAAAACCGAAGTGTGAAATTTTGATTTTGTTTGAAAGAAGGAATTTTTCAGCGAGTTCTTGGGAAAAAATTGTGTTCTTTGGTTGTTTTTTAAATTAGCGTTAAAAATGGCAGAAAATAAGGTGCAATTTCGGCATATTATGCTTTTTTATTTCCGAAAGGGCACGAATGCTTCGCAGACGTAAAAGAAGATATGTGCTGTGTAGGGTTAGATTATGCAGCTACCGGAGAGATGGAGAAAGGTTGTCGAACAGAACAGCACATACCATATTAATTAAATGTAATTTTAGGTAAATAAAATGTTTCTTCATTTTTTGTCAAAAAAACGGGACGATATTTTGCTTCAACCTAATACAATACATTTCCTTCACACTGCATTGAATGTCTATCTTCGTAACATATTCACACTCGGTGCCACCTTTATGTTATATCTGACAGTTGGTGTCATCCCTGCATAGGATTACCGTTTAATTTTTAGTTCAAACGGGGATACTTGGTAAAATTATCACAATAAATACACACTGATAAGATGTGATAATTTTTGTGATACTTTTACTGTGTCACAAATCCGAGTATAGATTATTTTTAATCCTTGCTTTATGACCCTTTCTTTAGCAGTAGTAATGACATGTAGTACAGTAAATTGTATTTTGTATAGGTAGTTACTTCGAGTTACTATGAGTTACTTCATCCGTATTATCCGAGTTTCCGGTTATCCGAAGTACCCTAACCATACTCGGTGTCACCTTCATATCCTGTCTGCTAATTGGTGCCATCCCTGTATAGGGTTACCATATATATTATTTAGTTCAAACCGGACACTGAGTGGTACATTTATCATAATAAATACCCACTGAGCAAATGTGATAATTTTTACCGTCATGGATTGCTTATATTCAGTGTAAATCTCTTACAAACATTTAGAGCATCATTTCAATAAATTTAAGACTTCATAAAATGGTGTAAGAGTATACTTTGAGGATTTAAGGAGGTATTAAAAAAATAAATATACCTGCCAATATATAAAATTGTTGTCTTAAAAAAATTCTAATACTACTTACTTAATTAGGAAAACCATGAAAATTTAAAATTCATTGAATAAAGTTTCATTTTTATAAATAGGATTAATCTTGAGTAATTCGAAAACGCTTTAAATAATCCAAATTACGAAAATTACATTCAAGTATAAAGTTAACTTTGACCCTAATTTCTGAGGAATCTTACGTCTTTTAACATTTCAGCTCCATAAATTGGTAATTTCTAATCTAATTAATTTATTACTTTTAAATTTCGTTCTATGATTCTTCATAAAGTAAAGCAAGTATATAATTTAAATTCAAGGAACTATATCAGTCCCATATATTTTCCCGTTTCCCCAAAAAATTCTGATACCACTTGTAAAAATTGGTAATCTAATTTTTATAAAAACGTTTTATGTTGGTTTGTTAAGTTTTATAATAAAATAAGAGTGGATTCGTCATAAGAAAGCCTTCTCTTTGTAAACCCTCGAAAAATAACTTCACATAGAAGAAAAAGTAATACAACCACTCTTCGAATGAGTAATTTTATCCCACACCGTAAAGCAATTATCTAGTTCAGAGTTGTGTCGAAATCGTTTCTTTCATTTTTCTGAATTTTTATACGATTCAGTGCCATAGCGTTCATAGAATCTCAAAAATCCGACGTACCTTCATAAAAAAATTCAAATTCGGTGAAAAAAGACATAAAAATCGATAAAACCTGAAGCAAAAATGTTGATTATTTTTTACGTAAATATGAGATACCAGTTTCTTTTTTGAAGATCTTCATTTCTTTCTTCGTCTTTCATACAAGTCAATGCCTATGCCAACATCTTTTCGTGCCAGATCAGGTATTGACCTCGTCACCTGACCGTGGTTCAGAGATGTCCTCGGATCTTCCCATTGAGGATTGATACCGGACCGTCGCCAATATCCCGCTGTGTTGCTCCAGTGCGAAGTTAATTCAACCGCCGACCTGCCAACAACTTTCCAGCCTCAAATGGTTTCTTACTATGATTAGTGAATGATGTTTGTCATGCGCTATGCATGCCTTCAGCAGACTCTTCTCTCCTACCTTTGCTTCCTACTGAGGCCAGCAGGCCGCGGTAGCCCGGTTGGAAGAGTAGCGGATTATAAGCCGGATGGTTGCGAGTTCAAATCCATATCAAAGACCGTCGTGTACAACGGGGCCTGGTGCACTTTAAATCAGTCGTGGCCTCAGATGTCCTCACGTTGGCGTGGTGTGGAAGTTTGGAGAGTGGGATGCCAGCTCAAGTGTTGACCTCATCATCTGACCGTGGTTCAAAATTATGTGGTGTTTTCCTCGGATCTTTCCCTTCGGGATTGATCCCTGACCGTCACCAACAGCTCGTTTTGTTGCTCCATTGAGACCTTAATTAACAACCTACCTTACCAGGATTGGGGGCAATTAAGCCTTTTAGGCTTCTTTTTAACTTGGGGCTAAATTGATTTGTAATTTTGAGGAAAAGACACAACCGTATGTCTAGTTGACTTATAAATAGTGCATAGTGTTGCTACAGTGTGACGTTACTTTAGACAACCTTATAAGTCTAGTTGACTTATAAGGTGGTCTAAAGCTATGCATTGGATTTTTTATCTCTTTTTTTCTTTCGAATCGATCTCTGCATACCCAGTTAACGTTACGCTACACTACTGATACGATTCAGTTTTCATTCCGGAAAACGGCTGGATGATTTCATCTGGAAATATACTAAGGATTCCAAAGACCGTGTGTATCTACCCCGAGCGTTTCATTCTTGATCACTTATTTACTGCTTTCTAGATTTCAGCCATAAGAGAGTAAAATGGGAAAAGAAAAAGTACTCGAAGAGCGAAATGATATTTCATTCAGACCACCAGATTTTAAGAGCTCTTAAGCAAATAACTTTTGTAGCTTAAAACGATTTCTTATATCGAGTCATGGAACATGATTTCTATAAAATTGTTGTAACTAATTCTATATTTACATAAGAAAAACTGTTCGTACATTAAATCTGATTCTTGAATTTTTATTTACTTTCGGTGTGGACGTTAATTAAAATGCACATACATTTATTTGCTTTTATATTTATTACTGGTCTAGCAAATAGTTATTTTTTCCATTAAGTACCGATTGTTTTGTTTTTGGAATTGGAATTGGAATTTCAATTAACGTCACACTGGAGCAACACAATGGGCTATTGGTGACGGTCCGGGATCAATCCCAAAGGGAAAGATCCGAGGACAACACCACGTAATTTTGAACCACGGTCAGATGACGAGGCAACACCTGAGCTGGCACCCCACTCTCCAAACTTCCACACCACGCCAACGTGAGGACATTTGAGGCCACGACAGATTTAACGTGCACCAGCCCCCTTTGTACACGACGGTGTTTGGCTGGATTCGAACTCGCAACCCTTCGGTTGCAAGTCCGTTACTCTTCCAACCGGGCCACCGCGGCCCCCGATTGTTTTGAGTTTTACTGTAAGTTTGTATAGAAAGAAAGTAATTTTCATGTTTTTGATATCTATAGAATAGCCCGTTGTGTTGCTCTAGTGAGACGTTAATTAAATACCTATCTACCTTTATAGATCGTCATCTGACGGTGGTTTAAAATTACATGGTGTTGTGTTCGGATCTGTCCCTTTGGGATTGATCCCGGACGTCACCAATAGCCCGTTGTGTTGCTCCAGTATGACGTTAATTAAAATACCATGCCATATATATAGAATTAGGAGGGCAAATGTTTTATATCATTCAAGAAAATTTTATTTGACTTAGATTATGAAGTATTTGAAATGAATTCCAAATATTTATAATAGCCCGTTGTGTCGCCCTAGTGCGACGTTAATTAGGTATCTACCTACTAAATAATTTTTTATCAATACACTTGGCAATTGCCATACCTCTTAAGGATCTCTATGTTATTTGAGTTCACCTGTATATCATCTTTTGGGATTGATCCCGAACCGTCGCCAATAGCCCATTGTGTTGCTCCAATGTGACGTTAATTAAAATACCTACCTGTACATCATCTATAGCGTATGTTTTTACTTCTTTTATTCCTATTAAATGGCAATACAAATTTAAGTACAAGGTTTATGATTTGAAAGTAAGGTAGGTATTTTAATTAACGTCACACTGGATTGAAAGTAAGTCAATGAATCGTTAAATTACTACTTAAAGCACGTGTTCTCGTCATCTGACCGTGATTCAAAAATACGATGTGTCCTTGGATGTTTCCCTTCGGAATTGATCCCGAACCGTCAACAATACCCTTTTGTGCTGCTCCAGTTCGACGTTAATTAACTACCTACCTACTACTTAAAATTTGTGTAACGTTTGCATTTCGCTGGATAGGTCTGTAGTTTCACAGTTTGTCTCATATTTCTTTCCACAGTATTTTGCTTCCTCCCTGGGTGTATTTCTCTTCTGCGTCAGTAAAACTTTCATTGTGTATGTCTATTACTTGATGTATGTCTTGTGTCTGGCGCAGCATGGCCAAATATGGCCCTTTTCCCCATAAAACCCTCAAACCAACCACAGTATTTTGCAGTCGTGAGATACTGAAATCATAACTCCTTTACAATGACAACGGTAGAACAATTTCATTTTTGCAAGATCCCTTAAATTATTTTTTCCAAGCCCGATCACTCGGCCTACAAGGGACGAACTGACTGCTACTTGTGAAGGAGCCCCCAATAGGTGAAACGCCGCCACTTCTAACAAGGACAATCATTAACTCCCCATGCGCTTACAAATCGGGATTCAAACCCACGACCTGCTGGATTGCAGAAAAGCGCTATAACCACTATACCAGTTAGGTAGGTAGTTAATTAACTGCGTCGCACTGGAGCAGCGCAATGGGCTATTGGCGACTGTTCGGGATCCATCCCGAAGGGAAAGATCCGATGAAAACGCCTCGTTATTTTGAATCGCGGTCAGATGATGAGGTCAACACCTGAGTTGGCATCTCACTCTTCGAAACTTCCACACACCTGAGGACATTTGAGGTCATGACAGATTTCACGTGCATCAGCCCCTTGCACACGACGATCTTTGGGTGGACCTAGTTTCGAACTCGCAACCCTCCGGTTGCTATTCCGTTACTCTACCAACCGTCGACTCTACTCCATGATAATTAAGAGGAGGTAAAGACTTTTATTAACGGGAAAAGAAACGACCAGAAATTGAAACAGTATGAATGTTAAAATATTTAGCTCACTTGGCTCGTTATCACCCTCTTGACGATTAAAAAAATTATTTTCAAAAAGGGGCATTCAACTTCAGTCGAAACATTTTGATGTTTTGAGTTGCACTAGAACCATCGCGGATTAATGTTTTCGGTAAAAACAAATGCAATTCATTGAAGATCTATACTTGATCCATAACTGTGCTGAGAGCAGAACCAGAAAGGAGTGACTCAATAACCCAAAGTCCCCAGAATTTGAATTTTCAAGTACTGATAAAGAACTGACAGCGGCTCAGAGAAAGTTGCGTGGAATGATCACATCTAGTAAAAGTACATGATAAAGAAGTCTGAAAATCTATCAGTCAAGTGTGACGCTGAAAGTGTGCGAGTAATGTTTCACGCGAGTTCTTTGCGGCTTAGTCAAGTCACCGGTAGCCATCAGAGTCAATTTTGGGATTAGTCTGCTAGAGATTGACTGATAGAGGTAAGCCTTAAAATGTGCAATAAAGCATTGTACTTTCCCGATCCACTTTTGTTTTAGGCTGAATAGTCACAAAGCATCTTTAACTGAAAAAGAAACTTGAAAGCGGTGGCTCTCAGCTTATGACGGGCCGCTGTAGCCCGGTTGGAGAGTAACGGATTAAAAACCGGAGGATTGCGAGTTCGAATCCAACCAAAGACGGTCTTGTACAAAGGGGTCTTCTGTGTCAGTAAAACTTTCATTTTGTGTCTATTACTTGATGTATGTCTTGCGCCTGGCGCAACATGGCCCATGCGCCATAAAACCAACCAAAGATGCTTAATATTTTCTGGGCAGTCGCTACCAATGTATTAAAATAACCCTCTTTTCTGAATATGCGACTGCAGATTATTTCCATAAATCTATTTTTAGCATACTTATCCGGTGTCTCGAACGCAAAAAAAATGGTATATATCGGTTCGTGTACAACTTCTGTACATAGAATGAAACTATTTTACTTGATGCTAATAATCTGAATAGCTAGTATAGTATAAATTTACTATCGAAAACTCATACCAGAATTTTATCAGTTTTCATCGAAACAAAAAGTAAAATGGCTTTTGAGAGTTAAGATTAGAAATTGGTCAAAAGAGTAATATGGCAGCATTGGTGGTACAGTAAACAAAGTACTTCCACAACTGATATCTTTAGCACGGATTCTGGTTTTATTTCGGTTTCACACCCCTGTGAAAAACGATTCTTATAAGAAATTTGTTGAGACCTATGCCACATTTTCCTCAGGGTCTTCTCTATATCCTTAGTAACTTTAGCTAGTCGGAGCGTAGGAGCTACTCCTAAGAAGACTGTCAGCATGGAAGCGAAAGGAGAAAAAAGCAAAACACCGTAGGATTCACATTGAAAATTAGTTATTTTGTAATTTATGCAACTTATCAACATTTTTTGAGTAATTTCTTAATTGCTTTTCAGCAGAAAAAGTAATTTCTCGTCTTCCTATTTGTCTTTCTTTTCATTGTTCATTGCTGAATTCGGTATTTCTCGCATGTCCGCATACCATGCTAGATCACTATGAAGAGTCAAAATCCTTCACATTCATTCGTAAACAATGCAGAAATTACAGTAAAATGTCATTGTGAACTATTTATATTTTCTGTGAACTTTGCCTTTCCAAGATAATAGACTGGTGACCTTACAGGGTCAAGATGCAAGAAAAGATAATCAAAGTCAAGATTCTGTTCTGGCTTGTTGAGTAGCCTAGCATTCCTTAAATGCATACATTGTATTTTGATTATATTCCTTCTAGCAAGGTTGTGTGTGGTAGGTTGGTAGTTGAATTTACTTCGCTATGGACTGTTGGAGACCATCCGCGATCAATCCTGAAGGGAAAGATCCATTTTATAGGCGGAGTATAAGAATTAATAGAAATTTAAAACATAAAAAATTATAAATAAATTAAAATACAATGTGAGACTTAATGTCAAGGTTGTGTGACCTGAATTTTTGGTTTACATGGGCCTCATGTTTGAAAGTACTAGCGGATTTTTAAAACAATCCCAAAATCGATTTTAGGATAAAGAGCATGATAGTATTATTTTTATGACACTGGTGCAACTTTTTAACTTTGAAAAAGAATGACTCAGAATATATATATATATAGATAGATAGATAGATAGATAGATAGATAGATAGATAGATAGATAGATAGATAGATAGATAGATAGATAGATAGATAGATAGATATTCTGAGTATGAATGAATATATATATATTAAGATATATAACAACACAATGGATTGAACAAATTAGATGGGGCTGAATAGGGACTATTACCTATTTAAAACAGAAATACTCTACTTATTTCTGTCTGACAACTCAATACTTTTCGTTAATTAAAACAAAATCATTTCTTAAAACGTATGGTTGTTAATGAATCACATATAAATATGAAACAATAATTTTAATTGGTATAAATTGATTGCAATTTGATAAAACGTTTAGTGACGTACTTATAATGTTTATATTAATATTGGATAAGGGAGAATATATTCAATTTAGTCAACTCTGAAATCATTAATTTATATATGAATTTCGATCTTATTTCAGAAAAAAAGCTCATATAAGAGCAATTTTCACCTATAAAAATTTTAGTGAGTATATGTATATACAATACACCTCGTGAAAGGTGACACTGAAAAAAGAACCGTAAAATTTAAAATCTATAGACACATTTGAACTTCGATGATTTAAAACTGGTAGAATTCATTCACATCCTTATTAAAAATTTATTTGAATGTTTGATTGAGTATAATGCATTTGTTGATTGAAAAATTAAAATCATCATTTTGAGTTGTCACTTTTCTCGAAAAGTTGCGATACTCTAAAGAAAAGTGAAAAATATTCACCGAAAAAATTCCCATCACTATTTAAAGTTTTTAAAGTGTCAAAGTAATCACAACCTGATTTAGTGAACTGTACATGAAAATTTTAAAAATGAGAAATAATGAACAAGTTTTTAAATTATTTTGTTTTCCTTTCAGAAAATCCTTCCGAACACGATGGACTTCTTAAAACTGAATTTTCAAGATTTTCGACTCTGAGGATAAAACAATGGAATGCTATGCCGTGCTTTCCCATTTTCCATCTAACTTTCCTATGCTTTGAAACATTTCTACTAAGCAATGAAGCATCCTTTCCGATCCCTTAACGACATTGATTCCAAAACGATATCCGTTACATTATGAGTTTATAACAGACTACCATACATTTTGGTGAAGCAGCTTCAAAATGAAAATTAAAAGTAAAATTCAAGTGCCGGTGACAAATACTCCTCTGTCGTCTTGAGACAGAAGTTTCGACCGATAATGCCGAATGATCAATCCAGGGATGCAGCTGACGTATTTGATAGCTTTGCTCTTGACAGGTCCTGTTTCAATTGTCTCATCTGAGTCTATCGGACATGTAACAAGGGATTATTTCGGGGATATTTTCACACTTGACAATTGCAAACCAGGAACCTGTGATCGGGATGGACGAAGGGCAGCCCAGATCCCTGGCGAGAAATGCCGATGCCAATGTGCGCCAAGTCACTACACCTTCCGAGAAGACATGAAGGAATGTATTAAAGATGTCGGAGGTAAGACATTTGCTTTCTGTTCGCGTGAAATAGAAAAAAATTATGTTTGGAACACCATTCCGTAACCTCGACGGGGGCCGCGGTAGTCCAGTTGGAAGAGTATCATCTGACCGTGGTTCAAAATTACATGGCGTTGTCCTCGGATTTTTCCCTTCGGGTTTTATCCCAGACCGTCACCAATAGACCGTTGTGTTGCTCCAGTGCGAGGTTAATTAAAATACCTGCCTTCCTACCGTAACCTCGACAAAATATTTTTGATTGTTAACGTATTTCGCATTATTTTTCTGCCAGAAATTATTGGAACGCTGTTCCTGAATTTATTTCCTACAATGACGCTACAAAGACTGCGATCCGAGATCTTAAATGACGTAGAAAGGACAGCGTTCCGGTACCCCTTTTCGTAGATGACGCTTAGTGGTCAGCGTTCCGGAACTTCTTTTCCTAAATGACTTTAAGCGTACACCGTTCCGGAACTTCTTTTCCTAAATGACGCTAAGCGTACAGCATTCCGTAACTTCTTTTCCTAAATGACGCAAAATGGACAGCGTTCCAGTACCTCTTTTCCTAAATGACGCTACGCGTACAGCGTTCCGGAACTTCTTTTCCTAAATGACGCAAAACGGACAGCGTTCCGGAACTTTTCCTAAATGACGCAAAACGGACAGCGTTTCAAACGGTGCTTTGAGCTTAAAATTGAACGATTCATCCCCGACTGGTAAAAGCATTTCTGATTGCTAAACCTGAAAAACTAAGTTTCTATCATATTTATTCAGGTTAAGTTTCATTTCATGAAAGGATTTGGGGGGATTTAATTTGAACGCAACTGACCATCACTTACTCCTTGTTACATTAAAAGAGGATATTTGGTTGGTTGTTTTTTATGACGCAAGGGGCAGATCTGGCTGAAAACTGCCCCAAATGTTTTTCAGTCAAGTAAATAAACTTACACGCGCAAGAAAAGCTTTTACTGATGCAGAAGAGAGAAATAGATCCAGAGTTGTTATAGGAATGGAATCTGGGCAGCCTACAGCTCAGTAAGAAAATCCACTGATCCACGAGAAAATTTCTGGGTTAGGTTTGGTAGTTGAATTTACGTCGCACTAGAGAATTTCTGGACTTGTAGGTTTAACCGTGCACATGCATCGAGGTTATTTGTAAACCAGTTGATATCCGTACCAAGATATTTATTAAATTTCATTCAAGAGAATTAAATAGATATTTTAGATATTTGAGTTTCGAACTCGCAATCCTCCGGTTGCTAATCCACTACTCTTCCAACCGGGCTACCTCCCCCCCCCTCCTATATTAGCCTTATAGAAAAACCCTCTCATAGGTCAAATCGTGACCGAAAGTGTTCGTGAGTTTTCTCGGCGAATCCAGTCTTCCGCACGGACTACGTCACTCAATATATGATCAGAGAAATCGAGTAAACTGATAAGCCTCTTTTTGAACTCATAAAATAGTTTTCACACCTTTCGGCGAAATCTGGCGAAATTTTCGTGAACTCTACAGCGGAGGTAAAACTAGTTGCAGCGATCATTTATCACTTCGACAGTGTAACTGACATATTGTCATGTATTTTCGATCTTATCTAAAAGTTCGCTGAACTGTAAAATTCTCTTTGAACTTCTTTACTGCAGTTTGTGTTAATTGCATTCATAGATGTAACAATGGCTTAATTTCTTATGCTCTGAAAGTACATTCGGCCTGTAAAAATTGGCAGTGAAGTTCAAAATATTTTAATTCATACCAAGAGCACGATATGTAAACAGAAGTTGAAATATAAATGACATACAGTTGATTTTTCGTTTATCATTAAAGCACTTAAATACACGCACATATCAATAAATTAAAATGATTCATAAGTATTAAAATTTATATTGAACTGAGTTTGAGTTCATAATCTTATAGCAACTAACGCTAATATCCGTCCGTAAAGTATGCAATTACAGACCGATAATTTCAATATTTTGAAATATTTAAAGAATCCAGAAAAATTATGCGAAATTCTTTACTCTTCATTTTTTACTAGTTGCTTATTTGATAAAATTGTCATATAATGCCCCCCCTTTCCAACTGCATTATATTATAGATAACTTGTAGGTAGGTACTTAATTAACGTCGCACTGGAGCAACACAACGGGCTATTGGCGACGGCCCGGGATCAATCCCGAAGGGAAAAGTCCGAGGACAACGCCTCGTAATTTTGAACCACGGTCAGATGACAAAGTCAACTCCTGAGCTGGCACCCTAATCTCCAAACTACCACACGACGCCAACGTGAAGATATTTGAGATCACTACAGATTTAACGTGCACCAGCACCCGTATATACGACGGTCTTAGTCTGGACCTAATTTCGAACTCGCAACCTTCCGGTTGCTAATCCGTTGCTCTTCCAACTGGGCTACCACGGCCCCTATAGATAACTTGGATCTTATTCGCCATATTCTATTATTTATCATGCTTATAAAAATTAATTTATAAATGAGATCGTACATTAGTATAAGTTAATATTAGGTACTCTACTTCAGAAATGTATAATCACGTTAGCTGAAGCACAATTCGTACCAAGACAGAAAAACCATGCTGCCGTATTGATAGAAAACGCTAGTGGGACAAATTTGTCCAACAGCACATTTAGCATTTACTTTATAATCATAAATTTGACTATAAACCCCCTTTTTACATTAAACTAATTCGATAAATATTCATGCATCAAATATTTGCAATTCCACGTGTCAGTAGATCAGAAGTTTTAAAACAGGTGTAAGGGTACTCAAAAAGTTCTCTACCAAATCTAATCTACCTGTATTGTACTGAAATTTTTTGATGCTTCTGGGAAGTGAAATCCATCATTTAAAGTAATTTTTGTCGTAAATCTGAGGTTGAAAATGCTTATAAAAATCAATAAAAAGATTAGACGTCAGACATCCAACCGCCCTTGTTTACTGTTTATTTTACTTGGCGTTGTTTCGTGCAACTTGGCCAAATATGGCACTTGCGCCATAAAACCCAATCCAACCAAACTGCCCCTGTTAGAGGGTTAACACTCAAAATTTGAGTTTATTAGTCTAATAAATTTCGAAATCTGATTATTTTAACAAATTTCTATAGTTGTTGGTTATAATTTATAAAACTTCTAACTATAAACTAATTTCTAGCACTTTTATTTATAGTTTTAGAATTTTAATAGGAGTTGAAACAAACATGGCAGTGCATTGGAAAGAGTATAAAATAATAAAGATATCCAAATCTCTAAATATCCAACCGATATTTTTTTAATTTTCGGTTCCAACTTCTCTTGATCTATTTCTATACTTAGTGTTACATTGTAAATCGTTCTTGGTTTAAGTTTTAACTAGCCTTAAATTATTTACATTTCAAATTAGTTTTTGTTCACATGTCTATTAACTGTTAATAACTTTGTTATAGAATGTCCAGTTGCCATGTTCGTGAGACCATTTTCTTTGGAAAGGATCCCACTGGTGTTCTTACCTATGAACGGAATGCTCGTTTATCCTGGAGCACATTTGACTGTGTCTGGTAACAATCGTTTTCAGTGGCTCAAATACTATTGTAATATACTAATACGTATATAAGGCACTTTTACGGCATACGTATATAAAGCACATTTACGGCATAAGCATATAAGGCCCATCTACGGCATACGCATATAAGGCACAAATAGTTTTTATAATTTTATAAGTTCTTTGTAAAACTTCTGGTGTCTTCGTACAAATAGTTTTTTAATTCTAAAAACTCAGTGTGTGAAATTTTAGCTTATGCTTAAAGACTAATAGCACTTTCTCAAAAGCAATATCTCATTTTACAGTGAGAGCATTTTTGTACATGGAATTATGTTGCAAGGTTTTTCCGGCATTTTTCGAAACTCAATGAGAAATATTTTTCCCTAAATTCGTGAACTGATCTTATTGATATAATAACTTCATTATTTCTTCAAATAAATCACTTTAAGTATCTAGTTATATATTTTTTATTTGTGTAAAATTGATATTTTTATAGTACTAAAAATTATTTTAACTCCCCCACCAAATTTCTACAACCTTATTTCAACTTGACTAAGCTTTAGTAAAAGCTAAACTTAGTTCTAGATCTAAACTAAGTTCTATGATTTAGAAACTAAGTTCTTATGATCTAGTAGTATGAAACTTTGCACTTTTAATATTAGAGTCAAGTAGTGTCAGATTTTTAAGCGTTTTCCTGATCCCTTGTGCTTAAATGTATCGTGTGCTCAAGTCATTGTCTTTTAGATTATATTATATAGTATCACTATTTATCTAATATTAAAAAATGTGCGGATGATCCAGAGGAAAATATTTCTTAAAACTACAGTTCATTAATCTATTCATAATTCGTACACAGCAAAATATGACCACAAGGCGACAAACCAAGTCACATTCATCATAACACAACATGGAATAAGCTAAAGTTTAATATTTATGTACAAAGAAAAAGATTTTAACTTTTTTTCTGAAAATAAGGTAGAGAAAAGGGTGTAAAGTACTCCACAGTAGACATTAATGTAAGTAACATAACTAAAACCTGAAATTATTATAGCAGTTAATCAATTTTAGAAAATGCTTTAAATTCTTCGATTTATAAAAATGTGTGTAATGTTAATATTATACATAACGATTACCTTCAACATCTACCAAGAAATATCGGGAGACTTTCAATGCCTCGTTTTATGAAATGAATACTGCTTGAAATTTCGCGGAAATTTTTTTTAACGAGATTCACTTTTGAACTAAAATACCTCTTCGTAGTTCATCACTCTTAGATACCAGTTTTCAGAAACTAGATTTATAAATAGAACAAAGCATTTAAATATAAAAAGCGACAACCAGAAAAAAAATCACTTTGTTTCTCGATTGTGTAAGCTAGATGGGGCCTCTTTTTTCACTAGCCGTTATTTTTTTAATCGCCTGAGAGGTCTTTCACAATGTTCCTGACTTTTGAAACAAGAGCAACAACATAGTGCAATTGGAAATTGCACAGATGGTTCAGCCTAAAGGTAAGAATCATTTTTAAGAAGTAATAAGCAGGTTTGAGTGTAACGAAGTTCATCACAAATGGGCTCATTAAATTGCGTTACAAGGAATATACGCATCTACAATTCACGCCATGTATGTGCGAAATAAAAAAGGTATGTAAGATTGATTTTGTTTTTAAATACTCTTTATCAGTCAAATAAGCAAAACAGGTAAGAGATAAACTGATTATCTGATTGATATACTAAGTGATCTCTTCATAAAAATGCATTCGCTTAAAATTTTTGCGCAATGTGATATTAGAATGTTTGATTTTTTAGGTATTGCTAGGCTAGCTCATAGTAAACACTTGTCTTGCAATGTTAAAGCTTCACTGTTGATGACATCGCATGGATGGCAACCAATTAGGACCCCATCTCAGATATTTGGAGTTCATTATGATGGGAACAAAACTTTTTTAAAGTGGCTTGGAGATGACGAGGAGCGTCGGCGTCTCCAACACCACCTGGTGCTAATTCGTCTTAACTGTGAAGGAGAATCAACCAATGGTACATTCGAACCTTGTGCAGCCCTTCGTATTGGATGGGCTCCAGGTAGACTTATTTCGTTGTAAATCCTAAAATATACATTTTAACATCATATTTTTTGTTAGATCCTATTCACATGTTATCCAGTGATTTTGAACGTTTAAGTGATGAACTATAAAAGGCCAATTTATATATAAACCTCCTGGTGGTTGTATCGACGAGGTATCTCGTCATTGGCAAAACTGACCAGATCTTGATGGGCGAGATGTTTCATTAAAAGAAAATTGATCCGATCTTGATGTCGTCATCATCAAAAAATCGGCAATATCTTCATAACGAGATATCTAGTCATCAGCAAATTTGGTCAGATCTTGATGGACGAGACATCTCGTCAAAACCTCATTGAGGGTTAATGAATGACGTACCCTAACCTGTAAATAGGATCGCTGTGTAAAATTGAATCAACCAATTAAAAAACTCACGTATAGAGATATTGAAGAGAAGTAAATTAATTTGTGTCTTAAGAACTCTGGTTGCAGAAGTGCACCAGCAACTTTTAAGTTTTTTAAAGTTTATTTTTAAGAACTTTAAAGGCTCCTGATAATTAGAAAAACCATTGGTAGGTTAAGGGTTTGTGCCACGGACTTTTCATACACTTTGAGCCTCGATTTTTTAAATTTCCTGATTTAATATTGCAATAATAAACACAGTATGAAAAGGGCTACTCATGTGTTTACTAATGTTTCATATATTCTTTTAATTTGATTGGATACATTTGCCCCTCTGAGCGACCCATACATGCCTAATTCCACCTTGCAGTTTTTCTGCATGGCTTTTAACTAGTTGCATCCTCCTTGACCAATCAAAAGTATCTTGGGGCTCTTTCAGTCAATGAATTTGGATATTTAATCATTAAACTAATTGTATGATAAAAATAATGTATATCTATGAAATCTCGTAATGTTCAGAGCATTTCATCAAGAATATTTGAGATAGGTGTTTTCCGGCGTAACTCGTTCTTCTCTTTTAGAAACTTCCCCTCAAGTGAAAACGATGCTGTAGCGATGGTTTTTTATTTCTTAAGCAAAGTTGCCACGAGGGGTTCATTTTGATTTCCAACCATCTTTAATATTAATATCGATGTAAAGAAATATCAAACTTTGCGTGCACATCTGTTCCCCCCGAAATTCTCAAACCACGTTTCCTGTGCTGTAATAAATATAACGCCACGCGATTAAGGATTAAGAGAGGCATGGTTAACTAGTTAAAATTTGTAATTCAACTCTTCCTATTTACTAGATACTATGTATTCTACATTCATGTCCAAATTTATCTTTACATACCCAAAAATTATGATATTCCATGAAATATCCAATCGATGTAATCCATTTTTACAGGAAATGTGTGAAAGACAAGCCTAATTAGCATTAGCCAATCAAAAGTGATCAAACGGTTTCTGATATGCAAATCAAGGCGTTACGTCATCCGACGGTGAATCAAACGCTTTAGACAAAATGAATATCTGATTAAATTTCTGCAATACAGCGTTTGATTTCAGTGTGTAAGGGACTCAAAATGGTTTGTTATGGCTCCGAAGTATCATTTGGAAGAATCTGTGAAGTGGCGAATTATCGGCCGTTTAGAAGCAGGGCAGACAATCATGGAAGCAGCGAGATGTGTGAATATTTCAAGACAGACAGTATCTATGCTATGGAAACAATTTCAGAACTCTGGACCGTTGTAAGGAGGCCTGTACAAGGTGGTAAACGAATAACAACTGCTTCTCAAGATCGATATCTGGTAATAACTGTCCGTCGTAACAGGAAGTATACTGCTCGGCAGTTAAGTTCAGAGGTTGCAGCCGCCACTGGAACTGTTGTATCACGGCAAACTGTATACAGAAGGCTTAATGAAACACATACCCTTGGCTTGATGCCAGAAAGCCAAGGGTATGTGTTTCACTGTCTTCACAACAAAAGAGGGATCGCTTTAATTGATGCAAAAAACATCAGAACTGGAGTGAACACCAATGGACCCACGTTCTCTTTACTGATGAGTCGAGGTTTAGTTTAACATCTGATTCTAAACGTGTTTACATCTGGAGGGAGTCAGGAACGCGAAAACTTCCTTCGAACATTATGGAACGTGACCGTTTCGGTAGTGCAGGTGTGATGGTATGGGGATGAATAATGATCAATGGACGTGCTCCCCTACACGTTTTCAACAGCGGATCTGTAACCGGCCAGAGATATCGGGATGAGGTCTTAGAACCTTATGTAAGACTTTTCAGAGGTGCATATGGATCTGACTTTTTATTTATGGACTATAATGCTCGTCCACATCGAGCAAACCTCGTTGACGAATTCCTTGAAAGTGAAGACATTCAGTTAATACCGTGGCCAGCAAAATCTCCTGATCTGAACCCGATAGAGAACTTATGGGACTACCTTGGAAAAGCAGTTGCACGGAGACATCCTCCTCTTAGAGATATAAATGCCCTGAAGACCGCATTGCTGGAGGAGTGGAACTTAATTCCCCAAACTGTGGTTAACAACATTATTGCCAGCATTAAAACACGTTGTGATATGTGTGTACACGTCAGGGGAGATCACATTCCATATTAAATTCATAAGCCTTAATTTTTTTTCTGAGTTATTTTTTTTCTGAACTCTCCTTGTCACATATTATTGCCATTTTTATTGCTTCATGCTACAGTTTTATATCATATGCAGAGCTCTTAAATTTTTTCCTTTGTATGTATGTGTTTTGATGTTATGTATCATTTCACACAAATTCATAAAATTATAGTTCACAGTTTCTGAGAAATCCGTGATTTTATGCATCTAAAGATAATTTTGGACATGAGTGTAGTATGTGACTTATTTTAATCCTCTGGAGGATTCTTATGCATATATACATTCTGCAACCTACAGTTTTCCCTGGAATGATTTCAAACCCTCTCGATCAATATGATCTTTCCTAGAATTCTTCCCGCCAATCAATGTGGTTATTTAGTCATTACGTGTGCTGTGGGGTTCAAGCAATATTACACTACTCGGACATCTCGTGAAGCTAAGAACGTTAAAACGTCTTGTCCAAAAATACACTTTTAAATTTCATCTGCGCAGAAACTTCTATCCGTTTCCAATCAAGTCGATGAAATCGTACTCCATCCAACTTAGGTAGATTTGGTTTGCCACATTTTACTTCATGAGGACTAGTTTGACTGAATCGACAACTTTAGAAATAAGGAATCTCCATGCCCAATCAGGAATTTGTACCTGGAACGTGTACCAAGATTCAGAGCAGGTTTTCAAGTCTTATGGTGCAAGGGCAATATTTAGCCAAACTGCGCCAAACATAAGACAGACAGCACAATGAGGGAGGAAGAAGCCAAAATCAGAAGGGTAGCTGAGGGTAAAAATGAAAGATAGGAAAGATCATTCGGGTACCTCGGGGTTATGATGCCCGTACATGTAAAAGATGTGCCCCAGACGACAGATTCAGTGCATGATCTACAAATTAAGGTAGAAGAAACAACCGTACGACTCTAAATACCATGTACCGAGTCATAGTGCTAACCCGTTCACGTACACAATTTGTCCTGTGATGATTTCCAGCATTCAAGAATTATGAATCCAGAAATGCCCTTATACATGACCGTATGATCCATTGTCCAAAAGTGCATTCATCTTAATTCATTCATAATTTTGAATATGAGAAAGAAGGGAATGAATATGAGACAGTAGGAAAATAATTATAAAGTTTATATGTATTAATCCTCCAAGTGGTTTCGAAGAGATATCTCGTCTATCAAGATCTGATCAATTTTGCTTATAAGGAGTTACCCCGTCATCAAGATTTTGGCGATTTTTTTATGATGACGAGATCAAGATCTGGTCAGTTTTCTTCTAATGACGAGATATCATGTCCATCAAGATCTGGTCAATTTTGCTAATACGACGAGATACCTTGTCGAGACATGTACCAGGAGGGTTAAATGAGGTATTCTGCATTTATAGCAGATTTTACTTCACTTCAAAACACATTAAAATAAAATTTCTGGATAGAAGAGGAACATAACATAAATAGATATATAAATAAACTCGAATACGACTTCGGTAAATCTAAAAAAGTTGTAAAAAGTAATTACTTCTACAAAGACCGAACGAAACTCCATTAACCACTACCTGCCATTTTGACAGTGTTTTCACTGTGTCAAAGGAACCTATTCTATTGTCTTTATTTCATTATTATTTACTGTTTTCTTGTTTGGAATCATTCTTAAGAGTAAAACATTTCCGTGTAATTAGAAAAGTAAACTAATTTATGTTTAATTTACAGGCTTGGAACCAGAATTTGTAGATCAATCGACAAACAAAAACAACTTTATTATTATCGGATTGTGTTTAGGCATCCTTGGATTGATATACGTTCTAGCGGTACTCATCTATCTCAAAGTGAGAAAAAACCGACGACAATCAGCAAGACAGGGACTTTCACCATCTCAAAATTCGATTGAAGCCGCCGAAGAAGAAACCAATTGCACACAAGTAATTTCAGTTTTCTCCTTGTAATAAATAGTAAAAGCCAACAAATGAACGCTTGACCACAAATTCAACATTAGACTCTTGCACAGAATGTCATTCTAGGCGCTAGTTTTACGAACTTGCAATTATATTATCAACTTTGAGAAAATTGATTCAGTATTGCAATGTATTTGGAATAACTTCAGAATCGGTTTCCAGGTTACGAAAAATCCCCTTTTAAAAAGGGAAAAGCATAATACACTTGAAACAGTGTGTACATTCATCCTTCAAAAACATAACTAATAAGGGAAATATAACTTCTTTGAGGATCCAGTTTGTTTAAATGGATACATGTCTGAAATATATTTTTAATTACACTTGCCGAAAATGATTTTTGAAGGATTTGCTGTTCTTTCATAAAACTAATCAAGATAGAAAAATCATTAAAATGCTTGATTCCTACAAAACTGAAAAAATAATAAATATTCTTCCAATGGCAATAGTTTCTTCTGCTTTTATGAGATTCCCGTGTTCCATATAAAATAAACTGATACGTAATTAAATACCGATTCAGTTGGTTGGTTGGTTGATTTGGGTTTTATAGCGCAAGGTCCAGAAACGGACAAGCTATGCCTCACACAAGACAGAACGTAACCCAATAAAAGATAAAAATCTTTAAGACTAATCGTCCAATCAATTATAAAAGGTAGATTTGGAAAAAAGAAACACTTGAAATATATTGAAAATAAAAAATAAGTATTCAAACTACGATTAAACAGGAAAATATGAGATTATCACAGCTATCAATATAAAAATAGTGATTGACAGTTAAAAGTTTTGAAGCTTAAGACTCGAAAAATAACAACATTAGATGGAATTTTTTTTATTTTATGCCAAACTTATAGATTTGGGTGGGGATTTTCCCTAAACAAATCATGCAAGCTTAAAATTGATTTATTAAAAAGTGTTGGGGATGGTAACGATTAAAAATAAGACAATCAATTAAAATATGGCAGACAATAAAAGGGACCACACAGGCACACATTCTACTAATAAAAGATGCCTGTGAGTAAAACGTGTGTGGCAGATGCAAAGCCGAGTTATTAGCACATAGGAATGTCAAGAAGGTAATGAAGGCAATGATGAAATGCCTAGATGAATGCCATGTGGAGCTTATTGCTCATTTGCAAAAACTTCAATAATTTTGCGGGGCCGTCATGGCTCAGCGTGTGTGCCCACTGCGCTAGCAACCTTCGAGTTGTAGGCGGCGCAGGTTCGATTCCTATCAGGTGCATTCCTCCCTGGGTGTATTTCTCTCTTCTCTGTCAGTAAAACTTTCATTGTGTGTATGTCTGTCTATTACTTGATATTATGTCTTGTGTCTGGGGCAGCATGGCCAAATATAGCCCTTGCGCCATAAAACCCAAAAAACAACCAACCAATATTTTTGGCACTCATTCCATAAATGCTTCGGACATATATAACGATTCAGAATTACAAAGTTGTTTGATTGCAAATGTCCCAATAAAAGATTGCATTATATAGCTTTTGTGTGCTTACTCTATTGCTTTCATATAAAGAAACTTCAGACCGAAGCTATGGCTTCACTGAATTTAAACTGATGTTGTTACTCAAACCTGAAAAGTTCTTCCGTTTATAGATTATGTTACATCTTTACTCAGGTGGTTCCCAAATAAATATGCAATCCCGATATAAAAATACAAGATGTTTTGAATCTAATACTTAAATTTTAAAATTTTAAAATATTCCTCCAATACTTCACTTTAATACATACTAGTTGCTCTTGCAGGAAGTATCACTGGCTTTGTTTTGCATCTATAATTGTTTTCCAAGAAATTCACCCTAGTTTCTAATCGAGTTATGTGATCAAAAAAAGTAAAATAAATTTTAAGAATTAATATAAGCTCTACTCATTTGAGAAAGTCGGTTAAGTTAAAATTCGTAATTAATGACACTCGTCATCAAGATATTGCTGCACTTTTTATGATGACAAGATCACGATTTGGTCCGTTTTCTTCTAATGACGAGATATTTCGTCTATCAAGATCTGGTCAGTTTTTGCCAATCACAAGATATCTCGTCAAGACAACCACCAGAAGGGTTAAATCTTACTCTTTTATTTATAATCTACGAAGTAGTGTAGTGAATCTACATAGTGAAAAGTAGCGTGTCTTCCATAGAAACCCATAAGCCCAGCATCTTGAAATAGTTAAAACCTGTATCGAAAATGACCATTTTTTAACGTAGATCTCAGTGAGGTGTCAGTTTGTAATTTAAAATCCCTGATTTTCACCATATGAAGCCATCTAGGGATTGCCGATGATTTCAACTTCAAATGGTTTCTTACTAGGATTGGTTAATGGCTTTTGACATGCGCAATGGGTGCCTTCAACACAGATACTTCCCTACATTGTGCTTCTTACTATCCAGATAATATGCACATTTGTTTCTTAATGCTTCTGTAGTTGTCTCGATGAGGCACCTCGTCATTAGCATAACTGACCAGATCTTGGTGGGCGAGATATCTCCTTATTGGAAGAAAATTTACCTCATCTTGATCTCGTCATCAGAAAAAAATTGGCAATACCTTGATGAGATATCTCGTCATTATCAAAATTCGTCACATCTCGATGGACGAGATGTCTCGTCGAAACCACTTGGAGGTTCACAGTGGAGTAGCTAATGGAGAGCGGCAGGGCTGCATTTAAAAAAATTTAGATAAATGCTTCGTAGTTTTTCTTGAAAAATATGAACAATTTTGTCCTCGTCACAGATAGGTAAGTATTTTAATTAACTCCGCACTGAAGCATTACAACGGGCTATTGGCGAAGGTCCGGGATCAGTCCCAAGGGGAAAGATCCGAGGACCACACCACGTAATTTTGAACCACAGTCAGATAACGAGGCAACACCTGAGCTGGCACCCCACTCTCCAAACTTCCACACCACGCCAAAATGACATTAAGACATTTGAGGTCACTACAGATTTAACATGCTCCAGCCACCATGTACACGTCGGTCTACGGTTTGATTCGAACTCGCAACCCTCCGGTTTCTAATTCTCTCTAATTTCTTTCTCAACCAGGCAACAATGGCCCTTTTCACAGAAGTATATCCCAGTGATGTGCGGGTGAAGTGAATTCTTTCAATCACCCCATCTTCAGATATAACATTTAAAAGTCAATCCTTCCTTTAATATAACTCCTTGTATATGTATTACTTTTCTTGTAGCATTCACATTACTATTAATAAAAGAGAAGAAACCAAGCATCAAATTATCTTCTAACAAAATGTCTGGAAAGCGTAAAACAAAGGGTCCTTATCTTTTTTTCCACCCTTGAAGCCCATTAACAGGAGTCATCAAAACAAAGCCTTTTGCTAGTTTTTATGCATATTCAGTGAAAATTGTAACCAAAAATTCATGTTGGGAACAGGAATTTTATAAAATTATACTGATTAGTATGTTTTACGAACCAATTATTTTAATAATATGCTTTATCGTATTAAATAGCAAATTTTGTTTCGGACAGAGGGCGGCATCAACTTCATGTACCCCGAAGTCCACTTTCGCTTGTGGTCCTTCATTATGGTCTATCATTCTCCCTATTCTCTCATTTCCGTCATTGTAAAAGACAGCATCAAGTTTTAAGGTCAACGCTTGGATCGTCCACTCAGAGTTGCCAAGGATAGGCGCAATCGCGTCTTTTGAGCTACTTTTTAATTCAGGGCTTAAAATTATTTGGTATTTTTTTTGGTATTTTTAATTAACGTCACACTGGAGCAACACAACGGGCTATTGGTGACGGTCCGGGATCAATCCCAGAGGGAAAGATCCGAGGACAACACCACGTAATTTTGAACCACGGTCAGATGACGAGGCAACACCTGAGCTGGCACCCCACTCTCCAAACTTCCACACCACGCCAACGTGAGGACATTTGAGGCCACGACAGATTTAACGTGCACCAGCCCCCTTTGTACACGACGGTGTTTGGCTGGATTCGAACTCGCAACCCTTCGGTTGCAAGTCCGTTACTCTTCCAACCGGGCCACCGCGGCCCTAAAATTATTTGTAAAATGTCTTTGAGGAAAAGAAGCGGCGGTAAATCTAGATGAATTATAAGGCTGTCATTAGATTTTGTTTGATCGATCTCGTTATTCCCAGTTATTAAGCCACTGATGGCAAAGCTACTAAGTTGAACCCTTTTTTATTTTGAACTCAATGGGGTTGTCTCCCCTCCTGGTGGTTGTCTCGACGAGGTATCTCGTCATCAGGACAAAACTAACCAGATCTTGATGGATGAGATATCTCATCAGTAGAAAAACTTACCAGATCTTCATCTCGTCATCAGACAAGAATAGACAATATCTTGATGACGAGATATCTCGTCATTAGCGAGATTGGTTAGATCTTGATGGACGAGATACCTCATCAAAACCATTTGGAGGGTTAAATTGTGCACACAGAACAATATTTTATACAAATTAAACTACAATAACAGTTAACCGCTGTATTTGGTTTACGCCAACTTCTAGTTTACTTTAACTTTTAGAAAAATGTATTTTATGTAACTGGCTTTTTATTTACAGCTGAGAAACGCATATATTAACAATTTGGTTCAAGAAGCAGAGTTCACGACGAAAAGTTCTTTGAAGGTAAGAACAATTTTCTTCTTAATATTGATTTTTACATCGGAATAATATCTTGAAATGCAGTTCCTTGTAATTTAATTTTAATTTAGCATATAATTAATACTCGAATTAAAATAGATTAGAAATTTATCGGAAAAATCAAAGGAACACTTACTACACAATGCAGCAAACTAAAAAAGGAAGCAGTAGAAATTTATGAAGACATTGAAAATGCCTTCCTTCTAAATATCCACCGCTTATTAAAATGCTGAAAAATGTGCGAAAGATTTTCAATCAGGTACCAAAATTGATTATTGCTTATCTGATAGTCGCCAATACAGCAGGTAAACTGGTTTACATCATAAAATTTAAATTCTAATAGCTTCGTGAATGAACAGTCATAAACTGGGATTTTTTCATTTGACAAAGAAATAGGGGAAGATTTTTTCTGATCAAAGATTTCTTGGCAGAAGCCTCGTATGGATTTACAGTGTAAACAAACCAGATGTAAAATGAAGATTTTACTTCCACTAAAATTATCTCAGATGATACCATGGGTTACCTTAAAACGCAGTTTATCGCAGTATATTACAGCATTGACGATGTTTGGTGTTTAATCTAACTGGCATTGACCAATTAACAATCATATATCAACTCGGAATTAGTTCTTTGGAATTTTGATTGGCGACGTGCTGAAATTCTTTTCGAAAACAAACCTAGTGACATCACATTCGTATTACATACAGGAAACGTGTTCCACTGCAGAAACACTACCGCTACCTACATTTAACTTGACAGAAAATACCTCTCCTAAAGAAAATTTTGTATTTTTTCACGTATCCCTAGAAGAAATTAGAACTACATGATTTGAATCCCTTTTTGTCGGAAGCACATTTTTACACGACAAACTGTTAAAAAGATTAATCACCATAACAAACATTCTAAATCCCTGTTTCTCACAAAAAGTTCCATAATGATTATTTTTGCCAATTGAATCAAATCTCTTTCAATGTGGCATGTTTTAGTTATCCTATCAATGAAAGTCATTTTTTGTCAAGTCAAATGCAGGTGGTAGTGTTTCAGCGGCGATACACGTTTCCTGTACTTATTCAAAACGTAGCCATCATTGGCTTGTTTTTCTAGTATAATTTCATCACTTCGCCAATAAGAATTCCAAGGAATGCATTCCGAATTGAAAAATGATAGTTGATTGGTCAGCACCAATTAGATTAAACGCCAAATGTGCCAAAACGGCGATGAAGTACATTTTCAAGTAATCCCGATATGTATCATGAGAATCCCAATTGTGGGTAGCGGAAATAAAATCTTCACCTTCAGTGCGGTTTGTTTACATTGAAAATTCCTCAGTAAACCGTAAAAACTAATTTAACGTGGCGTATATTTTGAAGGGTCTTGGCGATGATCACCATAATCAAGGTCCACAAAATTCCGATTAAATTATTCTCGACAATCCTTTTCATTTTTACTTTATGTACTTTTCCAAATGTAGGGCGCATCCAATAACTCAGCAGCCCCTGATGATGCCCACACGGATGACACAAAAAGCAACGATAAAAATTCGCAGGCTGACTGTTCCAGAGGATCTCCTGAAGATTTAATGACATCTGCAGCGCAACCTCCGACGCAAGAATTTTTCGTGCGTATTCGAGGGATGATAGCAGCCGCCAAAAGTAGGCTGAACAGCTTCCGATACAGACCCACCCTCCTGGTTATTCCAGAGGATGACTACTACTATCAAGACTACAAAGAAAAAGACATCGAAACTTCCAGCTCTCGAAAGTCATCATTTAGAAAGTTCTCAAGAAAAGGAAACACGCTGGTGCTGACGAAGAAGATGGAATCCATACACGGAAGTAAACTTGGTGCAGCCATGCTAGAAGCCAAGCTCGCTCCTCCTTTGCCACCCCCGAGGAATACGAAACCCAAAAACAAGAAACGAGCTCCATCCCCTCCAGGAGACAAATCTGCTTTTCCAGATTATCGTCGAGAATCACCATCTCCCGTCAGTTTAAAAGACTTGGGTGGCAGTCTCGACCGAAAAAAGAAGCGAAAAGTATCTTCTTCCTCCTTGGCTACCGAAAATTATTCAAAATTTGATCTCTTTCGCCTTGATCTGTATGAAAAAATTAACAGGATGAGAGAAGGTAGTACAGAAACTGAAGTAGCTGTCTTAGAAATGAATGACGCAAAGAGATGCAAAGGTAAGAAATGTTCGTATCTCGTTGAAGAAAAGATACAATTTTACACTTTAAGTCTTTTTTAGCTATTTGAGAATTAGCTTTTGTTTTCGTTGAGGTCAGGTATAGCGTCCACAAAAAAACGTATGCGTGAAGATAAAGAACTTACGCGTAAGATATGTAAACTGTAGCGAATAGGTTTACCTCAGGCCCGTAGACTAGATACGGTTCTCGAAACAGGTCAATCTGGCCCGTAGACCATATACAACTCTCTGGATAGGTTTAATCGTCACTCAGACCCACACAAGAGATATTGCCTTTTAAATACCTTTTATCAGGCCAGCAGATCAGATATGGCAGTTCGGATAGTTTTAACTGGCCTGCAGTCTAGATAACGCCCTCCGGATAGGTTTACCAGCCCGCAGGTGGCCAGATACGGAACTCCAAATATTTTTATCAGGACCACAGACCAGGCACGGCCCTCCGAATAGGTTTAACTCCCTCAGTCCAGTTACGAATACCGTATACATATATTCCTGTTTAATTCTGGCCCAGCAATTTTCAACTGGAGTTTCTTTTGCAATAATTACTTTAGAGCAAACCAACTTTTTCTTTCATTTGGCAAATGGACATTAAATATTTGAACACGGCTAGGCATCTTTATAAGAACAGTGCGTGAAACATAAAAAAATAGACAATAAAAACATAAATTTTCAATTATTAAATTGTTTTATCTTTTTACTCTTCCCCAAAACAAAAACTTATCTTAGTAATCTAGGTTAATGATTTAATTTAGGCAAATTTATATTCAAACTAGTTTGATCCTGTGATTATAAGCTGAGCAATGCACGACTTAATGGCTAACACCGTCTATATTTAAAGCGAACACATTTACAGAGAAATTCCTAATTCAAAACGAACAGAAAGTTTTTGTGGTAATTTATGACATATCAACAGTAAAATAATAATCCTGACATAATACGAGTAAATAAATAACGAGTAATAATCTCGTCATTAGAGGAAAATGACCAGATCTTGATCTCGTCATCATAAAAATCGGTAATATATTGATGACGAAATATCTTGTCATTAGTAAAATTGGTCAGATATTGATAGACGAGATATCTCGTTGAAACCATTTGGAGGGTTAACATTTTGCTGTATTGGTAGCTTCGGAAATTGAAGTAAATCACTATTTAGACAAGAAAGTTGTTATTGTTTCATTGATTAAATCGCATGTCCTGTTTATAATGTAATGTTTTTCTGCAGATGACATGGATCTATCCAGCAGCGTCATGCATGATAGAAACGGAAGTACCCACACAAAGGATAACTATTGCAGTACTCTTGAATATCCATCTGGACATGAGGATGCAAAAATATCCCGTCGCGAACTTCTCTATAAGCTCCAAGAAAGTGAAGCTGTTGAAGATGAGGAACAATCACATTTACCAAAAGTAAAAGTGAAACGAAATAAATCTATTGGAATAGAAGAAAAGGAATATCACAGCTGGTCCCCTCCACCCTGTGCAGGTATACTTATATCAATGGTCTCTATGTACAATCGGTCGAAAAGGTATCAGGATACCTTGTTATTCATGTGTGTGTGTGTCCCCGGAATCGCACAATTCAAACTAAAAATGTCATTACAATTGGAATAATAACTACTGTAAATAAATGGGTATTTTATTCGTATGAGTTCTATCTTCAAATTTATTTAGATATTATTTCCAAAATTTCAAACAGCAGTACTTACACTTAACGTTATTGAAAGATTTTCCATATCATAATTATGTTAAGTATACATCATGCAAATCTGATCATAATTGTTAGAGATATAGGCGAAAATCGATTCAGGGGCCCGTCTCAACATGTAGAATTATAAAATAAAAGTCACGCTTGTAGAATGCTTTAGCATATTTCCTCATCTGCTCTTGAGATTCACCATTTTCACTTTTTTATCGTATTTTCTTTTATATAAATGCCTCTTTCAATGAAATACTGAATAATATTTCAAACAATATCGAGATTGATATTATTTTACGCTAAACTATATAACAAAATGATGAATCATAATGTAGAAATAATTTACTTTGATCGATAAAAGTTTCATTTGAATCTCACCTATATTTTAAAATTAAAGAATTATTAGAAGAAATCTACCTATTGCATTTTGAACTAGCTTTCTTTATTTCTGCTAACTTATATTTTATCAAATAGGGTAAACAAGACACCCTTAAGGCAATATTTATACTATAAATTCATGGTAAAAATAGTAAAAATAGTTCAATCAAGTTGAAATTCATTGTAACTTTTCTTGAATTACTCTACTTTAAGCTGAATAAAGGGTTTCATACAAAAAATTATCCCTTGCAATATATTGAGAATAAATTATGCAAAATTGGTTGACACCCTATGGATGAGTAATTGACACCACAGTTATTGACATCCATTCATTCTTATTTAGCTTATTTTTGCAGCATAAATGGACTTATGCAAAGGAAACTATGGCTAATCTATCTTGACATTGACATGAAAGCTTATTTTTTTAAATTAAAGATTAGGGTGTCGATAACTGTCCGAGGTGTCAATAACTGTCTAGTTTGTCCTAGTTTTTAAAACTAATTTGGATAGTTAAATAAGTCATTTTCTTTCATTTTAAACCAGAACAGAAATAAGAGAAATTCTAAAAGCTATTTTTAACTTTACCAGAAGTCCAAACTGAATTCAAGAACCTTCCAGGGCCCTTGATGAAAAAAATTATCATTTCCAAGGGTTTGAGCCATAATTTTCATCGTGTCATACAAGTGGCGCAAATATCAACTTGATTTGAAGTAGAATTATACTGTCAATCTCTTCGCATATTATGCTCCGTTTCGCAAAAGAATAATCATTTCAAAAATTGTTTTATCCGGTGGAAAACTTTACAATAAAAAAGTACATATGTATATATCCTCGAAAAAAGACTAAATGTAGCAACTTATACTGAAATACTTTTGTGTTGTAGGTGCTGGCATCGACGAAGGGTTAGTGAGTGAACGAAATGCAGGTTATGATTCAAGACCTAGTACTGCAATGAGTAATTCCTCAGCTCGAACAAGTAGTGCAATTAAAGAGAAAGTGTCAGCATGCGATAGCAGAGCTACCAAGGAAAGAGATGATTTAAGTGAATGCTCAGAAACTTCAGATGCCTCGCTCTCAGGAGATTCGCTGAATTCCAGTTTTAGAAAGCCTATAAAACATACATCGCTGAAGTCTAAAAACTCTCTAAGAAGCTCTGAAGACTTGTCTGTGATTTCAGGATCTAGTATCATTACATCATCCACTGCCATTAAAGAAATCGAGGATTATGATGAGGACGAAGAAGAGGAGGAAAACGAGGAGGATGATGAAATGGATGACACTACTACTCAAGATGATGATAGCCGTCTCAGCACAGATCTGGACGCAGAAATGTATAGTTTAGACGAAAGCGAGCATCCGTCTTTGGAAGAATATCTTCAGTTGTCATCTCAAGTTGCTAAAAAACTATCGGAACGCACAGTTCCTGCCTTCAGCACTGACTCTCCAAAGGAGAAGAATGTAATCAGTCAATTCATGAAAGAGTTTAAAACGACTATAGGAAGATTAAAAGCTGCTGAGGACAGCAAACCGAGGGCGGCGCGAACCTCTTCTCCAGGAGCAGACAACTGGACGCTGAAAAAAGAAGAGAAAAAGGCAAAAGTTGCCCGAAAGGTCAGCATTTTTAAGCGCAATCCTTTAAAAGGGCGCAAAAACGAAGAACCGTTGGTAACCACGGAAGAAAAGAGTGCTTACTTTTTTGATGCTGCTGTCAGTGAAACCGATGATGCAGCTAGTAGTAGTCGATCTTCAAATTCGTCAGTAAGTGGGAAAAAAGGACGGCAAAGGTACAAAAACAAGACACCGGAAATAGTTCCTGCTGGAGCTAAAGCCGTTGATGCTGCAGAGAAAATTGAAAGTAGAAATGGAGAGATTGATCCTAGGTAAAGACCTTTCATAATTATTTAAGTGCTCATTAATTAAATGCTCATTAAAACTGATATCCACAACAGCCTATCCAATATAAAGGCACTTGCTAAATCAAAATGCTTTTATACAGAGGCCAGTAAATACCTCATAAACTCGGAGTAGCAATATTGCTCACTCTGAGCAGATACAATTTTTCGAGAACTTTACATATACATTTATACGAGAACTATATATACTTCTATGAACCTCAGTTTTTTAAGAGAGCAGGATTAACAGATAATGACGTCAAATGTGCGTTGAAAAGAAAAAATCTTTTTTAACTAAGAAACATCAATTACTTTATATTTACATTGGGACTCAAATAACCACCTTTCATACCTGGTCATGCTTGTGCTGTAGATGAAATGGCAGACTAAACACGAATCAAAAACAGTGTCAACAAGGAATTACGCTTCAAATACCACTTACGACAGTGACCGAATTAGTCGATCGCTTTCAGTGTTGTGGGAATTTGTTGATATCACGCTTTTTTTAATTGTAGACCTTGGAGAGCATAAGTCTAGATATGCAAGTGGTTATTTTCTATCAAGATCTAATTAATATAAACGTTAAGGGGGCTATCAAAAATTTCTCAGAACATTGATTTTTTTTAAAATTTCATATAGTATAGTTGAATAAACTAAAAAGATTCTATGAAATTTCTAAGTGATTCGAATTTCTTATTTTCTTTCAAAGCGTGTCCATTTGGAGAATTATGATATTTTTAAATTAATGTTCTAGCTGTTTCTACAACTATAAAGAGGCAAGACATTTAGTGCAGAAAAGTTTAACAATTAGAAATATACCATTTCTATTTGTTCGTAAAATAAAATTAATGCATGGAAAGTTTAAGTGTCAAGTATGTAAAATCATTTTTAAATTAGATTTTCCCAAAACTATCGGTCGTAGTGATATAATTCTTTGGGCAAAATGCTTTTCACTCAGAGCAAAGATTATAGATGTGCAGAGTTAAAGTGGTATTTAAGGTTAGTTGAATTATATCGCCTGGAGCAACACAAAGGCAGTATTTACGGAACATTCTCTGCATAGTTGTAATACTATTTTAAGAAACTGGCGATTTCTCATATTTTAATTATAAAATCTATTAATTGAATTTGTAAGATATGGGGTGTAAAATTAAATCTAAAAAAGTTATAAAACTACAATTATGTACCAAAGGGTTAAGAACCCTTGATTTAAACAAAAAAAATGTTTTTACCAAGCTTTCACTTTATTTTACTTAATATTTGATTGATTATTGTTTATCCCTCTGAGGGGTCCACACGTATATATTTGTTTGGTAACACCTGCAGTTTCCCTGGACTTCTAACCAGTTTTACCTTCTTGACTATTAAAATCTTTCCTAGGATTCTTTCAAGCAAATAGATGTGCTTGTTTAGTCATATGGGTTGTAGGGGTAAAGCAATATTACACTACTGGGAAATCTCGTGACACTCAGAGGGTTAAGTATCCGTTTGCCATTGTTCTGGTGACTTATTTTGTAAAGAATCATTTCAGTATCCAGCAAAAATTGTAAAGGAATTCATTTAAATTTACTAGATACTAATGTATTTAAGTTTATTATTCAACGTTCTCTATAGGTATAGTAAAAACAAACAAGCGCCATCATTGAAATGTTTATAATTTATACCATCATCTTTTTGACTAATTATGTCACTGATATGTATATCCTTGTGTATGAGGGTATTCATATCAATGACAGTATGTTTATCCTCTCTCATGCATACTATGATGACATGCATACGACCCAACCTCTAGACTTTAAAATTTTCAATATCAGATATTGCTTTTCCCAGAATCCAACTATCAATATCAGAAACTGGAGTTGGTTTTAAATAAGGTTCTTTTATCTACCAACCACACAGCATCACTCCAGTATGGTATTCAGAAACATATTCATGCTATCTGAGTATCAGAAAATAGTACATTAATGCTAACCTTTTGAAAATGGGTCAAACACATTTTCAGAACTGATTTCTCTCTATTTCTCAGAACTGATTTCTCTAACTATTTCTCAGAACTGATTTCTCTCTATTTCTCAGAACTGATTTCTCTCTTATATAATTTTGGAAAAACCTATATCATGTGCATCTAACACTCTAAATATGAAATAAGTATTTTTTTCTAAACAGTAAATTTTAAAGTCTTATTCATTTCAGAGACAACAAAAAGTATGGACATGTATCCAAAATAACCATTCCAAGAGTTAGTAAAGCCGTCACTCCACCACTACCACCCCCAAAGCCACAAATGGATAATTTAAAGTTGAAAAATATTACATCATTCAAAAATTCACATCAAGAAGAATCAGATGAGAGTCAATACGACCAGCAAAATGGTGTTCTCGAAACTGTAACAGATGATGACACATCAAAATCAGGAGCTCGATTTGTACGAACACCATCAATTGAATCTGATTCAATTTCTGTAGCTAACTCAGATATGACTGAAGATTCTCTGAACACCCCTATACCCCATAGAGATGAGGATGAGAATCGAGAAGACATCAGTGAAGATGAAAATGGTCCCATTGACAGATGTTTGGCAGAGTTAGCAGGTTCTGTAATTCAACCTCCAGATGATTGTTCTCTGAACCGATATTTGAATCATCTGGGTAATGTTCTTGCAACAAGAGAAGACTACCAGTTGGATCAATGTCTAAGTAAATTAGCAAGTAACATGAATGGTAATCGAGCAACTAAAGGGTTCAACCTTTCTCACTTACCTCTGTGTACCTGGGAACATGTCTGCGTTGATAAGGGAAGTGATCGTAGCACACCTACATCTGACCGCTCATCAACTACATCAAGAGGATCAAGGAGTTCGCAAGAAAACTTAAGGAAAAAAACTCTTACCAAATCGAAACATCACCATCATCATCACCACGCAGTAGAATGTAAACACAATAATGATGACAACCTTCAAACAAATAATTCCTTGGAAAATGGCAATCATGCAGCAAATGGACGTTTATTTATAAATGGAGGGGATCCATTGGCAAAACATATTTTAGTGGAAAGAGTGGTACAAAAGGGCTTAATTAAAGGCAAACCTCGAATAGCAAGCACATCCGAAGAAGAAGAATGTGGCCGAGCCAGCTCTCTTGGTTCTACAAGAGAATTGGAGACCCCTATACCAGAAACAACATCAGATCCTGGATCTGCTGATTTAGAACGACCACGAAAGAAACGACCCCTATTTAGAAGGAGCAAAAAAGGACTTAATGGCACTTGTCGCCAGCACATACAAAATAATAAGCTCAGCAAAAAAGAAAATGGTGCTTTAAGAAAAGGAGGATTTCAGAATCGCAATTCAAGTACACCTCGATCTAGTAGCAGCGATGTCACCGTTATTCAGTTAGAAGGAGATTCGAATGAACATGTGACTAACGTGGACAGCTCAAACACATTTGTGACATTAATAAATGTCGACAGTTCAGACTGCTCTAATAGTGCTGAAGAAAAATAAACTTCTCAGTGTTCTTAAAGTTATGGACTACGGAACAGAATCTAAACTACGTATGTTGATGGAATGCATGTACAAGTCATGAAAACTTGTAGAAACTATATATAGAAAGCTACAACTACAACCCTTACTTAAGCAGTGAGCTAACAAAGCTAAGCTGTATAAAGATTTGTACAAAAGATATATAATTGTAATTTAAATTATTTGAAGAAAAAATACTCTTCACTTTTTACATACTTTTGTGAAATTCCACTTTGCTTTAAAACAAAAATGCAATTAAAAGGAAATTTTGCTATATTTCATCTTGGATTTCTACCTAACACAACTGAAAATGTTTTATCATTCTTAAAATAAGTAATATTTTCAGTAAAACACATAGTTAAATATAGTTTAACTATAACATAGTTTGTTTAAACATAGTTAATGTAATTAAGCCCTAACACATTGTAGTAGACAAATGGATGACAAAAATATTGTTCTCATTCAAAACATCTGCAGTGTTTGACATATTTGAAAATTACAAAAGGAAATGTAAGTGCATGATTTACATTTACACTGACAAACAATACTTTCAATCATCCATGCCTATGTAAGCTACATTGCCCATGGCCATAATCAATATGCAGAAAACAATGCACATATTTTAGGAATTAGTAGTCATTTTCAGAAATGTCACAATGACTATAAATGACATTTTAATCAATTGTAAGAGAATTGAAAAAAGGTACACCATATTTTGCGGATAAATTAGAATGGAATTCTCAGAATGGCATGAAGCATTACCTACTACCGCACCATTTTATCATGTAATTTTCCGTAAAAATTTCACTATCCATAATGCTGTAATCATGGGTGAAAATCTAATAGTTGGTTTCTGCAGAGTAATTTAGAATGAATGCTACTGAATACATGGGCAGAACTACATGTACTAAAACTACATTTCTTTAAAACTACATGTTTATTGTTTAAAATCATTGAATGTCTTTGGGTAACGTTTTTGTACTTGTATAAATGAAGTATTCAAAATTAACCTTTACGATATGGTGCACAAATTTCGTTACAAGCATCTAAGACCAGTAGATTTCTCGATTTCCTTCCCCCAACAGAACTTGTGAATGACTTGCGACTGACCACCTAGCACACTTTCCTTTCATGGTGTTTGGCATGCTAGATACCACCGGCGTGACTTTCTGCATTTTCCAACATTCACAGAATGATCGACAGGGTAGGGCTTCGGACAAAAGGACCATCCCTCTTTAGGGCCAGTCGCTGACAGCTCGCAAATGGTGATTGATGTCAGCGATCACTTAAAAGGGGATAAAATCTTCGTAACTACATCTGTACTGAGCAGCTCTAGGAAGGAAAAATCTCACTGTAGGACTGCTGTACCGCCCTTAATCTAAAGGTTAATAGAATCAAAAATGCTTTTTCTCATAAGTTTTAAAATATTTAATTGATGTCCAAATTTAACTGAAAATTAGATCTGCAAAAATTAATGTAACTAAAATAAATGTGCTAGATTAAAATTCGAGAATAGGTCTAAAGGGTCAAAGAATAGGTATGCACTTAAGATTACCAACATTGAATTGAGTTCTAAAGATATTTAATGACAAAATAAAGTCATAAACTTCAAGATCCAAACGAAACACTACATTAACATTTAGGTCAATGTGGAAAGGTGTTGATGCAGAAGAGAACAAGATCTCTTCTGCATCAACTGCTACAGCAACCAAAGAAACCAGATGCAAAATACCCAGTTTGGTGATTTGAATCCATGAACTACAGAATTTCAGACAAGCACTGGACTAAAACTTAAGGAGTTTCTAACTTCCTTAACAAGGTATATTTGTAAAAATTATTTATATATTTGACATTCCCTTGGCAAAAGTTCTAAATAGGTATACGTTTTTATTCATGAATTAAAAATTATATAGTCCTCATTAAACAAGTAATTCCTAAAAATTTAACATCCCAGCTTTACCTATGGAGTTATGCAACTTGTGTGATAATTAGAAAAATAGTTATATAATATTTAAATGTATTGTTTCTTTCCTCTGAAAAGTTAAATGAAACAAGATATTGACAATTATTTCAAATAAAATTCATGTTTAACAAAAATTATGTTTCAGTTATTTTTAGTAAACTAAAATTTAATGGTTGATTTCTTTCATAGTAACAATATAATTAAAATTGTCATGTTAGGTAAAAAATAAGTTTCAAATAATGTATCCTCATGAAACTTTATTACGACAGTAGTACACATCAAGATATTCTGAAATATATATGCACAAATATACAATGTAATTATCAAATACATAACAAATGCAATTTTCTATAAAGAATTATAAAATACAACTTAAAAAAAGGATATTAAAGTGTAACTTTTCCAATGAATTTGATGGCCTTAGCTATATGGTCCAAAAATAGTTACAAACAATTTTTTATCCATACATATATACTGTAACTATTGTAATATACAGCCAGTATTCCATTCAGATATATAAAACTCATAATACAAACAATTGTGTTTGATGATTTTGACAAATTCTTGAAGAATATTCTCTGTTCATTCTTCCAAACCTTAACTCACAGAATGATGCAGCAAGAATTAGTTTTTCGTGCCTAAAAAATTAGAATGATTTTGATCAAAAAATATATTTAAAAACATACAATATCCATATAAATACGTCTTATAATCACTTTTTAATTTTCAAAGTGGAGAACAAATCTTAAAAATTCTTCTGAATGCATAAGTTTCTTTTAATAGAAACATTCAATAAGGACATAATATAAGAACATTAATTTATCTATTTTTGCTTATTACATTTATTGGACAATAAGAATATTTTAGTAACATTTATATTTTTTGCACTCCCAAACGTATAGATTCTAAACTTTTCATTAGAAGCCAGCCCTTAAGGAGACATCAACTGTCAAGGCTTAAATATGAAATGAATAAGGCTCTATTAAATAATCTATTTTATGAACTAATTGACAGTAACGTTATTCATAAGGCAACTAAAATTATTTTTTTAATCTGACCAAATTTCCAAATGTTTGATGCGTTTCCTAGCTCATCAAATAATCAGTCAAAAAATAAAATTTACTTCTATAACGGCTCTTAAATCAGATAAATTAACAGCCAGTACCATAAGTCTCAAAGTAAATACATCTCAACAGTTAACCATCCCACAAACACAACTCTAATCATATTACTTCAATGTAACACTTATTTATTGTTTTACAGCCAAAAAGAGTTAAATTACATTAAAACGTGCAACATATAAGTAAACTCAAAGAAGCATGAAAAGGCATACTTTAACACTTTATGTGTGAAAGTTAGTAATTATTGATTGCATGCCAACTTTTTTAAATTTCATTATTTCAGTTGTTGCCATTATATCTTTTCTTGTACCTTGCATATCTCTTCAAAGTAGAGAGGAAACAAAATAAGAAATTCTAATCATAATCATAAATATTGGAGTTAAATTTTCTACATAGCATCTGACAAGTTGTGCATAGTAAAAATATATAAAAGCAAGGGTAATCACAATAGTTTTTCAAGCATAAAAATACAAGGTAATTGTAATAAAAGGATCAATCCTATAAAAATGAATTCATTAATCCAGTCAAAAAACACTAATACACTTTTACATCAATATTGTCTATAAGCTCTACCTCTGAAAAAAGGCATAGTGGTGGGGAGTAAAAATGAAGAAACTTGAATCATGCACTTGCATTTGGCAAATGCATTTCCATGCTGTTTGCAAAGCAGAAAAGAATATGCCAACGACTCCAGCAACTCCACATTTTATAATATTACTCTTTTATTTCCATTGTGCTTTGTTCTAGGATCAACCACACAGAAACAAACAGTATTGAATATTTTTGGCAGTTACGTGAAATCTACAGCCATATTTCTAAAAGCTTGGAGAAATCTGAATTAAATAGGTTAAATTCTTTTGAACACATATTTAGTAAAAAAGAAAATGAATTTATAGTGTTTCAGAATGACTTATGGACTTAATACCACTGGCAGTTGTTACACTTGACTGCATGAAACATTTTACAAAGATATAAAATAAATCACATTATTTTTCAAATTCCTGAAACATTTAATCAGGCAGACTTCCTTAATACTACAAGGAAGAGTCAAGGTTACATTCACCCATTTTTTCACCATAAATTTTTCTGTAAAAGGTTTTCATGTGAAATTTAATTAGTTTCCTTTTTTAGTTTAGTTTTTTCATTTAAAGTGCTAGTATCAAAATCAATGTTTTAAACATAACTGGAACTAGTACATTCTAGCATAATATATAGTATATTTGTATGTGTAATTATAAATGCAACTGCCCATTTCTTTAAAAATGTGTAACTGAGAATATTAAATTATAAAAGAAATTTTACTTTAAGTACTTTCAAAACAAATTCGTAACATAAGGAATTATTGTATTGATAATTTTTTTCTTCATTTTTGAAAAATCTGGAGCCTTTAATATGGGGATTTAACTGCATAATTTGTACTGTTGCTGAAGAGTTTCAGCAACATTTTTATCAAAATGCAACTTAAGATTTTTGCTGCAGAATTTCTGACTCGTCCTAAAGTATTTCAAAAATACCACATTCAATAGAAGTACAAAATTGCTATTTAGTAAGGTAAAAGTTACTCTTTGAAATACAAGATATCAAAAAAATAATAAATAATGACAAACTGTATAAAAGCAGAAACCAAATTGTCATTTAATTATAAAGTGAATTACACATAAATTTTTATGTATATAAAATGTTAATTTACCCATGTAAAGTAATAATTAAATAAACCAAGTAAATTTGCATGTTTTACTTTTTATAAAAGTAAATAAAATGTAAATCAATATCTTTAAGATACAGCAACATTTATTGAATGCAAATTAAAACTACGTCATAAAATTAGAAAATAACTTACTGTTTTATAAAATGCTTTGGATTGCAAACTTAGATCATCCGATTTTGCAATGAGGTCATCCAGTTTATCACCCCTTTCCAGAACAGCTTGTAATGTATTATGCTAAAACATTAAATTATATATAAAATAAACTGTTCACTTGGTATATAATTTATTCATTTCTTTGAATCTTATAGAAGAAAAATAACTCAAATATAAAAATTTAAAAGCAATGTATATATTATGCTACAACTCATTCATATCTATATAAATAAGAATGGAGCGTTTGTTTGTACATTGAATATTTCCGACCCATTTCAAGTTTTCTATTTGTTTTGGACCCTTCTGATACAAAATCCGTCTTGCACGTTTGGTGTCTGTCCATCTGTCTGTATGTGTGCCCATACTACATCCAAACGGTTGAGTATATTTTCATGAACCTTTACATATTGTGAGTTCTTACATTCATTTAGTGACTGAACTTGGTTGTGTAAGTCTGTCTTCGATGTTCGATTTTGTGTCTGTGTTTGTACAAGTATCACATACGATTTGTTTAACTTATTTTAATTAAATGCTTTACATTTGATACACCATATCTTAGTTTAGAGAATGCATTATTTGAAATTTCTTTGCTTACATATTTAGGCAAGTTTCGCCTTAAAACATCTGAGTACTTAAATCAACCATCTGATACTTAAATCAACCATAATTTGATAGTTTTGGAGTAGCTGGGAGGTATATTGAGCAATGCAATTACTTAGATTGTTTTACCAGTGTTGCTGAAATATCAATTATTTTCCAAACTATTTTTACGGAATTTAAATTCTAATAGTTTATTTATTTCGAGCCTCATTTTTTCTTTACGAAATATAAAAAAATTGTTAATATTTGGGACAGACGATAAAGAGAATAAAACTATACAGAACAAAACGTTTCAAAATAGGACTGGTAGCTAATATGGCAACCTTGGTATTTTTTTAATCATTTGATTTTTTTAATTTGTTTCTGTTATATTCCAAGAATCTGTTTTGTAGTAAAACACAGATATATTCATTACTTTTCGTTCGAAGCTTTTTTTAAATCTGTTTTAAGATGTATTTCTGGATTTTAAATTTGATGTTTTTCGTTAAATAACTAATGAAAGGAAATAATGGTTTAATTATTTTTAAAAACATTTTTAATCATTGTATGATAATTTTGGGAAATGCTTTTATTTTTAAATGACATACAAGGCATTTATATGCATACTCTGAACTTTCTATGAAATGTGGGTAACATTGGCACTCTAGAGTCCTTTCTTTCTTACAAAAATTGAAATTCTACAAAAATATAAAATGTTAAATGTGACATTTATTTACATTTGTGAAATTGTGTATTTGACAATTGTGTACCTTTATTAGAGTGTGGTAGTTGCTACATGTGATGAATAGGAATTTCAATTTATTAACGAAAACAGAAATTAGTTAACCAATTCAACCCGAGTAACACTGAGTTATTCTGCTAGTGCTTTTAATATACTTTTAATTTTTTGTGTCTAGTTCAGTCTCTGCATATCTAACATTTATAATTACTTTTGTTCCAAAAAGGACACAATCATTCTTTATTGATTGTGTCCCCATAGCTTAAGTACATAAAAATTACCATTCAGTAATTCACCCCAGATACATGCATTACTCTTAATTATATATCAATACAATTTATTGATATAAACTAACCCTGAATGTGTCCATACATGTCACATATTACACAATATATTTGCAAAAGTGAATTAATGATATATACTTGGAAATTTTTTTACCAAATAACGAATTGTATAAACTTATCATTCTTAATGGTTAAAAAGTGTTTCAAAGCATCAAAATCGCAGACTAGATGTGTTGCTTTTATAACAATGTAGAGATTTCAAAACTGACAGAAAATTCTATAATAAATTCTGTTTTTGAAACAGAATTACACAATTTTTAATCTAAATATGGAGATATTTAAAAAGCTAAAATATTAATAATTCTAAAATATTATAAATTCAAGATTAAAATCCTTTGAATTTGACATTTCTTTGAAAATATTGAGGAATTACCCTTTGATAAATCAGAGCAGTGTATCAAATGAAAAATTCATGAACAAATTTCAAAAACTTTGAAAATAAAATATTTAATTCTTAGTGTTTGTACCATATGAATATGATTTACATAGCTAATTACAGGTGCAGTCTACTAGCATGGTTTTGCAATTTCAAGTGCAATGTGCAGATGAATTTCAACTTAATTCTATGGAAGACATAAGATCCCTTCACATTCCAGTTGATAGTAATGTGCCTATAATTAACATTTAGAGGAAAATACTGAAAGAGGAAATGAAAAATACATACTAAAATAATTTTGGTTTCATCCAATTCATCTTGTATTTTAGTCATGGCATCAGCTTTTCTAGGATCCTTAAAAACATTTAGAAAAGGTAAGAAATCACAATTAAATATAAAAAGTAAAAGTTGTGAAATACTAACTCAATGATATTGATTTAAGTAAAATACAAAGTTTTAATAATTCAATTCTATATATAAAGGGAGCAGAACTATAACCTAACTCTTATTGATGAATTTCAGTACCTAATAGTTGAATCTGAAATTTTGAAAAAACAGTACAAGTTTTGAAATTATTTTAACATCATGTGATGTTTTTTTTAATTCTGATACTAAAAATGACTTGACCAGATAGACGAGTTTATTTCCTTCTATTGTCAATCACAACTTGATGCTTCTTTGAAGAGACATGAAAAAGAAATTAAAAAACTATTGTAGATAACTCATCAAGACATAATCCTGTATATCAGATCTTAGTCTTTGAGATGAGACAAGCTATTAGACTGGAAAATGGAGTCGATGTGCTGACAATATAGAGGCAGAGTTCTTTAGGCACTTGTGAACCTTTCTTTAACTTGACCCCTTAATTGACACTGTTAAAATTGTTTAATTACAGCTGGAAGTGCCAGTGCAAGCCAGGTAAATACTAACTCAATACACTCCTGTAAAAGCCATCATCTTTAGCACGTTACCCAGTAATTGACCAATTGCAAAGTTTAATTAACTGGCTGATGGATGCACACTAGAACAATCTAACTCTATTAACATAAAGCAAGAGCCAAAGCAGTGTATTGAAATTGGTTGGTTGGGGTTTTTTAAGATGCAAGGGCCATATTTAGCCATGCTGCACAAGATGTATAATATCAAGTAATGGACAAACATACAAGGCAAAGAGGGAGGTAAAAAGAGCACAAAGCAAAAGTTTAGGCATGGATAAAAGGGAAACAAGTATATTTGAAGTTTGTGAAACCAGTGTGTTTACTTATAGTAAGAACTAAACTCCCTGACGGAACATGTCAAAGAACTTACTGGCCTACAGACTATTATGCAAGTCTGGTGATCTGATGGAAACTAGTATTATTCCTTAAGGTATAATGCTGTAGTGTAAGCTCACTGTAAATGATTCAGGCACAATTCTCAAGTTAACTCAAGTCTTGCATTATTGATCTATTAATTAACCTGTGTATTTATAAATAGGGCCATTGAACTTTTAAAGGACAGAAAAATGTATACATTAATCATATAAGTTAGCACCAAACCTGATAGTCCACCAGATATTTTTCAATTTGAGGAAAAGCTACAGAGCTGAAAAATAAATCAAATATTTTATAAGCTGATTACAGTAATAAAAATTACTTACTCAACACGTTTATGACAAAAATCTAAATGCCTCAAATTAATTCTTGTAATTAAAAAATAGAAACAAAAAATACCTTTGTTCACCTGTCCATAAGTGAGGTGGCACTAAGCTGCAAAATTGTTCTAGCAATTTACTTAACATAGTATGGGCTACTCGGTGGGGATATTCATGGTCTGAAATCAATGTTGCTGATAATTTATCTGCAGTTACATAAACATGACACATGTAAGCTTGCTCTTTAACTGATGTTCGAGTCGCAGGTTGGCATCTTTCCACTAAAATATGTGACGTGAATTTCATGAACTCTTCAACACTAAAAGAGAAATTTTGAGTCAATCTTGAATACCAACTCCAAAATAAAATAATTTTGCATTTGTTGCTGTATTTAGCAACCAGTTACAAAAACCATAAATAAAATTAAAAACAGAAAACATCTGCTTTGCTTAATTTAGTAGAGTTGAATCAGAATATTCTACTTATCCATAGTCAGGTAGAATAAACAGAAGTATGCTGTCAAAATCTTTCATTCAAGCTTTCGCAACAGGAGGCAGTTAAATTTAATCCTTGTCCGAATAAATATAACCTCATTTTGATGTGACTTGCACAGTATCTTGAATATCAAAATGTATTATATAATATAAGGCATTATCGATAAGTTTAGTTTGTCATTCTACGAGTTCAATAAGTGTTTTTATACTTTGAATAAAAGTAGATATTCTACTCAAAACCTATGCAAACAATTTTAATGTTTCTTTGAGTTTTGTATTTTTCTTGAATATTTTACTGTTCAATACAGGAAAGTTTTGCAATATTTTATTGAGTGCAATGAAAAATTAAGTACCAAGTTGTTTAAGGTACTTATATTAAGTGAAAATTCAAATAAAAATTACCTGTTTCGCTGAAAGTAGCCAAAAGCTGTCAAATCACTTGCTGAGCACAAGCAAACAGCTTTAGTAGGATGTTTGAATAAAATGGCTATGTAGTAAAGCTTCACCATTTTTGTTGTTTTTATAATTTTATGAAGTATTTTATCTAAAACAAAAAAAGTATAATTAAAGAAAGCTGAGTGAGAACAATACAAAACTAATAATGAAATAAAGAAAAATTAATATTGAAGTTGATTTTATAATACGTCATTCTAAAAAAAGCATTGTATTTTATAATACTTAAGTAAATTTTACTTTCTATATATGTGCTATATCAATCTTTATAATTCCTTCGTAATAAAGCTGTCCCCTTTCTTCAATTGGCTATTTTACAAATTTTGATTTAAATGTTTTATTTTACTTTCATTTATATCCAAATATGTATTTTATATAATTTCTGTTTGATCTCTCCATCAAGAGTATAATTAAAATTTTGCATATAAGTACCTGATATGTATTGTTTTTGGAAACTTATTCATAAAATTGACAATTAGTAATAATTTGCATTACAAGTGATTCAATTTTTTTTTCCAAAAATTTGTGCATAAATACACTAAATTGTATGTAAATAAAAAAGGTTTGCTATTCATTGCAATTCCTGTTTCATTTTCACCAGTGTTTACTTTTGGAATGCCTATTTCAATACTCTGTGGTCATATCTTTTAGGATAAACCATAATATACTCATTCTGTCCTTAATTTAATTTTTCTGCTTAACAATGTGCTGAAATGGTCATTACCAGAATTCTGTACAGATTTTTTTTTGTATGACTCAAAGTTCAAATAGTGAGGTGAAGGCTAAACATTTTTCACAAGTCAGAACAATTCTTGTGAATTGTCTGAAATAAAAATTTTCTTGCTTTCAATGAGCATGACAGTAAATAACACGAATATATTATTGTTATGTCCAAAACTCCATCAAATACACCAAGAAACCATCGCTTTTGAATTTCAGCTGCAAGGTATTTCTTTTTTTCCAAATGTTATGATTGTCATTCGATTAACTTTCTGTTATATGCATGCTTCATGGAAAAGTTACTTGGAATTGTCATATGTATCTTTCAGATATGCTTCTAGTTTTGATTCATCATATGCAAAGAAACATACAAAGATACAAAAGATATACTCAGATATTTTAAATATATTTAAAAAGCATTTATCATATTTCAAGAGGATCCACCTGTATCTCATGCATATGCATGCCTAATGGAAAGTTAAAACAGCAACGGGAAAAGTAAACATAATTGACTTTGACTTGCATTTATGCCTAATAACCACACCAGTAAATTTAAATTTTCTTAGTCATACATCATCTTATTTAGAGTACAATTGGTGTTTCAAATCCGAGCATTCCATTAAAGGTAGCAATAATGGGAATCAAGTACACATTAAATAAAAATACGCATTGAAACAAAATTACTATATGCATTTCAGTACATACTTGATTATTTCCTATTTCTAAAAATGAATTTTTCTCAGCATAACTAATTTTTCATGGCTGTTTTATCAAAGATATTTAATGAACGTTTAAGATTTTTAATGGAATTTAATGAAGTACACAAACATTGATAAAACAGCCTATTTCTTGCAACTTTATAATATTGTTTAAGAGGAGCATGGGCAACATAAAATTATAAACTAGGTTGAAATTTTAAGAAAATATGGATTCAGATTACTTATTTCAAGGATGTTTTTATTTCCTGTGACATATGATTGAAACACACAGCAACATCTGTTCTACAGCTATTCAAGAAATGAAGTCTGAGAGCTAATAAAGGTAGAGATAAAAGCTTTGAGAAATGTGTACTTGTTTAAGATTTATTGTAATCTAAAGGTAGAGATATAAATTTTTATTCCTTTTAATTACTGCAGTATAGTATTTTTACGAATGTGGATCAACGTCATTCTAACGCATTAGTTTTCCGGCTAAGCAGATCGTCATAAATAAATGTGGTTAAAGTGAACGTTTTGTTTTATGTAATTATAGGTTAAAAATCATTATCTAAGTAGACTAAACACAAAATTAGATATGAAGTAAAATAGTGAAGTGCAATTAATCAGATTATTTGAAAAAATCATAAACTTACCAGAAAATATAATATTAATACTAAATTCAATCTTAAGATTTCATTGCTTTAAGACGATTGAAATTGTAATATATAATGCAAACATACTTACCTACAATATTCGTATAAAACTTTACGTCATGTCAAGGAAAACAAAAACAATGTTTAACCTCAACCGAAAATATATCAAACAATTCTGATCTGGTCGCGATATATACAATTAAACACAACCTGAAAGACTCGCCTTATTTAAGAATTTTTATTTATAAATAAATTAGAGTTAAATACGTAAAGACAGATTGTTATGTGTGCTATGCTTTCGCTTTACGATTTGCTGTCTCAGCGTTGCCAATATTCGTCTCTCTATTAATAGCTCTATAAGAAATGAAAGGTTTTTGTGGTTGCAGGTGTTGACCTCGTCATCTGATCTTGGTTCAAAATTATGGTAGGTAGGTAATGGTAATGGTATATAATTCACATCCCATTAGATCAACACAAGGAGCTATTGGCGAAGGTCCGAGATCAATCTCTAAGGAAAAGGTCCGAGGTCAACACCATGTGATTTTGAACCACGGTCAGATGACTAGACATCTGGGCTGGCACCTCACTCTCCAAACATCCACACCACGCCAACGTGAAGACATTTGAGGCCACGACAGATTTAACGTACACCATCCCCGGTGTACACGTCGATCTTTGGTTGGACCGAGTTTCGAACTCACCGATTTCTAATCCGTTGACTTCCTACCGAGCAACCGCGGTCTATGTTAGGTAGGTAGTTGAATAAACAACTCACTGGAGCAATGCAAAGGGCTACTGGAGACGGTTCAGGATCCATCCCGATCCGAGAAATCCAATCAAAGACCGTCGTGTACAAAGGGGGCTGGTGCACTTTAAATCCGCCGTGGCCTCAAATGTCCTCACGTTGGTGTAGTTTGGAGAGTGGGATGCCAGCTCAGGTGTTGACCTCGTTATCTGATCGTGGTTCAAAATTACGAGGTGCTGTCCTCGGATCCTTCGGATCGGGATAGATCCTGAACCGTCTCCAGTAGTCCTTTGCATTGCTCCAGTGAGGTGTTTATTCAACTACCTACCTAACATAGACCGCGAGATTTGAAATACAACGGGCTATTGGAGACGGATTTGGTTCAATCCCGAAGGGAAAGATCCAGGGGTAGGGGTGGGGGGTATTTCAATTAACGTCACACTGGAGCAACACAATGGGCTATTGGTGACGGTCCGGGATCAATCCCAAAGGGAAAGATCCGAGGACAACACCACGTAATTTTGAACCACGGTCAGATGACGAGGCAACACCTGAGCTGGCACCCCACTCTCCAAACTTCCACACCACGCCAACGTGAGGACATTTGAGGCCACGACAGATTTAACGTGCACCAGCTCTCATATACACAACAGTCTTTGGTTGGATCAAATTTTGAACTCGAAATCCTCCGGTTGCTAATCCGTTACTCTTCCAACTTGTCTACAGCGGCCCCAAAAATTCCGAAGTATAAATTCTGAATTTATATAGAGCAGCGGAAGCCCATTTGGAAAAGTAGCAGATTAATAACCGGAGGGGTGCGAGTTCGACACTCGATCCAAACAAAGATGGTTTTCAGATTCAGATTTTAAGCATCGTCATCTATTTTGTGTTTACATTTATTCTATGACAATTAAGCTTTTTAAGATTGGCTACGACTCGCAAGTGATGTAGTCGATTTGTAATAGTTCCGAAACAATCTTGTAAGAACTTCTTGTGTATATTATTTTGTAAATAAAGTTTATGAAGGGGCAGAAATGGAGTACGTTTCATGACATATCTCACATTTGGTGACCCGGACGTGATCGACGCCTGAAACAGGTCAGTTAATTGGCTTTCGAATATTATTTTGTTTTGAAAGGAAAGCGAAACTTGATTGTGAAATGGAAGTGCTCGTTAAGAACAGAGCTCCAATGCGAACGTCATTTACTAAATTGTTTAACAGTGTAAGGACTCTTTTTGAAACAGAAAATGTTAAATTGGAAGATATTGAAAGTAAATTTGCATCTTTAGAACGAGTCGCAAACGATCTTGCTACTGTCGATGACAAAGTTTGTGATGCTTTATTGGAGTCTAACCCAGACAATTAATTTCGACGACGAATATTTAAAATTGAGGAATATCGTGAACATTTTGACAAAACTCGTGTTCGTGTTAGATTAATTTTGGAAAAAATATCCCACCTTAATATGACCCACCAGTTACCATTGAGAAAACGAAACTGAAACTCCCAAAGATTGAACTGGTGAAATTTGGCGGAGATGTAAAGGAATGGCTAAGTTTTTGGAGCCAATTTAGCCGAATTCATAATGATCAACAGATGAATGATGAAGATAAATTTCAATATATCATCCAATGCAAGACTGTTGGTAGCAGAGCGAAGGAAATTGTTGATAGCTACCTGCCGACTTCGGAAAATTATGTCAAGGCCATTGAAAGCCTAAAAATGAGAATCGATCGGGAAGAGCTTCTTGTGGAATTTTATGTCAGAGAATTATTAGGCTTAATTGTAAAAAACGCTACGATGGTGAAATCGAAATTGAATGTCACTCAATTATATGACAAACTGGAATCCCATTTACGATCATTAGAATCAATTGGTATGACCTCTGACAAACACGCTGCTATATTATTTCCTTTAGTGGAATCATGTATACCGGAAGATATACTCAGAGTATGGTTAAGATGTCCTTCGATAACTGAAGCTAAATAAATTTCTTATGGGGACAGGTTATCACAGCTGGTACGTTTCCTCCAGTCAGAAGTTGAAGGGGAAGAGCGAATTTCTTTAGCCATGGCTGGCTTCAAACAGAGTGAGAATATTTCTAAGAAGCAGAAGACCAGAGAAAAGGAAATTTCGACTCCTGCAAATGACCTATTATCAGATGCAAAAGAAATTCCAAAAGTTATATGCGTGTTTTGCGGAAAATTGCATTTAAGTAAAGACTGTTACCAAGGTCAAAAGATGTCAATTGAGGAAAAGTTTGAAATTTTAAGGAACAAAACATGTTGTTTCTCATGTTTGAAAGTGGGACATCGCTCAAAAGCTTGTAGAAGTTATGTCCGTTGTATACTGTGTGGTAAGAGACATCATATTATTCTGTGTCCAGTCTTCAAACAGAATCCGAAGTTCGCTCCTGAAATTAAGAAAGAAGAAAATGTCTCCTTATCTAACTCCTGCTATTCAGGTGAAGTCTTGCTTCAAACGTTACCGGTGTCCATTGAAGTTGGCTGGCAAGCACTTGTGTCCCGAGCTCTGATAGATACTGGTTCTCAGTGCTCATACATATTGCAGTCTACCGTGAACAAACTTTGGTTAAAATCAATGTGTTCTTGAACTCTGACCCATGTGGTTTTTGGTGGTGCAACATCGTTCATGGAACATAAATACTACAAACTCAAAATTAACAATTTGCAGACGAGCTTTTCTTGTGAAATATCAGTTTTGGATCAGCCAGTTATTTGTGGGTCGATTCCACGCATACAGAAGGGTCAGTGGATGAATGATCTGCAAAACAGGGGCATCTCGTTCAAAGATGTTGGTGAAGGAAGGATGAACGAAGGAAAGCCTCGTTTACAGAAGTTGGTGAAGAAGAATATTGATTGGAACAGACTTTGTAGGAAGAATTTACACTCAAAGAAGTTACGATATGAAATCTGGTTTAACCGCAATTGAAACTCGACTTGGATGGGTTTTAATGGGCAAACAGAGACAAAATAATTCAAGAAATTCTATGGCTGCTGTTTCAACTTCACTCTTGATACAAAGCAACAATATTACAGATTTATGGAACTTGGAATTGATTGGTATCCATGACCCGAGTGAACAATACAGTAAAGATGAAATTGAAAATACAGTAAAAGAACATTTTATGAAACGGTGACAATTAACGAAGACGGAAGATACTAAGTAAAACTTCCCTGGAAAGAAATGAGAGATCTTCCGGACAACAAAATCTTAGCTGAGAAGAGATTGGAGCGAACAACTGCGAAATTAATTAGGGAAGGCAAATTTGAAGATTATGACTCGGTTTTCAGAGTGGTTTCAAGAAGATATATAATAGAATATTATATCTTCTTGCTTCTATATATCTTATATCTTCTATTAATAGAATATATAGAATATTATATCTTCTTGCTTCTATATATATTATATCTTCTATTAATAGAATATATAGATATATTATAATTCCCTGGAAAGAAATGAGAGATCTTCCGGACAACAAAATCTTAGCTGAGAAGAGATTGGAGCGAACAACTGCGAAATTAATTAGGGAAGGCAAATTTGAAGATTATGACTCGGTTTTCATAGAGTGGTTGCAAGAAGATATAATAGAAGTGCCACCTGAAGAACTTTCCAAGACGAGCTGCTATTTGCCACATAAAGGAGTTTTTAAAAGTTGTTCTACAAAAGTGCGTCCTGTATTTGGTGCTTCAAGTAAACAGAAAGGCTATCCTTCTCTCAACGATTGCTTGCAAAAGGGACCTAATACTCTCGAGCTTATCCCAGCGTTTTGATGAGATTTAAAGAAAAGAAAACAGGAGTGATCTCAGACATAAAGAGAAGGCCTTTCTTCAGATATCCATCAGTGAAGAAGATCGAGATTTCCTTCGATTTCTCTGGTGGAAAGATGCTTTGAATAAAAAAATGAAAATATTTCGTCACAAAAGAGTGGTGTTTGGAGTAAACTGCAATCCTTTTATTCTTGCGCAGTTATCGAGCACCATTTGGAGCACTTTTCTGAGAAAAACAAAGAGACAGTTGCGAGGCTGAGGAATCCATTTTATGTGGATAACTGTGTTTCACCTGTAACATCGAAAAACGAGCTGAAGAATTTTATTCATACTTCTACTAGTGTAATGACTGAAGCAAAATTTGAACTAAGAGGATGGGATCATACCCAGCTTTCAAAGTCTAATTCCAAAGCGGAACCTACATCAGTGCTTGGCTTGATGTGGGATACAACTGAGGATTGTTTATTTTGTGATGTAGACTCGGTTACTTTACCTGAAGACGACATAACGAGAACTATTCTGTCACTAGCCCAAAGAGTTTTCGATCCAATTGGATTCACCTGTCCTGTTGCGCTGTACCCAAAATTACTGCTACAGGAGAGTTGGAGATTTAAACTTGGTTGGGATGCTGAAGTGCCAACTGAAATTTAGACGAAGTTCCTCAAGTGGATTGAACAGCTTCAGACATTAAAGTTGGTGAAAATTTCTAGATATGTCTTTACCAGTGACTATCAGCTTGCACACTTTCTGTGATGCTTCTGGAACATCATATGCTGTAGTTGTCTACTTAAGATGCGAAAAAGATCATGAAGTGTCAGTCCAGCTATTATCAGCCAAGTCCAAAGTTGCTCCCCTGAAAGAGATGTCTATCCCAAGGCTGGACCTGCTAGCTTGCACGATTGGTGGACGACTTGCAGATTTCGTCAAAAAATCTTTGAATATAAATTCGGTGAGGGAATGTTATTGGAGTGATACTTCAACTGCCTTATGCTGGATCCAACGAGAAGCTTGGGGAATTTTTGAAAATAACAGAGTTAAAGAAATCAGAAAGCCTTCGAACATGGAAAACTGGAGACATGTACCAGGAGCCGAAAACCCAGCAGGCCATCACTCTGTTAAGAAGTTAATTGAATCCCAGTGGTGGGAGGGACCTTTGTGGCTTAAGAATAAGAAATCGAACTAGCCGCCATCTATGAGTAAACCATTTTTTTACGAAGAGGTTTTGAAAGAAAGAAAAAAGATTACTTTGGTTCTCGTAAATGAAATTTCTGAAAGTGCTTGGTTTCTCTCTTACTTCTCAAGTTATCAAAAAATTGTGAGAATGATTGGATGGATATTGAGATTTCTGTCTAACTCCCAAAGGCCTAAGCATGAGCGGTTGTGCGGAGAATTACCCCTAGAACTCAATGAATCTGAAGAAAAGATAATAAAAATCGTACAAGAAGCGTTTACAAAGGAATATCTGAAAGATTTGAAGTCTATTTCGCACTTCCGAGACAGCTCAGGTATACTTCGAGTTAAAACCCAACTGACAGAACGAGACGATCTTGAGAATTTTAAAACTCCTGTGTTGTTGCCCAGTAAGCACAAGCTAGTGCAACTTTTAATTCAAGAGCGACATGCTACGATGTTGCACTGTGGTTTGAATAGCTTAATCATGGACCTACGAAAGAAATTTTGGATCACATAAATGAAAAAAGGGCAATACGTAAAGTAATTTCAAAGTGCATGACATGTAAACGTCATGACCCTGAAGCTGTGTCGACAATTCCAGTTCCGTTGCCCAATGACAGAGTTCGAGATTCAGCTGTATTCGAAGTTGTGGGTGTGGATCTCGCAGGGCCTGTGACACTTAGAGGTGGGACAAAGAGTTGGATAGTGCTGTATACTTGTGCAGTATTTAGTGCAGTGTGACTTAGAACTTGTCCAATCTTTGTCTGCCAAAGCTTTTATATTGAGTTTCCGAAGATTTATTGCTCGAAGTGGACGGCCACAAATCATCTACCGTGATCATCTACCGCCTATTGTGTGATTGCGAGGCAATTATAAATTCAAGGCCCCTCACATACATTTCTGACAACCCTGATGATCTGCTCCCTTTAACGCCTGAAATGTTCCTGCAAGATATACAGATGGTGGGAGTTCCCGACCTGGATCACCTTGAAAAAGTCGACCTCTCAAGAAGATTTTGTTACCAACAGGGATTGAGAGATTTGAGACGATTCAGAACAGAATATCTCGGTCAACTATTGTTGAAGAAACCGAACAAGAATTGTCTAAATCTGAAAGTCGGAGACATTGTCTTGATTGAAAATGAAGACAAGAACCTTTTGGCCGATGGGACGAATCGTGGCTCTTTATCCTGGAAAGGACGATAACGTTCGTCTAGTAAAAATTAAGACGTAGTTTGGGTTGTTGCTTCGACCGGTGCAACGTGTGTATCCACTAGAAGTAGGGTACCCTGACGAAGGTCTTGAAAGGGTTCAAAAATCTAGTGAAACAAATTAGAATTATCCTGAGCCAAAGACATAAATGCATGAAGAATTGGTGAAAAGGGTTATTACTGGGAGTGGTAGAACTGTAAAACTCCCATGTAAATTTAAGAACTTTGAATTTCGACTTTCATGAACTGATATTTTGATTATTGAGAACTCCAATATTTTCCTTAAGTTGAGTGTAGCACGTAAGTCAGTGTTTAAATTCTTTGGAGTAAATTAGACTTTTCTACTTTAATTAGCCGTGAATTTAATTATTGTTATATTTTTCACTTTAGTTAGTTTTGTTTTCACATTTTGTTAAATTTGCCTATTGTTTTGTATAACGTTTTGATAATGTGTTTTATCAAAAGGTGGGAGAGGGCCGCGGTGGCCCGGTTGGAAGAGTAACGGACTAGCAACCGAAGGGTTGCGAGTTCGAATCCAGCCAAACACCGTCGTGTACAAAGGGGGCTGGTGCACGTTAAATCTGTCGTGGCCTCAAATGTCCTCACGTTGGCGTGGTGTGGAAGTTTGGAGAGTGGGGTGCCAGCTCAGGTGTTGCCTCGTCATCTGACCGTGGTTCAAAATTACGTGGTGTTGTCCTCGGATCTTTCCCTTTGGGATTGATCCCGGACCGTCACCAATAGCCCATTGTGTTGCTCCAGTGTGACGTTAATTGAAATACCCCCCCCCCCCAAAAGGTGGGAGAATGTCAGATTCAGATTTCAAGTAGCGCCACATATTTGAAAGTTACTTTTGGGAGCGAAAATGCAGCACCTGGGTTAGATTTTCGGAGGTTGCCATAGATTTCGCCGTCTTGGCTCGAAAACCTTTCTGGCGTGGAAGCCAATTCGATTTCAGCCAATTTTGATTTTGGAATGCGTTGCAGTGGTCAATCACGCCATTAGCTCAGTACCACCTTGCTTGATATCAGTTTTGTCAGTTGTTTTGATTACGCTCCTTAGTATTGCGAAGCTTGTTTGAAATCGCTTATCTTTCTTTCTTGCATATTTCGTTATTTTGAAAGTTATTTTGTTTCGATATACATTTTTGAACTGATTGTTTATCAGTTCTCAATTATTTTTTACTGTTTGTTTAGCGCTTTTTTGTATTTCTATTGATTTGTTGTATTTCCATTTGTTTCATGATTTTTACTGTTTGTTGAATGTTTTAAGAGTTCATTTTGCATTTTAAAAATTGAATGATTGCATTTGTGCGGTAGTCTTATTTGTTTGATTGTTTTCTGGGACCAGTTTCTATTTTTTAATTACTTTTCCTGTCTGTAAATTATCTAATAATTGTAAAATATAACTATGAAGGTTTTAATTACTGGCGATTCTATGGTTAAATATTTAGATTAGTATTTACCATCGCAATTACATGGTAGTGTAATACATGTTCTAGCTTTTCCAGGAATCACCATTGAATGTTTAATGGAAAAGATTTCGTGGAACAACTGCAGTATAGACCCCAATCCATTTGGCCTCGATTGCGATTGATGTTGTTTTTGGTAACCCCTCACTTTTTTCCACTCCATTCTAGCAACCCTACAGCGTCCCTACGCTATGTATATTCAGACCGCGGACCATAACCATTTTCATTTCGTTTAACAGTAGCTGTTGGAATAGGACGCGGTTACGATTTTCGAGCCAGGTAAGAAAAAATCCTACAGCGTCCCTACGCTATGTATATTCAGACCGCGTACCATAACCATTTTAATTTTGTTCACCAGGATCTATTGCATTAGGACGAGGTTGGGATTACCATTTTGCAAAAGAATCCAGGGATTTCGAGCCAAGTTGTACCGTTTCAATCTTATTGGAATGTCATCTTATTTTTTAGTTAGTATTTTTATTTGTTATGTCCGTTCAAACTACTGTTTCAAGAGTTAGTTGGGAGTAAATTTAGTTTTAAATTTACTTATGAGACATACTTTTGGTAGCCCTGGCCTGTCTAATCGAATTTTTCTTATACATTTGTGCCAGGAAAAAAAATGGTTTTGGATTTTTTGATGGAGGCGCGCTTGATTGCTAATAAGATGATTTGTTCCAAGTTTCCTTGATGAATTGCCCACTAATACTTATTGTACTTTTCAAACAACCTTTGTTCTGTTGTATGTAAGATCTTTTCTGCCAAATGCAATCAATTGCAAAAGTATTTTTTTGAATTTAATATTCGTAGACTGATAGAAGCCAGTTGACAGGGTTAAATAATTTAGAATTTTAAGCTTTTTAATTTTAAATTATCTGAATTTACTAATCGTTTAAAATTCTGAACCAATCACTTTAAAAATATTGATTTATCTCGTATTGTAGATTCACAGGCATTTTCTCAAACCACTGAAGATGTGGCTTCTAAAAATAAAGATACCACTCAGACTGCTCTATGTAATTTTTTATTAAAAAACTGTTTTTGTTAGATTCTGTTTGAATGTGGTAATTATGTGAAATCACTCTTTGCTGTACTTTTCTATTTAATTCTATTTGAAAGGCCAGGATTGTTACTTCAGTAGGGTTAACGTATTCTAAAATGCAGACACCCCATCACACTGGTAATTATCAATTCTCGTTCTTGACTTAAACATCTAACAAAAAAGATTACATTTCTTTGAAAGCTGTACCTTTGTAAGCTTTTCATTGATTATGTGATTAGTCTGCTTATTAGAACACATAAAATATTAAATTTAATGTGTCGTTAAACCTCGATCACACACATATTTCATGCTTTCAGATTATGGCGCAATCAGCATGAATTCATGGACCCCTCCTGCCAAATGACAACTCTTCAGGACATAATGGCAGCTCTAAGTTGGGTCAGATTAGATGGTGGCGTTTCCAAGCTTTGAAGTGATCTCTCGACTTCGTCCCAAAAATGCTCAATAGGATTGAGGTCAGGGGACTGAGCTGGCCATCGATTGGTTTGAGGAACATCAGAGTTCAGACTGAACTCTGTGAACTCTGATGTTCCTCAAAGCAATTTGTGACCGATTGAACACCGTGGCAAGGTGCATTGTCGTGCTGGAAGTGACCATCTCCAGAAGGGAACATCATAGCCCTAGACGAGTGCACGTGATCGGCAACGATGTTGAGGTAAGCTGTGCTGTTCAGAGTTGTGTCCACAGATATCAAGGGACCCAATGTACTCCAGGATTCCACCGCCATCAGTGGGCCAACATTCCTCAGCAACGGTATCAGCATCTTGTTGAGTCCATGCCAAGAAGAATATCGGCTATGATCAGATTTAAAGGTGGACCAACTCGTTATTAGAGGGTGTCTCTAAATTTTTGGCCACTCAGTGTAGATCAATAATAAAATCTATTTGTGTATTATAATGCGCTGTAGCATTAGTTTTCTGTTATATTTGAAAGCAATGCTGATCGTGGTTAAATTAAGCTGTCAAACTATGCTAGAAGTCTTTTGATCCTTATCCAGAAACATTGTAGTGATGTCCTTATATTAGTATAAGCAAAGAAAGGTGCAGCTATGCTACACCTCCTTTAATCAAAGGTATAGACCATGGCTGTTTCTTAGAAATAATTGTCATTTCATAATCTTTGAAAAATCCAATTGCAATGGCATTTGCTTACATTGAATCAGGTGATGATCGAAAAGGTGTTATTTCTTTGAATTAATGTTGCTAAAATCGTCGCCTTACTTATAAGGTGTCAAATTGTTTAAAATTGCACATTTTACTTTTAACAATTCAGTCTAACTCCCACCCATGGCCGGTTAATGTCTACATTTTCAGGGACTGATCATTCGAGCCAGTTGATCACTGATTTTATATTTGTAGTATTTTTGTTTTCCCTAAAATATTGCATCAAAAGACAATAAAAACAACCAATTTGTTTTGACATATCAACTATCAGTTACCTTTATTTATACGTATTTTTTAATCTCGGAAGTGGAACTTTATTTAATTGATATGCTCTTTAATACATTTGAATTTTTGTCTCCAATGGAAACTAGTTTTTATACTGCTCTGAAACATAATGATCTTGTACTGTTCTGAGTTTTCGACTAATTATTATGTACGTGGTGGTTATTAAGATTCTGATTATAACTTGACATTAATGATATATGTAAAAATAAGTTTCTTGAAGCTTTTGAAAAATCATTTCACATTTCTCGTAATTGAGATTCAAAATTACGAGGTGTTGTCCTGGGATCTTAACCTTTGGGATTGATCCCAGATCGTCGCTAATTGTCCATTGTGTTGCTTGAGTTGTGATGTTGATTCAATTACCAATTGTCTAATACTTCTCATAATTATCGATTAGTTTGAGTCACAGATTTTGATTTCATGTTGCAAAAAATAATTGGAACAAAAACTGAAACAAAACACAAACATTTTCATAAAACCTGTTCTGCTAGTGTCATGTAGGATTTCATTCACATCAGTTTTTATAAAAGCTTTCCTGATGAATTATTTTGAAAAGCTGGTTTCATTTCTTGAACAGTAAGTAATTAAACAGATGGCTTTGTTTAGTTAATATTGACCACCTAACTGCCCTGCCCATAATATTCGGATAGCCTTTCCCAAAATGTGACTTCGTAAAATACTCTAGAAGTTGTATTATTGTATGTATTTTTTGATCAAAATATTTTTTCTGTAGTAACTACTTAGTGTTCTATTATCAGTAACAAACATTTCATTTTTCCAATAAGAAAATTTGTCATAAAATTAATATGGCATCTTGGAAATCAAATGGGGTGCGACTGAGATGTCAGTTCACGACTGGCAGCCCCGTTTAAACAGGAAACCCTCATTTACAGTGAAATCTGTTACAAGATTAGAATAACTTATGTACATTTTTTTGTAATACATCTGTTAAAAAATGTCGCCAAATGGATTGGGGGTCTATACTGCAGCTGTTCCAAAAAATTCAATGAATCATCACAGTATATAAAAATAATGTTATTTTTCCCATAGACATCCTAAACTTCAATCTGACTCTCCTAAGAGTTGTGAGGACCATAATGGTTGCATCTGTTTTCCCAATGAGTGAACAAAATTCAAAGCCTGTGGAGTACAAGAGATGTGGTGGTGGTAGCTGTGACGATGTGGTGAATGGTAAGTATAATGAGGGAAGTAGTCTATTCTAATAAGTGCCAAAAGGTATATAATCATCGAGGTAGTCTATTTAGGCATCAAAGAATTTGCCAAATTTCTGATAATAATAGTGATGGATATTGTCCTTGTGTCTTTCCTGAATGCGATAAAACTTTCCGTTCGAAAAGTGTACATGATAAACATAGTTGATGTTCATGACAGTAACATAAAATTACAGGAATACCAGTTTGATTCTATGGAGCAGTTTCAGGCATGATTAGATGAAGAAAGCTCCTAAACTTAGTTACTTTTTAAAAAATTCTGGAAGCAAATGTGTTGCTGGTAGAACTTACCATTATTATATGTCAGTTTTATTCATCTGAGTCTGAAATTCAATCTTGAACAAAGAAAAAATTTAAAGCATAATATGCTTCCTAATTGCAACTGTCCATCAAGAATATCTGTGAAGTGGATCAAGTTAAAATCAGTATTTCTCTGGACAATAAAAAAATTAAATTTTGATAACACTAAATTTCAACGATTTTTTAAATTCACAATGCAAAAATAACAAAAGCGATAATTTTATTTATGAATTTATCCGAAAATGTTTTGTTGTACGATCACTTTTGTGACGTATTCTTTCTCTGCCTCCTTGCATTTTCATTTTTATAAAAAGAAAATGAGTCAATATTTTTTTAAAGAATGTTGGGTTTTATTTAGAATCATGGAGATGATATGAAAAAATATTGGACTTTATATTTGAATTCAATTCCAGGCTCCAGCGCTTTTTCTACAAATTTTTGAAGTGTACGAACACTTTTGGGAGCTACTGTATATTCTTACAGTGAGTCAAAGTAAAAACCTAACAGACTATATTTTTAATACATTTGTTTGAAGCAATCAAAATAAACGTGCTTATTAATTAATTATACCTGAAAATGAAAAATGAAGGCATTGCTATCAAAATCCCTCGATATAAATTACAAAATATTTTTATTTTATAGTTTGAAATATGAAACAAAAAAACATTGACAAAATAAATAAATCTCTAAATGAAAACAGAACAATCGTCTGCTTTTTAGAATTCTTTATATTTTTGGCTTATTTAGACTTCAAAATTCATGTTTTGGCAACGTTACATGGAAGAATACTTGTCATTCGATGTTTTTTGGTAAATATATCAAAATTATTTATCAATTATAAATTTTTGCTTGGTTTTCTTTTCGTTAAATGCAATGGGTCGCCATGAGCATTAACATTCGTAAGTTGATTATTCCTCACTATAAATCTGGAAAAAGTGTTCGAGAAATCAGTAAAACAGTTTGTCGAAGCTCTTCAACTGTATTTGGTGTAATTAAACGGTTTAAAACATCCAAAAGTGTAGAAAAATTGCCCAAGCAAAGTAACAGAAAAATTTGTAATGACTCAGATGAACGCTGGATTGTAAGAAGAGTAAAGCAAAACCCTATATTAAGTGCACCAAAATAACTGAGGTTTTAAATACCTTGGGAAAAAAGCCAATCCTGAAACTATTAGAATTATACTAAGAAAAAATGGATTGAATGGTAGAATTGCACGATGCAGACCGTACATCAGCAAAGTGAATAGGTTAAAGCGCTTAAAATTTGAGAAATTATATGATAAAAAAGATTACCTATAAAGTACTTTTTACAGATGAAAGCAAATTTAACCTGTTTGGATCTGACGGAAAAGTTAGTGTGGAGAAAGCCAAATCAAGAATTAAATTTGAAAAATTTAAAATCCACATTAAAACATGGAGGTGGGTCAGTAATGGTTTGGGGTTGCATGTCTGCTGCTTGTGGAGTCGGGAAAACTGCATTTTATAGATGGCATTATGGATCAATATAAATATATTGACATACTAAAGGCAAATGTGAAAGAAAAAGTGCACAAATTGGGCATTGAAAACGACTTTCATTTCTCTCAAGACAACGACCCCTAGCACAAAGCATGGAATGTAAGGTATTGGTTGTTGTATAATGTCCTCATGACATGGAAACACCTCCACAGTCACCAGATCTCAATGCCATTGAGAACATTTGGAACTATTTACAGAAAAAAGTAAGTGAACATCCCATTTCAAATAAAAAAGATCTAAAGAATGCTTTAATAGAAGAATGGAATAAAATTGACATGACATTTTGCAAAAAAAAAATGCAGTCCATGCCAAGACGACTCGGAGCTGTCAAAGAAAGGCAAAGGGCATACAAAATATTAACAATTAATTTTTTGTAATTTTTTAAAAGAAATTTGCTTGTTAAATGTATGTGTTCGGTTTTCATTTTGAGATTACAATGTCCATACTTTTATTTATCATTTCATTAAATTAAAAATTACCTTAACTACAGATTTTAAAATTTATTTAATAAAACACTTCTTAATGTACTTTCAATTTATAGCTTTTTAAAATTTTTGTGTTCGGACTTTTACACAGTACAAATTCCTTTCATTTTCTTTGGTGTTCGGTTTTTACTTTGACTCTATAATCGCTGCAGATGAAATGAAAAGGTTTTATCAAATGGTATCGGGATATGTGTGGGCTGCATCGAAATCAACAGACTGTTGCCGTAAAATAGGATATTTAATTATGATAAATACAGAGACTGTTCGGACATTTTTTGAATGATTTTGATGAGCTGTAAAAAATTGTATGCTACGAAAGAATTTTATTTTCACAGCAGTTAAATAGTTAAAGTATAACTTATCGTCTGCTAACTCAGACTTTTGTTTACTTTCAAAATGGCGCTTTTAAATAAGCAATGGATGGAAGGATATGTTTCCGCTCTTTCCGAAGAGAATTATGCTTATTCAATTATTCAAAAGTGCTGTAAAACTCATTGTTTTTCGATATCTAGAGGTACGATAAGTAATATTAATGAGAAAGGAAAAACGTAAAAGTGGAAAAATACTTCCAGATACGTATCCAAAAAATAAAAAATTTCTGAGAATATTTGTAAGGTAAGATCTTTAATTTTAAGAGAGAATCCGCCAAGTCAAAGGACTATTACAGTAATTAAAATGTTCAGTTTCAACTGTAAATAACATAATTAACAGTGATTTGAATCTTAAAAGGCCAAAAAATACACTGTTCATCGTCTATCTCCACGACATATTGCAGAAAGCAGAACTCGCTGCAGAATTCTGTATGAGAAGCATTTAGCTGCAGAAAGATGGAAAAATGTTGTGACAATAGACGAGACGTGGGTGTATTTAAAAGATTGCAATAAAAAAGAACAATTTATTATCATAAAAGAGGAGAAAAATCTTAAAACGTGGTTCAGCTTTGTAACTTAAACGTGAGAACTTTCTCTAAGAAACTTATGATTGTCGCCGGTTTTGTACATAATGGAAAATTAAAAGTAAAAAGAGGGGAAAAAATGTAAAAATCAACTCCCGCATATTATCAAGACCATATTTTATCCCCAATATTCAAAAAAGAAATACCATATCTTTACCCAAAGTGCCAACAATCAGTAGAACTGCATCAGGATAAAGCAAGCAGCCACACATCTAAATCCACTATTAAATTCGTGGAAAAATTGGAACAAGAAACTGGTATCAAGTCAATAAATACCCTTTACTGATATTCCTAAATCTCCTGATGGACTTTTACTCACCCATGGACTTTTAAAAAGAGAATTATCGAAACGTCGACCGAAAACCATTCAAGGATTTTGGAAAACTGTGGAACAAGAATTAATAACAGATTTTACTCAAGTTATTATCTTGAGTATTATACTTAGACATTTTTCACAATCTCTTAATCTATTGACAAAATGTAAAAAAAAATTAAACACAGAAAGCTTGAACTAAAACTTGACTTTACGGGCTTTTTCGACTGCAAACATTTTTACAATGTCCTCAAAAGATAGCTTTGAAACTAACTTGTGCTCTATTGATATGATGCTCAGGTTGGTTAGACGTTGTTGTCTTGTCAAGTTTCTGAGGTAATTTTTTATGATCTTTAGTTTGCTAAAACTCCTTTCATTTGAGGCGACTGAGACTGGTATTGTGAGGAAAATTCTCAACTCTGTCGTTATGTTGGTGGACGCGTCTTCAAGTCCGTTCTTGTATATTAACATCAGAAGACCTGATAGTATAGCCAGTTTCATATTAGGGCTTAAATCCAAGGCATGATACTTAAAACTCTCCACTTCTATCTCCAGCTAGTCCTTATCTAAGTCTTCTTTATATGTGGTAGCTAACTCAAGTGCCTGGTTCAATTCTTCTCCATTCATTGTTTCAAACCGAGCTCCATTGAGGAGACCAAATAAACTATTCATGTTTTGAATGACTTGATACCTTTGCTTCAGTTCACTCAGAATCCGATCTATTATTTGTATAATCAATAATCTGAACTTTTTTTCTTCTGAGAATTCATAGCTTTCAACTTCGCCCTTCTCATCAAACATCTGCTGCTTCCTCCTCCGTACTTCTTTAAAAAGAGGATCTAGGTTTAAGCTTTCCTGCTATTTCTTGGCACATTCTGCAGTTAGCTCCTTTTATAATTTTTGTAGTCTACTAAGTTTTTCCGCTTCATTTTTTATCATACGTAAATATCTATAGTAAAAAAAAATATTCGGCCAATCCGGCGCCCGGGGCAGATACCCCGTCTGCCCCCTCTAGTTACGTCTCTGCATAGATGTGATATAAAAACTATGTCAAATATCAATCACTGAGGATGTATGGATTAGGTATTTTCATTCATTTGTTTCTTTTTTTCCTTGCTTATGACTGCATAAGACTTATATGAAACGAATGTCTAATTGGAATGTTTGTTTTATAATGCAAAAATATTTTTGAAAGAAAGATCTCATTAATTGAATCCCTAGTATGAAATAGAACAAATTAATCATGTTAATAGAAAAATGTTCCCTCATAGTGTCTTGAAATTATTTATGCTTGTAAGGTGTGCAGTGACGTGAAAAAAGTTGTATACATAACACGCACTCTGTTCCAGGTTATTCTTTTTTAATATTATTATTAAACAGTTCCTGAGAAAAAAAGGAAAATTGAAATATACTTAAACACGATTTTTTAAATAAAAATCACTGATTTAAATCAAGTTGATCTAAATTCGCATACTCAGGAAAGACGTTTTCGTAAGTCATGCTCAAATGTTAAATTTTAACATGATGAAAAACTGATAAAATATGCTCAAGCAAAACGACACAAAAACACATTAGGGAGAATATTATTGTGCAGGAAAATTCAAATAAATATTTCTAATTGTTTGTATAGATAAAATTAATGCATAGATATTTTTAGGGCTGTTGTGACAGATATAGTATTTTATTACGATAAGTAAACTTTTAACGCCTATCCTACTTTCTTTCCTTTTGGCTTGGTGTCGAAGTTTGGAGAATGAGGGTGGCAGCTCAGGTGTGACCTCGTTATCTGACCGTGGTTCAAAATAACGAGGTGTTGTGTGTGTCCTCGGATCTTTCCCTTCGAGATAGATCTCGAACCGTCGTCAATAGCCTGTCATGTTGCTTCAGTACGACGTTAATTCAACTACTTATCTACTTTGTTTCCCCAGTTGTAACTAAATTAAAACTATCAAAGCTTTTTTAAATGGCATGAAATCACTTGCACTTTTTTGTGTATCTTACAATTTATGGTTAACAATCTTAGCCCTTTTTTGAAATAATAACAAGAACAAATATTAACAATAAATAATGTACTCACAGGATAGTCGTTTTAGTCTCACAATTTCAGGTGATACTACTATTTATTCAAAAAGCAATACATCTAAAACTTGACACTTAGTGCTTTTCAGTTGTAGAGTATATTAAACAATCAAGTTTTTGCAAATTTGATGTGATTTGAACAAGACCGACTTTAAAAATAGGGAAAAAAATTACAATTTTCTGAAAATTTCCCCATTTAATTCTTAAAACATTTTTAAAATTGTAGCACTTACCATTATCTGATTTACCATACATTCTAATAAATTTTTGCTTTAAATATAAAAGCAAAAAAGTGGTTTCAACAAAGTTTATTTATTTATTTATTTATTTCAATTAACGTCACACTGGAGCAACACAACGGGCTATTGGTGACGGTCCGGGATCAATCCCAAAGGGAAAGATCCGAGGACAACACCACGTAATTTTGAACCACGGTCAGATGACGAGGCAACACCTGAGCTGGCACCCCACTCTCCAAACTTCCACACCACGCCAACGTGAGGACATTTGAGGCCACGACAGATTTAACGTGCACCAGCCCCCTTTGTACACGACGGTGTTTGGCTGGATTCGAACTCGCAACCCTTCGGTTGCTAGTCCGTTACTCTTCCAACCGGGCCATTTCAACAAAGAATCAAGTGATCAGATCTGTTCTTGGAGCTTGAGTGGAATGCTAAATTACATGACATATTTGTGCAATGTATTGTGTGTAATGAAATTTGAAAGTAATTTCGTCGATATGAAAAGGATATTCGTATCGAGTTCGTTATGCATAATTGCGACTTTTTTCTGTGAAACTGGACAAATTTAAACACAAAACGACTCAAATTTAGGTGTATTAAACAAACATGTATGTGGTCGCTCATATATTCAAATAATGAAGCAACTTTGATACTCTTATAAAGGTCGCATGTCCCGCGAGGTATTTTTTTACATTTTAACTCACATTTATGTTATGTGTTAAATACAGTTTCTCGTTTTATTTGAAGTACTTAATTTAAAGCGAGTGATTGTTATACAAACAGCATATAACTTTGTTTGGGGCGCCAATTAAAATTCGAACTGATATTCCACTTAATCACGTATAAGTAAATAATAAATAAAACCAGGACCGTTCTGAGATATTAGCTGCCTTCGAGCAAATATCAAACCGCTCCCTTCTCTAAATCATTTGATTTTCTCAAAGAACGCCTTTCATCAAGCACCTTTCAATGATTTTTTCGACTGCTTACGAAACCGATTTCCTCTCATAACTAGATTTTTCTAACGATTTAAATAAAGTCTATTTCACTACAGATCTGCAGAACAGTTTATTCATGACTGATGAGAGACAAGCACAATATGCTCGGGGTACCTTTAAATGCAGTGAAACTTTTCTATTTAATTCTATTTGAAAGGCCAGGATTGTTACTTCAGTAGGGTTAACGTATTCTAAAATGCAGACACCCCATCACACTGGTAATTATCAATTCTCGTTCTTGACTTAAACATCTAACAAAAAAGATTACATTTCTTTGAAAGCTGTACCTTTGTAAGCTTTTCATTGATTATGTGATTAGTCTGCTTATTAGAACACATAAAATATTAAATTTAATGTGTCGTTAAACCTCGATCACACACATATTTCATGCTTTCAGATTATGGCGCAATCAGCATGAATTCATGGACCCCTCCTGCCAAATGACAACTCTTCAGGACATAATGGCAGCTCTAAGTTGGGTCAGATTAGATGGTGGCGTTTCCAAGCTTTGAAGTGATCTCTCGACTTCGTCCCAAAAATGCTCAATAGGATTGAGGTCAGGGGACTGAGCTGGCCATCGATTGGTTTGAGGAACATCAGAGTTCAGACTGGACTCTGTGAACTCTGATGTTCCTCAAAGCAATTTGTGACCGATTGAACACCGTGGCAAGGTGCATTGTCGTGCTGGAAGTGACCATCTCCAGAAGGGAACATCATAGCCCTAGACGAGTGCACGTGATCGGCAACGATGTTGAGGTAAGCTGTGCTGTTCAGAGTTGTGTCCACAGATATCAAGGGACCCAATGTACTCCAGGATTCCACCGCCATCAGCGGGCCAACATTCCTCAGCAACGGTATCAGCATCTTGTTGAGTCCATGCCAAGAAGAATATCGGCTATGATCAGATTTAAAGGTGGACCAACTCGTTATTAGAGGGTGTCTCTAAATTTTTGGCCACTCAGTGTAGATCAATAATAAAATCTATTTGTGTATTATAATGCGCTGTAGCATTAGTTTTCTGTTATATTTGAAAGCAATGCTGATCGTGGTTAAATTAAGCTGTCAAACTATGCTAGAAGTCTTTTGATCCTTATCCAGAAACATTGTAGTGATGTCCTTATATTAGTATAAGCAAAGAAAGGTGCAGCTATGCTACACCTCCTTTAATCAAAGGTATAGACCATGGCTGTTTCTTAGAAATAATTGTCATTTCATAATCTTTGAAAAATCCAATTGCAATGGCATTTGCTTACATTGAATCAGGTGATGATCGAAAAGGTGTTATTTCTTTGAATTAATGTTGCTAAAATCGTCGCCTTACTTATAAGGTGTCAAATTGTTTAAAATTGCACATTTTACTTTTAACAATTCAGTCTAACTCCCACCCATGGCCGGTTAATGTCTACATTTTCAGGGACTGATCATTCGAGCCAGTTGATCACTGATTTTATATTTGTAGTATTTTTGTTTTCCCTAAAATATTGCATCAAAAGACAATAAAAACAACCAATTTGTTTTGACATATCAACTATCAGTTACCTTTATTTATACGTATTTTTTAATCTCGGAAGTGGAACTTTATTTAATTGATATGCTCTTTAATACATTTGAATTTTTGTCTCCAATGGAAACTAGTTTTTATACTGCTCTGAAACATAATGATCTTGTACTGTTCTGAGTTTTCGACTAATTATTATGTACGTGGTGGTTATTAAGATTCTGATTATAACTTGACATTAATGATATATGTAAAAATAAGTTTCTTGAAGCTTTTGAAAAATCATTTCACATTTCTCGTAATTGAAATTCAAAATTACGAGGTGTTGTCCTGGGATCTTAACCTTTGGGATTGATCCCAGATCGTCGCTAATTGTCCATTGTGTTGCTTGAGTTGTGATGTTGATTCAATTACCAATTGTCTAATACTTCTCATAATTATCGATTAGTTTGAGTCACAGATTTTGATTTCATGTTGCAAAAAATAATTGGAACAAAAACTGAAACAAAACACAAACATTTTCATAAAACCTGTTCTGCTAGTGTCATGTAGGATTTCATTCACATCAGTTTTTATAAAAGCTTTCCTGATGAATTATTTTGAAAAGCTGGTTTCATTTCTTGAACAGTAAGTAATTAAACAGATGGCTTTGTTTAGTTAATATTGACCACCTAACTGCCCTGCCCATAATATTCGGATAGCCTTTCCCAAAATGTGACTTCGTAAAATACTCTAGAAGTTGTATTATTGTATGTATTTTTTGATCAAAATATTTTTTCTGTAGTAACTACTTAGTGTTCTATTATCAGTAACAAACATTTCATTTTTCCAATAAGAAAATTTGTCATAAAATTAATATGGCATCTTGGAAATCAAATGGGGTGCGACTGAGATGTCAGTTCACGACTGGCAGCCCCGTTTAAACAGGAAACCCTCATTTACAGTGAAATCTGTTACAAGATTAGAATAACTTATGTACATTTTTTTGTAATACATCTGTTAAAAAATGTTGCCAAATGGATTGGGGGTCTATACTGCAGCTGTTCCAAAAAATTCAATGAATCATCACAGTATATAAAAATAATGTTATTTTTCCCATAGACATCCTAAACTTCAATCTGACTCTCCTAAGAGTTGTGAGGACCATAATGGTTGCATCTGTTTTCCCAATGAGTGAACAAAATTCAAAGCCTGTGGAGTACAAGAGATGTGGTGGTGGTAGCTGGGACGATGTGGTGAATGGTAAGTATAATGAGGGAAGTAGTCTATTCTAATTTTTCCAAACCTGCAGAATTTATTTGTAATAAGTGCCAAAAGGTATATAATCATCGAGGTAGTCTATTTAGGCATCAAAGAATTTGCCAAATTTCTGATAATAATAGTGATGGATATTGTCCTTGTGTCTTTCCTGAATGTGATAAAACTTTCCGTTCGAAAAGTGTACATGATAAACATAGTTGATGTTCATGACAGTAACATAAAATTACAGGAATACCAGTTTGATTCTATGGAGCAGTTTCAGGCATGATTAGATGAAGAAAGCTCCTAAACTTACAGTTACTTTTTAAAAAATTCTGGAAGCAAATGTGTTGCTGGTAGAACTTACCATTATTATATGTCAGTTTTATTCATCTGAGTCTGAAATTCAATCTTGAACAAAGAAAAAATTTAAAGCATAATATGCTTCCTAATTGCAACTGTCCATCAAGAATATCTGTGAAGTGGATCAAGTTAAAATCAGTATTTCTCTGGACAATAAAAAATTAAATTTTGATAACACTAAATTTCAACGATTTTTTAAATTCACAATGCAAAAATAACAAAAGCGATAATTTTATTTATGAATTTATCCGAAAATGTTTTGTTGTACGATCACTTTTGTGACGTATTCTTTCTCTGCCTCCTTGCATTTTCATTTTTATAAAAAGAAAATGAGTCAATATTTTTTTAAAGAATGTTGGGTTTTATTTAGAATCATGGAGATGATATGAAAAAATATTGGACTTTATATTTGAATTCAATTCCAGGCTCCAGCGCTTTTTCTACAAATTTTTGAAGTGTACGAACACTTTTGGGAGCTACTGTATATTCTTACAGTGAGTCAAAGTAAAAACCTAACAGACTATATTTTTAATACATTTGTTTGAAGCAATCAAAATAAACGTGCTTATTAATTAATTATACCTGAAAATGAAAAATGAAGGCATTGCTATCAAAATCCCTCGATATAAATTACAAAATATTTTTATTTTATAGTTTGAAATATGAAACAAAAAAACATTGACAAAATAAATAAATCTCTAAATGAAAACAGAACAATCGTCTGCTTTTTAGAATTCTTTATATTTTTGGCTTATTTAGACTTCAAAATTCATGTTTTGGCAACGTTACATGGAAGAATACTTGTCATTCGATGTTTTTTGGTAAATATATCAAAATTATTTATCAATTATAAATTTTTGCTTGGTTTTCTTTTCGTTAAATGCAATGGGTCGCCATGAGCATTAACATTCGTAAGTTGATTATTCCTCACTATAAATCTGGAAAAAGTGTTCGAGAAATCAGTAAAACAGTTTGTCGAAGCTCTTCAACTGTATTTGGTGTAATTAAACGGTTTAAAACATCCAAAAGTGTAGAAAAATTGCCCAAGCAAAGTAACAGAAAAATTTGTAATGACTCAGATGAACACTGGATTGTAAGAAGAGTAAAGCAAAACCCTATATTAAGTGCACCAAAATAACTGAGGTTTTAAATACCTTGGGAAAAAAGCCAATCCTGAAACTATTAGAATTATACTAAGAAAAAATGGATTGAATGGTAGAATTGCACGATGCAGACCGTACATCAGCAAAGTGAATAGGTTAAAGCGCTTAAAATTTGAGAAATTATATGATAAAAAAGATTACCTATAAAGTACTTTTTACAGATGAAAGCAAATTTAACCTGTTTGGATCTGACGGAAAAGTTAGTGTGGAGAAAGCCAAATCAAGAATTAAATTTGAAAAATTTAAAATCCACATTAAAACATGGAGGTGGGTCAGTAATGGTTTGGGGTTGCATGTCTGCTGCTTGTGGAGTCGGGAAAACTGCATTTTATAGATGGCATTATGGATCAATATAAATATATTGACATACTAAAGGCAAATGTGAAAGAAAAAGTGCACAAATTGGGCATTGAAAACGACTTTCATTTCTCTCAAGACAACGACCCCTAGCACAAAGCATGGAATGTAAGGTATTGGTTGTTGTATAATGTCCTCATGACATGGAAACACCTCCACAGTCACCAGATCTCAATGCCATTGAGAACATTTGGAACTATTTACAGAAAAAAGTAAGTGAACATCCCATTTCAAATAAAAAAGATCTAAAGAATGCTTTAATAGAAGAATGGAATAAAATTGACATGACATTTTGCAAAAAAAAAAATGCAGTCCATGCCAAGACGACTCGGAGCTGTCAAAGAAAGGCAAAGGGCATACAAAATATTAACAATTAATTTTTTGTAATTTTTTAAAAGAAATTTGCTTGTTAAATGTATGTGTTCGGTTTTCATTTTGAGATTACAATGTCCATACTTTTATTTATCATTTCATTAAATTAAAAATTACCTTAACTACAGATTTTAAAATTTATTTAATAAAACACTTCTTAATGTACTTTCAATTTATAGCTTTTTAAAATTTTTGTGTTCGGACTTTTACACAGTACAAATTCCTTTCATTTTCTTTGGTGTTCGGTTTTTACTTTGACTCTATAATCGCTGCAGATGAAATGAAAAGGTTTTATCAAATGGTATCGGGATATGTGTGGGCTGCATCAAAATCAACAGACTGTTGCCGTAAAATAGGATATTTAATTATGATAAATACAGAGACTGTTCGGACATTTTTTGAATGATTTTGATGAGCTGTAAAAAATTGTATGCTACGAAAGAATTTTATTTTCACAGCAGTTAAATAGTTAAAGTATAACTTATCGTCTGCTAACTCAGACTTTTGTTTACTTTCAAAATGGCGCTTTTAAATAAGCAATGGATGGAAGGATATGTTTCCGCTCTTTCCGAAGAGAATTATGCTTATTCAATTATTCAAAAGTGCTGTAAAACTCATTGTTTTTCGATATCTAGAGGTACGATAAGTAATATTAATGAGAAAGGAAAAACGTAAAAGTGGAAAAATACTTCCAGATACGTATCCAAAAAATAAAAAATTTCTGAGAATATTTGTAAGGTAAGATCTTTAATTTTAAGAGAGAATCCGCCAAGTCAAAGGACTATTACAGTAATTAAAATGTTCAGTTTCAACTGTAAATAACATAATTAACAGTGATTTGAATCTTAAAAGGCCAAAAAATACAATGTTCATCGTCTATCTCCACGACATATTGCAGAAAGCAGAACTCGCTGCAGAATTCTGTATGAGAAGCATTTAGCTGCAGAAAGATGGAAAAATGTTGTGACAATAGACGAGACGTGGGTGTATTTAAAAGATTGCAATAAAAAAGAACAATTTATTATCATAAAAGAGGAGAAAAATCTTAAAACGTGGTTCAGCTTTGTAACTTAAACGTGAGAACTTTCTCTAAGAAACTTATGATTGTCGCCGGTTTTGTACATAATGGAAAATTAAAAGTAAAAAGAGGGGAAAAAATGTAAAAATCAACTCCCGCATATTATCAAGACCATATTTTATCCCCAATATTCAAAAAAGAAATACCATATCTTTACCCAAAGTGCCAACAATCAGTAGAACTGCATCAGGATAAAGCAAGCAGCCACACATCTAAATCCACTATTAAATTCGTGGAAAAATTGGAACAAGAAACTGGTATCAAGTCAATAAATACCCTTTACTGATATTCCTAAATCTCCTGATGGACTTTTACTCACCCATGGACTTTTAAAAAGAGAATTATCGAAACGTCGACCGAAAACCATTCAAGGATTTTGGAAAACTGTGGAACAAGAATTAATAACAGATTTTACTCAAGTTATTATCTTGAGTATTATACTTAGACATTTTTCACAATCTCTTAATCTATTGACAAAATGTAAAAAAAAATTAAACACAGAAAGCTTGAACTAAAACTTGACTTTACGGGCTTTTTCGACTGCAAACATTTTTACAATGTCCTCAAAAGATAGCTTTGAAACTAACTTGTGCTCTATTGATATGATGCTCAGGTTGGTTAGACGTTGTTGTCTTGTCAAGTTTCTGAGGTAATTTTTTATGATCTTTAGTTTGCTAAAACTCCTTTCATTTGAGGCGACTGAGACTGGTATTGTGAGGAAAATTCTCAACTCTGTCGTTATGTTGGTGGACGCGTCTTCAAGTCCGTTCTTGTATATTAACATCAGAAGACCTGATAGTATAGCCAGTTTCATATTAGGGCTTAAATCCAAGGCATGATACTTAAAACTCTCCACTTCTATCTCCAGCTAGTCCTTATCTAAGTCTTCTTTATATGTGGTAGCTAACTCAAGTGCCTGGTTCAATTCTTCTCCATTCATTGTTTCAAACCGAGCTCCATTGAGGAGACCAAATAAACTATTCATGTTTTGAATGACTTGATACCTTTGCTTCAGTTCACTCAGAATCCGATCTATTATTTGTATAATCAATAATCTGAACTTTTTTTCTTCTGAGAATTCATAGCTTTCAACTTCGCCCTTCTCATCAAACATCTGCTGCTTCCTCCTCCGTACTTCTTTAAAAAGAGGATCTAGGTTTAAGCTTTCCTGCTATTTCTTGGCACATTCTGCAGTTAGCTCCTTTTATAATTTTTGTAGTCTACTAAGTTTTTCCGCTTCATTTTTTATCATACGTAAATATCTATAGTAAAAAAAAATATTCGGCCAATCCGGCGCCCGGGGCAGATACCCCGTCTGCCCCCTCTAGTTACGTCTCTGCATAGATGTGATATAAAAACTATGTCAAATATCAATCACTGAGGATGTATGGATTAGGTATTTTCATTCATTTGTTTCTTTTTTTCCTTGCTTATGACTGCATAAGACTTATATGAAACGAATGTCTAATTGGAATGTTTGTTTTATAATGCAAAAATATTTTTGAAAGAAAGATCTCATTAATTGAATCCCTAGTATGAAATAGAACAAATTAATCATGTTAATAGAAAAATGTTCCCTCATAGTGTCTTGAAATTATTTATGCTTGTAAGGTGTGCAGTGACGTGAAAAAAGTTGTATACATAACACGCACTCTGTTCCAGGTTATTCTTTTTTAATATTATTATTAAACAGTTCCTGAGAAAAAAAGGAAAATTGAAATATACTTAAACACGATTTTTTAAATAAAAATCACTGATTTAAATCAAGTTGATCTAAATTCGCATACTCAGGAAAGACGTTTTCGTAAGTCATGCTCAAATGTTAAATTTTAACATGATGAAAAACTGATAAAATATGCTCAAGCAAAACGACACAAAAACACATTAGGGAGAATATTATTGTGCAGGAAAATTCAAATAAATATTTCTAATTGTTTGTATAGATAAAATTAATGCATAGATATTTTTAGGGCTGTTGTGACAGATATAGTATTTTATTACGATAAGTAAACTTTTAACGCCTATCCTACTTTCTTTCCTTTTGGCTTGGTGTCGAAGTTTGGAGAATGAGGGTGGCAGCTCAGGTGTGACCTCGTTATCTGACCGTGGTTCAAAATAACGAGGTGTTGTGTGTGTCCTCGGATCTTTCCCTTCGAGATAGATCTCGAACCGTCGTCAATAGCCTGTCATGTTGCTTCAGTACGACGTTAATTCAACTACTTATCTACTTTGTTTCCCCAGTTGTAACTAAATTAAAACTATCAAAGCTTTTTTAAATGGCATGAAATCACTTGCACTTTTTTGTGTATCTTACAATTTATGGTTAACAATCTTAGCCCTTTTTTGAAATAATAACAAGAACAAATATTAACAATAAATAATGTACTCACAGGATAGTCGTTTTAGTCTCACAATTTCAGGTGATACTACTATTTATTCAAAAAGCAATACATCTAAAACTTGACACTTAGTGCTTTTCAGTTGTAGAGTATATTAAACAATCAAGTTTTTGCAAATTTGATGTGATTTGAACAAGACCGACTTTAAAAATAGGGAAAAAAATTACAATTTTCTGAAAATTTCCCCATTTAATTCTTAAAACATTTTTAAAATTGTAGCACTTACCATTATCTGATTTACCATACATTCTAATAAATTTTTGCTTTAAATATAAAAGCAAAAAAGTGGTTTCAACAAAGAATCAAGTGGTCAGATCTGTTCTTGGAGCTTGAGTGGAATGCTAAATTACATGACATATTTGTGCAATGTATTATGTGTAATGAAATTTGAAAGTAATTTCGTCGATATGAAAAGGATATTCGTATCGAGTTCGTTATGCATAATTGCGACTTTTTTCTGTGAAACTGGACAAATTTAAACACAAAACGACTCAAATTTAGGTGTATTAAACAAACATGTATGTGGTCGCTCATATATTCAAATAATGAAGCAACTTTGATACTCTTATAAAGGTCGCATGTCCCGCGAGGTATTTTTTTACATTTTAACTCACATTTATGTTATGTGTTAAATACAGTTTCTCGTTTTATTTGAAGTACTTAATTTAAAGCGAGTGATTGTTATACAAACAGCATATAACTTTGTTTGGGGCACCAATTAAAATTCGAACTGATATTCCACTTAATCACGTATAAGTAAATAATAAATAAAACCAGGACCGTTCTGAGATATTAGCTGCCTTCGAGCAAATATCAAACCGCTCCCTTCTCTAAATCATTTGATTTTCTCAAAGAACGCCTTTCATCAAGCACCTTTCAATGATTTTTTCGACTGCTTACGAAACCGATTTCCTCTCATAACTAGATTTTTCTAACGATTTAAATAAAGTCTATTTCACTACAGATCTGCAGAACAGTTTATTCATGACTGATGAGAGACAAGCACAATATGCTCGGGGTACCTTTAAATGCAGTGAAACTTTTCTATTTAATTCTATTTGAAAGGCCAGGATTGTTACTTCAGTAGGGTTAACGTATTCTAAAATGCAGACACCCCATCACACTGGTAATTATCAATTCTCGTTCTTGACTTAAACATCTAACAAAAAAGATTACATTTCTTTGAAAGCTGTACCTTTGTAAGCTTTTCATTGATTATGTGATTAGTCTGCTTATTAGAACACATAAAATATATTAAATTTAATGTGTCGTTAAACCTCGATCACACACATATTTCATGCTTTCAGATTATGGCGCAATCAGCATGAATTCATGGACCCCTCCTGCCAAATGACAACTCTTCAGGACATAATGGCAGCTCTAAGTTGGGTCAGATTAGATGGTGGCGTTTCCAAGCTTTGAAGTGATCTCTCGACTTCGTCCCAAAAATGCTCAATAGGATTGAGGTCAGGGGACTGAGCTGGCCATCGATTGGTTTGAGGAACATCAGAGTTCAGACTGAACTCTGTGAACTCTGATGTTCCTCAAAGCAATTTGTGACCGATTGAACACCGTGGCAAGGTGCATTGTCGTGCTGGAAGTGACCATCTCCAGAAGGGAACATCATAGCCCTAGACGAGTGCACGTGATCGGCAACGATGTTGAGGTAAGCTGTGCTGTTCAGAGTTGTGTCCACAGATATCAAGGGACCCAATGTACTCCAGGATTCCACCGCCATCAGCGGGCCAACATTCCTCAGCAACGGTATCAGCATCTTGTTGAGTCCATGCCAAGAAGAATATCGGCTATGATCAGATTTAAAGGTGGACCAACTCGTTATTAGAGGGTGTCTCTAAATTTTTGGCCACTCAGTGTAGATCAATAATAAAATCTATTTGTGTATTATAATGCGCTGTAGCATTAGTTTTCTGTTATATTTGAAAGCAATGCTGATCGTGGTTAAATTAAGCTGTCAAACTATGCTAGAAGTCTTTTGATCCTTATCCAGAAACATTGTAGTGATGTCCTTATATTAGTATAAGCAAAGAAAGGTGCAGCTATGCTACACCTCCTTTAATCAAAGGTATAGACCATGGCTGTTTCTTAGAAATAATTGTCATTTCATAATCTTTGAAAAATCCAATTGCAATGGCATTTGCTTACATTGAATCAGGTGATGATCGAAAAGGTGTTATTTCTTTGAATTAATGTTGCTAAAATCGTCGCCTTACTTATAAGGTGTCAAATTGTTTAAAATTGCACATTTTACTTTTAACAATTCAGTCTAACTCCCACCCATGGCCGGTTAATGTCTACATTTTCAGGGACTGATCATTCGAGCCAGTTGATCACTGATTTTATATTTGTAGTATTTTTGTTTTCCCTAAAATATTGCATCAAAAGACAATAAAAACAACCAATTTGTTTTGACATATCAACTATCAGTTACCTTTATTTATACGTATTTTTTAATCTCGGAAGTGGAACTTTATTTAATTGATATGCTCTTTAATACATTTGAATTTTTGTCTCCAATGGAAACTAGTTTTTATACTGCTCTGAAACATAATGATCTTGTACTGTTCTGAGTTTTCGACTAATTATTATGTACGTGGTGGTTATTAAGATTCTGATTATAACTTGACATTAATGATATATGTAAAAATAAGTTTCTTGAAGCTTTTGAAAAATCATTTCACATTTCTCGTAATTGAGATTCAAAATTACGAGGTGTTGTCCTGGGATCTTAACCTTTGGGATTGATCCCAGATCGTCGCTAATTGTCCATTGTGTTGCTTGAGTTGTGATGTTGATTCAATTACCAATTGTCTAATACTTCTCATAATTATCGATTAGTTTGAGTCACAGATTTTGATTTCATGTTGCAAAAAATAATTGGAACAAAAACTGAAACAAAACACAAACATTTTCATAAAACCTGTTCTGCTAGTGTCATGTAGGATTTCATTCACATCAGTTTTTATAAAAGCTTTCCTGATGAATTATTTTGAAAAGCTGGTTTCATTTCTTGAACAGTAAGTAATTAAACAGATGGCTTTGTTTAGTTAATATTGACCACCTAACTGCCCTGCCCATAATATTCGGATAGCCTTTCCCAAAATGTGACTTCGTAAAATACTCTAGAAGTTGTATTATTGTATGTATTTTTTGATCAAAATATTTTTTCTGTAGTAACTACTTAGTGTTCTATTATCAGTAACAAACATTTCATTTTTCCAATAAGAAAATTTGTCATAAAATTAATATGGCATCTTGGAAATCAAATGGGGTGCGACTGAGATGTCAGTTCACGACTGGCAGCCCCGTTTAAACAGGAAACCCTCATTTACAGTGAAATCTGTTACAAGATTAGAATAACTTATGTACATTTTTTTGTAATACATCTGTTAAAAAATGTCGCCAAATGGATTGGGGGTCTATACTGCAGCTGTTCCAAAAAATTCAATGAATCATCACAGTATATAAAAATAATGTTATTTTTCCCATAGACATCCTAAACTTCAATCTGACTCTCCTAAGAGTTGTGAGGACCATAATGGTTGCATCTGTTTTCCCAATGAGTGAACAAAATTCAAAGCCTGTGGAGTACAAGAGATGTGGTGGTGGTAGCTGTGACGATGTGGTGAATGGTAAGTATAATGAGGGAAGTAGTCTATTCTAATAAGTGCCAAAAGGTATATAATCATCGAGGTAGTCTATTTAGGCATCAAAGAATTTGCCAAATTTCTGATAATAATAGTGATGGATATTGTCCTTGTGTCTTTCCTGAATGTGATAAAACTTTCCGTTCGAAAAGTGTACATGATAAACATAGTTGATGTTCATGACAGTAACATAAAATTACAGGAATACCAGTTTGATTCTATGGAGCAGTTTCAGGCATGATTAGATGAAGAAAGCTCCTAAACTTACAGTTACTTTTTAAAAAATTCTGGAAGCAAATGTGTTGCTGGTAGAACTTACCATTATTATATGTCAGTTTTATTCATCTGAGTCTGAAATTCAATCTTGAACAAAGAAAAAATTTAAAGCATAATATGCTTCCTAATTGCAACTGTCCATCAAGAATATCTGTGAAGTGGATCAAGTTAAAATCAGTATTTCTCTGGACAATAAAAAATTAAATTTTGATAACACTAAATTTCAACGATTTTTTAAATTCACAATGCAAAAATAACAAAAGCGATAATTTTATTTATGAATTTATCCGAAAATGTTTTGTTGTACGATCACTTTTGTGACGTATTCTTTCTCTGCCTCCTTGCATTTTCATTTTTATAAAAAGAAAATGAGTCAATATTTTTTTAAAGAATGTTGGGTTTTATTTAGAATCATGGAGATGATATGAAAAAATATTGGACTTTATATTTGAATTCAATTCCAGGCTCCAGCGCTTTTTCTACAAATTTTTGAAGTGTACGAACACTTTTGGGAGCTACTGTATATTCTTACAGTGAGTCAAAGTAAAAACCTAACAGACTATATTTTTAATACATTTGTTTGAAGCAATCAAAATAAACGTGCTTATTAATTAATTATACCTGAAAATGAAAAATGAAGGCATTGCTATCAAAATCCCTCGATATAAATTACAAAATATTTTTATTTTATAGTTTGAAATATGAAACAAAAAAACATTGACAAAATAAATAAATCTCTAAATGAAAACAGAACAATCGTCTGCTTTTTAGAATTCTTTATATTTTTGGCTTATTTAGACTTCAAAATTCATGTTTTGGCAACGTTACATGGAAGAATACTTGTCATTCGATGTTTTTTGGTAAATATATCAAAATTATTTATCAATTATAAATTTTTGCTTGGTTTTCTTTTCGTTAAATGCAATGGGTCGCCATGAGCATTAACATTCGTAAGTTGATTATTCCTCACTATAAATCTGGAAAAAGTGTTCGAGAAATCAGTAAAACAGTTTGTCGAAGCTCTTCAACTGTATTTGGTGTAATTAAACGGTTTAAAACATCCAAAAGTGTAGAAAAATTGCCCAAGCAAAGTAACAGAAAAATTTGTAATGACTCAGATGAACACTGGATTGTAAGAAGAGTAAAGCAAAACCCTATATTAAGTGCACCAAAATAACTGAGGTTTTAAATACCTTGGGAAAAAAGCCAATCCTGAAACTATTAGAATTATACTAAGAACAAATGGATTGAATGGTAGAATTGCACGATGCAGACCGTACATCAGCAAAGTGAATAGGTTAAAGCGCTTAAAATTTGAGAAATTATATGATAAAAAAGATTACCTATAAAGTACTTTTTACAGATGAAAGCAAATTTAACCTGTTTGGATCTGACGGAAAAGTTAGTGTGGAGAAAGCCAAATCAAGAATTAAATTTGAAAAATTTAAAATCCACATTAAAACATGGAGGTGGGTCAGTAATGGTTTGGGGTTGCATGTCTGCTGCTTGTGGAGTCGGGAAAACTGCATTTTATAGATGGCATTATGGATCAATATAAATATATTGACATACTAAAGGCAAATGTGAAAGAAAAAGTGCACAAATTGGGCATTGAAAACGACTTTCATTTCTCTCAAGACAACGACCCCTAGCACAAAGCATGGAATGTAAGGTATTGGTTGTTGTATAATGTCCTCATGACATGGAAACACCTCCACAGTCACCAGATCTCAATGCCATTGAGAACATTTGGAACTATTTACAGAAAAAAGTAAGTGAACATCCCATTTCAAATAAAAAAGATCTAAAGAATGCTTTAATAGAAGAATGGAATAAAATTGACATGACATTTTGCAAAAAAAAAATGCAGTCCATGCCAAGACGACTCGGAGCTGTCAAAGAAAGGCAAAGGGCATACAAAATATTAACAATTAATTTTTTGTAATTTTTTAAAAGAAATTTGCTTGTTAAATGTATGTGTTCGGTTTTCATTTTGAGATTACAATGTCCATACTTTTATTTATCATTTCATTAAATTAAAAATTACCTTAACTACAGATTTTAAAATTTATTTAATAAAACACTTCTTAATGTACTTTCAATTTATAGCTTTTTAAAATTTTTGTGTTCGGACTTTTACACAGTACAAATTCCTTTCATTTTCTTTGGTGTTCGGTTTTTACTTTGACTCTATAATCGCTGCAGATGAAATGAAAAGGTTTTATCAAATGGTATCGGGATATGTGTGGGCTGCATCGAAATCAACAGACTGTTGCCGTAAAATAGGATATTTAATTATGATAAATACAGAGACTGTTCGGACATTTTTTGAATGATTTTGATGAGCTGTAAAAAATTGTATGCTACGAAAGAATTTTATTTTCACAGCAGTTAAATAGTTAAAGTATAACTTATCGTCTGCTAACTCAGACTTTTGTTTACTTTCAAAATGGCGCTTTTAAATAAGCAATGGATGGAAGGATATGTTTCCGCTCTTTCCGAAGAGAATTATGCTTATTCAATTATTCAAAAGTGCTGTAAAACTCATTGTTTTTCGATATCTAGAGGTACGATAAGTAATATTAATGAGAAAGGAAAAACGTAAAAGTGGAAAAATACTTCCAGATACGTATCCAAAAAATAAAAAATTTCTGAGAATATTTGTAAGGTAAGATCTTTAATTTTAAGAGAGAATCCGCCAAGTCAAAGGACTATTACAGTAATTAAAATGTTCAGTTTCAACTGTAAATAACATAATTAACAGTGATTTGAATCTTAAAAGGCCAAAAAATACAAGGTTCATCGTCTATCTCCACGACATATTGCAGAAAGCAGAACTCGCTGCAGAATTCTGTATGAGAAGCATTTAGCTGCAGAAAGATGGAAAAATGTTGTGACAATAGACGAGACGTGGGTGTATTTAAAAGATTGCAATAAAAAAGAACAATTTATTATCATAAAAGAGGAGAAAAATCTTAAAACGTGGTTCAGCTTTGTAACTTAAACGTGAGAACTTTCTCTAAGAAACTTATGATTGTCGCCGGTTTTGTACATAATGGAAAATTAAAAGTAAAAAGAGGGGAAAAAATGTAAAAATCAACTCCCGCATATTATCAAGACCATATTTTATCCCCAATATTCAAAAAAGAAATACCATATCTTTACCCAAAGTGCCAACAATCAGTAGAACTGCATCAGGATAAAGCAAGCAGCCACACATCTAAATCCACTATTAAATTCGTGGAAAAATTGGAACAAGAAACTGGTATCAAGTCAATAAATACCCTTTACTGATATTCCTAAATCTCCTGATGGACTTTTACTCACCCATGGACTTTTAAAAAGAGAATTATCGAAACGTCGACCGAAAACCATTCAAGGATTTTGGAAAACTGTGGAACAAGAATTAATAACAGATTTTACTCAAGTTATTATCTTGAGTATTATACTTAGACATTTTTCACAATCTCTTAATCTATTGACAAAATGTAAAAAAAAATTAAACACAGAAAGCTTGAACTAAAACTTGACTTTACGGGCTTTTTCGACTGCAAACATTTTTACAATGTCCTCAAAAGATAGCTTTGAAACTAACTTGTGCTCTATTGATATGATGCTCAGGTTGGTTAGTCGTTGTTGTCCTCTTAAGTTTCTGAGGTAATTTTTTTATGATCTTTAGTTTGCTAAAACTCCTTTCATTTGAGGCGACTGAGACTGGTATTGTGAGGAAAATTCTCAACGCTGTCGTTATGTTGGTGGACGCGTCTTCAAGTCCGTTCTTGTATATTAACATCAGAAGACCTGATAGTATAGCCAGTTTCATATTAGGGCTTAAATCCAAGGCATGATACTTAAAACTCTCCACTTCTATCTCCAGCTAGTCCTTATCTAAGTCTTCTTTATATGTGGTAGCTAACTCAAGTGCCTGGTTCAATTCTTCTCCATTCATTGTTTCAAACCGAGCTCCATTGAGGAGACCAAATAAACTATTCATGTTTTGAATGACTTGATACCTTTGCTTCAGTTCACTCAGAATCCGATCTATTATTTGTATAATCAATAATCTGAACTTTTTTTCTTCTGAGAATTCATAGCTTTCAACTTCGCCCTTCTCATCAAACATCTGCTGCTTCCTCCTCCGTACTTCTTTAAAAAGAGGATCTAGGTTTAAGCTTTCCTGCTATTTCTTGGCACATTCTGCAGTTAGCTCCTTTTATAATTTTTGTAGTCTACTAAGTTTTTCCGCTTCATTTTTTATCATACGTAAATATCTATAGTAAAAAAAAATATTCGGCCAATCCGGCGCCCGGGGCAGATACCCCATCTGCCCCCTCTAGTTACGTCTCTGCATAGATGTGATATAAAAACTATGTCAAATATCAATCACTGAGGATGTATGGATTAGGTATTTTCATTCATTTGTTTCTTTTTTTCCTTGCTTATGACTGCATAAGACTTATATGAAACGAATGTCTAATTGGAATGTTTGTTTTATAATGCAAAAATATTTTTGAAAGAAAGATCTCATTAATTGAATCCCTAGTATGAAATAGAACAAATTAATCATGTTAATAGAAAAATGTTCGCTCATAGTGTGTCTTGAAATTATTTATGCTTGTAAGGTGTGCAGTGACGTGAAAAAAGTTGTATACATAACACGCACTCTGTTCCAGGTTATTCTTTTTTAATATTATTATTAAACAGTTCCTGAGAAAAAAAGGAAAATTGAAATATACTTAAACACGATTTTTTAAATAAAAATCACTGATTTAAATCAAGTTGATCTAAATTCGCATACTCAGGAAAGACGTTTTCGTAAGTCATGCTCAAATGTTAAATTTTAACATGATGAAAAACTGATAAAATATGCTCAAGCAAAACGACACAAAAACACATTAGGGAGAATATTATTGTGCAGGAAAATTCAAATAAATATTTCTAATTGTTTGTATAGATAAAATTAATGCATAGATATTTTTAGGGCTGTTGTGACAGATATAGTATTTTATTACGATAAGTAAACTTTTAACGCCTATCCTACTTTCTTTCCTTTTGGCTTGGTGTCGAAGTTTGGAGAATGAGGGTGGCAGCTCAGGTGTGACCTCGTTATCTGACCGTGGTTCAAAATAACGAGGTGTTGTGTGTGTCCTCGGATCTTTCCCTTCGAGATAGATCTCGAACCGTCGTCAATAGCCTGTCATGTTGCTTCAGTACGACGTTAATTCAACTACTTATCTACTTTGTTTCCCCAGTTGTAACTAAATTAAAACTATCAAAGCTTTTTTAAATGGCATGAAATCACTTGCACTTTTTTGTGTATCTTACAATTTATGGTTAACAATCTTAGCCCTTTTTTGAAATAATAACAAGAACAAATATTAACAATAAATAATGTACTCACAGGATAGTCGTTTTAGTCTCACAATTTCAGGTGATACTACTATTTATTCAAAAAGCAATACATCTAAAACTTGACACTTAGTGCTTTTCAGTTGTAGAGTATATTAAACAATCAAGTTTTTGCAAATTTGATGTGATTTGAACAAGACCGACTTTAAAAATAGGGAAAAAAATTACAATTTTCTGAAAATTTCCCCATTTAATTCTTAAAACATTTTTAAAATTGTAGCACTTACCATTATCTGATTTACCATACATTCTAATAAATTTTTGCTTTAAATATAAAAGCAAAAAAGTGGTTTCAACAAAGAATCAAGTGGTCAGATCTGTTCTTGGAGCTTGAGTGGAATGCTAAATTACATGACATATTTGTGCAATGTATTATGTGTAATGAAATTTGAAAGTAATTTCGTCGATATGAAAAGGATATTCGTATCGAGTTCGTTATGCATAATTGCGACTTTTTTCTGTGAAACTGGACAAATTTAAACACAAAACGACTCAAATTTAGGTGTATTAAACAAACATGTATGTGGTCGCTCATATATTCAAATAATGAAGCAACTTTGATACTCTTATAAAGGTCGCATGTCCCGCGAGGTATTTTTTTACATTTTAACTCGCATTTATGTTATGTGTTAAATACAGTTTCTCGTTTTATTTGAAGTACTTAATTTAAAGCGAGTGATTGTTATACAAACAGCATATAACTTTGTTTGGGGCACCAATTAAAATTCGAACTGATATTCCACTTAATCACGTATAAGTAAATAATAAATAAAACCAGGACCGTTCTGAGATATTAGCTGCCTTCGAGCAAATATCAAACCGCTCCCTTCTCTAAATCATTTGATTTTCTCAAAGAACGCCTTTCATCAAGCACCTTTCAATGATTTTTTCGACTGCTTACGAAACCGATTTCCTCTCATAACTAGATTTTTCTAACGATTTAAATAAAGTCTATTTCACTACAGATCTGCAGAACAGTTTATTCATGACTGATGAGAGACAAGCACAATATGCTCGGGGTACCTTTAAATGCAGTGAAACTTTTCTATTTAATTCTATTTGAAAGGCCAGGATTGTTACTTCAGTAGGGTTAACGTATTCTAAAATGCAGACACCCCATCACACTGGTAATTATCAATTCTCGTTCTTGACTTAAACATCTAACAAAAAAGATTACATTTCTTTGAAAGCTGTACCTTTGTAAGCTTTTCATTGATTATGTGATTAGTCTGCTTATTAGAACACATAAAATATATTAAATTTAATGTGTCGTTAAACCTCGATCACACACATATTTCATGCTTTCAGATTATGGCGCAATCAGCATGAATTCATGGACCCCTCCTGCCAAATGACAACTCTTCAGGACATAATGGCAGCTCTAAGTTGGGTCAGATTAGATGGTGGCGTTTCCAAGCTTTGAAGTGATCTCTCGACTTCGTCCCAAAAATGCTCAATAGGATTGAGGTCAGGGGACTGAGCTGGCCATCGATTGGTTTGAGGAACATCAGAGTTCAGACTGAACTCTGTGAACTCTGATGTTCCTCAAAGCAATTTGTGACCGATTGAACACCGTGGCAAGGTGCATTGTCGTGCTGGAAGTGACCATCTCCAGAAGGGAACATCATAGCCCTAGACGAGTGCACGTGATCGGCAACGATGTTGAGGTAAGCTGTGCTGTTCAGAGTTGTGTCCACAGATATCAAGGGACCCAATGTACTCCAGGATTCCACCGCCATCAGCGGGCCAACATTCCTCAGCAACGGTATCAGCATCTTGTTGAGTCCATGCCAAGAAGAATATCGGCTATGATCAGATTTAAAGGTGGACCAACTCGTTATTAGAGGGTGTCTCTAAATTTTTGGCCACTCAGTGTAGATCAATAATAAAATCTATTTGTGTATTATAATGCGCTGTAGCATTAGTTTTCTGTTATATTTGAAAGCAATGCTGATCGTGGTTAAATTAAGCTGTCAAACTATGCTAGAAGTCTTTTGATCCTTATCCAGAAACATTGTAGTGATGTCCTTATATTAGTATAAGCAAAGAAAGGTGCAGCTATGCTACACCTCCTTTAATCAAAGGTATAGACCATGGCTGTTTCTTAGAAATAATTGTCATTTCATAATCTTTGAAAAATCCAATTGCAATGGCATTTGCTTACATTGAATCAGGTGATGATCGAAAAGGTGTTATTTCTTTGAATTAATGTTGCTAAAATCGTCGCCTTACTTATAAGGTGTCAAATTGTTTAAAATTGCACATTTTACTTTTAACAATTCAGTCTAACTCCCACCCATGGCCGGTTAATGTCTACATTTTCAGGGACTGATCATTCGAGCCAGTTGATCACTGATTTTATATTTGTAGTATTTTTGTTTTCCCTAAAATATTGCATCAAAAGACAATAAAAACAACCAATTTGTTTTGACATATCAACTATCAGTTACCTTTATTTATACGTATTTTTTAATCTCGGAAGTGGAACTTTATTTAATTGATATGCTCTTTAATACATTTGAATTTTTGTCTCCAATGGAAACTAGTTTTTATACTGCTCTGAAACATAATGATCTTGTACTGTTCTGAGTTTTCGACTAATTATTATGTACGTGGTGGTTATTAAGATTCTGATTATAACTTGACATTAATGATATATGTAAAAATAAGTTTCTTGAAGCTTTTGAAAAATCATTTCACATTTCTCGTAATTGAGATTCAAAATTACGAGGTGTTGTCCTGGGATCTTAACCTTTGGGATTGATCCCAGATCGTCGCTAATTGTCCATTGTGTTGCTTGAGTTGTGATGTTGATTCAATTACCAATTGTCTAATACTTCTCATAATTATCGATTAGTTTGAGTCACAGATTTTGATTTCATGTTGCAAAAAATAATTGGAACAAAAACTGAAACAAAACACAAACATTTTCATAAAACCTGTTCTGCTAGTGTCATGTAGGATTTCATTCACATCAGTTTTTATAAAAGCTTTCCTGATGAATTATTTTGAAAAGCTGGTTTCATTTCTTGAACAGTAAGTAATTAAACAGATGGCTTTGTTTAGTTAATATTGACCACCTAACTGCCCTGCCCATAATATTCGGATAGCCTTTCCCAAAATGTGACTTCGTAAAATACTCTAGAAGTTGTATTATTGTATGTATTTTTTGATCAAAATATTTTTTCTGTAGTAACTACTTAGTGTTCTATTATCAGTAACAAACATTTCATTTTTCCAATAAGAAAATTTGTCATAAAATTAATATGGCATCTTGGAAATCAAATGGGGTGCGACTGAGATGTCAGTTCACGACTGGCAGCCCCGTTTAAACAGGAAACCCTCATTTACAGTGAAATCTGTTACAAGATTAGAATAACTTATGTACATTTTTTTGTAATACATCTGTTAAAAAATGTCGCCAAATGGATTGGGGGTCTATACTGCAGCTGTTCCAAAAAATTCAATGAATCATCACAGTATATAAAAATAATGTTATTTTTCCCATAGACATCCTAAACTTCAATCTGACTCTCCTAAGAGTTGTGAGGACCATAATGGTTGCATCTGTTTTCCCAATGAGTGAACAAAATTCAAAGCCTGTGGAGTACAAGAGATGTGGTGGTGGTAGCTGTGACGATGTGGTGAATGGTAAGTATAATGAGGGAAGTAGTCTATTCTAATAAGTGCCAAAAGGTATATAATCATCGAGGTAGTCTATTTAGGCATCAAAGAATTTGCCAAATTTCTGATAATAATAGTGATGGATATTGTCCTTGTGTCTTTCCTGAATGTGATAAAACTTTCCGTTCGAAAAGTGTACATGATAAACATAGTTGATGTTCATGACAGTAACATAAAATTACAGGAATACCAGTTTGATTCTATGGAGCAGTTTCAGGCATGATTAGATGAAGAAAGCTCCTAAACTTACAGTTACTTTTTAAAAAATTCTGGAAGCAAATGTGTTGCTGGTAGAACTTACCATTATTATATGTCAGTTTTATTCATCTGAGTCTGAAATTCAATCTTGAACAAAGAAAAAATTTAAAGCATAATATGCTTCCTAATTGCAACTGTCCATCAAGAATATCTGTGAAGTGGATCAAGTTAAAATCAGTATTTCTCTGGACAATAAAAAATTAAATTTTGATAACACTAAATTTCAACGATTTTTTAAATTCACAATGCAAAAATAACAAAAGCGATAATTTTATTTATGAATTTATCCGAAAATGTTTTGTTGTACGATCACTTTTGTGACGTATTCTTTCTCTGCCTCCTTGCATTTTCATTTTTATAAAAAGAAAATGAGTCAATATTTTTTTAAAGAATGTTGGGTTTTATTTAGAATCATGGAGATGATATGAAAAAATATTGGACTTTATATTTGAATTCAATTCCAGGCTCCAGCGCTTTTTCTACAAATTTTTGAAGTGTACGAACACTTTTGGGAGCTACTGTATATTCTTACAGTGAGTCAAAGTAAAAACCTAACAGACTATATTTTTAATACATTTGTTTGAAGCAATCAAAATAAACGTGCTTATTAATTAATTATACCTGAAAATGAAAAATGAAGGCATTGCTATCAAAATCCCTCGATATAAATTACAAAATATTTTTATTTTATAGTTTGAAATATGAAACAAAAAAACATTGACAAAATAAATAAATCTCTAAATGAAAACAGAACAATCGTCTGCTTTTTAGAATTCTTTATATTTTTGGCTTATTTAGACTTCAAAATTCATGTTTTGGCAACGTTACATGGAAGAATACTTGTCATTCGATGTTTTTTGGTAAATATATCAAAATTATTTCTCAATTATAAATTTTTGCTTGGTTTTCTTTTCGTTAAATGCAATGGGTCGCCATGAGCATTAACATTCGTAAGTTGATTATTCCTCACTATAAATCTGGAAAAAGTGTTCGAGAAATCAGTAAAACAGTTTGTCGAAGCTCTTCAACTGTATTTGGTGTAATTAAACGGTTTAAAACATCCAAAAGTGTAGAAAAATTGCCCAAGCAAAGTAACAGAAAAATTTGTAATGACTCAGATGAACACTGGATTGTAAGAAGAGTAAAGCAAAACCCTATATTAAGTGCACCAAAATAACTGAGGTTTTAAATACCTTGGGAAAAAAGCCAATCCTGAAACTATTAGAATTATACTAAGAACAAATGGATTGAATGGTAGAATTGCACGATGCAGACCGTACATCAGCAAAGTGAATAGGTTAAAGCGCTTAAAATTTGAGAAATTATATGATAAAAAAGATTACCTATAAAGTACTTTTTACAGATGAAAGCAAATTTAACCTGTTTGGATCTGACGGAAAAGTTAGTGTGGAGAAAGCCAAATCAAGAATTAAATTTGAAAAATTTAAAATCCACATTAAAACATGGAGGTGGGTCAGTAATGGTTTGGGGTTGCATGTCTGCTGCTTGTGGAGTCGGGAAAACTGCATTTTATAGATGGCATTATGGATCAATATAAATATATTGACATACTAAAGGCAAATGTGAAAGAAAAAGTGCACAAATTGGGCATTGAAAACGACTTTCATTTCTCTCAAGACAACGACCCCTAGCACAAAGCATGGAATGTAAGGTATTGGTTGTTGTATAATGTCCTCATGACATGGAAACACCTCCACAGTCACCAGATCTCAATGCCATTGAGAACATTTGGAACTATTTACAGAAAAAAGTAAGTGAACATCCCATTTCAAATAAAAAAGATCTAAAGAATGCTTTAATAGAAGAATGGAATAAAATTGACATGACATTTTGCAAAAAAAAAATGCAGTCCATGCCAAGACGACTCGGAGCTGTCAAAGAAAGGCAAAGGGCATACAAAATATTAACAATTAATTTTTTGTAATTTTTTAAAAGAAATTTGCTTGTTAAATGTATGTGTTCGGTTTTCATTTTGAGATTACAATGTCCATACTTTTATTTATCATTTCATTAAATTAAAAATTACCTTAACTACAGATTTTAAAATTTATTTAATAAAACACTTCTTAATGTACTTTCAATTTATAGCTTTTTAAAATTTTTGTGTTCGGACTTTTACACAGTACAAATTCCTTTCATTTTCTTTGGTGTTCGGTTTTTACTTTGACTCTATAATCGCTGCAGATGAAATGAAAAGGTTTTATCAAATGGTATCGGGATATGTGTGGGCTGCATCGAAATCAACAGACTGTTGCCGTAAAATAGGATATTTAATTATGATAAATACAGAGACTGTTCGGACATTTTTTGAATGATTTTGATGAGCTGTAAAAAATTGTATGCTACGAAAGAATTTTATTTTCACAGCAGTTAAATAGTTAAAGTATAACTTATCGTCTGCTAACTCAGACTTTTGTTTACTTTCAAAATGGCGCTTTTAAATAAGCAATGGATGGAAGGATATGTTTCCGCTCTTTCCGAAGAGAATTATGCTTATTCAATTATTCAAAAGTGCTGTAAAACTCATTGTTTTTCGATATCTAGAGGTACGATAAGTAATATTAATGAGAAAGGAAAAACGTAAAAGTGGAAAAATACTTCCAGATACGTATCCAAAAAATAAAAAATTTCTGAGAATATTTGTAAGGTAAGATCTTTAATTTTAAGAGAGAATCCGCCAAGTCAAAGGACTATTACAGTAATTAAAATGTTCAGTTTCAACTGTAAATAACATAATTAACAGTGATTTGAATCTTAAAAGGCCAAAAAATACAAGGTTCATCGTCTATCTCCACGACATATTGCAGAAAGCAGAACTCGCTGCAGAATTCTGTATGAGAAGCATTTAGCTGCAGAAAGATGGAAAAATGTTGTGACAATAGACGAGACGTGGGTGTATTTAAAAGATTGCAATAAAAAAGAACAATTTATTATCATAAAAGAGGAGAAAAATCTTAAAACGTGGTTCAGCTTTGTAACTTAAACGTGAGAACTTTCTCTAAGAAACTTATGATTGTCGCCGGTTTTGTACATAATGGAAAATTAAAAGTAAAAAGAGGGGAAAAAATGTAAAAATCAACTCCCGCATATTATCAAGACCATATTTTATCCCCAATATTCAAAAAAGAAATACCATATCTTTACCCAAAGTGCCAACAATCAGTAGAACTGCATCAGGATAAAGCAAGCAGCCACACATCTAAATCCACTATTAAATTCGTGGAAAAATTGGAACAAGAAACTGGTATCAAGTCAATAAATACCCTTTACTGATATTCCTAAATCTCCTGATGGACTTTTACTCACCCATGGACTTTTAAAAAGAGAATTATCGAAACGTCGACCGAAAACCATTCAAGGATTTTGGAAAACTGTGGAACAAGAATTAATAACAGATTTTACTCAAGTTATTATCTTGAGTATTATACTTAGACATTTTTCACAATCTCTTAATCTATTGACAAAATGTAAAAAAAAATTAAACACAGAAAGCTTGAACTAAAACTTGACTTTACGGGCTTTTTCGACTGCAAACATTTTTACAATGTCCTCAAAAGATAGCTTTGAAACTAACTTGTGCTCTATTGATATGATGCTCAGGTTGGTTAGTCGTTGTTGTCCTCTTAAGTTTCTGAGGTAATTTTTTTATGATCTTTAGTTTGCTAAAACTCCTTTCATTTGAGGCGACTGAGACTGGTATTGTGAGGAAAATTCTCAACGCTGTCGTTATGTTGGTGGACGCGTCTTCAAGTCCGTTCTTGTATATTAACATCAGAAGACCTGATAGTATAGCCAGTTTCATATTAGGGCTTAAATCCAAGGCATGATACTTAAAACTCTCCACTTCTATCTCCAGCTAGTCCTTATCTAAGTCTTCTTTATATGTGGTAGCTAACTCAAGTGCCTGGTTCAATTCTTCTCCATTCATTGTTTCAAACCGAGCTCCATTGAGGAGACCAAATAAACTATTCATGTTTTGAATGACTTGATACCTTTGCTTCAGTTCACTCAGAATCCGATCTATTATTTGTATAATCAATAATCTGAACTTTTTTTCTTCTGAGAATTCATAGCTTTCAACTTCGCCCTTCTCATCAAACATCTGCTGCTTCCTCCTCCGTACTTCTTTAAAAAGAGGATCTAGGTTTAAGCTTTCCTGCTATTTCTTGGCACATTCTGCAGTTAGCTCCTTTTATAATTTTTGTAGTCTACTAAGTTTTTCCGCTTCATTTTTTATCATACGTAAATATCTATAGTAAAAAAAATATTCGGCCAATCCGGCGCCCGGGGCAGATACCCCATCTGCCCCCTCTAGTTACGTCTCTGCATAGATGTGATATAAAAACTATGTCAAATATCAATCACTGAGGATGTATGGATTAGGTATTTTCATTCATTTGTTTCTTTTTTTCCT